>OY757188.1:97555631-98180547 GCA_963583895.1 Melanophora roralis | reverse complement strand
CATTTAAAGTTTTTTTTATATGAAAATCCTCAAAAAATCGACTTTTTGGTCAAAAATGGTAGTGATCACAGATTTTGGCCCTTTTCCCTCTACAGCCCTAGATTCCGAGAAAACGCATTTAAAATTTTTTATATGAAAATCCTCAAAAATCGACTTTTTGGTCGAAAATGGTAGTGATCACAGATTTTGGCCCTTTTTCCTCTACAGGCCCTAGATTCCGAGAAAAACGTATTTAAAGTTTTTTATATGAAAATCCTCAAAAAATCGACTTTTTGGTCGAAAATGTAGTGATCACAGATTTTGGCCCTTTTTCCTCTACAGGCCCTAGATTCCGAGAAAAACGCATTTAAAGTTTTTTATATGAAAATCCTCAAAAATCGACTTTTTGGTCGAAAATGGTAGTGATCACAGATTTTGGCCCTTTTTCCTCTACAGGCCCTAGATTCCGAGAAAAACGCATTTAAGTTTTTTATATGAAAATCCTCAAAAGATCGACTTTTTGGTCAAAAATGGTAGTGATCACAGATTTTGCCCTTTTTCCTCTACAGGCCCTAGATTCCGAGGAAAACGCATTTAAGGTTTTTTTTATGAAATATTCAAAAAATCGACTTTTTGGTCAAAAATGGTAGTGATCACAGATTTTGGCCCTTTTTCCTCTACAGGCCCTAGATTCCGAGAAAAACGCATATAAAATTTTTTTATATGAAAATCCTCAAAAAATCGACTTTTTGGTCGAAAATGGTAGCGATCACAGATTTTGGCCCTTTTTTCTCTACAGGCTCTAGATTCCGAGAAAAACGCATTTAAAATTTTTTATATGAAAATCCTCAAAAAATCGACTTTTTGGTCGAAAATGGTAGTGATCACAGATTTTGGCCCTTTTTCCTCTACAGGCCCTAGATTCCGAGAAAAACGCATTTAAGGTTTTTTTTATGAAAATATTCAAAAAATCGACTTTTTGGTCAAAAATGGTAGTGATCACAGATTTTGGCCCTTTTTCCTCTACAGGCCCTAGATCCCGAGAAAAACGCATTTAAAATTTTTTATATGAAAATCCTCAAAAAATCGACTTTTTGGTCGAAAATGGTAGCGATCACAGATTTTGGCCCTTTTTTCTCTACAGGCCCTAGATTCCGAGAAAAACGCATTTAAAATTTTTTATATGAAAATCCTCAAAAAATCGACTTTTTGGTCGAAAATGGTAGTGATCACAGATTTTGGCCCTTTTTCCTCTGCAGGCCCCAGATTCCGAGAAAAACGCATTTAAAGTTTTTTTATATGAAAATCCTCAAAAAAACGACTTTTTGGTCACAAATGGTAGTGATCACAGATTTTGGCCCTTTTTCCTCTACAGGCCAGGCCCTAGATTCCGAGAAAAACGCATTTAAAATTTTTTATATGAAAATCCTCAAAAAATCGACTTTTTGGTCGAAAATGGTAGTGATCACAGATTTTGGCCCTTTTTCCTCTACAGGCCCTAGATTTCGAGAAAAACGCATTTAAAGTTTTTTTATATGAAAATCCTCAAAAAATTGACTTTTTGGTCAAAAATGGTAGTGATCACAGATTTTGGCCCTTTTTCCTCTACAGGCCCTAGATTCCGAGAAAAACGCATTTAAAGTTTTTTATATGAAAATCATCAAAAAATCGACTTTTTGGTCAAAAATTATAGTGATCACAGATTTTGGCCCTTTTTCCTCTACAGGCCCTAGATTCCGAGAAAAACGCATTAAAGTTTTTTAAAAAAATCGACTTTTTGGTCGAAAATGGTAGTGATCACAGATTTTGGCCCTTTTTCCTCTACAGGCTCTAGATTCCGAGAAAAACGCATTTAAAGTTTTTTATATGAAAATCCTCAAAAAATCGACTTTTTGGTCAAAAATGGTAGTGATCACAGATTTGGGCCCTTTTTCCTCTACAGGCCCTAGATTCCGAGAAAAACGCATTTAAAGTTTTTTATATGAAAATCCTCAAAAAATCGACTTTTTGGTCAAAAATGGTAGTGATCACAGATTTTGGCCCTTTTTCCTCTACAGGCCCTAGATTCCGAGAAAAACGCATTTAAAGTTTTTTATATGAAAATCCTCAAAAAATCGACTTTTTGGTCGAAAATGGTAGTGATCACAGATTTTGGCCCTTTTTCCTCTACAGGCTCTAGATTCCGAGAAAAACGCATTTAAAGTTTTTTATATGAAAATCCTCAAAAAATCGACTTTTTGGTCAAAAATGGTAGTGATCACAGATTTTGGCTCTTTTTCCTCTACAGGCTCTAGTTTCCGAGAAAAACGCATTTAAAGTTTTTTATATGAAAATCCTCAAAAAATCGACTTTTTGGTCAAAAATGGTAGTGATCACAGATTTTGGCTCTTTTTCCTCTACAGGCTCTAGTTTCCGAGAAAAACGCATTTTAAGTTTTTTATATGAAAATCCTCAAAAAATCGACTTTTTGGTCGAAAATGGTAGTGATCACAGATTTTGGCCCTTTTTCCTCTACAGGCCCTAGATTCCGAGAAAAACGCATTTAAAGTTTTTTATATGAAAATCCTCAAAAAATCGACTTTTTGGTCGAAAATGGTAGTGATCACAGATTTTGGCCCTTTTTCCTCTACAGGCTCTAGATTCCGAGAAAAACGCATTTAAAGTTTTTTATATGAAAATCCTCAAAAAAATCGACTTTTTGGTCAAAAATGGTATTGATCACAGATTTTGGCCCTTTTTCCTCTACAGGCCCTAGATTCCGAGAAAAACGCATTTAAAGTTTTTTATATGAAAATCCTCGACTTTTTGGTCGAAAATGGTAGTGATCACAGATTTTGGCCCTTTTTCCTCTACAGGCCCTAGATTCCGAGAAAAACGCATATAAAGTTTTTTATATGAAAATCCTCAAAAAATCGACTTTTTGGTCGAAAATGGTAGTGATCACAGATTTTGGCTCTTTTTCCTCTACAGGCCCTAGATTCCGAGAAAAACGCATTTAAAGTTTTTTATATGAAAATCCTCAAAAAATCGACTTTTTGGTCGAAAATGGTAGTGATCACAGATTTTGGCCCTTTTTCCTCTACAGGCCCTAGATTCCGAGAAAATCGCATTTAAAGTTTTTTATATGAAAATCCTCAAAAAATCGACTTTTTGGTCGAAAATGGTAGTGATCACAGATTTTGGCTCTTTTTCCTCTACAGGCCCTAGATTCCGAGAAAAACGCATTTAAAGTTTTTTATATGAAAATCCTCAAAAAATCGACTTTTTGGTCGAAAATGGTAGTGATCACAGATTTTGGCCCTTTTTCCTCTACAGGCCCTAGATTCCGAGAAAAACGCATTTAAAGTTTTTTATATGAAAATCCTCAAAAAATCGACTTTTTGGTCGAAAATGGTAGTGATCACAGATTTTGGCTCTTTTTTTTCTCTACAGGCCCTAGATTCCGAGAAAAACGCATTTAAAGTTTTTTATATGAAAATCCTCAAAAAATCGACTTTTTGGTCGAAAATGGTAGTGATCACAGATTTTGGCCCTTTTTCCTCTACAGGCCCTAGATTCCGAGAAAAACGCATTTAAAGTTTTTTTTATGAAAATCCTCAAAAAATCGACTTTTTGGTCGAAAATGGTAGTGATCACAGATTTTGGCCCTTTTTCCTCTACAGGCTCTAGATTCCGAGAAAAACGCATTTAAAGTTTTTTATATGAAAATCCTCAAAAAATCGACTTTTTGGTCAAAAATGATAGTGATCACAGATTTTGGCCCTTTTTCCTCTACAGGCCCTAGATTCCGAGAAAAACGCATTTAAAGTTTTTTATATGAAAATCCTCAAAAAATCGACTTTTTGGTCAAAAATGGTAGTGATCACAGATTTTGGCCCTTTTTCCTCTACAGGCCCTAGATTCCGAGAAAAACGCATTTAAAGTTTTTTATATGAAAATCCTCAAAAAATCGACTTTTTGGTCAAAAATGGTAGTGATCACAGATTTTCCTCTACAGCCTCTAGTTTCCGAGAAAAACGCATTTAAAGTTTTTTATATGAAAATCCTCAAAAAATCGACTTTTTGGTCAAAAATGATAGTGATCACAGATTTTGGCCCTTTTTCCTCTACAGGCCCTAGATTCCGAGAAAACGCATCGATACGCTTTATCTCGGAAACTATAACAGATATCGAAACCAAGTGTTCTACAGAAAGTGATTGGACATCAAGGGCTACGCTCTTGAGAAAAAAATTTTTTGATAGGGGGCAAAACAAGGGGTAGCTCCCATACAAATTACCAATTTTTATGCAATTTTTGATAAGCTGTATCTCGGAAACTATAACAGCTATCGACATCAAATGTTCTACTAAAAGTAAATACATCAAGGGCTATGTTTTAAGAAAAAATTTTTTGGGTGGGGGGTGAACAAGGGGTAGGTCCCATACAAATTAACAATTTTTATGCAATTTTTGATAAGCTATATCTCGGAAACTATAACAGATATATATACAAAAAGTAATTGTACATTGAGAGTTATGTTTTTAAGGAAAAATTTTTTGGGTGAGGGGTGAACAAGGGGTAGCTCCCAAACAAATTAACAAATACGCTATATTTAGGAAACTATAACAGATATCGAAGTCAAATGTTCTACAAAAAGTAATTCGACAACAAAGCCTACGATTTGAAGAAAAAATTTTTTGGGTGGAGGATGGACAAAGGGGATCTCCCATACAAGTTAACAATTTTTATGAAATTTTCGATACGCTACATCTGTGAAACTATTACAGCTATCGACTTTGAATATTCTTCAAAAAGTAATAATTAAATAATTCATACATTTTGGAAAAAAAAGTTGGAGAGGAGCGGGGAACATTTCATAAAAATTAACAACTTTTATTAACCTTTTAATGTAAATAATGTCAAAAACTTGCATTACTGTCGACCTCAAACGTTCCTCATCTATTTCTATTATTCATACGAACGTCAAAATTTTGTATAGTTTTCTATGGACTTTAAAACTCACACAAAGATTTTTAATATATTATTTGCAGTAGAAAATTACTCGGCTGGGTATATTTAAAGACCAATGTGAAGGGTATATAAGATTCGGCACAGCCGAATATAACGCTCTTACTTGTTTTGTATTAAGTTTTCTTTGTGACAGTGCAAAATATTCAAACGTATGTAAGGCAGAGAACTTTGTGTCCTTTGCTTCAAAGACCATTTAGAGATTTTATTAATGAGTAATGATTAATTGGAAATTGTGGTTTTGTTTCCGTTTTAAAAGCCAATTGCTATTGAACTCTTTTTTTTTCATTTAGTGTTCATGTATGGCATCAGATTGTAATTAGAAAAAAAGTTATAGCATACATTTAGGCTAAGCTACAAAGTTATAGTAATCCTTGATGTGCTTTCAGGCATGTAAACTTACCGGTGCATGTTCCAGTTCCATGTGGCACAAACACACAAAAGATTTTTAACTAAGTTTTTGCTTATTTAAGCATTTATTTTCATTTAACAATAACGACTTAATTAAAAACTTAATAGAACTTTTTCATTCAAGTATTTTACTCAACTGTTTTTTTCCATCACATTTTACAAATATAGTGAAGAACATTCTGTACTTGCAACCACATATAGTGAAAACTTTGTAGACATTTTTTGTATAAAGAAAAAAAGCTTCATTATTCTATTTCATTTTAAGTATGTTGATGAGAGCTCCCTAATGTAGGCAATACATTATTGCATTTGCCAAGAACTTTACTTATGTGGCAGTATGTATGTGACAGAGAAAAAAAATTAAAAAAAAATAATGCTGAAAAAAATCTGAATCAAATAAAAAAGTTTTTAACCATTGTTAAATTTAGTTTAAAAGTAAGGAAACTGGGGGAAAGTAGCAAGTGGTGTGAGACTATGCGAAACTTTATATGAGCTACCGGATTCTGGAACTGGAAGAAATTGGAAAGGCTTTTTAGCAAATATGGAATTTAATGTCGCCACTGGAGTAATTATACGAATTTTAACGATGCAACAATCAAAATTTCCGTCTCTTTGGCAACGACCGCAGTTCTGACTTAATATGTGATTTCTAGAGGAAATTGTATGACATGGTTAAGTGCATGGCACTACGTGAAAGGCATGCATACATCAAAGAAGGCTAAGAGGAAACAGCTTAACACGAGGTGATGCGTTTAATAGAACAATTTTTCAATCAAAAAATATGTACCTTGCTGTATGCAATGACGAAGAGTTAATATTTAAAAATGCAAAACATGGGAAGAACTTGCGTAATAATATTACTATTAAGGACAGTCCCACAAGAGTGTAACCTTTCGTCCCTGAGAATGAATGTTTAGTATTAGGCTCAGTCTTACGGAAAGAGTACAAACCTAGATGAGACTGAGTTTTTCACCACAAAGGTGAAAACCGCATATTATGACGAGCCTCGTTTTTTAGGTTGGGCAACTATTATATTAGAGAGAAATAAGTACATGAGGATAATCTTGGATCGGAATAAGAACTATAAGCAGCACTTGGAATAGCTGACAGCGAAGGCTAACTGATGATATGGAATATGTAGTCCTTGGTCCAAAGATGACACACTGGATATAAGGAAGCATTATTAGAACATTACTGACGCTTTCGGGGTATGGTGGACATTAATGTACAGGCAGTGCAATTTAAGAATCTTACAAAGGATCCAACCAACATATCGTCTGGAGGGTTATGCGGAGGAAGTATACCTTAAGGGAAGCTGAAGGCTTTTAACTTACATGTTATATGGATGGCTCTAAGACAGATGGAAGAATGGGTAAAAAGTATTTGAAAACCGAGATCTATTTCTGCCTCCCTACAACCGAAGTTCCGAGCAATCCCGAATGCTTGTCCTGGCTTAAGGCGCAAGCAGTTCCAATTGACGTCTGTTTATATAGCCAAGAGTCAAAATGACCAAATTTTATCTGGAATCACTAAATAAAAGACGGTGTTGTAATGCAAGAAGTTAGTTAATGATTACTAAGAATGCAGCCACATAAGCATTGAGCAGGTGCCTGGTCATTGCGTTGTGATCGGAAATTAATATGCGAATAACCTAACGGTTAAAACTAGAAAATAGGAGGCAGTTGACCTGGGCAGCCCGAGGGCTTTCGTTGCAATAAAATCCGAGTTGAGAAAGTAAACAGAAACTGCTCAAAAGTGTCTGTGAAATAATAAACAAATTTCGACCATAATCTTAGGGTAACCTAAATAACAATAAATAAGAATAACTTGGTTCACGGCAATGACAGAGTGGTAAGTGGGGTGGTCAGGTTTTGGGACGCTAAACAAATACTTATGTAAATCCTTAATCGACACATTTGGGAAAGTAAGAGTATAACACATGTTATAAAAGTTAACATTTTGTATGGTCGCGTTTGTAATTTCTGGTTTATTCGTGTTGTTGTTTTTATGTGTTCGAATAGGCGTCTGGCGAGAAGTATTGGATTTACATGTGGAAAAATGGAGCTAGGCGGAAACCTCGCTATTGCAAGCACAATACAAACACATCTCCATTGGATAGGCAATGCATAACAATTGTAGGGCATGAAGGAAGGACGCCAAGTAGATAAAACATTTTCTGTGTCACAGCAAAGCTGTAAGACCTGTAAGAGCCCGATGTTTTATGTCTAACTTTTTACTAAATTTAACCCGCTTTAGAGGTATAAAAGGAAAAATTTTGAGTAAATCACTGAGCTTCTGTGAACCTCTCTCCGTAAATTTTTTTTAATTGCTAATAAGGCACAACAGGCCGATTACTGGCTTAAGTTCATTTCTTCTCGACCTGGGGCCTTCCTTTATTAAATTCGCATTATCTATCTTAACCTTCTCAAATTCTTAATTTTGCACTTTGATATCAAACGCAAATTTCTTAGTTAAAGTTTAATAATTTCCCCCAAATTCTTATCAACAACATCATATACTATCTTTAATCTATCATAGCTCAACAAAACAATCCTGCAATTGGACTTAGAAAAACTCTCTTGTAAAAAAAAACAAAATATATTTTACCAGTTGACAGATTTTTACCGGAAAATTAACAACTTAACTAAGTTATGTTTTTCTCTTTTAGTTTTCTTTTTCGCTAAAACTTTTCCCCCTTAACAACATAATGTTGCAATATGCAAAACTTTAAAAAAAAACTTAATAAAATGCTTTTAAATGTACAGAAGTTGTTTTTTTTTCTCTAGTTTTTTTTACTCGTTTGTTCTTCTTTCCTTTTAAATATTTTTTTCGTTTAACCTTAAGATGAAATTTGTTCAATTTAAATTTTTACAATAATTTCCAACAGTAACATGAAACCTAAAAAAATATATTATTATGTTAAAGGCTAGATTTGAAAATTTCAAGCAACAATTATCACAAAATATAAACGAAAAATATTTAAAAAAAAATGTGTTAATGAAATAGCTTCTATAAAAAGTTCTATAAATTCTAGATTTTGTTGAATATATACTTAAATATGTTACACATATTGTAGTAATAATTCATTCAATATGCTTTACTTGGTTTCCTTTTTTTTTTGTTTTGCAAATATTTATTTTTCAAAGGAAACGGATGTAACACTCCACAATATTATATGTGTATAATAACACATATATTTTAATATATACAGTCAGTCATACAGTTATTCGCCACAGCTTAGCATATTCTAAAGTGAAGAACTCAAAGCTTAAAAGGCTAAATGTTAAATCAAGCATTTTTAACTCGATTAAAAAAACAATGCTTGTTGTACTTATTTGGAACAACCAAGTAGTCGTTACTTGATCTTTCGTTACTTACATTTACATTCCTAAGACAACTTAACGACACTTGTTTATCTATTCTTCTGGTATGGTGTCCAGGCATGCCATCGTAAGCCTTGTTACAAAATTATGGCTTACATTTCAAGATTTTTGACCATGGAACCGAGAACCACGTAAACATTAGCAAGTCTTGTAAAGTAATTCTCTAAACGTACCGAATAAACGAAGGGCTGATATGGCCAGTGACCCTCATTTAGTTATCGCCACGATACGATTGTGGAAACTGTGACAATTAAAAAGGATACATTTTGCCACTTACAGAGAATCTTTTATTATAATTGAAACAATCCACGGAAAGAGTCCAATAATACATTACGAAATGCAGCTTGAACCATTAAATTTAGTATAATCAAAGTTAAAGGGTAGATTTTAGACCACTGAATTGGAATCAGGGGTTGCGATCAGCACGGCAGAAGCAACACTTGCAGAAATAGATTCACAAGAAAAAAGCTCCAAATGGAATCTTTAAGGCAAGAAAAGAGCTTGAAGTGACTAGCGGCAAGGGTTCAACCCAACAGGTTAGGAGGCTCAAGCGGTTTTAGACAGGAACTTTACAAGGAACAGGTACAAATTAGTAAAGAAAGGTACAAACAAAACTCTTAGTTTCACAAAACATGTAAGGAATGACTAGACCATTTTTGGTTCATAAAGAGTAAAACAAATAGCAGCCCAGGAAAATTCTTATTTAAATATGGGTTAAGGGCAACCAAGACCAGTGTCAAAAGTAAACAGAAATGGCCGACCAGTTCTGGGGCAAATAATAGCGGTGTTATAAAAGCACTTAACAACCGAAAGGCATCAGAGCCTTATGGAAATCCTTAGGAAACATTAAAAGCATATCCACACTCTAGCATAACAGTTTTATTCCCTACTTTTGTTTTGGATAAAAGGAGCTCGCTCAAATCAAAGAAGGCATAATTATCCTCCCCAAGAAAGAGAATTTTTCTTGTAAAACTGCGTTTTCCCTCATTGAGGGAAGTAACAAACCGATTTTTTCTTCCATCATGCATAGATGATGCCAATTTATTACGCATTAGAGCGATCAATCTGTTGAATGTCGTTTTCTACTTAACGCCACTTTTATAGATTTTGGGAAACGAATCGATAATCTTCAATACCAGGCTATCGGGAAAGCACTTAAATATAAAGAAGGGTCCTACAAAATAATAAAGTAAGTAAGAAGAACGTACTATAGAGTAAGCTGTTGCCTTAACTACATGTGTTTGATCACTTAATAACAAATTAACCATATTAGAAGTTGTGATGAGATTGTACGGACTATATTTGGCGCTTTGCTTTAAAAACTCCCAAATGTCATCTAAATTGCAAGCATTGTAAAGCATGGCAACCGAATGCCGACTAAAAGTATATGGTTGTAGGGTGAAGCCACAGGGGATCGTGGGTTCGATTTCCACCAGAGACCATGGCTTAGTCTGGTTCAATCTTCTTTTCTTTCTTTTTTATCCTTCTATTAATTTCTTCTTTCCTTTTATATCCAGTCTTTCGATCTGCCTCTCCAGGTTACACAATGGGGACCTAGTAAGCGGACCCAAGTGATCTTGTGTCCTTTCCTTTAACAACTGCCTGTTTTACCTTATCTTACCTAAGCCCATTACTCCAGAAAGTAAAAAATAAGTCAGTAGCCTTCTTTGCATATTTTAGCAGTAACATTTCACACACTGGCGGTTCAAGTGATGACATAAAGTCACATTTATGTAAGAAGAAAGTTGCTTTTGATGTGCTCTTTTCATATGGCCATCCGCACCTATATCCATAAACGTTATTTTATCTCTTTTTCTTGTGCCGTTTTCAATGATTTTTTCGCCATTTCGCCATTTCTGACACCTTTCTTAAAAAAATTTCGTGATTTTTAAACTTGCCATATTTTTACCTATTAGTTATCCTCATATTTCAATTTTAAGAAATTTCTCCTTAGTAAACTTACGTTAACTTAATTTTGCTTCCCACTGTATCTATTTTGAACGAAAAACTGCCAGTTTTTCATGTGAATAGTGTGAGGGGACTCGTTATTGATGACTTAATTCTGCTTGATTTATTAATGCAAACTGCCACACATACAGACACTCAGTTCCGCACCCACTCAAACTATGTATAACAGCTTGTGCTTGTACCAACACTGACCGTTAATGAATATTAAGAGACCTCTGAACATAAAAGCATTAACTTACATTATTTAGAAAAACAGGAAGACAGATATTTACTCAAACTTTAAAAGCTTTTTACAAAACAAAGCGAAACTAGTTTGTTTTATTTTTTTTTATGTTTTAATGTTGAATGAATGGGTTGGATAACCCCAGCAGTTCTGGTGAATTTTGTTAAATTCAGAACTTTGTTTTTGAATTGGACTACAGCTGTTGGAAAAAAATCTACTATTGGTTTCAGTTAGTACGGATTCTTTGGGGTAAAATATAAAATAAAACCAGTAAAACTGTCATACAGGGTGTCTCGTGGAAAATTTTTATTTTTAAATACGGTTAATTCAAAAAGTAATAAGCGGTGCGGAGAGAGGGTAGCGCTGTTGGAATTATCGATTGTGCGGATTAGTCAGTCACGATGTCGCAGTGGTCGAGTGAGCATCGCGCTTTCGCTGTGGAGACATTTTTAAAAGGTAATGATTCTTACGTAATTGCTAGTCGATAATTTTGTTTAAAGTGATTGATTTAATTCGTTATGAATGTACTTTCCAGGGCTCAGTCGATCTTCAAGGACTCCCGAAAACATTGAACTAGTTAAAAGCAATTTGCGTGAAAATCCGCGACTTTCAAAAAAAAAAGAATCTGAAGTTCCATCCTTTTAACATTCAAATCATTCAAGAGCTGAAAGAAAAGGACTTTGATTTACGCAAACATTTTTGTCGAACAAATTTGGAGTGTTTTCGCACTGTAAATCCTATTTTTTGGAGAGAAGAGGCTTATTTTTACCTAAGCGGCCTCTTCAACAAGTAAAGCTGGTGTTACTGGTCTCGAATAGCCCGAGGTCCTCGATTGAAACAGAAAAAACAATTGCATTGCCCCAGGGTAATTCTTTAGTGTGCCTTATCCACGCATGAAATAATTAGAACACTTTATTTCGAAAATTTTCGAGGACAGGCGACGAATGCCAATATTAAAAACTATCGACGCATGATTATGGAATTATTTTTGGCAAACCTGCGAGCTCATCCATCGTACTCTTCACAAACACAGGATGAGGCGACAGCACACATAGTTAAAGCTTCGATGAATTTCTTTCGAAAAAATTTCTCCCAAAAACTGATCAGTCGCTTTGGGGACATCCCATGGCCACCGAGATCGCCTGATCTAGCTCCCATTGTTTTCTTATGGGGCTACGTCAAAGAGAGGGTTTATAATGGCAATCCTGAATATCTTGTGGCTTTAAAGGAAAATATTCGTCGAGAAATTAAAGGCCAAATCATCGTCTTCGATTTGAATCGAAATTA
Source organism: Melanophora roralis (assembly GCA_963583895.1). NCBI lineage: Eukaryota > Metazoa > Arthropoda > Insecta > Diptera > Rhinophoridae > Melanophora > Melanophora roralis. The sequence continues at coordinate 98,168,288 of OY757188.1, read as the reverse complement.
AAAATTCTTATTTGAATTTCTTTAATAAAAGCATTGACAATTCGATCAACCGAGGGAAATTTCGAAACGAATCGAATGCGACGATCTGGCCCCAGTTCAATTGAAGCAAATTTACTGCAGCGTGTGGCCTAGAGGATGGAAGACATCTGGATGAAATGCTCTTTGAAAAATAAAATTCTATCGTTCAATGCTCTTTATAAAACTATGTGTCATTTATTACCTTCTTTATTTATGTTTGGAAGAATATAAATCTGCCACTAGATACCCTGCACTTTCCATTTGGCATAAAAAAAATCTCGATTAAGGAAGTGATGATGAAAAATTCTTATAAATAAATTTTTTTATTTTATATTTTCTTTTTCAACTTACTTGCAATTTTAAGCTGCACTTGCAAGCGCAAAACTATCTACTGCAAGTGACATATTTCTTATGGTACATTTTCTCTAAACTTCTATTTATACAAATTTTTCTGATGCTTAAAAAAAATTGTCGCCGTAGTGACAAGAATTTTTTTTAAATACATTTTTGTCCTCCAACTGCCAAAAATTCAACACAATACTTCATTATATAACTCATGAATTGGTTTTTTATCAACTTGTCTTCAAATACGTTATTGTGACTTTATGAAGAAAAAATTTCAAACTTAAAATAAGAAGAGCAGAGATTAATTTATTCCTAAAAAGAACTAATGCCTATTAAGTTTAGTTTTCGTTGAAATTAAATGTTTGCGTTATTGAACCAAAAATAAATAGTTAAATAAATATTTCTTAAATATAATTTAGTTCACTATTCCTACACTGGCCACTCTTTGGGAATTTCTTTTTCCACCGCCGTATGCAACACACTTGCATTATCACGTCCTTCTTTAACTGTTTTGCCGCTCAATACCTGTAACATACGTTTATACACTAGTTTTCTTACATTTAGGGCCCACAAAAAATCCATATGATTAAAGTCTTTGTGTGGCACCAAATATTTGCCATAGGGATGGCCCAAGTCCTTGTACATGGCCTCTACATCCGCCGGATGACAGAGTAAATCATTTGAGGAATAATAAACATAAGTGGGAACAGTAACAGCGGAAAGATTATATCGAGGTGGTTCACGTTCCTTATAAAGTAACATATTTTTATTGGAACTGTAGCTATACGGAGAAAATTTTCCCGTTTTAATAATTTGTATAAAATGTTTGACTTGTTTGGCGGCAACGCCGGCGGGATAGTGGCCCAAGACAACGGGGAACATTTTCTGAAAACAACAACAAAAACAATTATAAATTAAATAAATATTACTCTTAACATTTACCCTATTAAATTCACCCCAATCTCGCCCCACTATACCAAACACTGCCTCTATGCACAGTCTTTCAGTTTCTTCAGTCATGCGGCACAGGAAACGGAATTCGCCATTAAACATTTCGGCTATTGAACTACCTACTAAACTCTTTATTAAGGAATAAATAAGTTAGATTTCTTTTCAAAGATTATTAATTCTATATCTACTTACATTAAAATACAAACTCATGGCTCTTATATAGGGATGTTCCTTGGTCTCTTTAGCGTATACCGCTGGCGCCATGGCCTGCATCATTATAATCTTTTTATTATACTCAGGCCTCATGGAACACATTACAAAGAAGGATGTACAGCCCTGGGAATGACCAACATAATGTAGCCTCTTAAAACCTGTTGTCTTGAGTACATAATCAATCATCGCTGGCAGATCATAAATACCGATTTCGTGCCAACTAAATTCCCAGAATTTATCATCGTCCGGATCCATAGAGATATGTTTGCGTGAATAACGATTACCGCGTGCATTACCCAACCAGACATCGTAATTTTTATCGGCAAGAAGGTAGGCTACAAGTAAGAATTAAATTTATAGTTTTAAAAAGTATTTTTAAAATGTGGACAACTTCCGTAAATTCCGAAAATTAATTTTTATTAAAAAAAAACTATTCATTAATGACTTAAAGAAAACAAGAAGACTTACTCACTGTAAGACAAATTTAAAATAAAGGGTTTACCAACAGGGACGCTAAAAAATTAGAGCGACGGGGACAACAGACGACGCCATATTTCTTGCTGCTCTTTTGACATTTATCTTCAGTAAGGTTTGCCATTTCCTGATAGAAAGATATACGAGCCAGCAACGAGTCGAAATTATTAAAATTTACTACCGAAATTTGGAGTCAGTGGCCTCAACGTAAAGAGCGCTACGTCAAATTTATAGTCGTCATAATCGTCCTAGACCTGCACCCTCAAAATATCAAATTGACTCAAGAACTGAAGCCGCTTGACCACCAGAAGCGTCGTATGCTCGGGAATTGGACTGAGCAACAACTTGAAAACGATTCAAAATTTCATCGAAAAATCATCTTTAGCGATAAGGCTCATTTCTGGCTGAATGGCTTCGTCAATAAACATAATATGCAATATTGGTCAGGCAGCAATCCACACGTACTCCATGAGTTATCATTGCATCTCGAAAAATTACGGTTTGGTGCGGTTTATGGGCCGGCGGCGTCATTGGGCCGTATTTCTTCCGTAATAATTAAGACCGGCACGTTACTGTGAATGGGAATCGCTGCCGTTCAATGGTGACCGAATATTTTTGGCCCCAGTTGGATGATATGGAATTGGAGGACATGTGGTTCCAACAAAACGGTGCCACAAGTCACACAGCGAATGTCACGATCAATTTATTGGAAACCAAGTTTGGAGAACGGGTTATCTTACGAAATGGTCCAGTCGATTTGCCACCTCGGTCGTGCGATTTGACGCCTTTAGACTATTTGCTGTGGGGCTACGTGAAGTCTATGGTCTATGCTAATAAGCCAGCGACGATTGATGAACTTCGTACGAATATCGAACGTGAAATTGCCGCAGTATCGGCTGATTTATGATTGAAAACCGTTAAAAATTGGGTTCAGCGTCTGGACTTCTGCAAGCGTGCCCGTGGTGGCCGTGCAAAAGGAATCGAATTCCATACATAATGACATCCAAAACCGTTTTTGTTTTATTTAAAAAAACTTTTGTAGCGCTCTTATTGAAAAACCCGATAGTTCAATTACCCTATTCAAAAAATGGGTCTCATTTGAATCTATAGTCATTTATGGGCACATCCTAAAAAAATGCTGTAAGGTCTGTTGATATATGTCGGTGACTTTTTATTTTTGTCATTTAAGGTTTTGGCCATGATTCAGAGAAGTAGGCGTTTTATGGGACCTGCAGTAAGTTGTAGACTAGTTTCCATGGTTTAACATGATTTTTGGTAACTTGGTTTGCAAAAGGCTGGGGAAGGAACGGGACTTGGTCTACTTTCTGAAAACCTCCAGACAGAGATCGACTTTTGTGGTTTGTCTTTCAAAGAGAGATACGAGCGGAATGTTTGTTCTGACCTAAGGTGAACGCAAGTCCAATAAATGAGAAAAAATCAAAACAACTGAAAGCGAAAAACGGATTGTTGGGTCTTTGAGGGGACTCTTGAATGTTTTTTTGTTTGTTTATAGTAATTCTCAACAAGTTTATTGAAGTTATTTTATAAATGTAGAAAATATCCGTAAGATTTTTCAACAGTTCGGCTGAAGTCTGCTGGTGACTTTGTATAATATCCAAATCTAAACCTACTGTGTTTAGTTTTAAAAACTTCTTCATTTAAGCTTCCTAAAAAATTTTAAGCTTTATTTTGCAAAACAAAATTTGTATCTTTTAGATATTAAAAGCAAATTTTTTTTTGTGTAATAATTTTTAATAAATTTTTTTTTAAAGACTCTCACATAATATTTCAACATTTTATTAAATGCTTAACTAATATGCAAGTCTTTTATTGTCACACATACACACACGTACGAATTTAAGTACATTTTTATACTAATACAATAACAAAAATTTTGATCCTTGTAATTTGTAATAACATCCTTGTCATATTTCTTTCTTCGTATTCTGACGATTTTCGTTTCAGCCTTTTCGCTTGATATTGTTTTGTTGTCTACCATTTTCATGAGTTGTTTTTGTTGTTGCTGCCTTTCTGCTTGGAAGTAATTAATCAATGTTTATCTTAGAAATAACTCAACTTAATATATAAAATAGTAACAGAAGAGGCAAATATATTTTAGACTAACAACAATTTACAGCAGAGAATCAAAAAATTTCTGCTCTTTTTAAGTGTAATGCAAAGGTAAACGAGACTGTTAGTTTTGCATTATTTAAATCTAGACGCGGATTAATTAGTTAATTTTGTACTTAGTGAGGGACACTATTTCTCTAAGGTGATGGTGATAGGGGGTAAATATGTTCCAGAAATATGATTGGAAGGAAAAGCTAATGGGGGTCTGCGATACATTTTATTCCTCTATGGCCGACTCCGGAAAGTTGTAGAGGTATCTCTCCCAATTTTTTTTAATTTCGTATGGCAGTCCTGTAAGGGGCTCCGCAAATATTTTGGGGTAAGCAGAATTAATTGCCGTCGGTCTTACAGTTGACCTTTGTAAGAGCACCCTGAAAACTGTGGGAGCAATTAAAAAAATCAGAAAGAACTAAGCTTTGTATGGGAACCCTAATAGTGGACGGTAAGTTTGTTCCATAAAAATGTAAAATGTGAAAAGAATCTAATGGCAGTTGGTCTTATATTGTTTTAGAGGTTGTAGAGTTTTTTAGTACAAAGTTAAGAGAAATAAATAAAGGTAGTCACGGTTTTTCGTCTATATATCGGTCAGTTATCGGACGATTTGCGTGGATTTCAAAAGCGATTTGCTCGCAGAAATTTTAGATAGTTTGATACCACCTACGGGTCTATGCGACATCAGTGGACTTCAAAACGTTTAACCATAACACGGACAGGCGGGTAGACAGACATCGCTAAATCCAAATAATTTGTGTATTTTTTTAATAACTTTAAGAACGTTTTGGAGTAAAACACATAAAACTTATTTTGTTACCAAAAGAGAAAAAAAATTTGTGTTTAAAACAAAATTGTTTTTGGAAATGGTTTAAATCATCATTCTCATGAACCACGCTGCAAGACTTCAGTCAGCCTTGCATTCATTTCATTATTTAACATTTTTTTGATTTTTTTTTATAAAAAACACACAACCATTAAAGTGCAGACTTACCAAGACTTATATTCGGACCCATGATAACGTAACCAGCTGAGCTATCAACAAGACCATGTTGCAAGAAAATTGGTAGAGCACCTTGTTTGCCACGTATACGATGCATCATTAAAATGTAACCATCCTCGGTGGTGACAGTATGAACTTCAGCTGGATACCCATATTTAGCAATTAATTTATCCTTGATATTGTTGTTGTTGTTTTTTTGTAAAGGATTCATTGTGATGAAGGAATAAATAATACAGATGCGCAAAAAAAAAAGAAAATAAAATATTTAAATAAGTGAACTTATGCTTTAGAAGTAGGAGTATTATTGCAACCAATGAACAATGATAGATGCTCAAGTCAGTTACAAAAGCAACCTGAAAACTTACTGCACTTGAAAAATTTTTTTCCTTCTTAAAATAGAGATAAAATGTAGTTAATTATGTTAAGTGAATTAAATTTCATTTATGTATGCAAAAACCGTTATAGTGGTAAATAATGACTGAAATAATATGTAATAAAAAGTTAAAGCTTCTCTAAATGAAGGATAAGTCAAAGGGAAATAAGTTAAAAAATGTTTAAAATATGTTTAAATTCCCCTGATAGAGTAATTATATGTATATGAGTAAATCTACTATGGATGGTAATAATACACAGGGTGCCTGGTGGCAAATTTATATTTTAAAATGCGGTTATTTTTTAAAAAGCAATACACTGTGCGGAGGGAGTGTGGCGCCGTTAAAATTATCTATTGTACGGATTTGTCAGTCACGATATCGCAGTGGTCGACTTAACATCGGGCGTTCGATGTGGAGACATTTTTTTACGTAATTGTTCGTCAACAATTCTGTTCAAAGTTCGGTATTCGGCGAATACGTGATTGATCGAGTGTAAATTCAATTTGTTTGGCTATTATGTCCCAAGACCAAAGCCCAGTCGGTCTTCAAGGATTCCCGAAAACATTGAACTGGTTGAAAGCAGTTTACGGGAAAATCCACGACTTTTAATACAAAAAAGAGCAGCCCCACTGGGACTTCCAAGAGCGACTAAATATAAGATTTTAAGAAGGTTCCATCCTTTTAAAATTAAAATCGTTTAAGAATTAAAAAAAGGGACTTGGATTTACGCAAACATTTTTGTAAAGCGATGTTGGAGCGTTTTCTCCACTGTAAGCCCCATTTTTCGGAGCACCGAGGCTCATGTTTACTTTAACGGCTACGTCTACAAGCAAAACTGCCGTTACTGGTCTCCTAGAACACGCAACCATTGCATTGCCTCAGGGTAACTGTTTGGTGTGTCTTACTAACGAATGAGATAATTGGACCATTATTTTCGAAAATTCTCGAGACCCGGCAACGAATGTCAACGGTGAAAATTATCGACGCATGATTACGGAATTCCTTTTGCCAAACCTGCGAGCTCATACATCGTAGTCTTCACACACGTAGTTTTAACTGGATGGAGCGGCTGCTCACACAGCAAGAGCTTTAATGAATGTGATTCGGGAAAATTCACCCCAAAAACTGATCAGTCGCTTTGGGGACATCCCATGGCCACTGAGGCTACCCGAACAAAAGATTAAGTTTAAGAAAGTTCGAAAATTTTAATAGGGAAGCTTTAAAAGCACTGCACTAGATCTACTACTGGTAACTGAACTGCAATTAAAAGTACTTTGAGACTCAGTAAAATAGGTTCATGGGGTTATTTTCATTAGTATTTTGGAGGAGGAAACTTAACAACACCGGCCCTAAGAATGGCAATTTAATGGCCTCCTATTTGCATCATCTTCATTCATTCTCACATGACCTAGACAACGTAAACGTTGAATTTTAATACGCCTAAATATGTGAATGGTGGCAAATAGCTTATACAGCTCGTATTCAACGTTAATAGAGATCAGTTCACAGATTTTCCGAAGAATTTTCTTTTCAACTACCTTCAGAGATATATAAAAGCACGGGCAGTATCAGTGTTTAGTTGAATGTGATTCTTTCTGCCAGAAGTTGAGTTAAGTTCGCTTAGAGAGTACTAAGGATGAAACTTCGTAGCTGGTTTTGGAAATATATCCTATTTGGCTGGTATCGGTAGAGAGACTGGCTTTTTTAAATAAAGTTTCATTCAGTATTAACGGAAAATTATAAAAAGCAAAAATTTATCTTAATAACGATATGATCAACGTAATAAAAGAAGAACTCCAATGTGTAAGTTTTTGGAAAAAGGTTATGCATATAGAAGCCAAAAACCTACTAAAAGGAAGTTATTGTTATATTTGCTAAAAAAAACTCGTTTGAAAGAAGCAAGGGAAGTCGTGGTCCCAATACAAACGGAAGACTTAGTTCTTAAAGGTTTTATTTCATAAACTTTAATAGCTCGCGACTTCAAACCCACCATAAAAGGATTTTTATTAAATTATTTTCGTTTTGAAAACAACTAAGCTGGATCGGGGCACTGGGAATTAAAAATACCAATGTGAGTGATGTGAAGGGTATAGAAATTTCGGCTCTTTTTGAAAAGAATCTTAAGAATATACCGATGCTTAAATTAAAGTTGTTATTATTGTTATAATCATAGCCCTTCGAAAAGTCAACCGACTAATTTTATAAATAAAGGGAGTCCAATTGAACAGGAGTGTACAATACTTGCCACCTGCTTTGCCATACTCTACTCACCACCAATAAATATGAATCCTCGGTAATACTTTTGCGTTCAGCTCTTTCCTCGTCGGTTTCATCCTCATTGCTGTCATCCTCGTCTTCATCAATAAATTGTAAATTAATCCGTTTTATAAAAACATTTAGAAGTAAAAAATATAAAAACACTTGTTTAACACCAAATTCTTTAAACAAAAACATTTGTTTAAGTTAAAAAACATAAAAATTAAAAATTTTTTTTCGTCAAATTTTCAAAAAACTATATTTATTTACAGAGACAACACTTCTGTTCAAGTAATTATTGCATGTGTATGTGATTAAGCTTAAAAAAAGTAAAATTATTATTTAATAATTATTTTATTTAATATTTGTTGTTATTTATTTGCACTCTTTTTTGATAAATTTTTTATTAATTTATCTTTTTTTCGGTCTTAATATTTATCATCCGTTAAACGTTCGAAACGATTTAAAGTAAAAATTTTACAGACACCTTTGTTTTATCGTACAATAAATAATATATCTTTTGGGGAAAAGACGCAAAGTTCGCATTTAATATTAATTTTATATTTTTTTTTTGATTAAAAAATTAAAAAAACGCTTGAGCCCCAAACAAGCTTGTTGACGCTTTAAAATGAAATGTTTGAAATAAAACCACCAAAAAGTATAAACCGTCAAAGTGTCTTCTTCTTTTCTTACATTAAATAACAATTTACAAACTTTCCGATTTATTTTCGATTTTAACAATTTTCTGTTTTATTTTATTTATTTTGTTTTTTGCTTTTTCCGTCAATATCTGCCATAACAACAAGTTTGTATTTTATTGGCCCTCTGCGCTTTAATTGTTGTTGTTATATTATTGAAATATTATTTTGAATTTCTTTTATTGAAAAAAAAAACAACTTTTATCGGTTGCATTAAGTTAATGTCCATCCATAATTAAATGAATGTGTGTGTTTATAAATATTTTTTTTTTGTTTTTGGCTGCTTTAGTTTAGTTTTAGTTTGTTAATTTTTTTGTTTTTTTAATTTTCGTATCGCAAAATTATTTAATATTCATGTTAACGTTTAGTTTGATTTGTCGTTTATAATTAATTCATATAAAATAATTTTTCGTTTGTGGTTGTCATCGCTAGGGTTTTGTTTAAAGAGTATTGAAATGTGTTAAGTTTGGAATTGTAATCAAATAATAAGAGTTTGTTACATTTTATAACAATATACATATGGGTTTTAAAATTTTTTTCCTCTGCATAAACAGATGTGGAATTTATTTATTTATTTTAAAAATATTTTAAGCTGGAAATATTTATGTATTTACTTAACTTGTTTCAAATAAAGTTTTAAGAATTTTTGTCAGTCGAACTTGAATATATTGTTTTATACAACATTTTAACTTTTTAAGATTTTTTTTTTTTGCCTCAGGTTTGAAGTCGAAACCTGCTTATTTTAATCTTAAGGTAAGACATTGCAACAATTTTATTAAAGTTGTCTATCGTATTCAAGTTGCGATCCAACGCTTTTTCCTAAAATATGAACATTTTAATAAAAATGCAAAGTTTTGTCGAGATAAGGCATTTTAAAATTTCATTAGATTGGCCCGATTTTGTGGCAGTTTTAAAATTGAGATCTGCAGTGGTACCCGAAATACAGCGTATCTAAAATTGATTCGGTTGTATGAGGGCTACCTCTGCCCTTGCTTGTAGACAACAAATTTTTTTGATACAATCACTTTCTAGCAGGCCTAAAGTCGATTGCTGAAGTAAGAGTCTCCGAGATATAGCGTTTTAAGGAATAATAAATTTATTTAGTTTGTAAATAAGAAAATAATGTAAATCATAAAAAGAAAAAAACTTATCGGCTATAAAATCATGCATTTGAGCCAAACCCACTCAAAAAGCTGCACGTCCTACTTCGTCGGCAGACTAGCATCGGTGTTCTCCAACTCGTCTTCGCACCACTAACAAAAGTCTAAAGTTTTTCTACTTTATTTTCTACACATCATTGTGGTCCTTTAAAATCCTAATTATGCGTCTTAGTTTCCTTTTATTCTCATTGGTGCTCACATTATCCCGTTCAGGGCAGAAAAGTATGCAAATGCTGCATTTAGCCCTCTACCTTCAAGCATTTTATACTTTCCCAGGATCCATGTCCTTATTTAAATGTTTTAGAACCCCAGGGGAGGCCTTACCGTTCACTCCAACTATATCAATAACAGAGTATAATCCGCTCTTAGCAAGCTCAACGGCACTTTTATTGCCGGTAACAAGACATTAACCCGGCACGAAACAAATCTTAACATTGGGTTTGCCATCATTAATATAAGAGTTAGTTTACATTAAAAGCTTTCATAATTAAAAAAAATAAATAAAATCGTGGCTTTATAGTGTAAAGCAAAACCCTAGTGGATTTCATTTAATAGCAATTCCCTTAGGGTCTCCTGGTTCTGTAAGTAATACTTAATCTAGATATATGATGAGCGGTGACATAAAAAATTGTTCACTGGATTGTTCTTCGTTCCTCATCCAATGAAGGTGAGCTTCTCTGTTTGGGCGATCCATGAACACACATGAACACACAACGTTCCCAGTTTGATCTTCCTAGATTTCCAAAATCGCATCCTAAATTTAACAAATTTCGCAACTGTTGCTTGTTCTACAGTGCACTGTGGGCAGTTTCTGTACACCTTTTCAAGTTTGTGTTTACCCTATGCTGCCAGATTTTTCACCCGTTCCCTTCCAAATACCCAGCAATGTGTAGCCATCCATATAATGCGTACACGGTCAAACTCTAAGACTCCTTTAATTTGCTCCTCCATTGTAACACTTTCCTAGATTTGGTTCTCTCTTGTTTCGATCCTTAGCTATCGTTAGAGAAGTAGATCTGAAGTTGATTTTGGTTTTCGGTTGGTCCCTTTACTTCAAAGCCATACGTTTTACAGCACATAGCTTTTGACATTTTCCTCAGAGTCTTGGTTTTAGTTTGTTTTCGAAGTTTGCTGTTTCCACCTCAGCTGGTACGTGAACAAGAAAAACTATTACTTCTAGGGCACCGAAAATCCACGAGTGAGGCACAAGGAGCCATTACAACGACTAAAAGGGGCTGCATGGTGCGCTGTTCATGCTGGAGGAGTCGTCGCTGGTCAAACGACAACAATGGACGATGCGCGAAATTGAACGAATTAAAACTGGACAACATGTGGTTCCAACAAGACGGAGCAACTGCACACACTGCGTGAGCCACAACCGATTTTCTGAAGGCAGCGTTACCGGGTCGCCTCATGTCTTGTTTTAAAAATTTACATTGACCCGCAAGATCGCCCGGTTTAACCGTTCCAGAGTTTTTTTGAGGTGTGTGTTTTTTGAAGTCTCGTCTTTACTTGAACAAGCCCGATTCCCTGGAAGCCCAAAAGGACAACTCTCGACACGAGTGCAAGAAACTATCGGCCAAAGTTCTTGCCGAAGCAATGAAATATACCATGAAAGGGGCACGTAAAGTAATTAATTGTGACGGCGCCCATTTGGCCAAAATTATCTTCTCGATTTGATCAATAAAATTCTAAAGGTTTAAATAACATAATAAAAAACAGAATCGAAGTTTTTTATTTAGAAAAAAAATGAGAGCCAAAAAACATCGGACGATTTCTTTTGGCCCACTTGTACATCTGAAGTAACAGAACATGCATCTGAAACCGAGGTAAAGGAACAGATAGAAATGTCACAGTGAATAAACGGGTGCTAGATGCGCTCAGACAAAGCCTTCGTAAAAAAATTTTACCGTTAAACTCTACCCAAGTTAAATTTTTTATTTCAAAAATTGTAATTAAGATTTCTAGTCGCATCTATCGGCTCTTCTCTTAGATCCATCTTTGATTTTCTAGACCTTTTGGTGAGTTTCAGGTCTTATGTTAACCGCCTCAGTATAGTAAATTAACTACTAAAAAAATTCTAAAAATAAACCAAATGAGAATTATAAGCCCTACATATATGTGGCCCTTTAACTAGTACAATACGTTCTTCTACTGTCTACAATTACAAACTTTAAAACAACAAACAATGAGGATTCGATATTCGAATTGTGTCATAGGGTTTCATATGGTCGAATTTGACCGATTTGAATTTTTTCATTTGTTTAAGTTTGTTGTTGAAGCGATTTATTAAACTTTTATGTTTTATTTACTTTGTTTTTTTATCTCTTTAAAATATTATTTAAGAGTTCGGTCAGCTTTTGTTTTTTGGTTTTGGTATTAACGTTTTCGAATGAGGGCAAATAGGTGTGAAGAACTTTGTTTCTTGTCCAAAAGAAATGTTCCATATTTAGCGGCACCTCAAAGCCAACTAGTTTTGTAAAAAACTGCGTTAAAACAAATAAATTTTAGATTTTGTGCTCAAATATTTAATTTATCTCTTTGTAATATTTTCATTTTAGATTTTAGTGTGTCAATTTTGTAAAATTATGCTTCATCAATATGTAATTCTATTTACAAGAAGACTCTTAAAGAGGCTATAAAATATTTAATGACATCAAATTATAATCTATCTTAGCTTATTGCTGGCATAAATTAAATACCTAATTCAATATCAAATTAATATATTTAACTGAAGCTTATGTAAATGCTGACTATAATCATCTGCTTTTAAAACAGTGAAGCACTAAATGCTCGGATGACCACACGCTACGTTGTAAACAAAGAAAGTCGTTCATATAAAAAAAAACAATTAACCGAAAAAATAAATCCATAACTCTGGTTAATATTGTCAATCTTCACCTCAAATTTAACGCTTTAGTGCAGACAACAAAATCCATGTCATTAACATGATTTTAAATGTCTGTCTGTCCATATCCATTTTAACAGCTTTTAAAGTGGGTAATAAAAGTAAAAGTGCCTTTTGTTTTTGCTTTTGGCTTAAATACATATCGGTTTTAAACTTAAAAGAAAGAAACGCTTAACGATTATGTAATAAATTTATGAAAATATTTAAAAGAAATTCCAATAAAAAAGTAAAACAAAAAAAGCAAATAAGTTTTAAAATAATTGTTTTTGTTGTCAAAACATTATGACATCTTTATAAGAAATTTTAGTCGATAACATATTTAAGTTTTTGTTTTAAAAATTTTTCAAGGTCTTCTATTAAGCGATCGTTTACTAAGGTTTTAATTTTGGAAGAAATAAAAAAATCCAAGTGATTAAATTTATCGGCCGCTATACGATGCACACCCTTGACACATTCCAGAAGATGGGCATATATATGGTGTACACCTTGGGCAGAGGCTAAGGCATCAGATTCTCCAAAATATAAAACTGTTGGTACTAAGACTCTTTTAAGATCATAGTTTAAGGGTTCCACAGAGTTATAGTAAATTCGATTGCCTGATGGTTCATAGTCATAGGCAACAAAATCACCCGATTTCCAGATTTGTTGTAAATGGCGTACTTCCTTTAACGAACCACCCTGCAATAGTTGGCCATATAAAAGAGTATTCGAAAGCTATTTAAATGATTAAATAACATTATAAGATAAAGATTAAATTTTATTAAATAAATACTTTATTCTTTTGTCCTTTGCCAGCAAGTAAGTTAAACCATCTTAAACATTCCTTTCTGCTGGAAGATTTTAAACATTTTTCACGCATAAATTTGTTGGGCAGCAATTCATATTCTTGAGCCTTAGATTTTGTCTAAAGGCAAAATCTAAAAATAAAGTTGTAGCATAATATAATCAATATTCTTACCTTTGTAAATTTAATAATTTTTCTAACATCCTCGCTGTTGAATTTAACTTGACCCCTTAAAGACACCGTTGGAGCCAGAGCCTGGACAAACTGTAAACGTTCATTATATTGTGGCTGCAAGGAACACATTACTAAAACAGCATTTAAAGCCTGAAACAGAAACACAAAATAAATAATAATCATTTAGCATACTTCACCTATATCAAGAGCCATTCATTCACACACACACACACACACACACACACACACATAAATGACATCAACTACATACATAACAACCAACCTGTGAATGACCAATTAGTAAAACTTGTTGAAACGATGATTCATTACGTATGTGGTCAACAATGGCTGGCAGATCATAGCGACCCCATTCATGAAAACTAAAACTCCAAAAATCACTATCCTCAATTGTGAAACGCAAATGTTGACGGGACCAGGCCGAACCACGCATATTGGCCAACCAAACATCATAGTAATTGTTAAACAGCTGAAAGGCTAAATGGATAAAATAACACGAAAAGAAAAATAAATTTGCAAACAGCAATCAGCAAAAAATTGTATTTTATTTCCTGTTGTTTTATTAGGAAACAACATAATGTTCTTTGAAAGAGAAGAAGAAGAAGACGGAGAGAGTCTTTTAGTTCATACCTAAACTTTTTGTAGGACCCATTATAACCCATGCCAGGGAGGAGGTTAACAAACCATGCATTAACAAAATGGGACGATGGCCGGGTCGTGGTAAACGATGTAAAGTTAAATTGTAACCATCTGCCGTTACAATGTGGTGGTGTTCCAATGAATAATTGTGTTTTGTAATCCAATCACTCTAAATGTAAAGCATTTAAATTGAATTGATATAAAAAGAAATGAAGATAAGAATTATAAAATATGCGGTGTGAAATCAAAAAAAAAAAAAAAATATTAAATCTAATTAAACCTTATATGTTTAAAGCTAAGGTTTTTAGTTCATGGTTAAGACAGTGTTATATTACAGACCAAGTTGGAGCGGGCAATTTTTACCCCTGGCAAACAGTGGTTCTTTTATATGTATGTAAGGAACGCGCGAAAACATAAAAAGGTGTTTTACCGGTATTGCACAGGTTAAGGGGCAGATTAAGTTAGGTTATGTTACGTGAGGTTATGGTAGGTAAGGTTGGAAAAGTTAGGAAAGGTTGAAATGGATAAGCCTTAAGCCCGCATATACCGTCTGTATCCCTATTTTTAACAGAGAAGAACGAAAACCCAGTGATTTCGGAAAATGTAGGCAGTCTCGTCCTACCAATCCTAGATTGTCTGCTCATGTAAGACCCTAGTCACGTTTCCCTTGAGCGCACGAGCTCTGGGCGGATCAAAAGAAATATGCTTATCAGTCTTCTTATTCCTCGGCTTACCACAGAGCCTGCAACCACTGATTGCCAATCATCCTGCTATTTGGGCATGTACCGCTCTTCAACAATGACTTTTTATTATTATTTTTCTCAAAGATAGAAAGAGCTTTGTCAGCATTGGGTCAAAGAAGCTTCAGATAACTCCCAGCGTTACTACATTAGACTACGCACGTCTACTGCTCTCTTCATTGGCAAATAGGCTCCTTGCTTCATCAGTTCGTCCACTATTTCGTTCTTATCAATATCTCTGGGTTCCCGAGCTCAGTAAATATGCATATGTTCCACGGCCCATAGTAAACCATTGGACTTCTTTCACGCTTAAGCAACTGCAGAGTAGTAACTTTGCGAAGATTGCATTGATCGATATCTGACTTGCAATAAACATTTTCACCTGGAAATTCTCAGTTTGGAAGGCATGGCAAGATCAGTGGCCTACTTATCTGAAAGAATCTCTGACTGCAAGTTCAAAAACTCAGTTCTAAAAAAAGATCGCAGCTTCGCATCTTCACTTTCTCGGGCTAATCCGTAAAAAAGTGTGGTCTGGGCAAAATGTCGGGACCTTAGGATTTTTGCATTTTGCATTGACCCAATAATCCTGCCATTACTTTTTGCCGTTAGGTGGATTAATCCGTTGACACCAATCGGTTCCCAGATCTTTTGACAGGGTTTTGGAGGCGGGAATAGTGGCCAAGACTACGACTAGCAACGTCGTAAAGGGTGCTGCGTTGAGTGTCAGTTATTAAGTCTTCTACAAGTTTTACCACATTTTCCAAATATGGTTTATAAGACAAGAAAGACCCAGCGTAATACCCGAGCATCGCAATAGTTTTCTGAATGCAGCATCACATTAGACGTCTTCTTCAATTCTTCCTTTACTTTGAACCTTCATGGCAGCTTACTATCAGGTATCTTTTCCTCGTACTTTTTGCGTCCCTTCCTGTCTAAAATTGGTATTGACCAACTGCACTGTTCTCTATGGACAAATCCTATTCCTCCTGGTGAAATGAACAAGGTCCGTTTTCTTAAAGCTTACTTTAAGCCCAACTTTTCGCGTTCAATGGGTTATCGTAAATAGTGTAGCCTTTACCACAGAGCCGATCGCACTCAAATATATAGCAGTGATAGTTGCTGCAGTATGATCTTCATACATCGTTATTACAGCAGCTCCGCTCTTAAGACCCGCTTGAAGTTAGTTATTGACGAGCGGCCATAGAAGTGTCAGAAATACTCCTCTTTGTAGAGCTTCTTTAGGAACCACTTCCTCTATCTTCGAAATCCATTATTGTTATGATCTACAAGAAACCAGATATCTACACCATTTCCAATTGTATTTCAGAACTTTCTAATTGTATTTCAGAAATTTCTATTTGTATTTCAGAATTTTCCATTTAAAATACAAATGGAAAACTGTGTAATACAAATAGAAAATTCTGAAATTGAAATGAAATTTCTGAAATTGAATAAGAAATTTCTGAAATACAATTAGAAAGTTCTGAAATACAATTGGAAATGGTGTAGAATGTAACAGGTTACTCAACATGACCTATACGAATTCAGGGGACGCTATTATGTTTCTGAAATTCTGTTGGACAGTGTTATATATAAGATATTATTAACGATTTTTGTAAAAAAACCAATTTCTCTATATCTAAATAAAAGTTATAACTTTATGAGCCTCTTGTGCCATTTAAATAAACTTATTTTTATTTCGACTAAAATTTTTAAAAAGTTGGTGGTAAGTTTAAGCCCTTAAAACTTTTGTAAAAAATATTTTTTAAGTTTGGCCTGTTTAACAAACCACTTTGCGAAGTTTTCGGAGTGCAATAATCACCTAACTTTGGTAAAAAATCTTTAAAATTCTTTTTTAAATCTCTACCCTTGGAACTCAGCTCTAAACACTATCGATTTAAATAACTTTTTTGTATCCATTATCTAAATTAGTTTTTTTTCATCACTTACAGTTGACCAATTTAATTTTTCATTATCTGGAGAACTTTCATCAATTTCCCTGGAATCTTCATCAACGTCTTCATCGTCACTATTTTTGCTAAACAAATTCCAAAAAAATGATGCTCCACCCATACGAAGTAAAACACGACGCATGCAGCTTAATGCTTTAAAGTTTTGTTCACTTTGATTTAAAATTAAAATGCAAAAAATACAGAATAAAATACGCACTTTTAATTTCAACATTTATCATCATACGAAAAATTGGAAATAAATTGTGTTTAATATCTAGACTACAATTTAAGCCGAAATTATTGCTTTTAAAAATACAAATTTATTTGATGAGAGCAATTAAAATTGTATCAAGTTATATTGATCACTGTTTAAACTAAAGTGTTTAAAAATGTTTTAATATGCAGCAGGTTGACATTGAAATGCTGACCTTAAGGGGGGTATAGAAATGGTTAAAAGTTTATAATTATTACTATGTTCACGAAAAATTACTATTTATTTCCTCTCTATTGAAAAGTGTATTACAGAAAAACTAGTTCTTAAAAATTTTTAAAACCGTTATCACGCAGAAGAGAAAGACCAAAACTCTGAGGGAAGAATCAAATGGAGGAAGACATCTCGAAATTCGGTGTCAGTTTTAGGAACGAAAAATTTTATTCAAATTCTTGTCAATAAAATTTTTTAAAGCGCATTTTCATTATACATATATGTATGTTCATATGTATATTATTTTTAATACAAATTGTTATCTATACAAAACCCATTCAATGCTATCTTTTACATTTAACCTACAAAATGACGGTTTAATTTTTTTATTTAAAAATATCTTCGAACCTTTGATTTAAAGCCAAATTGTATTTATTACTTTTGTATATAAAAATTTTAACTTCAAATTATTCAGAAGCTATCAAAAATCTGCGTTACAGTTTAAAATTCCATTAAAGCAAACAAAATTTTATGAAAATATTTTGATTGTGCCGCTAGCAAGCTCTCTTCTGTAGTATACTCTTAGGCTTTCATATATATTTTAATAATTTGGTTTTGTTCATTTGTAATAAACTCATAGATTGCAGGCAGCACAATGGGTTTATAAAAAAATCCATAACAAAATCTGTATTACAGTTGTATAAATATTCTTAAAAAATAAAAATCCATAAACAATTTTACCATCATATTTTAATATTTTTATTAAATGTGTATTTGTTTGTTAATGTTTTTAAAAACAACTCACGCCTGTATTTAAAAGGCAGTTAACTTTATGGGTACGAAAATATAAAGAAAATAAAATAAAATAAAATTTTTAAATAAACCACAAGATTTTTGTGGGTGAATGAAATGAAGTTGTAAATTCCATTTAAAAGTAGTGAGTCAAAAGAATTTACATAAAAACGTATGAAATACATATATAGACCATGTTGTGTATGTACTTGTATCTCGAGAGTAGATAAAGAAAATATATAAAAAAAGAATTGTAACACAAAAAGAGTAAAAATTTAAAAAAAATTGTTTGTTGTAAAAAACGCGTATACAACATTTAAATAAAATGGTTTCATAAAAATAACAGCCTAAAGATAGGCAATACTAATGCACTCGTGCTTGTTTTACACAATAAGGCAGAAGCGTAAATGAATTAAAAATAAAATGTTTACAATACATATCTTACTAAATGAATATGTAAGTAGGGATGTGTTATTTAGTTTAGGTGGAAAACTAAAACTTAAGATTATATAAATATTTTAAAATGTTAGAAAACCTGATTTCTTAAGCTAAATTGATTTACATATTGTTTATTTTATTAAGACAATCAAAAATTGTTTTTGGTTAAGCCTGACCATATTAAAGCCCTTACAAGAAATTATTTGAAGTTAAGTTCCAGCTTAGTTTAAAATTCAAGGGCCCTAGAAAGGATTTCCATAGGAACCCGAAAAGGACAGATTGACGAGTTTTAGGGAGGGTTTAACGTCAAGCAAGGAAGTTATAAATTTTGCAAAGTAAAGGGAATTGGCAGAGTTATGGACTAGTTCACACCACCAGGTAAAGATAGCTTTAACCGGGCATGCCTGGTGCTTTTCCCGGGTAAACGGAAACATCCACGTTGCTGTACCAGGGAAATCGGAGAGCATGGTACGAGGGCTGTTCAATAAAGCATAGCTTGAATCAACAAACTAGACTGCAAAAGGAACAGCATATAAACCAATATATATAAAAAGCAGATCTCAGGAGCGCAAATAGAAGAGTAGGTAAAGGTGTCTGTATTCATCCAATACGGGCCATGAAGTTAATAAGTCGAAAGGCGGAAGAGGAAGAGAACGTAACAGTCTATATCGACAGCCTGGCAACACTTAATGGTCTAAAGGAAGACTACGTAAACTTATATGTACAATAAATGACTGCATGACTGTTGAGTTTCGCTCAATTCAAATGTTGCCGGCTATGAAGCTGCTAATGAGCTGGCAAGGAGAGGTTTGACCAGTTAGACCATGATATGGGTCTCTATAACGATTTGATATAGACACGGGTCATGCGCAATGTAGGCCAAGCAGGCAGGGACAGGGCTGATAACGAGATCTCCCCGCGTCTGTGGCCCGCGCTGATAAGAAAAGTATTCATTTGGTTTTTAGGTATATGTATTTGTGGAGCTCTTTTGAGGCAATGCCATGTGAAATATTTGTCCAGTAGGGATGATAGAAATTCTCGAGGCTTGTACAAATTTTGCTATTAGTAAAAAATAGAGACCGTAAAACACATTGTCTGTCACTGTTTTAGGCTGCGGACTTGGCAACAAAGATGGCGGGGGAGCACTTCTACGATGGACTTGGTAAGGTTTTTGTTTGTGGGCTAGGAAACATCATAGAATAATTAGTAGAATTACACTGGTTTTGTTCTTTTAAAGACGTCCGTTTTTCCTTCATCTTTATATTTACAGTTTCTTGCTTTTAGGTCCTTACCTTTCGCATCTTAACCTGTCTAAAATACCAGTTTTTAAAAATGTATGCAGAAAAGGCTGATTTTTAAAAGTGGGGCTTTTATGTGAACTATGCCAAATAGCTGATTGCTCATTATAAAATTTAGTTCAAAAGGTTGGGGGAACAAGGCTTTACATATATACAGGCTAGTGGAATTCTGGGCCTACTACGAACAGTTTCAAAGAGTCCCGTCTCTATACCAAATTACTTATTGTACCTTTATGTTGATGACAGAAATCCATGGGCAACCTCTCGGATTCGGGCCTAGTACACTTAGGACTAACTGTAAGACGATAGAAAGAGTAAAATAAAAGTTAAAATTTTAAAGAAAGAGGGACAGCAAAAAAAAAAATAATTGAACGAGTCTCCCTGAGGGGAATCAATCTGGGGATTTAAAGTATGTTTGGCAAAAATATTTTATTTATTTATATTGACTTTGAAAATAAAATTTTGAGCCTTCTTTTTTCTTTTTTTATTATGGGCTACTAAGGTCGACAATAAAAGCAATTAGCTAAAAGAAAACAAGTTTAGACGTTTTGCTTATCTTTGCCTTCTTTTAGAGTTCTGCCGTTCAACAAAAATTACACTTTAAGTTTTTCTTCACATATACATGATTCTAAAAGAGACATAAAATATTATTGCACAAAGTGAAGAGGTTTCTTTTTCGACAAGTATTACGCCAGCTAGAAGTTTTTTTATTGGACTAAAGATATATGTTTTTGGTCTAACTCTTTATCGTTTGGTAAAGTGTACCTAAAAAATTCACTTTGATAACTTTTTAAAAATTTCGAAATTTTAGTTTCTCTAATTTGTGGTCGATAGCCTGCTGCCATCCATGTGTTTAAGGTCGTAAAGTTATAGTTCTTGCAATTCTTTCTCAACTTTATATTTTTTAATATTATTTTGCAAAACCATTAAATAAAAACATCAAAGAAATTGCGGAGCAATAATATTGTTAAAAACTTTGTATTCGTATTGTTAAGTGTTTTTCAAAGGACTGCACGTTTGTCCGGTACGCATGATGGCCAAAAATGGTTGTGAAAAATGTTCAATGAAAATTTCTTGCGATTGTTGTCAGCTTCCTTTGCTCTTTGAACGCACACATATGTTAAGCATGAAGCATAAAATTGCTTTAATTTTGTTGAATACTTTTTGCTATATACCCACTATAAGAAGGGTATTAGGGTGGTTCTCATTTAAAACGATTATAAGTTTTGATTATTTTTTAAGCACAAAAAATTTTGTTTTGAAGAAAACAAAAAAAAAAAAAAAAAAAAAAAAAATTAAAAAAAAATCGGTTTTGTAAAAGCAAATGTGTTTGATTTTGTTAGTTTTATTGTTTGATGTGCTGTTGGCAGCTTTAAATGCAACATCATAATGTATGTTTTAACCAGTGTCGCCGATTTCTGTTTAGAAACCAAAAAATGCGAAAATTTTAAAGCTGAGGAAATAGTGCATTCTTTAACACTCTTCGCCCAAGAAAATATCAGGCGGAATTTCTGTCACTTAGTTCGCACATTGCTATTCTGTTATGCTAGCCAGTGTAAAAAGAAGTTGTCTAGGTCGTCTATCTAAAATTACTTAAGCCTGGTTCCTTCCGCTCAGGGACTTCTTTGGTAATTAGCAGGCAGCTGGTTTCTGCAATATGGGGCCAAGTCGTCGCATTCGATTCTAAATTGCAAATTTCTTACTCGAATTTCTTTATCAAAAGCATTGACAACTTGATCGATCGAGTAAAATTTCGACTTAAATCGAAAGCGAGGATTTGGCCTCTGCCTTATATATTTCAATTGTGCTACCAGTTCTAATTTCACTGGGGACTATCAAGAGCGGGATCATTATACGGGATCATTATAAAGTGGCTGAGAACTTGCTGTGTAACTAAAACATATGTATGTAGGGCCCTTCGGTAGTCTCAAGTGATGTGATGTGGCCCTCTTTTGATTGCAAGTAGAGGACCCAGCTGTTAAGCTGAAATCAGGATTATGTATTGAGGTGGATGTCAAACTTAAAGGGACAATGGGAGTTCATTAGATAAGCAAGTGGACTCAGACAATCTTCTAATAATAATTTTCATTTGTTAAGGGAAAGTCGGGTGTACGCCGGCAAGGTATACAACTTTGTTTGTTTATAATTTTTTAACTTACATATGTTGATAAATGTTTTATTTAATATCGGCAGTTATGTATGAAATAAAATATCAAATAAATGTCGGCCTCTGTTAGCCTCACAAACGCGAGCCCTTTTGAGCACATGTTTCGTTACATTTTTACACATTTCACGCGGTATTTCATTAATTTCATCACAAATATTTTGTTTGAGCTGCTTCAGCGTTTCTGGTTTATTTACGCATAAACCTTGCTTTTCAGTTATCCCCAACAAAAAGAAATCCAGGGCAGTCAAATCAGGCGACCGTGGAGTCCAATCAACATCACCATTCATTGAAATAACTTGTTGTGGAAAGAGGTATTGCAGTTATTCCACTGTACTCTTGGCTGTATTGATTTGGCACCGCCTTGTTGATATCACATGTTAACCAAGCCCAAAGCATGCAGTTTTAGCATTAGAGAATGTTTAATCATATCACGATAATGCACCCCATTGACAGTTACCGTTACGCCGTTTTCAATTTCAAAAAAGTAAGGTTCAGTGATTCCTCCGGACTAAACTGCACACCAGACTGTCAATTCAAAGGTGACTGATGAATAATTAGAGGGTTTTCCATTGTCTAGAACCGACTATTCTGTTTATTCATAAATTCATTTAAATAAAAATGTGCCTTATGAATTTTTCATAAAAATCGGGGTAGTCATGAGTTTTTATGTTTCAACGACTAAAATACGTTGGTTTACCGAATAGGTTTCCATAATAAATTTGCCACGTCTCTACATAACGACTGCCAAATATGAACTGTCAAGACTAATGTTTACCAAAATGACGGCAAACTAAAGTAGTATACCTTGCCGGCGGACACCCTGTAGGTTTGGAGGAGATGGTTTGAAATATTCTTCGCAAATGTCCCACCGGAGCTTTAGGAGGAAGAGATTTTAGAATCGTTTTATTATAAAACACCTGGGGGGGGGGGGGGGGGTGTTTAGGTGTAGGTTAAATCTCGTTAAGTCCTAATCCAACAGGTTCAGGGAGACATACATCTGACGAGTAGTGTGTCCATGTTTAAATGGGATATTCTAAACCGGTGGTAGGCAACTAATACTATTACATTTCTTTTTGTATATTTGAAGTGCCAGATACTGTTCAGCTAATATTAACTCCATATTGTTGTTGGTGTAATTCAACAAAAAAGCGATAATCATCCGCCTTGTTTGAAAGCCCGCCTGAGACTGATTAAATTTTGAATGCTTTGTATACGTGAGATCGTGTCTATGTTACGATAAAAAGGGGAATATGCGTGGCGTGGCAGAAGGCCTACCACTGTTCTATAACCTTTCATTTCATTTCAAACAAATAAAATAATGCGATACCTCAAAGTCATTGAAGTTCAATTAGATAGTAAATTAAAGCTTAACGAAATACCCTTTAGAAACAAAAAATACTTGAACTAAGCTGCAGTTTTGCCAAAAGTACGGTAAAAACAGATTTTCTTAAACCAAGTATGATTTACCTAGTACGGATCGCTTCAAGTTCAAGGCCGTACTTGATGTAAGTTTTAAAATATTGAAAAATCTTATTTTTACTTATGGAGCTTTATTAAATAATCAAGTTTTTTATTTTATTTATATATTGTATATAGCTAGTTTTTGTTCTTTAAAAAAAATTCGGGACTTTGAACCTGGGGACCTTCGAACTGCTAGACCAGCGTGCTACCATATAGACTACCAAGACACCTTGTTCTAAAATAAAAAAAAATTGGGTTTTTCTGCGTGATTTTTTTAAATAATCCCAACTAGATTTGACTTAAAAAAACCCAGGTGCGGATTGAACTTCAAAATTTCAAGTAACTTTTTGGATAAATTCAAGAATAAAATTCTTGATTTAGATCGTGTTTTTTCTCTCTGTGTACATCCTTTTGCCTTTGGATTAAATATGAAGTGTTCATTTATCATATCTTCACTTTTCATCTGGCATAAATATTTAAATTCGTGTATAAATTTCCACTTAATTGTTCATGATTTATGTAAATTACATAAATGTTTGTGTATTTCTGTGCAAATATGTTTGCGATTGTTTTTCGCCTGCAGACAAATGTGTGACTTCCTTGACCAAGAAGTCCTTTTCAATGACAATTACAGTATTGTTGTGACCTATACAAAGACATATTTGCAATAAATGTCTGTAAGTGTTTTGTGGTAGATGTGTAAATACAGTTTGGTTGATCTATGGTTGCTTTGCAAATTGTTCACTTAATAAACGAGGATTGATAAGATATGTTTTATGTAATCCTGAAAAGGATGTGTTAAAGTAAGTCATTTTAGTTAGCGTTTAAAAGTTTTTCTAAAAAAGTTCAGAATCTTTTTTATTATAGTACTTGATAATTTAAATTAAATCACAGCCCGCAAAAAGACTTAAGTCAAAATGTTATAATTGTACTTAAAACCCCTTTACTTTTACAACTTTCCCCGTTCCTTCCTCTTTTTAGCAAAATTTAATTTTCATGCAAAGTAATGAATGGCCTTTAGGGACAAACAGTATTGACTGTCGTTATATTCTTAATTATTCACTTGTAAAAGGGAATTTACGCATCACTTAAACAATAAAAAAAATTTGCATATGAATACAAAACATTAGCAGCTGTATTCATACTCGCAGGACTAATAGTCACAGGACCAAAAACACAGTTTATATTTCATACACACTTGTTTGAAAGTAAATAACTGTTATTAATGGCATATTTCTGTAAGCGACGATAAAGAGAAAAACTATTTTGAAATTGGATTTAGCTTAAAGTCGTCTATTGAAAACGTTTTTGTTTTGTGTTTTTGCAAAAGTCATTTGCATTAACTGCGTTTTAATTAAAATTATGGTTGAAAAGAGAATTCCATAAATTTTTTTTTATTTTGTAAATATTTGATTAATATTGGTCTATCGATAGATATTCATTCAATTGCGGCAAAAATTGATTTCACAAACAAATAGTAGGTGTATTAAAATTCTCATGCATATGCATGCTCATAATTTTGCAGCCAATATTTATTTGTAAGTTTGCCTGCGTAAATGAACAGCCACTTCCTCTACACTTTTACACTGAAAGCTAAAAGAAGTTTAAAACAAAAAAGGAAGTTGTCATGCAATCATAAATAACAAAATAGTTTACGATTTCAGTAAAACTTAAAGTTTCCCCCGTTTTAAATCTATATATATATATAAATAAATACCAGAGCAAATCACCTTCTGGAATTTTACAACCCTAGACAACGCAAAGACGGTGTAAAAATGTGAAAGAGATCATTCAGCATATTCTGTGCTCTGGACTACTTTTGGTAAAGGAACTTTGAAGGTAGTGCACCCAAAAGTTTGCCAGATGTGGCTGGTACTAACATACCTAACTTATTATCCTTAATCGGGAGCAAAGGTTGGTTCGGGAATCGAAAATAGAAAAAGACAACTCACCTCTTTCTAAAACCTTAGATTCCTTTTATTTTGTCTCTTCACATGTAACACAAGGGCGGGCAATAGATCTAACTAGAATGCAGCTTATACTTCCTGCTTTTCTGGACGTAGCAACTCAGAGAGTCAGTTAGGTTATGCAACTGTGCTTATAGGTTGCACTTTAATATATGGAACTATTCGTGAACTACACCTGATGCGCTACAGTACCTAGAGTGTCCTTGCTTGCTGTCCTAAACTGCTATGACCTTCTCGTATGTCCCCAAGATTTCTCCCTA
This sequence comes from Melanophora roralis, assembly GCA_963583895.1. Lineage (NCBI taxonomy): Eukaryota > Metazoa > Arthropoda > Insecta > Diptera > Rhinophoridae > Melanophora > Melanophora roralis. The sequence continues at coordinate 98,142,653 of OY757188.1, read as the reverse complement.
TAAAAACATCTGACATCCCGAAAACAATTTTGCTGCGCTCCACTTGTATTTTAAACAGTTAAAGCAGTCTGTGTACGAATAAGCTCATGGCATATAAATGATGATCCAAAATTTGTAAATTGTCTCCAAACTTAAGTCCCACTGTTGTCAAAAAGCGCTTGTCGGAAATAAAAAAAAAAAAAAAATAAGGACTAATTGATTGTTAAAAGTTTGAGAACTTGAAGTTAACTTCTGTTTGATTTGTAATAATTTAAATTTGCAATTTTCAAATTTTATAAAAATATTTCTTGTACTTTTATTGAAAATTAAGTCAGACGCTCACTTACTTGTCTTTTGTTATATACAGGATGCTTGTTCCATTAACCGAACTTAGATACGTTTTCCAGGCGCTTCGATCTTTTGCGCTTCTCCAATTTTGGACACCAAGTTTCCAGATGTCTTTCTCATTTGATCTTTCCATCTGTGTTTCGGTCTTCCTCTTCTGCGTGATCCATCACCAAGTTCGCATTTAAATGACTTCCTAGTTAGATAATCTTTATTATTTCTCATAACATTACCTACCCAACGTAAACGTTGAATTTTAATACGTGTAACAATGTCAATGTCGGCAAACAGCTCATACAGCTCACGGCTCATATGACACCGGTATTCTTCGTCAACGCAGCAGATTTGTCCATAGGTTTTTTGGAGAATCTTTCTCTCGAAAACTGCAAGCGCTGCCTCATCTGATTTTACAAGTACCCATGCTTCAGTACCATATATAAGCAGGGGTAGTATCAGTGTCTTATAGAGAATGATTTTTGTCTATCGGGAAGTGGCTTTGCTTTTAAACAGCTGTCTTAGTCCGAAGTAGCTTCTATTAGCTATAATTGTTTTTCTTTTATCTCAAAACTTATGTTGTTTACCTTGTTAATGGTGGTTGTTAAAAAGAAAGGCTGTCTCCTTGTCTTAAATCTTGTTTTGTACTGAAGGATTCAGAAATATTCCTGCATATCTTAATTAAGAATTGTATATCAGTTAAGGTCATTCTGTAGAGTCGTACTAGTTTCGTAGGAATACCAAGCTCAAACAAAGGTCAAAACACCTTTAAACGTATGGGGCTGTCGAAAACGACCTTACAGTCAACAAATAGATGGTACGTATCGATCTGTGTTTCTTGGGTCTTTTGCAGGACTTGATATAGTGTGTATATCTGGTTGATGATGCAGTTGTCAGGTCTAAGGCCTCATTGATAAGGCCTAATTTTCTCGTCGACTTGTTACTTCAATCTTTCACACAATACGCTGGATAGAATTTTATAAGCAATGGGAAGGAGGTTTATCCCTTTATAGTTGTCTTGGCTCCTTTTTTGTGCACAGGACATAAAACACTGATGTTCCAATCTTTGGCTATGCCAGATTGTATTAACAAACTGATGCATACGCATTATCAGCGTGACCCCTGCAGTCTTAAAATGTTCAGCTGGTAACCCTTAGGATCGTCCTTCCTTGCTGTTCTTAAGCCGGATAACTGCTATTTTGACCTCCTTCTGGCTAGGCAGTATGCACTCAATACCGTCTTCTGGAATTTGCTTTGTGGTATTTTTATCGTTGCTACCATCGGATACCAGCAGGCGTGAAAAATGGTTACTGTATATTCTCAGCACACTAACTGTATCATTCACCAGACTACCTTGTTCATCTATTTTTATATGTATATCTACCGCTCTATTAAACTCCTCTTCATTTTGCCTTTAAATGAAGTCACTGTGGCTTTATAGTTAATTTTACTCCAAAAATTATTTCATTCAATTCAATTACGCTTCAGTGGCATAAAACTTTCATAAAGATTTGTTTGCAAAACAAATAACTCGAAAATATTTATTTGTTGTATGTGTGTGTGTGTGTTTTGAGGGTGAAATGAGTTTGTTCACAAGAATATTTTTTTTTATAAAATAACCAGCACTCAGGGAATGGCTTCTATACATGCATTGCATTATGTTGGTATCAGGAAAATAGGTTATGGGAAGGAAGATAAAGGAAGTAGTATCTGTGGATATTTGATTTAAATTTCTTGATATTTACTGTGCCAGGAAAGACATCTTTAGGAAGTTTATTCCACTTAAGAACCGTGCGACTGAAGAAGAAATTCTCCCTGCAATGAGTGGGGCGATTCACTGGCTAGTCGACTACGTATGGGTGTGCTCTTCTAGAAAAACATGTATCACGCAAAAATTTCGGGTTCCGGGAACAAGCTGATTTCCTCAGAGCAATTTCCATTATAGCATCGGTAAAACAGCGAAACACACCCCACATCACGACGGGGTCCGAGTGAATGAACATGATTAGATACCACAACGTCACAGATGAGTACCTTCGTTTGTTCATATACGCGGTCAAGTAACTCCAAAATTAACTTTGGAACACCTGCCCATACATGAGTATTGTACTTTATCTTCGGTCAGATATAGGTTATATAAAAATTAAGAAAATCAAATGGCGTAAAGTAATTTCCACACCGTTTCAGGAAACCAAGACACTTGGATGCTTCCTTCGACACAAAAAAGACTTGTTCTGCCCAGCGGACCTCGCACTGGATTTTCATGCCCAGAACATTAAGAGCTTCTGTCTTTACAATACTTATACCATTCATTAATACAGACGATGTAGTTTGGTCTAACGTGCGCTTGTGTTAAAAGACAACATTGGGTATTACGGCCATTAAAGTCGACCCTATTCACACGGCCCCAGTCGGAGATTTTGTTAAAATTTAAAATTAAAAGAAACGTATTATAACAATGTGCAAAACAGACGGGATAGTATAGGTTCGACTCTCCTAACAAAAGGTTATTTAGTTTGGCGAGATTGGTGACCATTTTCCTGTTATAGGCCTCAAAATTTTTGAAAAATCAGTGGACTCCCCAAAAAATTGTCCTTAGTCTTTCTTCTAAAGGTGATTCAGATGGGGTCATAACGCCTTACTTTATGTGGAAATATTGCACCTAAGACTCCATTCAGAAAACATTCAAATAAAACCAGTAAGAGCGCTATATTCGGCTGTACCCAGTCTTATACAACTTTCACAATGGCCTTTCGAAAACTCCTACTTTTAATCAATTTTATATTTATTAGTTAAATTTTTCTAATTTTAAATAGGGGAAGTCGTAGGGGTTTTTGCCCTAATTTTTTTAAATTTTGAATGGTAGCCCCATTAGTGGGGAGGGGGGGAGGTATACGTGGGGTAAGTATGTTCTAGGAAAAGCGTTGGGTGGGGTAACTAATGGGGGCGGTTATATACTTAATGTCTCTGAGGCGGACTCTCAGGAAGTTATGGACGTTTATACATCATTTTTGTAAGTTTTATATGGCAACTCCCTTAGGCTTTGGTGATAGAGGGTAAGCAAGTTCTAAGAATATTCTTGGGAGAAAAAACTAATGGGGGTTTGTGATATATTTTTTTTCATCTAAGAGCGACTCCGGGGAAGTTGTGGGTGCTTTACCCTAATTTTTTATGGCAGCCCTGTTAGGGGCTGGAACGTTCAACAAAAATCTTTGGGGAGAAAAAACTTATTGGATTTGGTTTGTCATTTGACTTTTGTAGGAAAACCTTGAAAGCATTGGGAGCGATTGAAAAAAATTTAAAAAAAATTTAAACTTTGTATTGCAACCCGGTTAGGGGGCAGAGAAAGAATGTAAGTATGTTCCAAAAAACTGTTTGTAAAGAAAAATAAGTTGGAGTCTTTGTTACATTGCACCCGTGTAGGGGCAACTCGGAGACAGTTGAAGAGGTTTTTATGTACAAATTTTAGAGAAATAAACAGAAGTAGTCTTAGATTTTGGCTCATGTATATCTGGGTCAGTTTCTGGGCGATTTTGCTGGATTTCAATAGCGATTTGTTCTCAGCAATTTCTGATAGTTTGATACAACCTAATTGCAGTGTCTATGCGGTATTGGGGGGGCTTCTAAAAGTTAATTTTAACCATAAGACGGGCATACGAAGAGACGGACATCGCTATACCGACTTCCTTATCTATAAGGATTGAGAACATATGTATATACTTAATGAGTTCGCAGATGAATATTAAACAATTACAAACTGAATGAGAAACTAATATATATAATGTGAAGGGTATAAAAATGGTGTCATCAATTTTTTTTAACAGTCAATTCAAACTATGTATAAAGCAATACTGTTCCTTACTATATATTTCCGGACCCTTTTATTTACAAATTACTAATTCCAAAAAAAGAGAAGAAAATAATGTTTGCACAAAAATAAAAATATAAAAAACCAAAAAATATTGTTTTGATTTCTGAAAAGGCACTTAAAAGCACTGTGAGAAATTCATAAAATCACTTTAAATAAGTACTCGCTTTAAAAAAAAACGGATAATTAAATAAATTTGAAGTATTGAATAAGCAAAAGAGCACCAAAAAATACCCAAAAAATACCAATCACTTCTTAAAGAGATAATAACAACAATATTTTTGGATTGGGAAGAAATACTTCACAATTTTTTAAAAGTTCTGCCTTAAATTGTATAAATATATTATAATACAAAGGAAATAAAAAAACGCGCTTAAACATAAAAAACACTCCTTCAATGCTCTGCCTATAAATCAACGTTATTGTTGATGGCGGTTAAACTTAAAATTTTTCATCTTTTTGGTGGCAACAATAAACCAAAAAGTAACACTAACGACAATTGTCGGTAACAGCTACAAAAATAACAACTAAAACTCTCAATCAAACAATGAAATACAGATGATGATTATGTGTCAGAAATACTTTTGCACCAAAATATAATCGAAAAGGAAAAATAAACAAGAAATAAAATTGTTGCACAATAAAATCACGAACAGAGTAAATTATTAAAAAATACATACGTTGTATGGATGTTTTGTGTATTTTTAAGCAAAATATTATTTTTTCTATATTTTCCCCACCATATCACACGTAAAATTTGTCTGCATTTCAAGAAAGTCAAGTGATGATAAACAGTTACGCGGGCAAAGAGACAGACTGAATGTCATCAAACTTGTGCTAAATGAAACCAAACTGGAAAACCATTGTTAAAAGATATAAAAAAGTGATGAACAATGAACTTCAAATAATGACAATGAAAATAAAAATGTAGGGGTGTGCTGATGTGCTTAAAAAAATTTCCCAAGAAATTAAGAATAAAATTGAACAATATTAATGATACGCCATGTAGAACGCTTTTGTGAAAAAACACGGTTTATTTGCAGTTAAATTTAACTGAAGGATCTACGTTTAAGTAATTGTTTTCTAACACAAAAGGTGTAAGTTGACGTTTACATATTTATTGTTTACAAAAACAACAAAACAATTCAATAATGCTAATGTGGCGTTTAATACTTTTTTTTTATTTTAAACCTATTAAACGTTTTGTTTGTAGGTAGGGCTCCTATTTTCCTGAACTTTTTTATATCTTATGAAGGCAAGACATTTCTTTTAAATTATATTGTTTAGTTATAAATTAAAATAAATTTGATCTATTTTGTAGTAATAAATAACCTGCTTCTGCGTAAGCAAAGTTTAAAATATTAAGTTAAACAAGGTACCAATTGGGAAAGAATACTAAATTTGCATGAATTTCTATACAATCCTAACTTAGCATTTATAGTTTTCTATTTGTATTGCATCCGACTTCAAGGGTCAACAGCTTTTAATTTTACATCTCTAGTACCATAGTCTAAAATTTGCAGGAAAAGAACTAAAATATGAAAAAGTACCTTTTGACCTTTTAACTGACTTTCTACCCCAATCTGAATCGAAAACTTCATGTTTGTGGATCCACAACCCTAAAAAATTAAAATAAATCACCAAAAAAGGTGAAAAAGTACCTTTAGACCACGTAACTGACTTTCAATTTAATTTTAGTAGACAAATGGTATAAAAAAAAATTTTAGTACCGAAGTATCAGAAAGTACTTGCTGTCTTCTTTGTTGCATTTTGATCTCAAACGGGATCAAAAATACTAAATTTTATGATTTTAGACCCATTATCTTAAAAAATGCAGAGAGTATTTAAAATAGGGAGAAAAGTACGTTTTGGATACCTTACTGACTTTCTACCTCAGTCTGGGATAAAAGTCATTGATTTTAGTTTTTCTAAGCAAAAATCCCAAAGTATAGGGTCAAAATTTAAAAAAAGTGCTAAAAACTTTTAACAATTTTTTCAAGACCTGTCAAATGCAAATGCTGAGGCCTGTAACTAAAGGTGATAAGCCGGGTAGATGTTAGGGGGGTGGGGGTGGTAGAACAGTTTCTTATCAAGGTCCCAACTTGTGCTTCTCTCCGAATTTCTGGTACCTTGAGAAGTACCAGTCAGGCGAGTTAGGGTGGGGAAAATTTCTGTGTACTAGTCACACTAAAATGTTATGGAAAAATGGTCGATAGTAATCTCTAAAAGAGATTGTTGCTTTGGATCCGATAGTATGTATGATGGATTTGCAGTTGTTACTGACGGATGGATGTATGCACCGCAGCCGGTGCCGGTTCTACAGACTATCCATCGGATGAGTGTACTGTCTTTCCAGGTAGAGATACTGACCAATTAAATATCAATGAATATTATAGTAGAACATGTTCCAAGGGCTAGTGAGGTCATTTTTTATGTTGATAGTTAGGCGGCTCGTATGTTCTTGAAGGACTGGAGGAAGGCTCATGGAAAGATTATGGGCACCTTCAGCGTCAGGCTGTGTTAGTTTCCGGGATACTGCGACATACTAGGCAATGAAATTGCTAACAAGACATATAAGGAGGAATCTGTAGGGTATTGCTAGCGCTATGTGACCGGGGCTGAGCTCAGCAGGCACTAGGTTGCTCATGGGCTAAGGAAAAATGGGCCTAATGGTCATAACTAGACAACACTATCCCGTTAAGGCGACAAGCAAATGAGATCCCATACCTTCAGACTAATGTAGGCTGTGTGTCATTGCTTGAGATCGCAAAATCGTAGAGTCAAGTGGTTGAGCAATCGGTTCCAGGAAAAACTAAACGATTTTTATTAGAGCAAACTGGAAAACATAATTGGCTTCTTCGTTGGAATCTGGTGGATAAGAGATATGCAATGGGGGAGAAGTATTCGCACGGGTATCTTTTTAGTATTTTTCCTTCTTTTTGGTTCTAACCCTTCTTTAATTGACGTCTTATATTTTCCTTTCTTACTTTACCTCGAAGGAATGTACAATGGACCCCAACCTGCTCTCAGAGTGTTGATGTGTGAGAGGGTTTACCTCTATGTATTGCCCTTTGTAGCATAACCTAACTAAGTAAAAATACATAAAAGGATCAAAATATATAATATTTTTTCCAACCCTTTTTTTATCATTCATAGTAAAAAAATTCAAAAGACTGTCAAAAACCTATTTACAATTTCGAAAAATCCCAGACACAGGCTCACTAATAAACCTATAAAATAAATGTTCCTTTGTTTTTATGTTAATAAAATAGTTTTGATTTTTTTTCACAACAATTGCCACGTTTAATTTTCCTTTAAAAAATTTTCCTTGATTTATCATTTTGTTTGAATGTTTCTAAAACTTTTAAGCTTTGCAATTGATTTTTTTTCAAATTGATTTACCTTTCGCTGTTAACTGCACGTGTGTTATTATTTATCTCTTACTAATTCAATTCCTTGTCATATTTTCTGTTTTCATGCTTCATTTCATTTTATTTACTTCATCATTGTGATGATTAATCCCATAACTATTGTCATCAATGCGCATTAAAGGTAGCAATACTTGTATTTGATTTGATAAAATTCGCAAAGATTTGTTCTTACATCTGCCTTAAACTTTTAAACTCAGGCAGAAAGTTGTCAATGTGCAAACTTCATGGCGTTATGCTTATGGCTTATGAATTATTATCGGATTAAATGGTTTACAATGGCTAATTTGAAGTTAAATGAACAATGTTTTACGCATTTTGCTTTAATGGGAAAAGTTTTTTAATTATAAAGTAGTAATTATTAAAGAGATACAATGAGTTTAAATAATAGAAAAGGAGAAACGTAATGTGTCGAATGCTTTTCTAAGTGACTTAGGATATATAAAAGTAGACTTTCAAATTTCGTATCGCAGCAAATAAATTTATTTTTTTGAGGCTTGTGATTTTTAATATTATAGTCTTTAAAAAAATAACTTAGGTTCGTTTCCAAAAGATTTTTTTTAATTTAACATACACAGAAAGAAAAAACGAATTCTAAAATGAAGAATTTTATTTTTGAACTTATTTAAAATCGTTGCTGAAATTTTTAAGTGCGATCTGTCCTTAGGTTTTCTTAAATCGAGTCAGTTTTGTTTACTTGAAAAAATAAAGTAGAAAAGCTCTTGTTTTTTGAATATAATTTTACAATTAAAAGCAAGTAAGAGTGCTATAGATACCTTTCACATTGAGTTTTCGAAAACCCAAACTTTTTTTTATTTATATCCATTTTTTTATCCATGAAATATTTATGATTTTTAAATTGGGGTCGGTGTCACATCTTAACCCCATTATAATGCCTTGGGAGGCTGTAGGGGTTCTTACCCTAATTTTTTCAAATTTTTTTATGGCAACCCCCTGAGGGGGTAGAGATGGGGGGTAAGTATGTTCAAGCAAAATATGTGCAATGAAAAATTAGTTGGGGTCAGTCATACGTTTGATCTATCCACGGGCCCCTTGGCAGCTTTGGATTTATTACGATTTCCCAAACTTCGCATGGAAGCTCCCTTAGGCGGTGGAGGTAGGGTGTTACTATGTTCTAGGAATATGTTTAGAAGGGGAAACTAATGGGGGTCAGTCGTGCACTTTATTTCCCCAAGGTCGACCCTGAAGAAGTTATGGGCGTTTTTATATAATTTTTGTAAGTTTAGGTGATGAAGATAGAGGATAAGTATGTTATAGGGATATTCTTGAGAGAGAAAACTAATAGGGCTTGTGCTACATTTTATTCCTCTAAAGGCAACTACGGGAAAGTTGTGTGGATTTTTACCTTAATTTTTTCAAATTTTGTATGGCAACCCTGTTAGTGGCTGGAGATAGGGGGTAAGTAGATTTCACAGAAATGTTTGTGAGGTAAAATTAATTCGGTCGGTTCTATTTGACACCCATGTATGGGGCAGTTGTGGAGGTTTTTATGTACAAATTTAAGGGAAATGAACGGAGGTAGTCTTGGCTTAGATATATCTCTGCCAGTTATCGGAAGATTTAGCTGGGTTCCAATAGTGATTTGCTTGCGAATATTTCTGCACAGAAAGAGTAAAAAAATATTTATTAATTTTTTCCAAATAAATTTTTTCAGAAATCTAGTGTTTACTTATTTATATTGTCAAAAGACAAGCTAAAATTTTTATGAGTGTCAAAAAATAATTTGATTTTCTTATGTTTAGTATTACATTACGTCTAAGAAATTAGTTTTAGTCCGCTAATTTTAAGAGTTGTTAGGCTGGTATAAAGGGTATGGCAAATAAAAAACAAGAATTTGATCCGGAAACTTTAAAAAATTTACAAATAAAACTAGGACGTTAAATAGTTTGAAAAAAGAACACGTTCTATTTTCAACTGAGATTAAAAAAATTTTTAAAAAGAGACTTATTATTACACTATACAAATGAGCCTTAGTTGTGAAATTCATATGATAAATCAGGTAGTGTAAATATAGCTTTAGGATCTAATAAAATATTGTCTGAAAAAAATTAAAATTTTAAAAAATGTTTGTTTGAATTAAAATTTGTGAAGTTTGATATTTACCTTCTATCGGACTATGGAACATCGTGTGGCTTCAAAAAGTCGATTGAAACTAGAACACGGGCGTTCAGACAGACGGTCATAGCTAAATTGACTTCCCTATCTAAAAAGTCCAAGAAAATATATACTTTACGAGGTCGCAGATGGATATTTAAAAACTACAAACGGAATGGCAAACTTATATATACCCTGATCACTATTGTGAAGGGTATAAAAAAGGGTTTCGGTAGCCTGGATAGTAGCGCGTTTGTGTTGCAGTTCGAAAGGGTCAAGGTTGAAATCCCAGCTGTGTTACGCACAGAAAAAAATTTTTTTAGATCTAAACGTTAAATTTGTATTAAATAAAAATAAAATACAAAACTCTTTATCAACATTCTTTTTTATTTTTGAATTAATCGCGTTTACGCTTAAATCAATCTTTTTAAGCTTAAGTTTTTTGGCTTGAATGTAATTAAATATAAGAAATTCGTAGTAGATAGATTCTACTTGGCTTAAAAAAATACCTTCTCACCGTACTTCTGACGCCGCTACGGCTTGATTTACAGTGTATACAACTTTTTTTAGCGCAGAGATATATTTACTAAACATTTTTTAAGCTCAGATTTCTTCGAACCTGTGGGACAGTGTTTAAATTATAATTTACACGCAAATGTTTGCTAATACAGATTAAACATTTTAGATTTATGTGCATAAAATTATTATTTTGTATATAAAAGTTAATTTATATTTAAAGATGCAATGGCGTCGTTAGAAATTAATTCAAAACCAAAATTATGTTAAACCACTTTAAACATTGTTAAACAGAAATTTTAAAAAATAAAAATTTAAATTTAAAAAACACATCAAATATGTTTACAAAAAAAAAAAAAACAAAATAAAAAAATTAAATTTTTAAGTTCTTTTCGGGTTTAATAGTTTATTCCCGCAAAAATATTGTTTACTTTTGAAATCTAATTAAATTTTTGTAACATGAAATTGTATAAAATCCCTGTGTCTGTTGCCAAATGTAAACAGTTTTAATTTTTAATCACGTCCAGAGGGTTTAGAAACATAAACAAAAAATAATAATGAAAGTTTGTCTTATCTTGCTATTATTTGTGGCTGTAGCAACAGCCCAGCTGATTGGTCCTGGTTTTGGTGGAGGACCTGGATTTGGCGGTCGGGGACTAGGTCCCGGCTACGGTTACGGTGGTGGATACGGTCCTGGATATGGTGGTGGATATGGTGGCGGATATGGTGGGGGCTATGGCCACGGTTACGGTGGCGGATACGGTGCAGGCTATGGACGTGGTGGTGGATTTGGCCGAGGTGGTGGGTTTGGCCGTGGTGGTGGATTTGGTCGCGGTGGTGGATTCGGTCGCGAAATTATTGGTGGCTTACTGGGCTAAAGATACTAAAGTTCTTGTGATATAAAAAAATGTATAAAATTAAGCCAATATTTTAATTAGGAAATCATTTTAAAAAAATTAGAAAAAAGAAAAAAGTTTTTAAAAATAAAAGGTTAAAATAATATTGTTTTAATAACCAGATCTTAGCCTGTAAAAGCGTTATAGATCTAATTAAATGCGCTTGAAACCTAAAACTTCAAATAAACTTTTAAATATTAATTTTTTCAACGAGTTTTAATTTTTTTGAAATTAAAAAAATTTAAAAAAATCAAATATTACCAAGTTTTTGTATAATATTTTTATACCTAAGCTTAGTTTAATGCAGTCTTCTTAGAACTTAAGTATGCGCCCTTAATTCCTACTTAAACACATTTTATTTAATTAAAGCTTAAGTTTGTTTAATTTTCGTTTGTTGTCATTTGTCACACAATCACGCCTAAACGGTTACCCCGATTGTCATAAATATTGTTGCATAGGCACATCTTATGATGGGGTGTGCTATAGGCTATGGTTTTTCAAAACGTGTGATGCCACGCCTACAACAGCAAAAATCTAAAAACAGGTCTTCTACAGCACCGACTATGTTGTAAATACAGGAAATTCAACGCCCACAAAAAAATAAACTTTTAATACTGGTACATTTACTGCACTGATTTTTGAGACTTTGCGCACATACATATGTATAAACTTAAGTAATTTAACGTAAAAAATTTTGGCCAAAAATATAAGCAGGGCCACGCCAAAAAAATTTAAAACCTAAATACAGGTACTTCTACCTTGGAAAAAAATTTTGTACGTATATTAAGGCGGCCCACAGTCAAAAATTTCGAAGTCCCGAACTTTGTTTAATTTTTATCCATTTTTTCAAAAAAATATTTCTAATTTCTAAATAGAGGTCGGTGTCATATGTTAACCCTCTTAGGTTGACTAGGAAGTTGTACGGCTTTTTACTCTAACTTTTTAAAATTTTATATGGAAACACCCTTAGAGGGTGGAGATAGGCGGTAAGTATGTTCTTTGAAAATGTTTGCAAGGAAAAATGAGTTGGGGTCAATCCATCATTTAAACTATCCACGGGCACACTTAGAAGATATAGGGGGGAATTTATTACAATTTTACCAATTTTCTAGGAATATTTTTCGAAAAGGAAACTAATGGGGGTCGGTCCTACACTTTATTTTTCTAAGTCCGTCTCTGGGGAAGTTATGGGCGTTTTAACATAATTTTTATAATTTTTGTTTGACAACCCCCTTGGGTGATGAAGATAAAATGCAAGTATGTTTTTGTAATATGTTTGGAAGGATAAACTAATGGCGGTCTGTGGTATACTTTACTTCTCTAAGGCCTACTCTGGGGAAGTTATGGGCTTTTTTGCATCATTTCTGTAAATTTTGTATGGCAACCCCCTAAGGTGATGAAGATAGGGAAAACTAATGCGGGTCTTTGGTACATTTTATTCTTGTAGGGGTGACTCCGAAGAAGTTGTAGAAATTTTTCCCTATTTTTGTAAATTTTGTATGGCAACCATGTCAGGGGTTGGAGACAGGGGGTAAGTTTTTTCACAAAAATATTTAGGACGAAAAATAAATTTGAGCCCGTCTCACAATATACCTTTATAAGAGCACTCTGGAACCCTGTTAGCGGGCGAAGATAGGGTGTAAGTATGTTCCACAAAAATATTCGTGGAGAAAAAGATAATTGGAGTCGATGTTAGATTGCGCGTTGTACGGAGTTGTAGAGGTTTTTATGTACAAATTTTAGAGAAATAAACAGAGATAGTTTTTGTTTTTGACTTACATATGTATGTCTCAATCAGTTATCGGGCGGTTTTGCTAAATGTCAATAGAGATTTCCTCGCAAATATTTCTAAAATTTTGAAAACCCTTAAACCCTTACGGGACTATGAGACATCAGGGCGCTTCAAAGAACTTATTAAAACCATAAAACCGACAGACGGGCAGATGGAGAAACGGACATATGGACATCGCTAAGGACTCTAAGGAGGTTAATATACAAAGAAAGTCTTATAAATTCAGTCGGGTAGAAACATCTGCATTAAGATTTTAGTTTTGCGGGCGTGGCCCCGCCTCCTTTTGTTGCCTTGCAAAGTATTTTTTCTCCAATTTCAACCTTTTGATCTATATTTTTTAATTTTTTCGTTTGACTCTACAATGAAAAAAAGAACAAACAAATGTTTGGGGAAAATCTAAAAATCAATAAGTTAATTGATTAATTATCTAAAATTTATGTGCTAAAACAGAGCTTCTTGTTTTATACAAAAATTTTATTATTAACAAATAATTTAATTTTTAAATGACAGCGCATTTATTTTTTAGACTCACTTAGGTAATTAAAAAAATTTTTTTTAAACAAAATTTGTTTTCTAAGACATAGTAAATATTATTTTAAATTAATTATAATAAATGTATATAAAAAATTTTTTAAATATGATATAGTAAAAATGAAACAGTTTACAAATTTTCTTTATACAATAGTTTTATTGTCATAAATAATTTATATTTTAAATTTGCGATGACGTCGCACAATTTTATTAGAAAAAAGACTGTTTCAACTATGTATTTTAAATTTAAAACAAAAACATAATAAAAATTAAATTCAAATAACCCATAAAATCTGTTTACATAAAAGCAAAATAATATAATTTTCAAGTTCTTTTTTAAGGGATATTTTTAAAATATTTCAATTAAAAAAATTGTTTACTTTCTTAATTTAATAAGAATTTTGCCTATAACAGACAGTATAAAATCCCCTTAACTGTTGACAAATATAATCAGTTTAAATTTAAAATCCAGATCATAGACTTCGTTTTAGCAACAAAAAAAAACAAAAATAAAAATGAAAGTGTGTCTTATCTTGTTAGCCTGTGTAGCTGCCGCAACAGCTCAATTATATGGTCCTGGTTATGGTGGTAGCCCCATACTTGGTGGAGGATTAGCACGTGAAATAGGTCGTGAAATAGCATATGGTCCTGAATATGGTTCACAATACGGCAATCAATATGGTCGTGAGGGATATGGTAACGATTTTTCGGAATCTCGTTCCTCATCTAGTTCCTCGAGCGGTGGAATTGGTCGCGGATTAAACCGCGGTGGTGGTTTCTTTGGCTAAATAATTTTAAAACTTTGTTTTATATAGTAATAAGATTTGTTAAGTGTTAACATATTTCAACCAAATTGTTATTTAATATAATTTTATTTTGTAAATAATTATTATACCAAAAGTTAAAAACGCTTGTATAAATATGTGTTAATGTTATTTAAAATTAAAATTAAATTTAACCTGTAAAGCTTAAATTATTTAAAGCGTCGATAAATAAAAATGCAGGTTTTTACAAAACTTTTTAACGTAACTTTTTATTTAAAAAAAATATTAATAAAATATTTGTCTTTGGGGTTGAGGAACAGTTTGTTTAAATTCCTGTTCTTAAATATTACTTTAAAAGTTTTACATAATTTGACATATGTAACCTGCACTACACTACCTTAAGGGAAATACATGATATTGTCACAGTTAAACAAATAAATATGGAACTGTTTTGTCATAACCAGGATAGTGAGTCCCTCTAGCATTTTTAAATGACAGTGTGAAATTCTAAAGCTAAAATAAAAACATTGACATCTCGCATTAAGAGCAAGAAATTTATGCATAGAAAATGCATTGCATAACAGAAGGGGCAATGCAGACAAATGTCACAATGTTTCAATTCCAAAAAAAGATTGAGAGATTTTTTCCTACAAATGCCCAAATTATGACTTTCCTATTGAATTTATTAAGGTTATACAAAGAAACTTTTCTTAGATATAGTAAGGAATTGCTTCAAAATAGTTTATATTAGCGAATGAAAAATGTCCTTCAAGGAAGCGTGTTGCATATTTAAATATTGATTGTTTCTTTTAGTTCGCTAAGAATAACTAAGAATAACTTTGGGAGTCTATTGATGCATTCCCGTTTGTCCGTATTACTGAGTTTCTGTGTATTCTTTTGATTAAAGTACAGGTCACATTTTAAAAAATATTTTTTTTATCTGTATATTTTTGGGACTTGACACCTTTAACCGTCGTATCGTATTTTTGATGAAAGGCTCCATTTGCAGAATTTTCCTATGGGTATCGCACCTGATACCTTTAACTATCATACCGAAATTGTTTATGCCCATTACTTTACATAGCTCTTATAAAATTTCCCTTCCGACAACTGAAGCAACTATTACTCTTTCTCCAACAAATTTTCATATGTTTGGTACCTTATGCTATTAAGGGTCGCACTTAATTTTATAATAAATATTTCAAATTTTACAATGGGTCCTAATAAAGTCTTACTGCTGAAAATCCCCCTCTTCTGCTAAAGCTTTGCATAAAATAAGTTGTGGAGTAGGATATGATGATGATTGGAGCTTATCGATCATATTCTTAATTGTGTTAAAGACATTTTAATAAAATAAATTTGGAATTTCGAATTGTTAAATTGAATCCCATTCCCAGAAATTGTTTAACTCGTATAAACTGCAAATAAATAATAACAAATAGGTTGAATAACATGTACTCAAACCCTTTTTAAATAGATTTTGTAAAAGCCGGCTTATTATTACCCCTGCCATCAATAAAATGCCTTTATTTAAAAAATTATGTAAGCTCGGATGATTTTATTACAAAAAATGTTGCTTTTTTTATTTGATAGACTCTACATGTTGGAGAAAAAAATAGTTGGATACGAGAAGGAAAAGCGGAAACATTGTTCTATTAAATTTTTAATACGAAATATCGCGAAAACTGTAGAAGCTAACGACTTAAAATTTTCGGTAAACTATATCTCGGCAACTATAATAGCTTTCGACTGCAAGCCGGCCTCAAAGTACACAGAAAAAACTAAGTTGTAGAATCAGTAACAAATTTCAGAGAATCAGTAAATATTTTGTCTGGCTGAGGACCTACAACGAAAGTTGTAAATTTAGACAAACAATTTTGCAAGAATTTTAGTTTCTGTTAAAAAATTTTGCTGGGCTGGTTAAATATTTTATTTGTCTAGGCGAAAATTTTGTTTGATTTAAAAATCAAATAAAAATATTATTAGAGACTATTAAATAAGTTGACTAAAAAAATAAATTATTTTGAACATGAATTTGATTGAAAAATTTTTTTTGTAGTTTTTTGTGTGTAATGTTATTATCTTGCTTATAGTGCTTTGGTTTATAATAATTCTCAATAAGTTTATTAAAGTTATTTTATAAAGACATAAAATATTTATGCATTTTTTTAAGAATGTTAGTTAAAGTCTACTGACAATTTGGTGTAAGAACCAATGAAATGCATATTGACAAACTTAACCTACAACAAACACTATAAGTAATATTGGGGGTCAAACCCCAAATTTTGAAATTGTTGTAATTTAATTATAATCTTTGCGTTTTGAGAACAAATTTTTGGTTCGGATTACTATGTATATGTATATAAAAACACCAATGCAAATGGTATATGTATAAGCAGTGATGCCAACTTTTAAGAAGAAAAAAGCACATCATACACAAAAAAGGCACCAAAAAGCTAAATTTTGCATTCAGAAAAGCGTCAAAAAGCACTAAACTTATTATACACACACTACAAACGTGGAAGGGATATTATGCATTTGTGCAGATGTTTATATCGCCGTAAAGGAGTAGTCGAAGCAAACTTGTTCTATTACCGTTAGACTGAGAATCACTATCTGAGTCGATTAAAGCATGTTCATCTGTCCGTCCATCTGACTGGTTTTTCGTGTGTTTCTTAGGGCTTAAACAGCTTAAAATACCACTCTTCACAAAAAATTTTGAAAGTCCTAATAACTTTGTTTTAAACTAAATCCTATCTTTCCATAAACGAAAACTAAAAATTTCGGTTTAACAGCAATTTTCAACTTTTACTTAGATTTGATCTCAATTTCTCAACATTTAGAACTTGTTGACACACAAAAAGCCTTTGTCTTGAGTCCTTTATAATACATTTGGTGGTTACCAATGGCTATCCAGATGTAAAAGGGAAAAGAAACTCTAAACAGTTTAATAACGAAAAATGGTTTGTTGAATTTTTGAAAAAACTCTTAATTGTCTGCGTTTTTTTATAATAATTCTCAGTGAGTTTATTGAAGTAATTGTATAAAGGCAGAAATTATTCATTCATAATTAAGGAAACACCAGCATAGTACTTTTACTTAGTTAGGCACTACATAGAACAAAAATTCGGCGTTTTGAGTCATTAAGAAACATCAAAAATAGTGGTAAAAGCAATAAGTAGGCATCGCTGTATATAAGTCGAATATATGCCTTGCACTTGTTCTTCTAAACTTGATAAACAAATAATGTAAGCACATACATACTTTTAATTTTATGTTTTGACTTATTTAATTACAGGGTGGCGACGAAAGCTGCTACCAAAAAAAAAAAATAACTTTCTGATACGATGTCGCACATGTGTCACCGAAAAAGTTATCAAAAGTTATTTTGCTTTGGTAGCAGCTTTAGCCAGCCATCCTGTGTTAGTTTTAATATGGCGGTTAACTTAATAAGCAATCTATAAAATAAATTTAGTTGTTGATGACAACTTCAGAAAACTAAAAAAATTTTTTTAAAAAGATTTATTGGAAGTAATTTAAATATTTTTAGTTAATTTTTGCATAACTAATACAGCGTTTACCTGAAAACTGGTAGAGGAAAAGTTATAAAAATAAATTTACTTTTATTCTGTTTATTATTAAAAACCATCAGGGGTTTTAGAAAAGAACAAATTCACAAATTCATTATATTTTTAATTATTTATTTATTAAATATGTGTATTTGTTAATTTTCCAAAGGAGTTGTAGAAGAGTTTATGCCCCTGATAAATAAAGTGTTAACGTAATTTATAAATGATTTATTTAAAGTAGTTATGTGTAAGATTTTCCTAAAATATTTGTATTATCTAAAATTATATTAAAATATGTAAGTTATATAAATAAAACCTTTTTCATTGTAGGTAATACGCTTAAAGTTCGTTGAATTAAAAAGCAAAACTGTTAATGAACCTTTAACAAAAACAAATAAAAAAACTAATGACGACAGAAGAACTAGTTCTAAAAACAAAAACAAAGCAATAAAAATCCCTTTAAATTTTAAAAATCAATAAATTTGTTTATTTTTTTATCAAAAGTAATAATTTTAAAGGTATTTGCCAACACGCGAGTAATCACAAATACTTGGGTTTCCCAGACAAACAATTCTTGACAAATGTTTGCTTTTCAAAATTAATTTATAATTGTCATTATTCGTAATAAAATAAACAATTAATTTTACACCTTAAAATTAATAGTTTGTAAATTTACCTGAAAAGGTGCTAATCATTTGTCCAGTGTTTTCCAAACTTTTTTGTAAAGGGTGTGTTTTAATTGCATTAGCATACAATAATACAAGACAGAAATATTGGTGGAATGACATTTTTTATTATAGTCTGGTTTACAATTTCATGGCATTTATTTCTAAATATGATTTGTTTAGTGCTGTTAGCTGCAATTCTTGATTAAGAAATATTTTTCAGAAAGGAAAGGATTTTGGATCAAATAAAGGTAGCAACCTCCTAAGTATAAATCTTGAATTAATCAAATTGAGCTTCTGAGCCAATTAACTTGTTTCTCTAAATTAAAGTCTTTGTTATTGCTACATAATTCGTTTTTTGTATAAAGTTAAAATATTAGTTTTAAGACAATTTTGTTATTTTTACATTAGGCTCAAGTTCGATCTTACTAAATTTGTTTTCCTATTTTTTGCAAGTGAAAAATTTATATATTTTTAATTTCCACTTTTCTGGCGTCTGTTAAGGAAACAAAAAATTTATTGAAAAATCAAGTTTTCATTTTTACCGGTAGTAGCCAAATATAATTCGTTTTCGAAAACAGCTACTGCCTTCGCGCTATTGTTAATTTCGCCCGTTTACGAATTTTACAGACTGTTGATTTTGCTTACGTTAATCAATAAATTAAATTTTGCAAAATTTTAAATTTGTTTTAAAAATAAAACTTCCGCATAAAGTAGCCAGAAAGTAAAACTTGTCTTAATTCTTAACCAAAATATATTTAAATTAGTGGCTAAAACTAGCTTAAGCCAGTATTTAACGCTTTTTCGCATGAATTCAATTGTAAATATGAATAGTTTTTTTTTTCATAAGGCAAATAACCTTTTTCAAGTATGGCCAGTTAAAAGATGTTTAAAAGCAAGTAGAAAAAAAATTAGCAAAAATCTCGGTAAAATTTTGCTTGGAAAGAATTATAAATACATAAACAACAAAATGTGTCAGATAATATAACCAGTTTTAGTAAAATTAACATAATTTTGTTTGTCGATAAAAAATATGTTATAAACAGTTAGGTAGTAGTTTTGAAATACTCGACTTTAGTTTTTTTATTTAAAGGCTTAGATAGACAGACAGTACAGAAAAAGAGCGAAATTAGCAATTAACCCAAAGCTTCGTAATAGCAGTTTTCATTATTTGAAAAAAAAATGCGAACGAGTTTTGACTTTTTCAGAATGTTCAAACAATTTTTCAAATAGGTCATATAATGAGAAAGTAGCATATTTCCCTCCTTCTTTATCCCCCTATTTTATCTACTTCAAAATACAATAAGGTACCCAAAATGCAAAAAAAAAAATATCCTTTTTGTCCACTTAGTTAACTTTCAAACTTAATATAAGTCAAAAACCTTAATTTCATATTTTTATACCCATAATAAAAAAAAATTGCAAAAAAGTACCAAAATAAAAAAAAGTACTAATTGTCCACTAGTTGACTTTGAATCTTAAAATGGGTAAAAAGTCCTTAATTTAAATAATATCTCAGAACTTATGATCTTAAAAGAGATAAAAAGCACCAAAAATTAAAAAGGTCTTTTTGGTTTATTTAGCTGCATTCAGACGATCTCCATATTGGAAATCCCATTGTGACGGGTGTGAACATCTTACCCACATTTTTATTTATACTTAAAAATTTCCCACTTTTTAAGCTTTTATAACTTTAAGGAATGATATGTTTTTAAGCGTTTACCTATAGGCTGACGTTTAAATAACATTATTTCTGCTCTAATGGGCCATAAAAAGACTGTGACGAGTATTTCCTAACAAATTTAATTGTTAAAGAATTTTGACTTTAAGATAGTTTTGTGTTCAATGTGTTTAAGAATTTAGTAAATTTATTTAATAGTTTAAAGTCTTTAAAATTGTATTAAATACTTTACTTCTTTAAGAAATTTTTTTTTTTCAACAAATCCCTTTCAGAAAATGTAATGGGTGTGACATTTTTATCAAAACGTATAGAAAGACGTGCAAATTATTTAGAGTATAATCATTTTGAACTCTTGCCAGGTTGATAAAAATAAAATTTGTATCAATATCATTATATTTCGGCAATTTTCATTCAATTTCTTATGAAAACTCATAAATTTTTTATACTAAACAAGAAAAAGAGTTTTTCCCATTTGGGCCGGTTTACGTCGAATTGCATATTTCTAGATTCATAATTTCAAAAAAGAAACAAAATTAAAAAAGGGGTCCTAGTTATTTACCTTATTTTTTTTGGTGACCTTATTGACTTACGACCTTAACCCTACTAAAGTTCTGAATTTCTTATTTAAGGGCTAATAATCCCAAAAAATGAGAAATTTGTTTTTCGGCCTTTGTACTCGTAGACGCCCATCATCCTTATTTCGTATTTCTATACGCATAATCTTAAAAGTAAAAAAGAGATACCTCAAAAGTACCAAGATAAAATATATACCCTTTTTATTATTTTAGACTCTAAAATGCATTAATGTTTTTCCAAGGTCAAACGAGCCCAACTTTATTTCTGTTTCTTTTTTACTTTCTTTATCTAAAAGTTTTAAAAAAACGGCCAAAAACATGTTATTTTTTTCGAGAGCCGTTGATCGTAACCTGAATTATATTTGTATCTTTATTAGCATAGAAGTGACAAAAGGTATTAAAAAAAAATAATTTTTATCCCTCAGGGTCTAAAATTAAAAAAAAAAGTACCAAAACGTAATCATATTTATTCAAGACCTGTGAAAAGAAACTTAGGTTAAGCTTTATCTCCACTGGTTTTACAGTTACAGAATTTAAAAAAATATTATTTTGACCTCTTGTTACCCTTAAGTTTCCAAACTTTCAAAAATATACAAAAAGTCATTTATAATTATTCGAGACCAGTCAAATTCAATTTGGTGAAAAGTAACCAATTTTTTTTGAGACCTGCCAAACGCAAGTTGACTTTTTAGTGATTCAGAAGTGAGGAGTGGACGTAAGCAGTATCAAAATAAAGTTTTTGTCCCATTTTGCCTCTAAGGGTTTTGAATTTAACTTATATTTTATTTTTTTAAGGCAATACGATACAGTTGAAATTGTTTTTATATTGTGTACAGTTTAGGAGTTAGTACCTTTAAAAATTTTCGTATATTGCCTATTTTTACCTCCTTTAGTATATAATATGTACCCGCAGTCTAAACTTTAATTTGCCTTAACCAAGTACGATTTACATAGTACTCTAAGCCGCATTTAAGCCAAATAAGGAATAATTTAAGATCGAAACCGTACTTGATATTAGCTCTAAAGGATTGATTAAAGCGTAAGTTGGATTTTCAAAACATCGTAACTTTGTTAAAGAAAAGTAGTTTTATATCTTATTTTTATCCTTTGCATGCAATATTTATTATTTAAAAAAATTTCTGTACTTGCCATAGCTGGGATTTGAACCTGGGACTCTTTGAGCTGCAACATCAGCGCGCTTCCATCTAGATTACCAATACATTTTGTTTTTTAAATGTCAATACCACCCAGTGTTTTTTGCTTGATTTTTTGCAATAATCCCGAAAATGCTTGATTCAAGAAAACCTAAGGAGGGATCGAACTTAAAAATTTCAAATACGGTTTTGGATAAATACAAGAAAATATTCCTTATTTTAGAACTTATTTTCTCTTTCTGTGTAGCTTGACATTTTTGGGGCTAACCAACAGTCAGTCAGTAAAGTTTTTTTTATTTATTTATGAAAATTTCAATTTTTGAATTAAAATAAACTAAGTAAAACATCTTAAGCGACTTATTTATTTTAGGCAACGTCTGATTAAAGAACATTTTCCAAAAGTTTAAGCAACAACACTTAGATAAACAATATAATTCATGTTTTGGAGTTCCCTTTAAAATTCTTTTACGTCAGTGAAACGTCACTCAAACCAATGACGCCATTCAATGGTAGCTTTACATATGACATCTCCTGCTCATGGTAATATTTCCTAAAATCTACTTTATTTTCATATTTTTTGGTGATTTATTTTTTCTTTTAACTTTTTTTAGCTGTTGTTTAACCACGATTTTTTTTAGCTTTAAACATAAATTATAATTAATTTTTGTTTTTTGCATAATCATATTGTTATTTTGTTTTCTAATTTTTAAGCCAAGACTCGTTTTGTCAATGGGCATTTGGGAATCACCGAAAAAGGTTTGCTAAAAAACAAACAAATCATTTAAAGAAGCTTATCGCGTTATTAAGAGCAAAGTGGCGAATAAGAAATTGCTTAAAAACTGAGAACAGCTTAAAAGCAATTTAATGAAACAAAACAAATATTTTTAAAAAAAATCCAGTAGTCCTAACAATAGGCTTTGAAAAGAAGGTGTTAATTGTTGTTGTTAGTATTAGTGAAACGGGGACTTTTCAATTGATTAATATCAGCAGATTCTTAAGATCGCCAACTAGCTTAGCTTCTCTCAAAATTAAACTAAGTTTAGATGATTGGGTCAGGTTCTCTGCTCTAAGATTTTGCATGAGATGGCAATTCTTGTTTTTTTGGGGGGGAGAAAGAAACAAATAGAGAGAAAAATATAAAAAACTTATTCCCATCACTCTCTATAAGTTTTATTAAAGTGTTTTTTTTTAATTAAATGCAGCGCTTTTTGTTCTTTATCATTTTGAGATGAGTTAGATTTTTTGGTATAAATAGTTTTGTCCCCTTTTGGTTTGTTATTAGTTGTGCGAAAAATTTTAAAGATTGTTAACGGCTTTTTTTAACAACATGAAAGTATTTATAGTATTAGCCATGATCATAGCAGCCGCCTGCGCTCTACCTCAATTTGGTTTTGGAAATCATTATGGCCATGGTTTTGGCCGCTATGGTGGCGGTAGCCCATATGGTTTTGGTGGCTATGGACGTCCTGCCTTTGGTGGTGGTCATTACGGCGGCGGTGGCTATGGACGTCCAGCTTTTGGTGTTGGCCACAACCCGGGTTACGGTGGTTTAGGTGGATACGGTAGTCATGGTGGCTTCGGTGCTCATGGTGCCCCTGGTGCTCATGGAGCCCTTGGTGGTCACGGTGCCCCTGGTGCTCATGGCGCCCTTGGTGCTCATGGCGCCCCTGGTGTTCATGGTGCTCCTGGTGTTCATGGCGCTCCTGGTGTTCATGGTGGTTTTGGAAGCCCTGCCGGATTGGGTGGTTTCAATCGTGGTCTGGGCGGCGGTTCATCATCTTCTTCAGCTTCTTCTAGCTCTAGCTCTTCTGCCGGTGGTGGTCTCGGCGCTTCTTCCTCATCTTCATCTTCTTCCTCCTCCTCATCTTCTGGTGGTCATGGTTTCCATGGTTAAATCACTAAGTGCAAATTAAGTGTTCACCAGCGATTTAACAAAGCTATACGATTTCAAACAAGTTTAAGTTTTCTGCCATATTGCCTTTAAGTTATTGGATTACTTTAAGTTTTTTGTATGAAAAAGTCTGAAAAATAAAAAAAAAGATACGAATTTTTAAAAATACTCTAATTAATTTCAAAAAAGTTTATTTAAATATAATTCAGATACAAAAACAGAGCTTTAAGAACTCTAGTGCAGAAACTCCTTGTCCAGAAAAATTTAAAAAAGTTAAAAGAAAAGCCAATAGAGAAAAAAATTTGTTGAAATATTTTGCTACTTTTAAATTTTTTATTTAATTAATGGAATAAAACCATTATATTCCCTTAATGAAAGGAATTTTTAAAACAAAACAAATTAGAATATATAAATATTCAAATAATTTAGTTTGCCATATTTGAATGTTTTAAATGTATCGTAATTAATAAACTTAAGCATATATATGTAGTATATACGTATGGACATGTGTATATGTATGTATGTGCGTTTTCAATAACATATTCAAATTTGCCAAAATTAATAACAAGTTTAATGTATTTTAGTTTTATAATAAATTATTTATAAATTTAACTAATTTAAAAGCGGCAACTAGCGAAAGCATAATAATATTGAAATTTTTTAACTAGTTTGAACAGAATCTTTAATACCCCGTAGAAAGAATAAGAAATTTTTAAATGCACACAAAACAGCATTTGACACAACAATGTCGGCCGCGTTAAGAGCCAAAGGTGTACCATCAAAGTTAATAAACCTCATCAAGGCTATGAACGTTAATTCCTCACAAGTCCGTCACAAAGGAATGCTAAGTTCATCTCTTTCTCCATTGCTCTTTGCCATGGCTTTTGATGAGGTAATGTTAAAAGTTTTTTCAAAAGAGAGGCGTATTGAGTAGGGGTTTCTTCATTCGCACAATTTTAACGACATGCGAAGCCAAAAACAAGCTGTATCGATACAAGGTGATTGCAAGAAGATAATAAGAGAGTCATTAACTTACTCTTTCAATTTTAAAAAAGAGTTTGACACTGAAATTGAAATTCTCTTTCAATAAATGTTTCGAACTTTAAAGAAAAAATTAATAGAGTTAATACGTCCGTATGCTATTGTGGCCACCTCGTAGAGATACATATTGGCAAAGAATGATAAAATTAGAGCTTACGCCAAGAAAAGCAAAGACTTGAAACTTGATGGGCACTTAAGATCGGTGAAGTCACGCAAAATGCTTTTCTAGTGACCAATCATATTAAGCTCGTGCATTATGTTTTCCTGTTGGCTAATAGTTCTGAGCTTTAAAGCTTATGAGCTTGAGATTCCATTCATATGTAAATATTTTACTATAAATTGCAGTTTTTTAATATGAAACGGATTTGCCAACCATTCACCTAATGGAACGTCATGAGGGTTTCATAATCATTCTTCTATCATTCTTGATGCAAAACAAAGTGAACGATTTAGTAAAGTTAGAAAAGGCCGTTGGCAAGGTGTTATACAAGGTGATTGCCAGACGAAATAGAGAGAGTCAATCTTTTACTCATTTCTTTTTTATACATGCAGTTTGACACTAAAATAGAAACTCTTTTTGACAGAACAAATACGATAGTCAAAATGCTCATAATGATTTTACCATGTTTTGACACTAAAATAAAAGTTCTCTTAATAGATGTGTCAAACTTCAAATAAAAAAAAAAAGAAAAAATAAGAGAATCAAAATATCCGTCAGGAACAAGGCATATCCATACAAGGTAGCCGCAATAAAAAAATTAAGAGAGTCGTTCTCTTACTCTTAATTTTTTTTACATGGAGTTTGACACTAAACTCGAAAAATTTTTCAATTTTGGTGTCAAACTTCATATAAAAAAAATAAAGAGTAAGAGAACGACTCTCTTAATTTTTTTAATGCGACCACCTTATATGAATATGCCTTGGTCAGGAATTTCGGCCAACTTGGCAGCTTGTTTAAAAATAAACATTGAAAAAACACATGCAATGAGAGTCAACAATGTCACTGATAACCAATTTAAATAAACAAGTTAGAGCGCTACATAGAGCTGTGCCAAATCTTATATTCCCTTCACATTGGCCTTTTTAAGCGCCGAATTTTTTTTAGTTTTATCCATTTTTTACTTATAAAATATTTCTAATTTTTAAATAGGGGTCGGTGTCATTTTTTAACGCTCCACGGGTGACTATAGGGAAGTTGTAGGAGTTTTTATGCTAATTTTTTCAAATTTTGTATGGCAACCCCCTTAGGGGGTGGGGATAGGGGGTAAGTATATTCTGAGAATATGTTTGGGAGGGGAAACTAATGGGGGTCGGTCGTGCACTTTATTTCTGTAAGGCCGACTCTGTAGAAGTTATGGGCGCTTTTACATCATTTTTGTAAATTTAGTATGGCAACCCCTTTAGGGCGTGGAGATAGGGGGTAAGTACGCTCAAGGAATATATTTGCGAGGAGAAACCAATAGGGGTCGGTCGTACTCTTTGTTTCGGTAAGGCCGACTCTGTAGAAGTTATGGGCGTTTTTACATAACTTTTGTAAATTTTATGCTGTAGGATGTCAATTGATGGAAGCGTAGAGGAGGATGTGTCTTAAGGACTAATAATGACAAGGTCTGCATTAGTCTTCTAAGCCGAACGTGACAAGCGGCGTGGGCCAGCAAAACAGGAAGATCTGCACACTCAAAGCCTGCATCTAATCTACACTGCTTTATTTATAAACAAGAATTTATGGGTACTATGTCGAATATTTTGACCAAATAAAATCAAAAACATTGAGGTCTAGAGACTGACGAAGGAAGAACCAGTTGTCGGCCAAATAACAAAAAAAACTAGGTTGGATAAGAAATCCTCTCTGTAAACCTATTGGCAGCGTTACGAGAGCCACTTTAGAGTGGAATCTCCTAAGAAGTCGGCGATAATATTAGAAACGTATGTTCATTATTATATGTTTAACATTATTACCTATAAAGGACTTTCGCTTTCCTAAAACTTTCACTTTTAAATGCGTATCAACAACCATGTGATGAAAGTTTTTTCTCTTGGATTATATAATAATTAAAATTAACAAATATATTGAGTGTGACAAAAATTTAAGGAAAAGCAACTTGTTATACCAGTCAAAGATGCTTCTAACAATAAAACGATAAAAAAATAATAAAAACCAAAAGCGATAAAAAAATCAATTTAAATGTTAAGCATGTGGTAATTTCAATTAACACAAGAAAGGCATTAAGCGATTAAATACGAAGAGGTTGGTTGGGTGATGAAAACTAGTTTGTAAAGAATCAAAGTTCTTATTTCATAAAACGCAACTTCATTAATCTTATTAAAAGTTGTTTGGAAATTAGACACTAAATGCTGGTAAAAAGCCGCTATATTTTTTACAGTTTTTTAATTTGTTGAAGTTCTTTAACGTTTTGTGGCGAAAATTTTTTGGCTTTTATTTGCTGTGTCTTTTTCTTTGTTTTTTTTTGGGAAATCCCTGCTTATAATAATCTTTTAGTATTTTTTCTAA
The DNA here is from genome assembly GCA_963583895.1 of Melanophora roralis. NCBI lineage: Eukaryota > Metazoa > Arthropoda > Insecta > Diptera > Rhinophoridae > Melanophora > Melanophora roralis. The sequence continues at coordinate 98,115,337 of OY757188.1, read as the reverse complement.
AAAATATTACATTTCAAGATGTATGAACTTAAAAATAAATAGCATTAATATGAGAACTTCACACTTTTGTTCGTCATCGCTTCCAATCATTGGCACACTGGCCCGAAATAATTTTTTTAGCATAAATTTTGCCCACATACACGGTTAGGCATAGGAAAAAATTTAAAAAATTTTCTGACCACGCCCACGGCCTATTGCCTCTAAAATACCACTAAATCACCAAATTTAATTAAGATTTTTTTTCGCGAAATTAATTAAGATTTTTTCTCGCGAATATTTTTCTCAAAAAGAAGTATTTAAAAGTTCACATTAAAATATATATCGATGATAACTTCTTTACTCGTATAAGTTCCATTTTGTGAACCATAAGGTTTTTTTGGATAGAACAGGGTATCTGGTCGCAGATTTATATTTTCAAACCTTAATAAAAAACATTATAATTGACACAGTCTTAATTAGTGCATTAAACGGCAAAATGGCAATCAAGATTTTATTTTTTAAAGAGTATGTCATCTAGATATCTTCCATCGAGTTAAACACACTGTTTAAAACGGAGCCTTGTGTTCTTCGCCACACGCTACGGTAAACTTGGTTCAGTTAAGCTGATTTCTCGATGAATATTTTCCTTCAAAGCTAAAAGGGATTAGAAATTGTCATTAAAAACCCTCTCTTTATGGGAGCCGAATTAAAAAAAATACATGGGAACTAGATCGGGTGACCTTGGTGGCCACGGGATGTCACTACAGCGACCAATCAGTTTTGGGAGAAATTTTCCCAAAACAACACATTTAACGAAGCTCTGGCCTTGTGTGCAGTCGCTCCATCTTGTTGAAGCTACGTTTGGGAAGAGTACGATGAATGAGCTCACAGGTTTGGCAAAAAGAATTTCCTAATCACGCTTCATTAATTTCCACCGTTGACATGCGTCGCCTAGCCTCGAGAATTTTTAAAAAATGGTCCAATTATCTCATGCGGGAATAAGGCATACCAAAAAGTTACCCTGGGGTAATGTAATGGTTTTAAATGTTTTAATTCAGGATTGCAGGTTCTTGGAGACCATTAACGACAGCTTTGCTTGTGGGTGTGGGCGTTTAAGTGAAAACGAGCCTTGTCGCTCGAAACGATGCGACTTACAGTACGAAAACACTCTAACATCGTTTCATAAAAATTTTTGCGTAAATTAAAGTCACTTGCTCAACGATTTAAATTTTAAAGGGATGAAACTTTAGACTCTTTTTTAAAATTTCATGAATCATCGCTTTCGGAAGTCCCAATGTGGCTGCTCATTTTCATATTGAAAGTCGCGGATTTTCAAGTAAGCTGCTTTTAATCAGTTTAGTGTTTTCGGAAGTCTTTGAAGATTGACTGGACCCTGACCGTGGGACATTCATAGCAGAAGAAGTCCGGGAAATTATGCACGCACAAACGAATTAAGTTTACACTCGCTCCATCAGGTATTCACCGAATACAAGAAAAACTAAAAAAAAACGCAAACGTTTTCTTTTCTTTTGGCTAAAATTCAGATACACAATGCTGGTGAGGCTGAACATCTAATCCTTAGTAGAGTAATTTCTTCGAAAACCTGATTGATATTCAACAATAACATTGTGACAGTCTATCCAGGAGCTAAAACGATTGAGGATGTGGCCTATAAAAATTTTATACATAGAATCAAGAAGATATGGGTTACGAAGGTTACGGTTCATGCCGAGATATAAAAACTTTAAGCTAAATACTTTTCTCCCTCAGTGACTCAATTGAAAACTTTTGTCTTACGATAAAATTATTATCTGAGCTTAGACGAAATATTATTAATTATCAAAGCTTAAATTTTGTTGTATACCAATCCTGCTTAAAAAAATATTGTTTTAAAATATTTTTGTATAATCGCGTATGTGTCTGTATGTTTGTTCTAAATGGGGGTTTCATAACTTTTTTTGTTATAGGAATAGTCATTTAGATGTTAATTGATGACGCGATCACATCACTTACTCCTTAATCCGGCTAAAAATTAAGAATATTTGACTGACACTGAGATTTGTTATAAAAAGTACTTTTTAATGCAAAAAGGGCTTAATTTTGTACTTTAGAAATTTCGTTTAGTACTTTAAGATGTTTAAGATATTTTATTTAAATTATTTTATTTTTTTTTAGTCTCAGAATTAATCTGAAATAATTTTTTTTTTCATTTTTAAAAGCCTTTTTGTTAAAAACTTCAAATATTGCAGGTCATAGTTTAGCATTTAAACAATATTTTTCATCTTTTGGTACTATTTTAGCTCAAAAACTTCTTAATTAAAAAATAATTGTGCCCAATTTGTCACTTTTTTATTTGCACCATGGTTTTTATTAACATTTTAATTTATTTGTCAAATTTTTTTAAAGAGCGAAATTTCGAAATTAAAGAACCCATAGATTTCTAAGGGAACTTTGTGGCCTTAAACAGCATTTAAGTACTAATTGTATCGAATTTAAATAGTACCATACTTCCCATCTCCTTTGTAAATACCATTAGAGTATTTATAGGTATTTGCTTTGAGAGCCAGTGTGTTTTAGCGTGTGTGTGTGTGTATGCATTATTATAGATTGTCTTCCCTCTGGAAAAGAAATAAATTTTTTTTTTGGTGGATTTAAAATATTGAATTTTGTTTTTTTTTACTATAAAAGATGTTAATGAGTCTTTGATTAGCATTAGTTAACTTCTAACCGTTCGAAATATTAAACAGAAATCGCAATGAAATTATTTGTCGTTCTTGGCATTTTTGCCGTTTGTGTTAATGCACAATTCCAACATGGTGGATATGGAGGTTCTAGTGCCAACGCTGCTGCCAGTGCGAATTCTCTTGCTAAAGGTGGTGCAGGTGGTTATGGTGGCCATCCGGGTTATGGTGGCTTAGGTGGTGGTTTTGGCGGTGCTAATGCTGCTTCTAATGCTGGCGCAACTGCCAATGCAAATGCTGGTTCTATTGGCGGTGCTGGCGGTCATGGTGCATATCCTGGCTTTGGTGGCAATAGTGGCTATGGTGGGCATTCCAATTATGGCCGTCCCATTTTTGGTGGTCGCCCTGCTTACGGTGGATTTCCAGGTTTTGGTGCACGTCCCGGCTACGGTGTAAATCCTGGTTTCGGGGGGCGTCCTGGGTTTGGTAGTGGACTTGGAGGTGGTTTTGGCGGTGCTAACGCTGGTTCTAGTGCCAAGGCTGACTCTAGTGCTATAAGCGGTGGTCATGGCGGTTTTGGAGGTGCGAATGCTGGGGCAACTGCCAATACAAATACTGGTTCCTTTGGTGGTGCTGGTGGTCTTGGAGGGCATCCTGGTTTTGGAGGTGGTTTTGGTGGTGCCAATCATGGTTCTCTCGGTGGTGTTGGGGGTCTCGGAGGACATCATGGTTTCGGTAGCGGTTTTGGTGGTGCTAATGCAGCTGCAAATGCCAATACTAATGCTGGCGCTATTGGCGGAGGTCATGGTGGTTTCGGTGGCTTTGGCAGTGGCGCTTCTTCTGCTACTTCCTCAGCTTCTTCATCTTCATCTACAAGTGGACATGGAGGTTTTGGTGGCTTTGGTGGAGCCAACGCTGGTGCTACTGCCAGCGCTAATGCCCTTACAGGTGTTCACGGTTAGTTTTTAGTGCTAATTTTTTAATTATATTTTTAAGGATAATTTATAACGACAACGAAATAAACAACTAAAAAAAATATTTTAAAAAATTTTTTTATATTTTTTTATGTCTAAAGCGATTGGCAGTTGGTTTCTTATGTTTCTTATTTAACACAAAAAAAAACTGAATTTTTAAATTATTTGCTCACACATACATATTACTAAGACAATGCTCTCTCTTTCATCTAAAATAACAAAATGGTTTTAAGTTTAAAATCTATCGAAAGAATCGCTTATTCTAAACTTAACTTTTTATAAATCCCATTGCCTTTTCTGAATGAATCTTTATATAGTTTTAAATGGATGTTATTTGTTTTCTTTTCGAATTACGGAAATTAATTTAGAAATTTAACAGATTTTACAAGTGGCCTTAACTTCTCAACCTTGTTCTTGATATGTATTTTGAATATTTTGCTTAAAACAAGAAAAAAAAATATTTTATAACAGGTATTTAAAACTGTTTCAAAGCAAAGTATAATAAAAATAGCGTTTTTACAAAAAATATGCCATTACTATAGCATATTCTTAGGAGTTAATAACGAGGGCCGCCCTAAAAGCATTTAAACTATCAAGTGTATTTTTTTATTTTTTAATAACTTATTAAGCACAATTTTATCAAAAAATCGTCGTAAAATTTAGGAAAAGATGAACGATAAAATAAAAGGAGAAGTTTGATAAACTTAAAAGGAGAAACGAAATATTTTTTTCAAACAAAATAAAAACTAAAAAAAGATTATGAGCTTGAAGTCCGGTCATCTTAAAATCTACTCCACAATATTTTTATATTATGTACATCTGCATAAAAAATATGCAGCTTATAATAAGTTTTGAAATTTTGGCTTGTATGTAACCAATAGCAAGCAGTAAGCCGACTTTTTGGAAATTATCTAAAATTATTTTTTAATTCGGCTAGCATATCGACACGAATAAAATCTTTATAGGTCTTACTTTGTTTGGGTAAGGACTAGCTATAGGTCAATAATAGACCGATATTTAAAAAAATTGGTAAAATCATATCTTTCTTAAAACACACTTGTACAAGTGCTTCTATGTCTCGATAGCACTATTAATTAGCAGACTTTGTGGTTAAATATAAGTTCTAAGAGCAGGGAAAATATGAAACCACCTATGATATAATAATCATATATATCATATGATATAATAATCATTATTTAGCAATTTATGGGAATAGTGGAGAATGTAGGCTGGCTACGTAAAATCTTCGCGCAATTTTACCGCTACTATTAAGCGAAGTTTTTTGAATGGTTTTCCGTCATAAAAACTTTTTGTTTAATTGGTCATGCTTAAGAGCCGTACAGGAGAAGGCGACTAACGAATGAGCTTTGTTTTAGGGACAAGTGCGTTCGAAGTTCGTAAGGCTCAAAGTTTTAAACGCGTTGATTTGGTATTTTGTATAGCTGTTCTACTGATATGTCATCATATAGCGTTTTTATGATTTTAAAGTAGCAAAAATTGTAAATTTTTTAATCTAATAGTTGCATTTTTAAAGAGTTTAAAAATCACACAGTTTGTCTTATTTGATTTATTCGTTGGCCATATTTTAATGCTGGTATAGTTTAAATATTTATTTTCTTTTTTACCTTGCTTGCATACCGCAGTGGTGAATCTGTGCTTGAGGGCACCACGCTGACCACGCTATTTTGAAAGAATCGCTTTTTCCCGCAATTTTAGGCACATATTTCGGAGCTTTTTTTATATATTTCTTTATTTAAGCGATTACTTTCTTTGGAGAGGTAGTTACATTTGCTTTTTAAAAAAAAAAAATTTATTTCACTTAACTAAGTGCCAGTGATAATTAAAAAAATTTTTTGTTTGTATTTATACAAATTTTAAAATAACCGGTTCATACTTATGAAGGATTTATATGATTTTTAATTTAAATAATTAATATTAAAGTCGTTGTAATAAATTTGTATTGTCTTATTAATTTAAAACAACAATTAAAATTTTTTTAATAACTGATAATGTATTTTATAATTCAAAATTTTAAAATATGAAATATCATGGCCTGAAATCAAAATGGCTTTTTTTTTACTATGAATGCCAATTATTTTATATATAAAATATTTCAAAGCAAAGTTAAAAACAATTTAATTTCTTAAGTAGATAACTAAACTAATTGTTTTTTCAACAAAAATTTTCAAGTCACTAAACAAAAAAAAAAAAAAACCCTTGTTTTAAGTATTTATTGTTTATTCAAACACTTTTAAGAATATAATCCTGTTAGCCTAATTACGCATTTTTTGAGAAATAAAAGCTTTTTTCCTTTTTACTTTGTAGAAATGTAATTGACTACTTTGATATTACGAAAAAGAAAATTTTTAATTATTCTTGATTATAGAGTTTTGCTTTTTGGATGACGATAAGTTAAGTTATTTGTTTTTGTTTTATCATTTGCGACTGGTTATGTGCATTTTTCAGGTTGAAACTTTTTATATAAAATATAATATTTTTCTTCTCATTAAACTTTTGAATCTCTGCTGAAATGAAATTTTTCATTGTATTTTGTATTCTTCTTACGGCCTTTATGGTTGTTGTTAGTGCTTGTTCGGGCGCTGGTGCTTGTTTGGGTGATCAGGAGAATGTCATTGGTCCTAAATCAACACTTGTTGTTGCTGCTGGAAAAGGAGCTGATACCCCTGTAGAAATGAAAAAAGATGATGCTGCCTCCAAGGTTAGGCCTTTAATTTTGCCGATTTGGGCTTCAAAAACTTAAAAAAAATTTGTTTGTATATGTACTTCATAAGTCGAATACAATTTTAAATATCCTTTAATTTTAGCTTAATAAAAATATGTCAAAAATAATATTTTTTTTAATTCACTAGAAAAAGGGCATTGAGAATACACGAAAAATATAATTAAAATGTAGATTAATTTATTATACACTGGCCCAACAAGGGTTAAGATTTTCGAGCTTAACTTCGAATACAATAATTCTTGGCAAAAAAAAAAGTTCATAGCATATTTTTCGGCTGATTTGTATTAACAGCTTTAAAGCAAGGGTATTCAGTAAAAATTAAAATTGGCTTACGAAAGCGTAAATTTTAACGCTTTTTAAAAGTGTTCATATTACGAAATGTTGCTAACATCAGTTTAACAAACTGCTTAGCTAACTTGAGCTTCCTGGGCAGAGATAGATAATTTGCCACGGGTGAGTTATGGAAAGAAAAAAAAATTATGTTATATTTTGCTTACACACTAAAGCAAAGAAAAATTTAGAAATATAAAGGGTGTAATTGAAAGTTTTGATTAAAAAATGCATTTAAACAGAAATGATTTGAAATTTTCACAAATTATTTTTTTGTAAAGTACAGTTGTTCCGGTTAGAAACGGAAAATTATTTAATTTTATTTTTATTCATACGAATTTTGCGGCTGGTCTCACAGAACCTCATTCGATTAAACCAATTTTCGTTGTATTTTTGGCAATGACATCACTAATATTGGCCTTCAAATTCTCAATTGTATATGCTTCATCGGGATATTACGGCGCCAATAGAAAAATAGTCCAACGGTGTCAAAGGACAGCTTCTTGGTGGCCAATTGACTTAACTATTTCGTCTAAATATTCGGCTATAAAACATTGTACGTAATAAATCGATTGTTGCATAAGACGTAAGTAAGTTGCGCGATTATGTTAAAACCAAATATTGTTTACATCAACGCCATGAAGAGTGGGCGCAAAAAATCGTTATTATGGTACGATAGGTGTCTCCACTGACAGTAATGGTTGCCCCGTCCTCATTTTAAAAGAACCATGAGCCAGTGGTGCCTTCGATCCACAAGCAAGTAATGGATGCGTTGGCTTCTGTAAGACCACGTTTGAGGCAATTTTGCTTATTAACATACCCAAAGATGTTTTTTATACCCTTTACATAAGTGATAAGGGTATATATAAGTTTGTCATTCCGCTTGTAATTTCTTAAATATCCATACGCGACCCCATAAAGTATATATTTTCTTGGTCGCTATAAATCGGGAAGCCAATTTAGCAATATCGGTTTGTAAATCTGCCCGTCTGTACGTGTCATGGTTTAAATCAACTTTTTTAAGCCCCCTGATGTCGCATAAGCCCGTAAGCGATATGTATTTAACTATTAGAAATATCTGCGAGCAAATTTTAGTTGAAATCCAGCTAAGTTGCCCGATAGCTAACCGATATATAAGCCAAAAACCAAAACTACCTTTGCTTATTTCTCCAAAGTTTGTACATAAAAACATCTAAAACTGTCCCGGATTTGCCCCCTATAATGTTTTAAGTAAAACCGACTCCCATTAATTCTTTTCCACAAACATTTTGTTGGAACATACTTATATCCTTTTTCCACCCCCCCCCCCCCCCCCCCTTCCAGGGTTGCCATACAAAGTTTAATATAATTTTTTTTTCGAACCACTCCCACAGCTTTCACGGTGAGCGTGGGTAGATCAAATGTAGGGCTGCCCCCAACTCGTTTTTATTTGCAAACATTTTCCTAGAACATACTTACTCCCTATATCCTCACCCTTGTGCTTTACACGTGTATGAAACTTTATAAATCAGTAGCAGCTGAAGAAGAGTTTTAAACACATTTTTAAAATAATCTTTTATCTTGACAAAAAATTTTATAAATTAATTTCAAAACATAAGAACATTCTCGCATAATTAACATCTTTTATATCATAAGTTTTTTTAACACACATTCTTGGAAGAAACTTAAAATAATAAGACAGGCTATAAAAAAATATAACATTTGTTATAAAACACTTTTAAACCGTTCACTAAGTCATTGAGCAAAATCCGTTAGAAGTCATAAATTATGAAAAATTAAAAACCGGTAAATGCTATTAATTTATTTCAAAATGTTACAGCAACGAAAAAAACTCTTAAATCAGACCTTTCAAGAAAGGAAATATAATATAAGTTTTACTCATTTATATTGCAGGAATATACTTATGTTAGTGGTTCTTTTATTTACTTGTGTAATTAGTTAATACTTGCACTTGGAGGTTGATTAATAACTTAATTTTTAAAAAAATTGTGTTATCGTCCTGTGAAAATATTAACATTTATGTGGGCGGGGCCACGCCCACTCAAAAACAAAAATCTTATTACAAGAACTTCTGCCTGACCGATTTTTATAAAGTTATTTCGCTTCCAAAGTAAAATTTTTAAGGCAAAAATGTGGGCAGTGCCACGCCCACCGAGTGCTTTTACTGTTCTGATTTTTATGAGCCTCAGAAACTGGACCGATAATGTTTATATTCAGTACAATAGTAGGTGACATAAAGATAGACAAATGTGCAAAATTATGTGAAGATAGAAGGATATTTGAGCCCGTTATAGCCCAAAGCTTTAATTTCGTGAGGACATTTGTATGTGAGCTAGGTCGAAAAATGAACCGATCATCACCACAACAGGCTTCGTTTCTATACCAAAAAACTTATCTGTTTCAAAACGCCCAGCTGGACGGACAGGAGGACATGCTTTCATATACTTAGGACTCTGAGTTGATCGGTATAATTGAGGGTGGGTCTCACACTTTTACTTTTGGGAGTAACAAACATTTGCAAAAACGCATACTACCCTTACCACGTATGTGGTGTAAGTATGACTTCGTACTCCTTTTGAAAAATATTTAAAATGAAATCATACCATAAATAAGGAACTATTGATGTAGTTAAATTTTGAAACGAGCAAAATTTTGATTTGAATTAAATGCCGTAATTTATCACCAGTTTTAATTGCATTTTTTTAAGTTACAAAATTGGTTCCAAATTTTACCTCTTAGGAATACTCCCGTAAAACGCCGGGTAGGGTAAGCTGTTAAAATAACAATAATTAAAAAAAAACTTTCTTATAATTAAAAAAGTTCTTATAAATATTTATGCAAACAATTTAAATTAACCACTTATCATGTGGTATTTTTTGTTGCAGAAAAATTTTTTTGAAATAGATCACAATCGCATACTAAAGCATACAAAATAACTTTTTAAATTTAAATAAATCAAGACTTGTTTGAACTAATTTATTTTAAACTTTTTGTTATTTTTTTAGTTCATACTCGTGTTGCATTAATTTTTTGCTTATGCGGTTGACTTTTTAAACATCAAGAAATTTAATGTGAAGTTTTCTCTTATTTTCTATTATGAATTCGACTTTATTTAATTTATAATTAAAAACGATTTATGGATGTTAAAGTTTTTTTTTTTGATTTCATAACAAAAACCGGATACATAATTAATAACAATTGAAATAATTACTTCCACCTTCTTAAAGTAGAGTATAGATTGCCCCGACAACCCTTTATTTATCACCTATAGGCACCCAGCTATTGTTACCCTGAAAACAAAATATTCTTTTTTGTGGTGGTTTTTAGCAAAGTTATGACTTTCTTAATTATGGTCGAGGTTTTTTATGGTTGAGTTTTTTTTAATTTTTTTAAGGCTTAAAGCAGTGAAGGCCTGCTTTTAATATTACATATTCTCTCTAAAAATTAACTTAATTTCAAAAAAATATGTACAAACATTTTGCACATATTTTTAATATATTTGATTAAAAAACATTTCAATCCAAATCACAGCTTAAAATATTTATTTAAAATATTCCCATGTCTGTCACCTTCATGAAAACGTTAAACGAATTTTAACACATGTTGATCATTGTAAAAATCAATGAAATAACTCCTCATAAACGATGGCAAAGTAAAAAAAATCAATGTAGTTTGAATTATTAATTGTTAAAGATTCGTTTGAATACATACTATAGTATTAACATTCAATTTATTATACTCGTTCGTTATTTTTACCCACGTTGGATGGGTATTATGCGTTTGTGCACATCTTTGTGACGCCCAAAAATTATAGTCTGGGACCAAACCTTGAAGTATACCGATCGACTTAGAACTACTTTCTAAGTCGATGAAAGCATATCCATCCCTCCGTTCGGCTAGGTGCCCATGTATTATTGTAAACACGGTAAAGGCCTCACTTTTAAAGATACAGGGTGTGTGGTGGCAGATCTATATTTTTGATTTTAAACAAAAAACATCCAGATGTCTGCCGTCGAGTTGAACACACTTTTCCAAACGGAGCCTTGTGTTCATCGCCATACGCTGCGGTGAGCTTGGTTCAACTGAGCTGACTTCTCGACAAATTTTTTCCTTTGAAGCCACAGGAGGTTGGGGACTGTCTCTATAATCCTTTTCTTTGGGGTAGCCCTTTAACAAAATTCTATGAGCGGTAGAAGGGGCGACCATTGTGGCCATAGAATGTCCCCAAAGCGACTTATCAGTTTTCGGAGAAAATTTCCCCGAAGCAAATTCATCGAAGCTCTGTCAGGCGCCCTTTCCTGTTGAAGCGACGTGTGTGAAGAGTGCAATGGATGAGCTCGGAGGTTTGGCAAAAAGAATTCCGTAATCATGCGTCGATAATTTACACCGTTGACATTCGGCATCGAGAATTATCGAAAAAATAAATTGTCCAATTACTTCATGCGTTGATAAGGCACACTAAACTGTTAGCCTGGAGACCAGTTAAGGCAGTTCTACTTGTTAACGTGGTCGTTTAAGTGAAAATGAGCCTTGTAGCTCCAAAGAATGGGATTTACAGTGCGAAAACGCTCCAACATCATTTCACAAAAGTTTCTGCGTAAATCAAAGTCATTTTCTTGCAGTTCTTGAACGATTTGAATTTGAAAAGGATGGAACTTCAGACTCTTTTTTAAAATTTCATGAATAATCGCACTTGGAAGCGTATTTGAAGCCGCAAATTTCCACGTAAGCTGCTTTCAACCAGTTCAATGTTTTCAGGGGCCTTTAAAGATCGACTTAGCCCTGGCCGTGGGACATTCATAGCCAAAGCACTTGCGTGGAATCTCTGCACCCACGAAAGATTTGAATTTAAACTCAGTCCATCGCGTATTCGCCGAATACCGAATTTTGAACGACGAGCAATTACGTAAGAATCATAACTTTAAACAAATTTCTCCTAAGCGAACGCGCGATGCTCATTCGACCACTGCGATATCGTGAAATAAGCACAATCGATAATTTAAGCGGCGCCATCTTTTCTCCGCATCGCTTATTACTTTTTGAAATAATCGCATTTAAAAATATAAATTTTCCACCAGATTTAATTTGGAGCAGATAATTGCTTGGCGCGGTTACAAGGCCTATTGTTTAAGGTAGTGATTGGTCCATTCTTAGACAAAGCCTTGATACAAATGTACCCCCCCCCCCCCCCCCCCCCGTAATAAGCATTTTGTTTTATAACTGAGACGAATATATTTTATGCTGGTCACCCTAAACTGAAACTTCTCTGAGTTGTTTACATGTTTATTTATTTATTTAATTATTTATTATTCATGTCTGTGTCGTGAAGTCCTGTTTTTTAGAATAATATAAAATACATAATTGTGCAATGTAAGACGAATTATTTTCAAAAAACAACAACAAGAACCCCTGAAGAAGTTTGAAAAAAGCAAACGAAACGTCGGGAAAATAAAACTAAAATTGAAAATGAATATATAGTTCGTTTTTATTTATATATGAAAGCAATTGACCTTATATAGCCCGTGGGAAACCCCCATAAAAACATTTAATATCATCAAATACAAAACAAAACTTACTATAAAGAAATAATTCCTTATCACAAAAAACTCTGCTAACCAGTAACCCTATATTAACAACATATTGCCTATATGTTCAGCCTCATGTTACCAACTATTATGCTAAATAAATTATTCCACCCCTCCTTTCCCCGGAATAAGCATTTTAGACGTTAACTGATTCAATAGCTCTAATGGTCTTCCGGAATAAGAATTTTAGAATTCTACTATATCTCCATATCGTGGACAATTCAAAAGTGTGCCGAATCTTAGATACCCTTTACGTTGGCTTTTCGAAACCACGAAGTTTTATTATATTTATTTTTATCCATTTTAATTATCTTTAAAATAATCATAGGCCAACTGTGGGGAAGTTATGGGCGTTTTTACATCATATTTGTAAATTTTGTATGGCAATGGCCAGAGGTGATGGAGATAACGTGTATGTATGTTCTAGGAATATTTTTGAGAGGGAAAACTAATGGGGGCCTTTGAAAAATTGTATTCCTCTAAGGGCGATTTTAGGGAAGTTGTAGGGGATTTTACCCAATTTTCATCAATTTTGTGTGTCGACCCTGTTAGGGGATGGAAATAAAGGGTAAATATGTTTCACAAAAACGTTTGAGAGGAAAATTTAATTGCGGTCTGGCTTACATTTGACCTTTGTAGGAGCACCCAAGAAACTGTGGGAGCGATTAAAAAAAATTTAAAAAAAACAAACTTTGTATGGCAACGCTGAGAGGACGCGGAGATAGTATGGGTTAGTATGTTTCAGAAAAATGTGTGTGAGAAAAAATTAATGGAAGTCGGTCTTACATTGCACCCGTCTAGGGGCAACTCCGGGACAGTTTGAGAAGTTTTAATATAAGTAACTGTCACATCAAGCAAACAATTGAAGTAACAACCGTAATTCATTTCAAGAACACCGGAAAACAAATACATACATGTCTTGCAAGACGAGATTTTAAATACGAAAAATTCTTATCAAAAAAATTTAAGTGGCTTTAAAAAAAATACCATTATAGAGTATTAACCTTTTTAGTCAATTTTTGTTCATTTAATTTTATAAGACCTATATTACTGCCTTATTTAACACCAAATAAAAGAACCTGTTTCTTTTGTTATAAAAAATAAACATTTTTGTTTTATTTCCAATCGATTACAGTTTTACAAACTTGGTCAAACAAACAAATAATGTTAAAACGACAAACCCTTTAACAAAACAAATCAAAATATATTTTAAATGTAATAATTTAAACTGGTTCTTTTTATTATTATTATTTCTTTAGTTTTTTATACATATTTTTGTTATAAAAGTTTAAAAGTGTTTTTTTCTATATATTTTAGTTTTTACATGTTTTTGTTTATTATTTTTTATCACATTTTTAATTTTATTTAAAAAAAAAAGTAGAACAAAATCATATTCAACACAATTTTTATAAGACTCAATGCAAGGCACATGCAACAAGGTAAACTAAAGGCGAATTTAAAACATTCGCCCTCTGAATTTTCTTTTTGTGTTTGAACGGTAGAATGTCAGAAAAAATTAAAAATTTCATATAAAATTAAATTTTTATAAAGTATTAATGTCAAACTGATTACAATCAGCTGGGCTCTTAATATTACCTGGTTGAATGTGCCTTGTAAGAGCTTTTCCTTTTTTAATTTTTATGGCATTATTTTGAATAGAAGGAAAAGGATAAGAAAACTAAAAGAATTCATAAATTAAACACTAGTAGAAAGAGAACACTTAACAAAATGCCTGATACAATTACAATAAATTAATTTATTTTTAAGAATTTTTTTAACTTTTAATTGCGTTTAACTATTGAATAACCATAAAAGACTTCCACACCATCAGCGCTTTGCAGATATTCTAATTTGGGTGGCGGTAGGGAGAGGGAACGCGCTTCTGGTTCTATAGGCATTGCTGTTGTGGTTGTTGTCCCTTTTATTTCATTTTCTTCCACTACAGTAGTTGATTGAATTTCCGTTTCTGTCTGCTGTCTTAAACTGTCATCGTTGTTGTCTTTTGTCGTTGTGTCTACTTGTATACCACTTGTGGCCGCTTTTTGTGTTTGTGCTGCCTGTTCGGTTGTTGATTCGATTTGTTGTTGTTTCTCTTCCATGAAGGAGGCCTCTGTTAAAGGTTCTTGTGTTTGAGTTGCAGCTGAGAATTTTTTGTCCTCTGTTAACTGCTGATTTGTTTGTGCGTTAATTATAGTGTCATTGTTGTCGATAACTGTAACTATTTTACTGGGAATAGTTTGAAAAGTGGGTAAAATAACCATTTCTTCAGAGACTTCTGTGGGTTGAGTTGTTTGTATTAATTCACTAGGGAGATTTTGAGATTTTGATTCCGATTCAGGGTGTTGTATAGTTATTGGTAGAACATATTTTTCACTTGATGGCACGAAAATGTTTGTAATGTCCTTTTGTAATGATACCTTTGCCAATTGGAGTGTAGGTACTGATGCTTCAGTAGTTGCTTCGGAAGAGATAACAAAATAATTACAATTATTGATATATTAATTAAAATTAATTATTAATTAATGGCAGTTAGAGAGAAGGAAATTTAGTTGCAAATAATTTAGATGAATTTGAAATAAAAGCCACAACAACGAATCGTACGACCAAGAAACGGTTACAGAAAACCCATTTAAGCAAATTGAGGGCAGGCTGTAATACAATTGCTATAGGAAAAAGGGAATAAGTGGCCCATGAACTTCGGGTACCACGAAATAGTTCCACATTTCAATAAAAAAAACTCCTAACCAGAACGAAATAACCATAGAAAAAAGTTAAATAACTCCCAATTAAACAAGTTCCAAGGACAACTAACCTTCAATTAAAAAAAATATATTTTTACGAAATAAATCTCAACAGAAATGAAACAACTCCCAGCAATAATCAAATAATCCCCAACAAAAATAAAATAATTCCCAATTTAAATGTGTAGAATGCAAAACAGTTTCGTATCGCGTCGCGCCCTGGTAGATCAATGGTATGTGAAAGAGTCTACTAGTTTGGGGGTTGCGGCTTCGGTTTTTACCAAACCTCCTTATAGGTGATTCATTCTGCTTTTCCTTCTTTCTTATTCTTCCCTTAATTTATTTTTTCCAATTATCTCCAACCTTTCTATCTGCCTCTCCAGGTAGCACAAAGACCGAGTTAAGCTAACTGGACCCAGGTGAGCTGTATCCTTTCCTTAAACGGCTGCCTGTCCTACCCTACCAAACCTAGCCTATCTTAATCTAACTTATCTAACTTAACGTGAAATTATTCTCCAAACAGTATTGCGGACAGCCAGCCTCCGGCCGGACATAGAAAAATTAAACCTTAGTGAGTTAAAATTGCCGGATTCGGTAAAGCTTTTGGTCATGTGCCTAAACCTTAAGCTAATTTTTTGGATCAATTAACTCATATTGTGGTTTTTAAGAAAAGCTTCATATATGGCCGGCTTCGGCTGGGCGCAAGAAATAAAAAATCTATTGGATTCAATTATCTTATCATCAGCCTGAAAAACGCTGCACTCGCCCGGAAGTCTGTATGATATTTTTACACCAGCATTCAAATTATAAACGCCAGTCCCGGTGTCCACACTCATCTTTGTTCCATTGAGCTGCATACCCTTCAAAGAGTTTTCTGGATCTTTCTAAGCCCTCTGGTTGCGACCATCTGACCATGCCTTAAGCATATACGTTTCACTTAGCGTAAACAAGCTCCTTGCCGCCATTTCAGCCATGAAGTCCTCTATGGGAAGTAAAAGCAGAATTATATCCAGAGCTGGCTATGGTATAGGTATACTAGATACCTTGTTGGTAAGAACGATACCCATAGAAGAACCTGACCCTATTCGTTAGTCTAAATTCAACCCTGTCAAATCCGGACAACTCAAAATATTTCTATTGAGAGCTAGCTCCGTTTTCTATAGGTTTACTCTCAGTTTCTTGTTCTCGACCCAAGTAGACAGATCAGATAATGCATTCTACATCACCATAATCGAACTGAATAAGAATTTCCTCGTCACCATGATTTTGCTCGCGTAAGTCACTTCTTTTTCCCTTTGCCATTGGGCTCATTACTAGACACTGTCAGGTTGAGGCTTAAACGAGCAGATGAGATCGAGATACTCTGAATATTGGCAGCGCAAAAATGATAAAAATTAAGAAACAATGAAGACCATTACATTTAAAGGATGATAGGGAACATAGAGGGTTAACAGCGAGTTCTAAATAAGCACTAATGCAACTTGGTTCTAGTTTTAACATATTTGTTTTAAGAATAAGTAGTATCTTAGCTGTAAGTGTTGAAAATTGTATTCAATTTACTTACCTTTTTTTGTGATTTTAACATCCTCTTTATCACTTCTTACAGATGTTATTTCCATAACATCTTTATTAAAGATTTGCTCCTCACTTACACTAGGCAGCATGGTGGTATATAGAAAAAGGCTTTCAGTACTAATTTCTTCCTTTTTAACAGAACTTCCTTCTAATTCCATCTTTTTAGATTCTTTATTCTCGATTGGCATTTGAGTGGTGAGAGCTTCAGAAGTTTCCTTATAATTATCTGAAAATTGGTCAACAAATTGTTGATTTATAACACCCATATGGTGAGGTTCTTCTGTGTTTTGCAGATCTTCTACACTCTTCTGTTGACTACTTTCTCTTTCCGGCCTTAAAGTTTTAAGTTTCTCGGTTAAAAGTTCTTCTGTATTCACTGCTTCTGTAGGTGTTACAATAGGTATTTGCTTATTGGTGCTTCCATGTTTCTCTGTCATTTGTTTTTCTTCTTCTAACTTTTTAGGTAAGTTTGCAGTTGTTTCGGTAGATATTTCAGAGTTGGATTTCGCTAAAGGTGTTGTGTTAGGAAATGTACTTATCGCTTCGTGTTGACCAACATCCAAAGCATTTAAATGTTTGTCTTTTTGTCCCAGTTCCTCTTTTGCAGTTAATATTTTAACTGCGCTTTCCTCTTTGCTCAAAGCTTTTGTGGTTTCTTGTATGGAAGGATAGTCTGTAGATGTTGTGACTTGTTCTTCAATAACTGCTGGTGATGTTACAAAATCTATGGCTTCAGATGATTCTTTTGAGGCATCTAAATATTCGTCAGAAGGAGTTATAGTTGTACTTTCATATTCAGCGTTAGCAGTCATGTAATCTATTTCATTTGCAGCTTCCGTTAACTTAGATATTTCATTTGTGGTAACATCTGCTTCAGTTTTGGATGAGTGTATCGCTTCTTCTGTTGCACTGTTAGGATATGTCAGTTCTGGCTTTTGCTGTGGAAATGTAGCAAGCTGCGTAGCAGTTTTCAGCTCTGTTTCTTCTTCTGGTATGGTTATAACTGATACTGGTATATATTTTTCAAATTTAGGTTGATGCAAAACGTTTGATGTTTTACCGTCTTCCAAAGTCCCTAAATGTTCATATAAGGATTGGCTTTTTTGAATTTTATTTTCGCCAGTTTCCGCAATTTCTGTATTGGAGTTTTCTAAAACTTCATTTGAGATTGGAGTTGTTGATAAACTATCAACTCTACTATCGTCTTGTGACGAAAACTTTTCAACTTTTGTTTGAAGGTAGTCAACAGTACTGGAATGCTCCTTCTTTTCTGACGTGGCCACTTGAATAGCAGCCTCTTCTAAATTGGGTATTTGGGTTGCTAATTGTGGTGCATATTTAACTTCAGAAAAAAGCTTAGTCCCCTGTGTATCAATGCTGTCGTCTATTTGGGATGGTTCTCCAACTAAAGTCTCCGAAGATTGCCCGAAGTAAGGGCTATCAGTTGTAGGCTTTCTAGGCTCTGTATTTTCATTTATATTATCCAAAACAATTTTCTCAGCTTTATCGTCTACAGACGCACCTTTTGAAGTGGATTCTAAACTTGTAGTTACAGTATCCAATGTTTTTTCGAAGTCTGGCAAGGGAGTAGTGCTAGTTTCCAATTGATATTTTAAATCTTTAAGTGTAGTTGCAGTTAGTTGCGGTTCGCTGTAAAACCCAGTTAAAAATTTTACATTTGGCTCTTCTTTAGAAATTGAGTTGAAGGTACTGCCAATATCAAGAGCTTCTTCAAGTAATGAATGTACTGCCTCCCTGAGTGTAGTGGGCTTTTCAAAATTTTTATTCAGCTCTGTAGAAGATGAAACTTCTGTTTGTTTGACCCCTTTTGAAGTTTTATCAACGAAAAATTCATTAGATGAGTTGTCTTGACTACTATTGGTATCTGCAATTGAAGGCTGATGCAGTTTTTCTTGGTTTTCTACAGGTGTTGAGAAAATGTTTGGAGTTTGCTCAACTTGAACTTTCTCGGGTACTTGCATGTTGGCTGAAATTTTTGAAGAGGGTTGGGGATTTTCATTCTCAGTGCTTGCGATGGTCGACTGTGTATTTAAGTTAAATTTTTCTGGGCTTAAATTGTCAGTCAATAATTGAGTCGCTTGTTGAACAGCAGGTGTAGCTGATGTTGTTAAAATTCCCCCATCCTTTTTATGATCCTCAAATGGACTTTCATTTAATGAAAAATCATGCAAAATATTTACTGTAGTAGTAGCCTTACTGAGGTTATTAGCCTCTTTTTCGGTTGTAAATCCTTGTTTCATAATATTATCCAGAACTTCATTGTCTTGTGGCGTTTGGTGTTCATTTTCCAACAAGTCTATGGGCGCTGCCCTATATACCGCCAAAAGTTTAAACAGTAAAATTACTCCAAACCAATTCATTATTTTTAAATTTTTTTTTTAATTTTTTTTAATTATTTTGACAAAAGTCAAAATGTTTTTTAAACAGTGTGCTGCAAATTCGTCTAATTTTTTTTTATTAAGCGCTGGTTTTTTTCTTTTTTTTTTTGTCAATTTTTTATGCTCAGTTTTTAGTTTTTATTTTATTTTATTTCATTTCTTTATTTATTTTGCTGTTTCTATGATATAAAAATGTAAGTATTATTTTGACATAAACTACCAGAGGGCTACTGTGAAATGGCACAATTGCATTCTCATTTTATCAGGTTAGTTGACCACCGGCTAATAAATTTTTTTATAGGAAAAATAATGTATGTTTTTTTTTAATAATTATTTGAATATGTTTTTTATGTCAAAATTTATATATATATACACGACGTTTAATATTCTTAACTAGAAGAGAAGAGAACGTACATATGTATGTATATATTTTTGGATCCCTGAAAAATAACCTTAAAAAACTTGTCCCAAAACATTAAATAAAAAATGGTCGCAAAATCAAAAATTAAAGATCACCACAATTAAAAAAAAAAAGAAATGGCCCCATAATAATTTCCTTAAAAACCCTTGCCTTAAAAGATAAGCTTTTGAAATAGCTGTTCTGCTTAGACTTTATTAAAAAAGTCTTAGTTGACTACTGCCTTTGACGGCCGCAAAGTTTTTTTGGCATATATTCGTACCCTAGTTATTTTACCAGGGTTTGTAAATAATAGTTAGTTTTGAATTTAAACAAAAGTAATCACAAGAGAATATCGGGAGGCCTTGCGAAGTACACCATCTTGAGTTTTTGAAAACCAAGTGCTTTTTGTTGTTATTGTGATAGCTAAGAACTTAAATTTTTTTTTAAAGAAAAAAGTTATTCCGATACTAGCCGAGTGTAATACATTTTCGAAATCAGCTACGATTTCTCGTCAGAACTCTTTCTATTCGGTACTACTGTAAGTTGATTATTAATTTGTTCTATTTTAACAAACTTTACTTAAATCAAGCCATAGCGGTGTCAAAAGTACGGTGAGTACGGGTTTTCTTAAATCAAGTACGAAATTTCTTACTCCAAGCAAAATTTTTTAAGTACGAATTTCTTACTTTTAGCCACAATTAAGCCAAAAAAGGATTGATTTAATTAAGTTCGGAACCGTGCTTGACGGGATTATTTCGAAAATGAAATGCCATTTTTTTTTTGATTTATGGAGCTTTATTAAAGAAGAAAAATTTTAAATTTTTATTTATAGACACTTAAAATTTATAATTAAAAAATTTCATTTTTTATACTTATCGAAGCTGAGATTCGAACCAGGGATTTTTGCACTGTAGCACAAGCGCGTTACCTCTAGGCCACCGAAACACTCTGTTTTTAAATGTAAAATAATATATTAAAACAATAAGCATTTTTCTGTTTGACTTGTTGAAGCAATCCGAATAGGCTTGATTTAAAAAAATGTAAGTAAGGATCGTACATAAAAATTTCAAGAAAGATTTTGGATAAATTCAAGAATAAAATTCTTGATTTTAGAAATCGAGTTTTCTTTCTGTGTAGAATTTGAATACTGGAATTATATTCATATTCTATATTGCTTAGACCGAACACAATCCACATACAACCCTATGTTATTAATAAAGCAAATAGCATATTTGTAGCTATTGCAGCACAATAACTGTTTTTAGGATATTTGAAGTCGGTAGCCACTAAAGCTTCTGAGATATGTCGTATAAAAAATTTAATATTTTCATTTCTATCCATCTAATTTTTTTCAAGATGTAGGCACTGTTGTATAATTACTGCTTGAAGAAAATTAAAAGTCGATATCTGCTAAAGTTTTCGTTTCCTCCTGCTCCAAGCCGACTATTTTTTTTCCAAAATCCACTCATTATACTGGAACTACTATGTACCTTGTCTCAAGTCGACAGCTGTTATGGTTTCTCAGATTAAGGGCAAGAAACATTTTAGAAAATTTATGTTATTGCAGAGGGAGTAACCCTTCTCCTGTTCCTACCCAGAAAATTTTTTCCATAATTTAGGCAGACACCTACAAAGTATTTGTAAGAACTCTGTGACAAAATTAGATATATTTTCTGAGATATGTGGGGATATATGCATGGATTTTTGTCCCGAAAAAGGGGGCTAATAGGGCTTTTGTTTATATCTTAGTCAACCAATCGTGCTGATTTTAGATAGCGTTCTGCCTAGAAATATTTCTTATAGTTTGACACTACACTTAAAAAATTATTACAGTAACTGACTGTTAGTTATTTAGGAATTATTCCGAAAAGTTGTTTTTAAATGAAAAAATAGTTAAATTTTAATACAATATTTTTTTAAGTGGCTATTCCAAGCCTCAAATAAACAAAATATTGATTTTCAGTTGAAGTTTATTTTTTTAGTTATTTTTTAGTAATATTTAATTTTATTGGTTTTTTTTCTGATACTTTGTGTTTTTCTGTAAATGACAGAAAATCTAGTTACTTTTAGACGAAAATGTAAGTAAATATTTTAATGTCTGAATTTTAATGAAATGAAATAAGGATCGAGAATATATATACTTTATTGGATCGCAAATAGTTATTAACGACATTTCAAACGGAATGACAAACTGATATACATCCTTCTCACTGTGTGAAGGATATAAACAGGTTTTACCCCATTCTATACCGTTATAGTTGATTATTCATATTCCAAAAATTCATCAACTCTCTCCCTCTCTCGTACTTTTGATTTTGAATTGTAAAAACTTCGTGAATTAAAAACTTAAGCAAGAAATCATTTTTTATCTCTAGTCGTTCCTTTCAATTACACAATGGACAATATAGTAAAATTTATGTAAAAATTAAACACTTTCAAAGGAGCCTCTCAAAAACTATATTTTTTTTTAATTGTAATCCCGGGCTTATTACATTATACTTAGTAAAAATATTTTGTGTGTAATTTTTAAAAGTAGTTTGTCTTGTTTTTTAATTGATTTTTTTAATCCGTTTTATACGTTTTTTTTATTTAACTATTTATTTTATTTTTTTTTCTGTATATTTTTATCATGTTAACTCAAAAGTATATATTTTTCTCTTAATTTTTATAAATAATTGTTTTTAACTAATATTTCAAATACTATTTAAACCTCTATCCGTTTTTTTTTGTCGTAAAAAAATTGTCACTTTACATTGAATCGCCTTTAGGTTTTAACAATATTTTTTTATTTCAAATAAATTTACTTTTTTATGTAGAGATTGTGATACTTTTTTTACAAATAATATTTAAAAACAAAATCTTGATCAAACTGTTAAAGACAATGTGCAGCCACTTTGGTATCAGGTTTTTGTCTGACTAGTTGAATTTACTTTGAGGAACTAAACCGCATGTTTGAAATTTTAGCGTTTTTATGCTCATTTAACAAAAAAAATAAATAAACTCAAATAAAACAAGACCAAAACAAGAAATTTTTCTTTTAAATTTAAATCAAAAAAACTATTAAAACATTATGGTGATCTCTTATGTGTAACTATTTAGATTTAAAATATTAAAAATGTTTAAATGTGTCTTCCTTAGTTATGGCAGTTGCTTAGGAAACTAAACAACTTTTAAGATAATAATTTAAAAAAGGATTTTTAAGAAATTAAATATTTTTTTTACACTTAAAAGCCGGCCTTCTGCAACTAAAATACTATTATGTTCTCTTAAGGTTTTTGTATGTAAAGTTTGTTTCTTAAAACTTTAAAGTTTTAAAGTTGTAAATTCACTTTTCTTTGTTTAATTTTAAACAAGTTTTACACATGTATGTATAGACAATTTTTTTTTAGTATTTTTTTTTTTGCATTTTAACGTTTGTTATTCTTTGGCTGCACTTCAAGCCACCTTTTAGTTCGTGCCATGTAATTATACGTATTAGGTAGGAGCACAATTCCTTTCTGAATAATATTTTTTTAATCAAGGTTATGATAAACAGGCCTGGAAAATTAAGTTTTAAAATTATAATGAAAAATTATTTTTGAAAAAAAAATATTCATAAAATATCTAAAAATCATTTATAAAAATGGGTAAAATTTTAATGTGTTGGCCATATATGATTTTAATTAATAAATTGGGCAAATTGCTAAATTGCTTCACTAGTTGAGTTAAACTCGAAGTGCTACCCTGCTGATTTAATAGGAACTGTGTTCAGTTAGTATTAAAGCTTGAAAGCTTTTTATATGTATAAAAACTGAACAATTGTTTTTAGCACAGTTAGAGCGTTTTCGCACTGTAGATCCCATTTTTTGGAGCGACGAAGCTTGTTTCACTTAAACGGTCACGACAACAAGCAAAACTGCGATTACTGGTCTCCAAGAACACGCAACTTTTGATTGAAACATTAAAAACTATTGCGTTGCCCGAAAGTAACTGTTTGGTGTGCCTTATCCACGCATAAGATAATTGGACTATTTTTTCCCGACAATTCTCAGAACCAAGTGACGTGATGTCAATGGTGAAAATTATCAATGCATGATTACGGAATTCTTTTTGCCAAACCTGCGAGGTCATCCATCGTACTCTTTACACGCGTTGGTTCAGCAGGATTGGGCGATTGCATACACAGCCAAAGCTTCAATGAATTTGCTTCGGGAAAATATCTCCCAAAAACTAATCAGTCGCTTTGGGGCCACTCCATGGCCACCGTGGACGCCTGGTCTAAGGCCCATTGATTTTTTTATAGATCTACTTCAAAGAGGTGGTTTATAATGATAACCTTCAATTTCTTGGGGCTTTAAAGGGAAATATTCGTCGAGAAATCAACTTTCTTGAACCAAGTTTACTGCAGCGTGTGGCGCAGAACACAAGGCTCAATTTTGAACAGTGTGTCAACTCGACGAAAAACATCTGCCTGACAGTTCTTCTAAAAACAAGTTTTTATCTATTTTTGATAATCCACACACAAACTTTCGCTTTAAAACTTAAACAATATTTTTTTAACTCTCATATTCTAATTGAGTAAACCTAAATGAGTCTGCGTGAGCTAAATTGCTTAATTAACTAAATTGTCTCAATTTATAATGTATGTTTGAACATAGTATAAGTTAACAAAAATAAATGTCATATATTCAACTCACATTTTTCCGAATAATCCAAATGTGATTTATTACTAAAAAAAAAAGAGTTTTTATTCCGAAATAACTACATCCCATATCCAATAAATTCTTGTTTATTTATTCTTAGTTTTATAATATTTTTTAATAAAAACCCGATTATTTAAAAACTAATAAACTGTATATAATTTTCATATTTGACTGCGTTTAAAGTCAGTCAATTTCTTTAAAATAAGTATTTGTATTAAATTAGCTTTTGGTAACGAATTCAACTGAAAAATAAAATTCAAAAAAAATAAAAAACTTGTTTTACCCGCCAAATATTTTTAACTTTGAGAGAATGACTCAGTGGATTTTTTTTGCTGTAATCATAAACTTATAAAGTAAATAGTTTGTGATAATATTTGTTAGAAACAGTTTAAATATCAGGTTATTGGGTTCGGCCTTTAATAATAGGGGCATTCAATTAAGCGTCAGGACAGCCAAATATTTTTAACTTTGAGAGAATGACTCAGTGGATTTTTTTTTGCTGTAATCATAAACTTATAAAGTAAATAGTTTGTGATAATATTTGTTAGAAACAGTTTAAATATCAGGTTATTGGGTTCGGCCTTTAATAATAGGGGCATTCAATTAAGCGTCAGGACAGCTTAATTGGAAAAAGTTATGACTTTATAGTTTAGACTGAGATGTGCAAAAAACTGATGAATAACTTACATTAAGCAATAATTGCGACCCTACCTATTTTGCCCTCCAAATCAACTAAAGTGTGCAAACATCGTTAACTTTTACCTTTAAGTTCCTGCTTGAATTTCAATATTTCCAAAATTTCCTAAATCTTAACATTTTGAAATGGGGCATTATTGCTCTTTGGGTATTTAAAAGTCCCAATTTTAAGAAGAATTAGCTTTTGATTTTTACACATGCAACTCAAGTAAAAGAGAAACTAAAATGTAAATATTTTTCATCAAAGTAAGTACTTGTGCAAATATATTAACAAATTCAAATTAAATAAATAAATAAATAAATAAATATAAGTAATATATTAAATTTTGTACAATTTATTTCTGCTTAATAGTAAAAAAAACCCAAAACCAATTTAAAATCATTTGCATTTTTCATTTTAAATACCAACAACAACAAAAGCAATTGTGATGCAAAAATTATTGATTTATTTAATTTTATTTACTGGAATTATATCCATTAAAAATTGTTAATGTTTGGGCAACAATGACACCTTTGTTTATTAGACACATTTATCATTGATTCCCAAAAAATGATTGGGCAAACGGCCGCTTAAAGTTACTCATGTTAACACCATCATCTGAATTGGTTTGAAAAGATAAAGCGTTTGAAAAAAAGTCATTTAATGCAAATGCAGTATGTGTTGAAAACGAATTCAAAGTAAATAATATTTTTAAAATGGATTAATGTTTTAATTTTTAAATAAATAAACAAAAACAAAGTGATATTAGGGCGATTTAGGTTAGAGGGGGTTAAATCGAACTGTTTTCGTGTATATATAGACGGCTGTTTGTGTGCATAATAGTTATTTAATTTAGAGTTTCTTAAGGTTTTATTTGCATTAAAAACGGAACAAACAATCTTTAGTTACCCAAGCTGCAGTTATCTAACCTACAGTATATCAATTCAAAATTTACTATCACTATTAATATAAACTATAGTTAAATAGCTTGTAACTGTAGTTTAGTTAGCTGTGATTTAGTTAACTGTATGCTAGATTACTGTGGTTAAACTTACTATTTATTAGTAAATTATGGTTTGGTAAACTATGGATTAGTTAACAGCTGTTTAGCTTACTAAAGATTACATAACTACAGTTTCGGTTGCCATGGATTAGCATACATTAGTTTAGTTTACTGTAGGTTATCGAACTAATTGTTAGTTAGTTATGGTTTAGGTAACAGTAGGTAAATAAACTAAAATTTTTGAACTATAGTTAAGTTAACTATTGGTAGGTAAACCATAGTTTACTTAGCTAAAAATTAGTAAGCTATAGATTAGGTAGCTGCACTTTAGCTTACTACGGATTAGTAAGCTCTAGTTAAGTTAACTCTAGTTGACTTAACTACATATTGTTAACTGTAGCTTAGTTAACTTAAAGTTAGTTAACTATTGATTGGTTTTTTGTAGTTTAGTTAATTATAGGTTCGTAAACTAAGGTTACGTCAAATAAAACTTTGTTAAATTGAGATTTATTAGCTGTTAACTTGTTTGTTAACTGAATTATAGTTAACATGGATCAGTTAATTGTAGTTTTGTTAAAAATAGGTTACCAACCAAAACTTACATTGCTTTGTAATGAGTTAAAATGCTAAAAACTACTTACGAACGCATTATAACTCATTATTTTAATATGGCAATGACATTTTAGGCAAGTACTTCCCATGATCGCTTACAAAGATTGAGAGAGTACTTACCACGGTCGCTTACAAAGAGGAACTTAAATAAGTTATTACTTTATTGGTATTAAATTGACTTTTTCCCGGGGCATCCAGTTGCTCATTGTTGCATTTTAAATTTTTTTTCTTTAATATTTTGGTTAAAACTGATTTAAAATATTCAGACGGAATAAGTTCAAAAATTGTCAAACATAAAACTTTCTGTTTGAATTTTAAATGAGAAATAACTCATTACCTAACTACTGCTAAGTAATGCAGATAATATGTAATAGTTATTAAAATTTTAGTTATTTGCAATGCCTAATCACTACCAAGTTTTTGCTTGGTTAGTTAACAACTACAGACTTGTAAAGTGTAGTTTAGTTTACAGTGGATCAGTTAACTTATGATTACTAACTGTCGCTTAGTTAAGCTTAGGCTTGTTAGCAGAAGTTAAGCTAACAATAGATTAATTACCCGAATGTTTGTTAGCTATGTTAGTTAAATTAATATCAGTTTACTCTAGTTTAGTTAACTTTAGGTTTGTTGATTTTTGCTTTTTGTTGATTTTTTTTGCTTCCACTCTGTGTGAAAAAATAAAACTTTTTTTAAGGCCTCTAACAAAAAATTCAATGCAACATAATATATATACCGCACTATAATTGCCTTAAAAGCCTTTATCTACTTAGAACTTTTGTCACTCGTTTCTTCATTTCATTTATATTAATTTCTTACTTCTAAAATCATTTTTGTTAAATTAAGGCATTAAATTCAACAATGTTTTAGGCCTTTTAGTATCTTAAAGAAAAACTTTCCCATAAGCATTATAACATTTACATCTAACAAGAAAAGTAGTAATTAATGTCAATTAGAATGTAACAATGTTGGGAATAATGAAGTTAATTTTTGTTGAAAACACATTTGTACATTTCCCCTCCTAGAAATATACTTTTTATGCTTTTATAAAAGTTTCACATAAGTGTGTACATACATCGCGAAAACGGTTTGAGTTCAAATAATTGTGGTTTATCAAAATATTTTGCTTTAAAACCCACAATTTTTGGTTACAACTGCAGAGCATAAACCTGTAACACATTTCTTTTAACTAAACATAGACTTTTAAATATTCAATAGCTTTGGTCACTACTAATTAGAGCCCTAAAGATTTCCAAAGCAATTTTTGTCCGTTTCCCTCTTAATCTGATTAAAAATTTTTATGTTTCTTTTACTATTTTTTATTTATTATATTTTAAAGAAAAAAATTTATATCTTTAATAAGTGTTGAAGAAAATTTCATTTAAAAAACAAGTTTTTCTACCAAAACTAACCGAGCAGACGGCATTTTCGAAACCAGCTATGGGTTTTTATCCTCAATACCCTTTGAACAGTAGTACTTGCTTAATATACGCATCATTGTTACTCACATGTTATCCAAGAAAGGCAAATATGGCGCAAGAAAGTTTTCTCGGAAGCGTATAAGCCCTGGAAAGAGACACAGTATATCCTTAGAAGTTTCCTTTAGTACAAGGCAAAATCCACAATCATCGCTAGGCTGTCCTTCTGCTCTTTTGGCATGGGTCGTTGTCCAACACTGACCTCTTATCATCATTACTAGGAGTCTACAAACGGTTTTTCGCAAAGACAAAAGAAATCTCATCGCCTCCGTGTCACAATATTTCCACATAATCCAGGAGACCCTAGACGAAGTGGTATTAACCCAGAACTTCGTGGCTCTGACTCTCACCGCAAAGGCTATATTCTTGTTGTAAAATAAAAAAGGAGCACGAACGTCTATTACTCTTCCATAGGCGAATAGACTTCTTGCTTTGCCAGCACATCCACCATCTCATTTCTCTTGATACCCCTGTGTCCCCGAACCCAGTAGACGTGCAATTGTCGCATGGAATACAAGCTACCAATAGATTCTTTGCATACTTGAACAATTCAGAAGCAGGCGAGGCTCGCGCAGGTTGCTCTAATTGCTGCTTGGCTATAAATAAATATGGTTACCTGGGAATTCTCAGTCTAAAAGGAAAAGGAAAGGTTGGCGGGCAATTTGGCTGCAGTGATCAAGAAGCCTCCCTAATACGCAGTTCCTGGCGGAAAACTTCAGCTACATCGCCCCCTGATTCTTAGACCTGTCCGTAAAAAAGCTACAGGTCCTATGGTCTAGGCAAAGGTCCGCTTACCAGCCGTATTCCCCATCCAGTTTTCCAATGAACCTCAGTTTGGGATCATGTAGTTACTGCTACATTTAAGGCTCTCATTAATCCCAAGTAAGTTGTCCCGTTGACAGTTGATCTCCATGCAACACCCTCTGTCCCCAGATTGATAGGTTTTAGATTTAAGATTACATCCAGTGCCGCCGCTGGAATGATTCTTTGATAAAAAGCTATACACACTCCTGCCAGTCTCTTTGCGTTCTTCAGGCGTTTGCGATTGTCTTGTTTTTCTAGTTCAGTCTACCAGACGAGTATCCCATAGGGTTGTATGGGGCTAACCACTGCAATGTGGATCCAAAGCATACGATATGGCGTGAGTCCCCATGTTTTTCTTTTCAGTTTCTTTATGCAGAGAGGGTACTGGCCACCTTCTTGCCTCTTTTCCCCATACTGATTCTCCACTACAGTTTACTATTAGCATCACTCCTAGGTACTTTGCGTCTCCTTTTAGTACCAAATCAGTGTTATTCAATCTCGGTGTAATCAATAGCCCAATCTAAATCTTCTTGGTAAAAAAAACCAAGTTTGTTATTTTCGAAATTCACACTCCGCCCCAACTATTCTAGCCAGTGTGGCCTCTATTACAGAGACGATCGTACCCAAATACTTTCGGGAAACAAGGACCACTACATCATTCGTATATACGGTTATTGCAGCGACTTCGACCTGAAGTTCCGTAAAAAGATCTTTGACAACCAGTGTCGACATAGTTGGTTAGCGTGCTCCTCCTTGGGAAGAACTGGTTTGGCCGTTTCGATTCGTGTCATGTATGTATTGTATGCACGTATGTACATACATACATATGTATGTAAGTGAAGAAATCCGTGCAATATAAGTTTAATTTAAATATTTTTGGCCTCGTTGTTTCTTTATTGTTACTAAAAACGAAATTCAAACATGTTTAAAATCAATTGGATTCAGATAAGTATTCATAAATGTAAAAGATTTTATTTCTTCAAAAATTTTTATATTTATTGCTGCGTACGACACTCCTAGACACTCTTTATACACATAAAGATTGAAGTAAAAGTTTGAAATACTCAGACATAAAAGGAAGAGCTTCTTAGATTAAAGTATTTTTCATAAAAATATTATTGTTTTATAAGATTTTCTTTTTTGTTTGTTTTTTATGTAAAGAAACACTTATCCATGATAAGAGTTTTGCTTAACAAACTACAAATTTCTTTTTTACAAAACAAAATTGGCCATTATCTTCTTAAGGAGCAAAATTTGCCAGCCAAGCAAATGCAAATAAAAGATATTTTTGTGAAATTGTAACTTTTTGGTTGATTTAATATTTATTTACAAATTTATTTTGTTATGGAATCGAAACTTTGCAAAAGAGAAAAGAAAACCAGAATCAGTACATCCAAGCAATTTTAGCACATTGTTCTTCAGTTCTTTATTTGGCTGCTAAAGCGTTAGAAAAACTTAAGCAATTTTTCTGCTGAACGCGCACTAAAAATCTTTTTTTTTCATTTTTGCTATGTTGTAGTATTTATCCTTATTATTGTTGGCTTAAATGTCATCATCGTTGCCATTGTTATAAATACGTATTTGTTCTCACAGTGATGGAAAGCACTGAGTGCAATCAGTATATTGATTTAGTATCTTTAAAAAGTTTGGAACTTAGTGGGTTTGACATTGTACTTTGGGAATATATTTTTTGCTTATGTGTTGAATTTTGTGGTGATTCGAAATGATCGCGTTGATAATGAGAGACCCGTTTTGACCTTGGTTTTTGGCTGTTTGTTTAGTTTTATTGAAAGTTTTCTTTGCTTGCAAGCTGTCAAGAATGATCCCGTTTTGACATAACCATGCCACTTGGGATATGTATCGTCTATTAGAACCCTTGCTTAGATTTAAACTCAGACTCCAAGATCAACCCTGCATGTGGCCAAAAAGTATCTTAACAGATTACTCTACCTGATCTTAATAGATTTGGCAGCCCAGAAAATTATGTTAGCTGACAGAGAAGTCAGCAGATTCACAGAAAAGTTGCAAAATCCGTCTCCTCTTTAACGATATTTTTAAAATTGCATCAGTGGTATAAGATGGGAGTCTGCGCCTACTCGCCTCTACCTACGATCCAGTGAGCTATTAGGTCTGACTCTTATCCAGATACATTCCTCTGTATATCTCTTATCAGTTGAATTGCTTACTTGCCTGGAATAGAGGACAGGTAATTTCATCATAGTGACCGTGCATATGTCCCGACTACGCTCTTTAAAAAAAGTTTTTCAAAACCCAACTCTTAATAGTCGTTAGCTTCAGCAGAGGGCGTGTCACTTCATCCTTCTGACCCCGCGTATGTTCAGACTACGCTATTAGAAAAAAGGGTTGCATGACCCTATTCTTAACAGCCTTCAATAACTAATGA
This sequence comes from Melanophora roralis, assembly GCA_963583895.1. Classification (NCBI taxonomy): domain Eukaryota; kingdom Metazoa; phylum Arthropoda; class Insecta; order Diptera; family Rhinophoridae; genus Melanophora; species Melanophora roralis. The sequence goes on along the minus strand of OY757188.1, from coordinate 98,084,274 downwards.
TAATTTGGATGTATGTAGAGTTGATCTCCGTTTCGTGAGGTTATCTGTCGGCTCATTTCCAGGTGGTTCTAATGCGCAAGGACACAAACTATAAAAATTAAGGACAGATTTGACTTTGAGGATCCTTCCATATTAAGGCTACGGAAAGTAAACAGGAGGGCGACCGCAATGCAGACAAAGAATGAGTTCTCTCGACCAAAAAGGCCAGATATGAGGTGACCCCCACCATGCTGAAGAAAAGACAAAGCCTTTCACTATTGCTGAAGTCTGCCTAGCTGATACCCCTTGTAGGTTGACATTAGCACTTTCCCACGATGAAAGGTATACCCGAAAATTCTCTGTTTCATAAGAAGCTTATCAGCCAGTTATATAAGATAAACGACCTAGCCTAGAAAACTTTTTCTTGTATTGGCTGACCAGTAGGGTGCGAAATGGGTGGCAAAAAAAAGTGCCGCATGACTGTCAACATAAATTTCGATATTTCCGTATTCTACATGCTTAACTTACTCCTAGATCCTCTTTGAAGATGCCTACTCCAAGAACTGGCAGTGAAAATGCTGGCATCATAGCCTTACACACGATTACCCAACGACTTCTAAAGAAGGAACCTTGAAATAATTTTTAAAGTATGATGGGGTGTAGCATTGTTAAAAGGTTGGCTCTGGATCGAAGGCAATGTGCTTAAGATATTTGCATAGCGGTGCGTATTTCATCACCTACATTCCAATATCTTGAGTCTCACGGTACTACTTGCGATAAACGTTACAAACCTTTTATTACGCCAGGACTAAATCCTGACCTGTGCATGTCAACCGCTTTTCAAAATAAATAATTGTATAGGTAGACCCGACGGACTTATTTTGGGCTACGTTCAACAAACTCTCTATTCTGCTGCCTCAAAATTGTTTGTCCCAAGCATTATCTAGTGCCAAACAGAGCAGAAGAGGTGCCGAATGCTCTTTTTTTCCTTTGCCTCTTAATCTGCCAGAGTCATTTAAGGATAGTTTTATTCTCTTGGCATGTTTGACGAATCAGAAGTGATCAATAATGACGGACACATTGTCCCTCCCCTTTCGTCTGTGTAGATAAGAAAGTTACATGGAACGCCTTTAATCGACCTTGTTATTATTGTATTTTGGAATAACAGGGTTATGCTAGACCATGTGTTCTCTGCTAGCCAGCAAGCGTTTTCCTTCATGCAGAGTCTACTGAAAAATAAGGGAATACCAAATTAATTGTCTTTTGCCACCTCATTCAGTTCCGTATCGTCTTTCGCTTGCGCATCAGCCAGTATTTGTGTCGCGTCCCCACACCTACATATATGGGAGTGATGTAAGTTCATCGCTACACATTTCGACAATGTCTGGTATTCGCAGACAAACTGTGACGTAATCAGTCGGAGCGGATGTCGGCTGGGGTATCTGGAAAGGTAACGATATTTCTGCCAAAAGTCGTTTAGTACCTCAAATAGTTAGTTGCACTTTAAATGGCCGACAATTCAGTCTGTGCCATGAAGTATAAGTGAAGTCCGGACTTTTGTTTGTGAAGTGAATACGCCATCTCCAACCCCAGTCCATCTCTTAAGCACGCGCCTACACGCCTCTAGGTCTAAGATATTTAAGGGGGTGATTTTATCTCCCTCCTCTTTGATATTAAAGGAACATTTAATGGAAAAAATGGTTGCGTTCAATTAGATCAGGAACAAGATCCCAACAATGATTGCATCACCCCTTAGAGCATGTATTCTCATTGCAGTGCTGTACCCGAGTTTCCTCGCCCTAAGAAGCTAGTTAAAAGTCGACCTCACTACACTACCAATTGCGATCTTCACACGTGGTTGGCTTGCGACAGAGCCCATAGTCTTCCACCAGATTACAGTTTCGCAGAAAAGAATTGTTTCCATCACCGTCTGTTTTATCCAACTAACGTTACGGGGTTTAAGGCCCCAGATTTTACCAATTGCACATATCAAATCTAAAAAGTCCTTTTTTAAAAATTTTCTTAAACTCTCTTAACTTACTTTGTTCCATCTCCGATTGCCATATGATTTCGTTATTTGTTTTTGGTATTAAACAGTGATTGTATAGATTTATTTATGTCAATGTGTTATTGTGTTAGTATGGTATTATCGTATTTAATTCCTCTTACTAAACTTTATGGTTTTGTTTAAGGGATAATGGTTTCAATTTAGGAGTGGGTTATCCTACAAAAAATACATATAAATACTTTGTTGTTTTAGTATAAATTGTTGTTTTTTGTTCTTGATTTTTTTGTTTTTCCTTTTTTGCCAAATTGACAAAAAAAGGAAAAACATTTTTGTGGTGGTGAGATAAAAAAATGTTTTATGACTGTTTGTGTGTATGTCAAATGTTTAAGTTGTGTGGTTTCTATGGTGTAAAAATATATTTTTGACAGTTTAACTATTAAAGAAACTATTTTTCTTTTACTATTATTTAACGATACGTATGTATTTATGTATGTACTCATGTGCTTTTATATTTTTTTTATATATTTTTTATGTATTTAATAGATTGTATTTTAGGTTATTTTCGTACAATTATTGTTGTTATTTGTGCTGGTTTAAAACATAAATAAAACAAATCTGTTTTCTAAGAAGACTGTTTCGAAGGAGATAATTTTTGATAAATGTATTCTGGTCACTTATATTGGTTTAAGATGTTTTTGTAGACAATTTATAAGTAAAAGTGGGTCATCTAAAAAATAATTCTACTCATTAGAAATGATAAGGGTCTCTTGTAAATAAAGATTCCATTTAAAAGTAAATCTGTCAAAAATTGCTGACAAAAGGCAATATTTTTGTTTAAGTAACAAAAGCGAAAAACCCCAGAAATATATTTAAAAAATAAAAAAATGTTTACAAATTTAACAAAATTTTATTTTTTTATTGGGAAAAAATTTTATTTTCAAACTTTTAATTTTATGAAAGTAAGCAGAGGCTGCTGAATTTGCAAATAATAGGGATGTATTAGCCACATCTTTTGAAAAAAACAATCCGATATCACCAGATATGCCATTGAGTGAAATTTTTAGAGAAACCGCGAAAGCTGCACATGGCTCTTCCAAAGTCACTGTGGTTAACTAATTCATACATCCAGTATCCTTTATAATATTAAAACTACAAATGGTCAAACGCCACGAAATGGAAAAAAATTTTTTTCTTTACTATAGAAAAATCAATGAATTCAAGTCTTACATTAGGTTAGGCTACGAAGATTAGTGGGGAGTCCAACTTGTCACCTCCACTCGGAGGGCCTCAGGCCCATTGTGAATCCCTTCAGAAGAGTCAAGAGGAAAAAAATAAAAGTAAAGATAAGCATTTTATAGGTAAAAGGAAAAGAAAGCAAGAGTGCCGTCCGCAAGGTGTCCAAGAAAATCAGTATTCAAAGGCACTGAGTCATCTATCTGCCCAGCCACCCAACCCCCTTATTTAAACATATGATGCTCCCCAGCCCGCAGCCAGGGATCTCACCAAGTCCATCGAAGAAACGCCCTCCAAACCACCTCTGTCGGTGAATCTGCACCCCAGGGCAGTGGCAGACAAGATGTTTTACCGTCTCTATCTCCTCCTCGTCACCGCATACCCTGCCGTCTGCATAAGCCACTACTTTGATTCCCTTTTAGTCAAACTGCCTCAATATCCCGTTGACTACCAAAATCCACAGCAGTGGCAACAATTCCCCTCCCTGTGGCGTTCTCCCTAACCACACCTCTTTTCAGATGTTCATTTCCCCACTCAGAGTTGATTTTTCTGCTACCAAGCGCAGAATAAATCCACTAAATAAAGATGCCCTGAACTCCTACTTCCCTCAGTGCGTTTCCAATAGCCTCTATCAAAACATTGTTAAAGGCTCCCTCAATATCCAAAAACGCGCCGAGTGTGTTCTCTTCCCTGTAAAACCCGCGCTCTATGATCCTCACCACATCATGAAGCGCACTCTTTACATAAACGCAAAAAAATTTAAAAAAGATAAGCCTGTTCTCAAGATATTTAACACAACCAGATCTTAAATTAAAAATTCACTAGAATTGAAATTTGTAAAGTCACACCCGTCACAGTGTTTCAGTGGTCATTGTGAGCAGAAATAATATTCTTTCAGTGTTTAGTTACTATAAGTCGCTTAAAAACAAACTATCCTTGGAAATCATAGCCGTTTTTTCAAAATTAAATTTTTCGAAAGAGCACATATATAAGGTAGACCCGGAATAAAAAGGAATTTTAACGGATCACGAAGCATGATATAAGGACATATGAAAAGGATACGAGTTTTAAGAGTCAAAGTGATCAAATCAAAAAAGCATTCTATAATATGTAATTACCATGCTTAAGCATTTGATTCAATCTCTTTTGCAGAAGTTCAATTTAAAGCTGTTGTTGGAATGTTTAAATGTTTTAAAAAGCCAAAATAATAAGATTAATGAAGGAGGTTGCAACGTTCACCCCTTAACACTTTAAACAAAGACTTAAAACTTTGTACAACAGCAGGAAATATTATTTTTAAAAACGAAAAGAGTTTAATGATTTTTTTTACACACAATACTTATCATTATTTGTTTTAGAAAGAAATAGTCAATATTAATTTGTATGTCGTATGTCTACCGTTAGTTAATAAGTTTATTTTAACCTGTGTGTGGGCATTTCCACGTGACATTCGATAAATAATAAATAATTTTGTCAGTATGTTACATTCAGACGTTTCTATCAAAAATCATCACAATCGTACGTGACATAAAACGGAAGTAGTGTTGAGTGCGAAAATTTACTGTCAAACGCGAAGAAGTGACTGAGAGCATACAGCACCTCTTGTGTTTTTGTCCGGCAATGGAGGACATTCGGACCAGACACTTTGGTATCGGCAGGCTGGATAGCCTGTCGGACGTGGCCAACGTTGGCCTAACCAACCTATTGCCTTTTATCAGGGATAGAGGAGGTTTGCTCGGGGACTGGGGCCAATACGTGGCGACTACCGTTGACCATACACGATAGTTCTCTATCTCTATTTCCAACCAAATTTTCCTAATATGACTAATCTAATCTAGTTTAGTGTTTTTTTTCTCCTCCTATCTTTTTCTTCCCTAAGGTATCAAAGTACCGAGAAAACGGACCCAAGTGGGCTGCACTACATTTCCTTCATCATTTCCAAAGCCGCCGGTCCTACCTAACCTAACCTAACATTTATTGTAGTCTCTTAGCTACTTTTACCCATCCTTATAAGATATTAATAATTATTAACTGCACTTTAATACAGTACATACAATATCGTACGTGACAAACTTTGAAAGACTATAAAATTTTTCTTAAATAAGATTTCAAAAAAAAATCCAATTAATAATTGTTTTTGAAAAATTTCTTGCTAAAAACTTTCATTTTTCAAATACCTGCGACTCAACTAATTCAAATGGCGTAAAAAATAATGTTTTCGCATCGCGAACGTGACATAAGAATAGCGTTCAAAGCAACCATAATAAATGCCACTAATCTAACTCTCTTTTCTTTCTCTTTCCTAATTGATATTGTCTTTTGTTGTTGTAACAATAATTTTAAAGTATAATTGCAATGTTACAAATACCTGGATTTAGCTGTTAGAAAAAAGGAAAGTAATTAATTGCAATTTCTTAAAACCAATCAAAGAGATCAATGGGTAAAACTATTATTGTTGCCCTTTTCAAATCCTATAAAAACTTTTACATAGAACAAATTTAGTGCTCTTTTACACTTTGGCATATTTAAAAAAAAGGGGGGCTTTAATTTTTTCATTCGTGGTTGCCATATTCATGGAAATACTCACATATTTATGTAATCATTTAACAGAAAAGGGCGCAATTAATAATTAAGCTTTTGTTTAATATTTACTTACTTAATTAACACTTTAAACTTCCTATTTTATTACCCAAAAGAAAATAGAGTAAAATTAACAAAAAAACTATTTGTTCTAATAAATACTACTTAAGGACTTTGAAGAAGAGTCAACAAAATTATGCTGCCAAAACAAAGGGGATAAAATAAAGCAGCAAAAAGTAGCAACAACAAGAAGTAAAGCATTTAAACAAACATCTCTTGGTTCTAGGAGTTTACTAAGGGACAATAATAAATGGAAATTATGATGCTGCAGAAGGTGCTGCCGTTAACTAGACAAATTTTAAGTACCCTTAAGTGTTTTTCTTTGGCAACAAGCATCAGTAAATACACCTTTTGTAATGAAGTCTTGTCGTGCCGTCTGGCCAAAGACTTGCAAAAATATCATTAACGTTAGTTTCACAAAGGCAGTATTTCCCAATGATGTTACTACCACCCTCATCAAGCAAAAAATAATAATAGTTCAACTTTGATTTAAGGTAATTTTTAGGTCAGAAACATAATAAATCAGTTTGCTAGTTACCTATAGATTAATCGAAACTTTTTAAAAAAATTTCCCCGTCTAATATTAAATTTAAGAAATTCTGCATAAAATTGTATTTAGTCACCGCACTGCATCTTTGTTTTGCCTGCCTTCCTAAAATCTACTTAAAGGTAGTAAAATTTATATCATTTTCCTTCTTGACTGCTCCCACATTTTCTTTTTAGTAAATTAGTTTTGTTTTCAAAGAGTCAAACCTGCCGAAAAAATAAAAAAAATGAGTAACAAAAATGTATTTAATGCCAGGAATTTTTTGAATAATAAGTGTTTAGGGACAGCAGCTCTACAGCTTTTGATTTCGTACAATATAAATGAATTCTTATAAATAAAGTTTAAAGTAAATTTTGAAAGTTAATTTGTTTTAGGGGGGTGTTTTCTGTTGAAAAGACTCTCTTTTCTTGAAAAATTTAACACACCTTTCACTGGAAGTTCTATTATTATTTAAAAGGCCAGCCAATAACAGCAGGAGTAAAAGAAAATTGTTTAATTTATTTATTGACACTTGCGACAAAATTAAATGAAACTCATATTTTGGCTTTTAAAATGGTAGAGTGTACCTTAGTGCAAATGGCAGTTGATTGTCTGTTTGCTACTTAATTGATGATGGGCATTTCTTTAAGAATTAAATGCAGAAGAATTAAGAAGAAAGTCCCTATAGAAAACTATTTGCCCTTGTACAAAACTAGTTATAAACCAAATGAGAATTATTAGAGGTTTGCCGGATTGCTTATAGCGGTATGTCACCTCTTCTTGACTGTGTGTGTAAAAAAATATATAAAACTGCAATTAAAACTAAAGAAGGCGAAAACGAAATGCACATACAAGAAATAAGAAACAAAACTTTAATAAATTGTTTTAACAGACAATTTCAACAGTAGCAAAAGCAACAGCAGTGACAGCAGAATGACATTTTTGCAATTTAAACTGCATTTAATGTATCGTTGTTAACAACAGCATCACTAGCATTGGAGTTAAGAATGTTTTCGCTTAATCGTTATTAAATGTCACTGACGAAAGTTCTTAAGTTTTAATTACGAGTATGTTTTCTTTTAAATGTGTTGTTTCTTGAAATGTTATTGAAACAAATTGGGAGTATACACACTATAAGCCAACGTACGTATACACTTTGGACAGGATGATTGATTGTTTATAAGACTCAAGGTTTCATTAGTGAATTTAAGAAAAAGTGAAATTAATTATTTTGCGATGCAATTACAAAGAAACAGTTGCCATGATATACAAAAAATCATTTAAGTTTTCTGTGTATTTAAAGCAACATTTTTTTTGCAATTTCGTTTTTAGCAAAATGTGAAGCATATCTTACGGCTTAAGATAATAAGATGGTGATCGAATGCTGCAGTATTGCCAGTACAAATATTTTTTTTTATATTATAAGTCTTTCGTTATTTTCAATTGGCTTAAACAAATTTTTTATGAAAGCAGTTAGAGTTTTGTGCTAAATGTTTTTAAGCAACTAATCTTTTTTTGTAAAACAGTAGCGCTATTGATTGACTGACTGATTAATTATCGTAAAGCGTAAAACTATATTGTTGATATTTTAATTTGGGGTACCTCTTCTGACGTTTATGTCACACAGGAGGGCATTGCAGGAAACTCGGATATAAAGGAGTAAAAAGGAAAAAACTCAATAATCTTATATCCCTTAAACTATACACGGTAAAAAAAATTAAAAAGTGAAAATAAAAAAGGGATCGTATTCTTCTCGGAAAATGAACGAACCTGTGTCTGGTACTTTTTTGAAACGTTGGACCCGAAAGGGTAAAAATCATATTTGTATCCGTTTTGTAATTTCCAACGCAAAAATATATTTCGATTCTTTTTAAAATCAAGTTGTGTTGGACATTTCTGCAATATACAAATAAGTACACCTTGTGTACTTTTTTGGAGTTTTGGACGGTGCTAAGGGGTAAAAAAGAAAAAAAAATGTTTGCACTGTTCACAACTTTTATACAAATTTGTCCAGATTTATGATATTAAGCGCTATTGACCTATATGGTGGTCGGAAACACTTAAAGACAAAAAGGATATTTTTACATTAAGGACTAATAAACCATTTAGAAGTCTGAGATCCACTAAATGAATAAAAAGTACTCTTAAAATTTTTTGGTACTTTTTTGCATTTGTTGAGATTAAAAAGTCTAGAAATATGAAATTAAGAACTACTGTTAAAAACAACTAAATAGACAAAAAACCTTTTTTTACATTATTGGGACTTTTTTGAATTTTTTGAGGTAAAGGGTCTATAAATATGAAATCAGGCACCATTCGGAAATCAATTAAATGGACAAATATTTTTTTAATTTGTGGTGCTTTATTCCTTTTTTGAGATCGCGACTCATGAGCCTAAAAATGTAAGCTTAACGGCTTTCGTCTAATATGCGTTGGCGTAGAAAGGCCATTCTGGGGTAGGAGGGCTTTCCTCAAATCCATTTTTAAAAATATATAATAAATGTTTAAGTATAGATCGCCCCTACTTAAAAATAAGCTGAAGGAATGTACAAACCGATTAAAAAACTTGCTAGAAGTACATAGAATGTCATCAATGAAGGAATACCTTGAAGGTCTAGACGCGACTCCTCAAACAAACTATTCTCTATGGCGAACAGCCAGACGTCTTAAAAGACCCGTAATCGCAAAACCACCACTGCGTAACCTGAGAGGATCCTGGGCTAGAAATGACGAAGAAAAATGCGATCTGTTCGCAATCCATTTAAGGAACGTCTTCACTCCCAATTCATGCACTGACGTGGGAGAATTACCGCCTGTTGTAGCTAGACGTCCTATAGAAATACGTTTCCAATTTTCAGATGTTATAGAGGCAATCGCTAACCTAAATGACAAAAAAGCTCCTGGCGTTGACAAAATAAGCAACAAAATGCTTCTAGAGCTACCCTTCACAGGTAAAAGAATTATTCTTTTTGTTTTTAATGCCATAATTCGGCTTGAACACTTTCCGCCAATATGGAAAGTTGCCTTAGTAAAGATGATTCCCAAGCCTGGTAAAGATCCTTCGAAGGTGGAGTCTTATAGGCCTATAAGTTTGTTACCAACTTTGGCGAAACTATTCGAAAAGCTGCTTAAAAACAAGCTGAGTCCGATCCTTAATGATAACAACAGCATCCCAGATCACCAATTTGGTTTTAGAAGTCAACATAGCACAATCGAACAAACTCACAGACTGGTGCAGGTTATAAGAAAAGCCTTTGAGGAAAAGAAGTACTGCTCCGCGCTTTTTATCGATGTCTCTCAAGCATTCGATAAAGTATGGCACGAAGGCCTGTTAGTCAAACTAAAACTTTATCTACCAGCTAATATTTCAAGCCTGCTAGAAAAATACTTAACCGGCAGACAATTTATGATCAAAGAGGGAAACCAAATAAGTTGTTCCCAACCAATAGAGGCTGGTGTACCTCAAGGGAGTATACTAGGTCCAATTTTGTACTTGCTTTACACAGCAGATATGCCAACCAACTGTTTTACGCACACTTCCACATTTGCTGATGATACTGCTTTTCTCAGTATTGATAAAGACCCTAAAGAGGCTTCGAGTCAACTGCAACAACACGTTAGCCAAGTTGAGAAATGGGCAAGGTTATGGGGAATAAAAATAAATGAACAAAAATGTACTCACATAACTTTTACCTTACGCAAAGAAACGTGCCCTCCAATCACTATTAACAACCATTTGGTGCCTCAACGATCCGAGACAAAATATCTTGGTATTCACCTGGATCGCCGCCTCACATGGAAGCCTCATATAGATGCAAAGCTGACGCAAATGAAACTTAAAGCTGCACAAATCCACTGGCTTATGGGTAGAAACTCTGTGCTTCATCTGGATTGTAAACTTCTACTATACAACTCAATTTTAAAATCAATTTGGTGCTACGGTATACAATTATGGGGCACTGCTTCCGCCTCTAGCATAGAAAAAATACAACGCCGTCAAAATAAAATCCTAAGAATGATAACTGGTGCTCCGTGGTATGTCAAAAACAGCAACATCCATAAGGATCTAAAAGTTCCACTAGTTAAATGCGAAATCCTGAAATATGTGGACAAGTATTTAAATAAGCTGGAAACACATCCAAACCCGCTCGCTCGAAGTATCTTGCAACATAGTGGACACTCCCGTCTAAAAAGGAGGGATACTATTGCGCTTAGATGAAGATAACTATTTATATTATGAGAACGTAAATTTTAGTTTGGCACTGGCTGGACTAATATTATTTCCTTAGTCTTAAGATTTGAAAACTTATTGTTAGTTCGCTAAAGCGAAGATTCAATAATAAAAAATATGAAAAAAAAAAAAAAAAAAAAATGTTTAAGAAACAATTTTTTGGCCCCGCCCCTATAAAAAATTTGTAGCTACGTTAATGTAATATATGTACATTGAGGTCTTAAGTTAGCTAAGTGAATCAAAAGTATTTTCTAAAATTTTGGTATTTGCTGCCGTTCTTTTTTAAGGTTAAGAAATATAAGTTAAGAAATATAAAACTGACCCATCTAGAGGTCGTAAGACCACTTAAATAATAAAAAGTGTTTTGTTTTTTGGTACTTTTTTTTACCCGTTTTGAGATTTTGAGTTTAGAAATGTGAAATTAAGGACTTTAGGCCCATATAGAGCTAAGTGGACAAAAAGATTTTTTTGGTACTTTCTTGCCATTTTTAAGATCATGAGTCTATAAGTATAGTATTAAAAACCATTGACCCATACGGAGGACAACTAACTGAATAAAAAAGTATTTTTTTTTAAATTTTCGAGACCGTGGCTCAAGAAATATTAAATTGACCCACAGTGAAGTAGAAAGTCCAGAAAGAGATCAAAAAGTATTTTTTCCTTACTTAGGTACTTTTTTATTTCTTGGGGATATCAGTCAAAAACATGATCTTATTGACCTATGACCCAGATTAATGTTGTAAGGCAATGAGTTGGTCAAAAATTACTTTTTTCACAATTTGGGTACTTTTTCTTTTTTTTGCGGGTTCAAAAGTTTACATATATGCAGTTAGCGACCTTTGTCCCAGATTGAAGTCGGAAGTAATTTAAAAGAAAACTATAGGTTCTGAATTGAGAAGATTCGGAATTTATGCGTGAAACTTGCTCATAGTACTCTTTCGTATTTAGTACCTTTTTGTTAATATTTAAAAGTTTTCTCACGAAGTAGCGGGTTAATTGAATGTTTTTAATCATATAATCTCTCACAACTGAAAAAAGTTTTTTTTTGTCTGCAAAATATATAAATGTATAAAAACGCAAAAAACTATTTCTTTGTCTTCAAATTTATTTGCAAAAAAATCCAACTTCTTTCCTTAAATCTAAACTAAATTTTACAACTTATTGATTTAACAAAATATATTTACAAACAAAATAAAATGTCAAGTACTTACAAGAGATAAACAAAATTATTTTTTTATTTTAAGATATAAGCGGATCTTTATAAAAATTAATATATCTTTGTACATTACTTAAAAACAAAAATAAAAAACAAGAAAAAAATTAACAAAAATATTAATTAAAAGGTACAATGAAAATAAAAGTTAACAAATTTGTTTGAAATGTTAAAAATTTATAAAAAAAAGTTTTTTTTTTGTTTTTTAAATTTAAATTTAAATGAATGGGGTAAAATATGTTGAATGTGGATGTGTGTAAACAATGGGAAAAGTTTTGGTAGAAATTTGTCATCACAGTCTATATACATTTTACATTAACACGAAGTTTTTTTTTCTTAAAACTTAACACTCGCAAGATGCAAAGTAAACTTTTAAAAATATTAAAACTTAAAACAATTTTTGTTTTAAAAAAATTTTAAATTTAATTGTTGTGATAAGTTAACAAATATTAAGGGTATTCAGTATAGTTTATATTTATGATATTAAAAATATTTTTATTTAAAATATTTTTAAGACTTTTTTTTAAATTTTATTCTTTTATTTTATTTATTTTGTTTGAAAAAAACGAATCTCATAAAAAAATTTTAAATTTGTGTTAACTGGAATACCCTTAATATTTAGATATTTGCATGTATTTGTGTGTAAGTTTGAAGAATCAAAATATGCCCCTTTAAAAATTTCACGTAATTGTCATGACATTTGGCAAGGTTTGCAATTGTTCGCGTTGTTCTTGTTGTTGCTGTTCATGTTGTAGCTGCTGCTCAATTGTTTGTGCTTGTTGTTGCTGTACAACCTCTAAGTAGGTAGTTGGTATTGTTCGTGCTGTTGTTGTATTTGCTGGCGATATGCCGCTTGTAGTGGCCATAATTGGAGCATTAACACTACCAACTAACGATTGATTTGGTGGCACTGCACTCAACAATGTCGTTAGTTGTACTGTATGTTGATTATTTAATATTGCCTGACGTTGTAGCTGCTGCTGCTGCTGCTGCAGTAGCAATTGTTGTTGTATATTAGCTGCTATATTTGCATTGTGTTTGATTTTGAAATTCTCTACACGTCTTATATTCCGTACAAGACGATTATAGACAAGTGTTTTGACATCGATTGCCCATAGAAAATCTAAATGATTAAACTTTTCCATTGGCACCAAATACTTGTCGATGACTTGCGGTAATTCACGTGCCAAACGATCTACACCCGTTGTCGATACCAACATATCGTTGATGGAGTAATAAAGAGCCACCGGCACTTTGACTTTATTCAAATCATAATCAGGTGGTGTCATGCGATTGTATTCAAGTTGATTACGCAAATAGCCACGATCAAATTTGCGAAAATGTCCCGACTTCATAAGTTGTCCGAAATGTTCGAGCTGTTTAATAGAGGCACCGGAAGGGGTGTGACTTAGCATGACGGGCAACATGGTCTAGGGAAGAAAGTGGGAAAGTTCAATTAACGAAGAAAATAATTGAAAGATAATAAAACAAATAAACTTTAATTTAATTTGTTGTGAAACGTAAATTTATCCAAAAACATTTCTTTGTTAAAAACCATCGTTTACTTTGAGACTCATTATTGTAATTTAATCCGTAAATCTATTTGTACTCTGTGATTTCTCTATTCACTTTACTAGCCGAAAAACCTACTAAATTCTTGATTGCTTAATTGAAATGCATTTCTAAAATTATATTCATGAGTTGGACAGAAATTGTCATTAAACTTCTTGCAACTTAGCACAGGCCAAAGTTAAATTTACAATCCTTTAGTCGTGGCGATTTTACAAAGTGCTGATGACAATGACATACATGATGATGAGCAAAAGTGATAAACTACGACTACAATGTGTGGTCACTACATATTAATGTAGTACTTCCGTTTTAAGGCCGTTGCAATTAAATGAAAAATATAACACTTTAAGGTCAAATTAGGAACACATTTTCAAAAATAAATTTTAAGGAATTTGTGACACAGTGAATTCAAAATACACACGCCATCCACCAATAAAGGGCGGGTAAAATAAAGATGTTACAATAGTGAGCCAACAGGCAAGTCTTTGCTTTATGATTCTCTAAAAACTGTTACAAAACAATGAAAATTCCCGCTAAACTAGAAGAATACATGAATACAACACATGGTCGTGTAAACAATTATGTTGTTTTGTACAACATATTTTACATAACATGGAGACAGTTGTATGTAAAATTTCTACACACAAACGCAAAACAAAGTAAATTTAACTCACGTGCCTTCAAATGAATGTATGTATGTGTGTAACCATATATGGAGCTCATAACCTAACAGCGTTGTATGTCAAAAATTTGCGACATGATGCCCTTCCGGTGTTTTGTTGCTACAATTGTTTTGGACTATTTTTGTTTTGTTTTTCTCCTTTTCTCTCTCAAAATACAGGACATTTACATATTTGCATATTCCTATAGGCTGTTTGTGTGTGTTTGATCTAATAGGAAGTCAAATTTGTTGTGTATTTCATGTTAAGTTCTTAGTTTAGCTTACGGAATACCACATATGCGGCACGACATGACACTTTAAATATCATTTAATGTGTCATATTGCTCATTTATGCCCACTATAAACATATGTAAATTTAAGTTCGATTTTAAGCAAAGCAGTTAGAGAACAAGAAAAAAGTTTAGTTTGGTCAAGCCCGCCTGTATTACACCCTACACCGAAATTAGTTTTTTGTTAAGTACCACAACATGCAAGAAATGTATGCAAGTTAAGGTGACTTTCGTTGCAACAAAATTTTTTATAAAAATTATTTCGAAGGGGATCTTCTGGTTTCTCGACCTGACAAACAGGCACATAAATATCTTCACGGAAAGCTAAAGGCCAGTTTTTCAATAATGTTTAAGGAAACTAGTGTGGGAGGACTTTTTTAAAACGGGTCGGTTATAAATGTTCTCGATTTATAACGAGTTTTCTCTCAGAGATCGCACTTTTCGTGTTGTTACAGATGGGATCTCTTCCAATGAGTTCAAAATCAATTCAGAGTTACCACATATACATACTTATTTGACTGCAGACCTAGCTCTTTAGAGATAGGAGCTACGAGGCAAAATATAAATGACACACTCAACCGTGCGAATGGGATCAATTTTAATGCCCGTAAGACCCAATATTGCCATTTGCCAATTGGCGATCATTAAACCACAATGCATCGTCTGTATTAAAAGATGGAATAAATATTGGGGACACAAAAACTCTTGGTGTTTCAAGCATGAAGATCCAGATGTCTGCTGGACGGAATACTTTTTTGTTTCGTGTCAAAAGAAGTGTCTTGGTTCCCTGAAACGGTGTGGAAATTACTTTGCACCAGTTGGTCTTCTCAATATTTATACCACCTCTATTTGGCCGAAAATGGGATACAACTGTTATGTATGGACAGGTGCTCTAAAGTCTGTTTTAGAGCTACTCGAACGCGTACAATAACGAGCAAAGGTAATCATCGGTGACGTTGGGGTATCTAACCGCCTCGACTCACTTAAACATCAACGAAATGTGGAAGGTGTTTCACAATTCCACCAAAACTAGAATGGAGTGTGATCTGAAGCAATCAGGGAGTTTGATACTAGAACCGAGGATTTTTAGCGCAGCACTGCGGCCAGTGAATCGCACTACACATTACAAAAAAAAATCATTCTTTAATGGCGCAGTTTGCATGTCGAATAAACTTCCTAAAGGAAAGACACAGTTAATATCGAGAAATTTAAATCAAATATTGACAAACGCTACTCTCTCTATCATTGTTTTCATAATCTAATGATACCACCACAATACAATGTATGAATAGAGACCATCTCCTAAGTGCTGGTGGCAAATTACGGCATTCGATTCAAATCGAAATTTTAAAATTCTTATAAAAAATCCTATATTAAAAGCATTGCCAACTCGATCGATCGAGTAGAATTTTATTTCGAATCGAATGCCGTAATTTGCCCCTTGGTGATTATGAAAAATCTATAGAAGTTAGGGATAAAAGAGCGAATAGTTTGGCTGTTAAAGCTGTAAGACTCCAATTACCTTAGGAGCATAAAGCAATTTTTCTATCTCGAAAAGTAAATTTAAGATTGGTCAGCAACAACTGACAGATCGTCCCGAAATAAAATCCTTCATATACCACCGCGGAATAATTAAAACATTTTAAGGTCTGTCTAGGGTTTTATGTGACTCGAGAGCAAACAAGGCGAAAAAATCCGAAGATAATGAAGAGGTTAATTATAATAGGTAGGTGATGGGCAAAGTCAGACTTAAACTCACACCCAACATATCAAGACGTTCCAAAAATTGTTTTTTTCAAAACGAAATCTATATTTTTGTATGTTTGCGAAGCGTGGGCTTGCTAACAAATACCCTCGCAAAGTCTTGAGTGTATACTAGCTCTCATATTTATCCAATGTCCAGCTACGTTTAGACGCATTTGGCACTGGGCTTGACACACTCTCTGATAACCACCAGATGATATCGCAAAGAAAGCCTTAGAACGGACCCACAGGGAAACCATCACAACGGTCGGTTATCACAAACTTGGAAACGCCAAATCACAACTGAGTTTTCCAACCTTTATCTACAGTGGAATGAAATCAACTTAGCGCAAATGATTGAAAATATTTCAATATTGGAATTTTGTTGCGGTTCTATGCTTTCTATAAAGTTAGAAGCCAACACAAGTACTACAAACAATGGAGAGTCACAGTGAAAAATGTTTTGATGAGATGATTGTCTGCTGCTACCCAGCTGGAAAGTGTCCGATGCTTTATGTGGGACATAGATATCAAAACGGTAGAGCTGTGTAGCTCATGAACGAACTAGTTCGATTAAACTATACAGCACACTGCACCTAGTGAATGGGTTTGTTCACTGAGCGTTTTTAACTACATAGTTCAATAGCTCATTGTTCATTTTTCTTTTTTTTATTGTTCTTTTTGTTCATGTTTTTTGAGTTAATTTTCTGTTTCGTTTACCCTAATACCTCCAATAGTTTAATTTTTTTAAAACAAAGATTGTAATTTTTTTAGTTTTTTTCGAATATTCGAATATTTGGAACATTTTACGATTTTAACACTTTTGAGAGAACATGGTTCCCCTTAGACAGGGTTTCAATAAAAATATAATGCTGACCTACCAAACTACCTGAACTACTGAGCTTATTAGACTGGTGAGCTTATTGAACTACTGAACAAAAAAAGTGACCTTGTTCAGTTGGGTAAGCTGAACTATAAAGAGCGATAAGTTAGAAAAACTGTTTAAGTCTACAAAACGGGGTTTGCCCAAGGCAATGCCAATGGTCTTTTAGATATAAGTTATGCTGAAATCACTCGCAAACTCCAAAAAATTTTAAGTTGAAAATTGACACCTAATCCGCCAACACTTTGATGCGTCGTAACAAAATTAAAAAAAAATTGGCTGGTTTATGGACTGCTGTGTGGCAATCTTACGGTCGATCTCTTGAAAACAAATCAGAGCGCTATCTCAACAACTTTAAAGATTACGAATTACTATGAAGTTAATTTGAGCAAACGAAATCCACATTCATGGGTACAAAGTTCAGCTTTTTAGGAAGCTCAAACTACCAGTACATGAGAAGTGGCGGCAATTCTTCCGAAAGGTCCCAATTTTTGGACAAAAGTCATCTCTTTTGAAAAAGTGCATTCTCATCCGAATTGCTTTGCTTAGGCCAAACCTTTTTCAGATAAGGCCGAAATTGTGGAGGCTTTGAAAGGTATTTATTACAGAAACATGACAACGGGAGTTCTTAGGTCTGAACTGGACCGCATCATTCTAGACGACAGTTGGTTTAAGCGAAATGGCACCACCTGCCACATTCCGCGTAAGATAACAATTTTACTGCACCAACGATTTTCAGAAAAAAAATTCAGAGAAATTTCGGTTACAACTCGCCACCAAGATCATGCGGTTTAACGCCGTGTGGCTTTTTTCTTTGGAGTTTTAGTTCGTGGGAAACTATCTACTATCGTATATGCCTGTTCTTACTTATACAAACCTTATTCAATTGTTCGGAATTGTAGCCGGCAACCAAAAATAGAATATTAGAGCAGACATCCTGTGTCATGGCATTATCGTGACACACCACCTGACTGTGGTCAACAAGGAATTTTGTGTTTGGCATAAATTCCGTGATACGCAACATGCGTGTGGCGGCCTGCAATGAAAGTGTGTCATAAACCAAAATATTTTAAAAGAAAAATTAAAAATGAAGTGAAAAAATTTCAACAAAAACTTCAACTGCAAACTTACAGTTAGGAAATCTAAAAATAACACTAAAGTACGAAACAAAGGACTCTTCATATCATGAATATAGGCAATTGGCGCTAAAGCATGCATGGAAAGTATTTTTTGTGTATAATGAGGTTGTTCTGAGCACAAAACCCAGAATACGGCAGTACCCTGAGGAAAAAAGAACAAAAAAACGTTATAAATTATTTTAAAAAGCAAATGTGTTATTATCTCACCTGTGAATGTCCCACATAGTGCAATTGATCATAACCGGTTTTGGCTAAAATATAATCAATATTTGCTGGCAAATCATATTTGCCCATTTCGTGAAATGTAAAATCCCAAAATTCCATATAATCACTATTAAGGCTGGTATGGTTTTTGGAATAACGATTGCCACGTGCATTACCCATCCAAACGTCATAGCCCAAGTCAGATAACATATAACCTAAATACAATGGTTTGGTATCCAAATATCTCTTTGCATTAGTGTTAAGGTTTTTATAATTTGCCTTAACTTACCCAAACCTGACTTGGGACCCATTAGCACCCACGTGGCAGAGGTATCTAAAATGCCATGCATTAACAGCACCGGTTGTGCTCCTTTCTTTGGTATTCGATGCATTTCCAGTATATAACCATCCTTGGTTACTACTGTATGCGTTTCGGAGGGATAACCGTATTTGCGTATTAGTTTTGGCTAAAAGTAGAAAGAAAATAAATAATTTAATAAAAGTTTTTGTTTTAGTGTTAAAGAGAAAATTATACAAAAATTTCTTTTTTAAAACTTTGTGCTTGTTCTTTTGCTTAAGTTGTGTGTATACAGTAGATGCTTTATAAAATGACTGCAATTTGTTTGGTATAAAAAATTTTAGTTTAAGATTAATAAGTTAAATTTTTGTATCTAAATTATAACAAAAAATCAAAGCTGGTCGAAGTACTATTTTTTAAGGGACTATTTGAATTAAGCTGACCAAAAGCAGGATAATAAAATACCTTTGACTCCGGCAAACTATTGGGCCGTAAAAATTAGATGGGGTCCAAAAATACAACGTGCAAAACCAGAGGCAGAGCTGCGAAATTTAAAGAGCCATTCTAATATGGTTTTCGGAGCCGGAAACATGCTAGAACCTATGGTGGGAACTCGAAACTGGGAGAGGTCTGCAACGACAAGACAAGGATAACACCTTTAAAAATCACAGATCCCAGGACTTGTATAAGACTGTCGAACAACTTACTAGAAAACAACATCTCGAATACCAAACCACTTTAAAAAAGTCACAATGAGACTACGAATGAGCAAATAGAAGTTTAAAGACAGTTTTATTTCAGAATATTTTTTTAATCCCCAAACTAAGTTCATTTAAATATGTTTACTCCCAAAACTTAAATCACGACAAGATCTCTTTAGACCGAGGCATGACATTGCTAAAGCACCGGGGTGTAAATAACCAAGATGCTCAAAACTGAAAAATTACAGCCAACTTACTGCAGCCACGTATCTGGTTCTCCCTTTAACTGGAATCAAGCTTAAAGAAGATATTTTTATAAGGAATTAAAAAAAGGCAACCTCAGTGATTAAGAAAAGGTGAAAATGATTAAAGCGCATGCTATTGATATAAGAATCCCAGACCCTGTAATAAACGAGCCCAAATAGGCACATGAAAAGACGGGAATTTTTATAGGTCTGCAGAATTACAATTCCCTATTTGCAAAGTCTTTGCAGACCCCGAAAAAGCTTTTGATATCCTTTGGCTTGTAAAGGCGTCCCGCCCTGTACAGTATTGTTAGAACACTTTGTTATCGATATTTGCCAGGGATGCCTTTGTCAAGTTTCTAGATGTAATTTTACGGGATTCTTTCCAAGAAAACAGAGGAACAGGCAGGGAGCTTAACCAACAACTATAAAACCTAGAATACGCTGACGATTTCTGCGTACTATAGCTGAAGAGCGAAGCTACAAATGCTGGCCTAAAGAAGAGCAAAATGCTGCATTACAACACCCTAAACATTAACAATTTATTCATTGCAAATACATGCAAGTCAGAAAAAGTAAATTTATTTTGGGTATTTTGGAAGCAAATAAACGCTTATAAAAGGGGCGTAGCTTAACAAATCTCAAAAGACCATTAGTCGTTTTGTATACTTTGCCTTGAAATAAACTCTTTATCATTCCCGAAATAAACTAAAATAAGGGTCATGCATCAAGGTGGTGTATTTTATTGCCTGCAAATTGTTCAACCCACCACCACCCGACATAAATTCGATACAAGTATTCGCTTTTGGTTGCTTTTAAAAGATCGTAAAGATTTTTCGGCCAAAAACTACAATCTACTTACAAGTATTGCAAAAAACAAATAAATGGCCGATTCAGGCTTGCTCACACGCAAGGAAGGCCTCAAGGTGATTATTGATAGACCTAATACGACATGGAAGGTTAGATGAATACTTGCGCAGCTGGCAGCTGTTTCATAATTTGCATCATCGTCTCGAGAACGAAGTCCACTGAACTGGCCTCAGCTCAAAAATAAAAACAGTAAGGGTAATGACATCAAGAGCAAAAATTTGATACTTTCTACGCACCTTGGGGCTGTGACGTCACGCAATCTGTTCTCCTATTGACTAACAATGTTTATCATTAACGTTTATGTGCTTCTGCCTATCATGCTTGCGTTTTTTCTCCTTTAATGTTGTTTTTTGTACTTAAACTTTTGGGTGTGGCTGGCCTTCACGGAAAACATACATTTTTGGCTTAACATTTTTGTTCATACACTTGATGTACCGGGAAGTCTTTCGCAAGCCGCAGTCCTTTGTAAATCATTCATGGCCTAAGCTTAGATATTCTTCATGAAGTAAGCCAAATGATGAGAGGATTCTTAAGCTATATTTACACTTCCTGAGTTGTCATCTGAGTTTAACAACTGAGACTCATTTATATAGTGTAATAACATGTTTTTTTTCATTTGTTAATATTTTTGTCTAACCTTAGTTGAAAATAGAACGTTTTCTATTTTCAAATTATTTAACGTCTGAGTTTTAAATTTAAGTTTTTAAAAGTTACAGGTTTAATGCTGGTTTTTGTATTGCCATACACTTTGTACCAGCTTAACAACTTTTAGAATTAGCGGACTTAATATAATTTCTTAGATGTAATGTAATTCAAAAATAAAAATTTCAAATTGTTTTTTGACATTCATAATAATTTAAATTAATTTTTTTGACACTCAACTCAGATGAGAACTTAGGTAGTGTAAATATAGCTTTAGGGCCTGGTTTATACTTCGTATATTCAATTGTCTTAATTTCTTTGAGTTTACTGTAATAATTCCTTAAATTATAAAGAGATAACTCTTTTTATTTTAGGAATACTTGCTTTTAGAATATTTTTCAATTTTTCCTTTCTTTGTGCTGATAAACTTGCCACGTTTTTTATTGTATTTTTGCCTTCTTTTTTCTTTCCTCATTAGGCCGTTGATTATCTTTTATTATTTAACTTTTTAACCTGATTTGTGGCAAATGCAATTTTCTCAATCCTCTTATTCTAAGTTATTTGCATAAATTAAAGTTATGAAATTATTCTTTTGTTTTAATAAAATTTTTACCTTCGTTTATTTTCTGATGTAATTAAAAGTTTAATGACAATTTCATGGGTAAAAGAAATGCAAAAATTTATGAAGTGCCATAAGCTATGAAGCAGACATTTTTAAATAAACCTGATAATCATTAGACAGTTAAGTCAATGAAAGTAATAGGAAGTAGTATTTATAATATTTTGTTTTCAAAATCAATGGATTAAATATTTTTTATTTTTCGCTGAGTCCCAACTCAGTTTAATCGCATTTGCAAACATATCTAACACGGATGCGGTAGGTAATAATTTTTCAAGAAGAGATATATGAAAGATCTTAGCTGGAGCAAAGGAAGTATCATAAGGATTGTAAAATATGTAATAAATTTGCTGATTGGTGTGGAAACTTTTTTTTAATTTTTATTTTTTTATAAAAATCATTTAACTATATAAGAGTCTATCATACAATTAACCTTTAAAATCACTTAAATTCTAAATTTAAAAATGATTAAATTCACATTTCTTTAATATTCTTAATGACAGTCAACTGAAAACATTTCACATTAATTAAATATTTAAATAATTTGCAAAAAAAACTATAGATTCAGGTATTTATAGCTTTATAGATCATGATAAGAAAGCAATAAATTACAAATTGCACGTTTATATTGTGCGACGAATTTAAAAATCTACAAAATTAGCAAAAACAACACAATGGAGGAAGACTTTGCGATTAAAATCAAATACAAAATGGATTTTCATTGTGTATGAAAAGCTAATGAAAAAAAGTTTTATTAATACCCAATTGGTCAACGCCTGAACACAACTCTTCGTCGGGGACGAATGGTTTCCGATTTAATTGAAACTTTGCACGCACATTGGGTTTCAAGACAACACAATTTAAAGATTTAAAAAGTGGCATTTTTTTAAATTTATGAAATATTTCTAATCTTTTAATAGAGGTGGCATATTTTAACCCTCTTATGGTGACTAGGGAGCTTGTAGGGGTTTTCATCCTAAGATGGGTGGGATAGGGGGTAAGTATGTTCTAGGAAAATGTTTGAAAGGAAAAATGAGTTGGGGTCAGCCCTACATTTGACCCATCCACAGGCACCCTGGAGAAGTTGTAGGCGTTTTCAAATCATTTTTGTAAATTTTATATGGCAGCCCCCTTAGGTGATGGAGATAAAGGTAAGTATGTTCAAGAGAAATGTTTAAGTGGAAAAACTTATGGTGGTCTATTAAACATTTTATTTAGTTAGGTGCGAGTCCGAAGAAGTTGTAGGGGGTTTTTCTTTATTATTTTTTTTTTAATTTTGTATGGCAACCATGTTAGTGGTTGGAAAAACGGGCTAAGTTTGTTCCACAAAAATGTTTAGGTGGAAAAATTAATTTGGGTTGGTCCTTACAATTTACCTCTATAGGAGCACACTGGAAGCCGTAAAAGCGATTTAAAAAAAAAATTTAAAAAAAATTAATCTCTGTATGGCAACCCTGTTATGGGGCGGCGTTAAATTGCACATTGTACGGGACAGCTCAGTTTCGGTTTTTGCTTATATCCCGGTGAGTTTTTGGGCGGTTTAACTGAATTTTAATACATAGCGGCTTGCTCTCCGATATTTCTGATAGTTTGATATTGCTTACGAGTATATGCGATATCGCGGGGATTCTAAATGTTGATTTCAATCATAATACGGACAGACGGATAGACGGACAAGGCTAAATCGACTTCCCTATCTATAAGGACCAAGAAGATATATACTTAATGGGGTCGCAGATGGATATTAAAAAAAATACAAACGGGATGGCAGTCTTATGTATACCCTTATCACTAATGTGAAGGGTATAATAAATAAATACTTTTGCAACTAAATGAAATAAAGTGTTATGTTAATTGTAATATTTATTATAATTATTGTACACAGTACTGAAATAAAAGCTAGAAAGTACCTATAAAAAGTTAATAATTAATCAACGAAATATATATTTACGAAACCATTTAGATCGCCGAAAAGTGGGAGGCAGACAACTTTTTTATAGCGGCGAACTGTATCGCTTATGGCCCCCATTGTTGTGTTTTTACTAAAGCTGCCAGATCAGTGTATTGTCAATATGACAAGAATCAAATAAAAATACACAAAATTTAAGAGTGTACTTCTAAATCATTTTTTGTTAGTGAAGAAGGTATTTTAAAATGTTTTTTAAATAAATTTGATAGTTATGTATCTTCCTTTAATCAATTTCAATTAATTTTTGGATATTTTCTTTCTCGCTTATAGCAACAACTGGTTCTAAAAAAATGCTGCCACAAAGTCATTATTATATAAATGGTAAGTTAAAAAAAAATATTTAACTATAAATATCTATGCATTCATACATTTACAACTATTCACACATAAAAAAGTGCAATAAAATTCAAAAACAAAAGTAAAACCAACAAATATTTACCGCACTCTAGACAGCAGCTGTTGTTTAATACTGGCAGTAGTTATGGATGGTAAAACAGACAGTCAGACTCATAAACTAATAGAAATGTAGGCATATACTTGCGTATAGTTTAGGCTTTAATTTTTTTTTTGCCAAAATTACACTCAAAGAAAAGTTGTATTTAAAAAACAAATCCAATAAACAAATTTCTTAAATATGATTTAGCGCCCGCCTTAGTTTAGTATCGAAGTACAAACTACAGTTTTTATTTCAACAAAGAAAGTCTACGAAAACTGCTGTTAAAGGTACCTTTACACGGTAATACAAAGTAATTAGATTTTGTAGAATTAAAATATTATGAAATTCTCTCCGTGTTTAAAAAAAGAGAATAAAAATCTGTTCTAACTATTTTTCATGTTTACACGGATGAGGTTGGTAAAATCAAAATCGGTTGTTTCTTGCCAGTTTCCTTTTGGGGTAACGCCATATGGTTAAGGTTCTACAATATTAACAAAAACAGCATGAAAAAAATCTGCTTTGATTTTGATTGTTTGTGTATTGTTTAATTAAGTGTAGCCACCTTCATTGGATGCTGTAAGTGCTGCCAATCTTTCACACCCCTGATGTGATGAGAATAACAAGTTTCTAAAATGGTTTAGAAAATAAACATTTACCGAACACTTGTCTAATTTCGTATCCGTATTTGCTCCCACTCAATACAATGTGCCTTTACATGATGAGATTTTGTATTATTCTACAACATATTTTGACAAGTCATAATATATGTATTACCATGTAAAAGTACCTTAAAAGGTATCACTATCAACTGAATTTGGCCTAACCTTGTTAACGTTTTGTACTAATTGTTTCTAAGTAAAAATATTTAGATGTAGAATATTTAAAGGGAAAATTTCATCGAGTGCACTAGCTTAATTGAAAACCACTAGGTTATGTGGCATCTATTAGAGCTGATAGCACTAATTTACTCCAACCATTAGTATATTCAAAACCAACTCGCACAATATTTCCATAAAGACAATTTTCAATTGTCCAACCGCTAGTTTGTTGCAATGTAGTGACCTTCTCTGGTTGTCTGTCTACTGTTTAAATTACAAAAATACATTGTAACGAAAAAAACCATTTAAATTCAGAAAAACAAACAGCAAACATTGCAAAAATGTAACAAAAAAAAAATAAAATTCTGAAATCATAAATTGCTACTGCTCGTAGTCAGTTGTAAAACTGCGCTGTTCAAGTCCATTAAAAACAATAATGACTAAAGTTGAAAAACCACAATATGGCAACAAAATTTGTGCATCGCATTTATGGGTGTGTATGTGTGTGAATATACCCTGCAGAAAACAGGACTAGTCCATACATGCGTGTATGGACTAGTCCATAAAGGAGTAGGATTACTCCAAAACTAACCCAAATGCATGTAAAAAACATGGTCTTTTTAACATTATGATGTCCTAGGGCCGGACCACTTAACCCAGATTTGCATTACGTCGGAGTAGTTTCAAAACTACTCTATCCTACCTACAAACAACGACAACTCGGTACGCAATCGTTAAAACACGAACGCATATCACTTAAGTAACTACAAGTTCTTGTTTGACAATGACATGGTCCATGACTGCATTACACAAGGACCATGTTGTAACTAGTCCATTTCAGCTAAAACGGACCATGTGGTCCAAGATTTTTTGCAGGGTAGTAATATTAGACTCCAATTACAAAAACAACACAATATTTTTAACCTTGACAACGAAAACACCAAAAATGTTGTTGCTATTATGGTTAAAATGCAAAAAAAAAACAAATAAAACATGAGGGGAGCAAACAATTATCTATAAATACAAAAACACTGCAATTTCTAAAAATAAATATAAAAATTATTTATGAAAAAATGTTTAAACGCACTTTTATATTTTGATGGGATGTTAATTATTAAATATTAATTTTAATCATTTGACTAAATATGGTTTTGTGCGACGTAAATGCATTTGAAGACCCACACTACATACGTGGTAGGGGTATTATGCGTTTGTGCAGATGTGTAGAACGACCAAAGCAATAGTATGAGACCCACCTTCGACTTATAATCCCTTTCTGAGTCGGCTTAAGCATGTCCGTCCGTCCTCTAGGCTGGCTGTCCATGTATTCTTGTGAACACGCTACAGGTCGCAGTTTTGAGGTTGTTTTAATGAAACTTCCCAGAGCGATTATTCATGAAATTTTAAAAGACGGCAAAGTCTGGCTAGGGAAAATTATCGGAAAACCTAGTACTTCTTAGTTTTTTTTACAGCAGCATTCACGGGATCGTGTCTATACATGCATTTCATTGTGTTTGTATCAGGGAAATATGTAATGGGAAAGAGAATAAAGGTAAAAGTGTCTTTGGATATTTGATATTAATATCCCGATATTAACCGTAACAGAAAATACATCCTTAGAAAGCTTAGTTCTCATACAAACTGTGTGACTAAAGAACAAATACTTCCTATAACGGTTGGTGCGATTTATTGGTCAATTGATCGCAAACAGGTGTGCTCTTCTGGAAAGACGCGTATCTCTAACAAAGGTTCGGGTTTTAGGAGCATGTTCCCTGACTTTTTTAGAGCACATTACATTTTGGTATCGATAGAACAGTAAAAAACATCCTAAATTACGATGGTGATCGAGTGAATCAAGACGATTCGAAACCACAATGCCACCGATAAGCACCTTCCTCCATTCCTGTATGCGGTCAAGTAGCTCTAAAATAGATTTTTGACCATCAGCCTATACATGATATTTATATTCTATTTTCGATCGTGGATGCTTTTTTTGACACAGGAAACCCGTATTACGTTTAAAGGACATCGCACTGGGTTTTAATGACCAAAACATCGAAAGTTTCTGTTCCCCACCGTATATAGTATAGATTAACACAGACGATGCAATATGGTCCACTGTGCGTTTATGTGTCAGAAGACAACATTGGCTCTTACTAGCTTTTTAATTGACCCTATTGGCTCGGTCCCATGGTAGCGTACGTTGCTGTCGTCTGCAAGGGCATATATGGGAATCAAGGTCTAATATAGCAGGTCATTAGAAAAGATCAGAAATAGAGGGAGGACGGAGCCTGGCAGTACACATGAAATAATCTTAAACTTGTTGAAAAACATCCCATCTATTACAACAGGAAAAACGCGATATAAATTGAGAAAACTTATCATTAACGCCAAAAGCAACAAGTTTAGATTGAAACGCACAATGCCAGACTCTATTAAACGCATTAGGAATATCTAGAGCCTCCATTTTACCGTCACCAAAATAATGAATAGAGGTACACCATTTCTCTGTTAAAAATGCCAGTGGGTTCCAACTAGAACATCTTCTACGAAAACCGTATTGGCAGTCACCTTATAAACCGTTGGGCTCTAGATAAATAACTATACCCTTCATGACTTTGGAGAAAGCTAAAAGAACGGCTGCTTTTAAGGTACTTTTTACACGTTTAGTCCAATAAATGTGGGCACATAATTTTAATTGCGTTCACAAGGTACATACAAAATATTAATATATTTTTCATACCTCTAAGAGACTTTGGATTCTAATGGGACAGGAAAAAAAGGGAACTAATTACATAATGGTACTTTTAAGATAACTTTTGTAACTTCGAAACCAATACACAAACACAATTTAAATTGCTTTGAAATGCGTGGACAATATATGAATATGTGTTTAAGACTTTTTACCTTTGAACACTAAAGGTACCTTTACATGGTAATACATATATTATGACTTGTCAAAATATGTTGTAGAATAATACAAAATCTCATCATGTAAAAGCACAATGTATTGAGTGGGAGCAAATACGGATACAAAATTAGACAAGTGTTCGGTAAATGTTTATTTTCTAAACCATTTTAGAAACTTGTGTATTCTCATCACATCAGAGGTGTGAAAGATTGGCAGCACTAACAGCATCTAATGAAGGTGGCTGCACTTAATTAAACAACACACAAACAATCAAAATCAAAGCAGATTTTTTTCATGTTGTTTTTGTTAATATTGTAGAGCCTTAACCATATGGCGTTACCCTAAAAGGAAACTGGCAAGAAACAACCGATTTTGATTTTACCAACCTCATCCGTGTAAACATGAAAAATAGTTAGAACAGATTTTTATTCTCTTTTTTTAAACACGGAGAGAATTTCATAATATTTTGATTCTGCAAAATCTAATTACTTTGTAATTCCGTGTAAAGGTACCTTAAGTGACAGAAAAAAGGGTACTTATTACATATTGTTTTTTTTTTTTTGGGTAATTTTTGTTCGTCTAATCCAATAAACGTAGAAACATCATTTAAATTGTATTAGAAAGGTGTAGACAAATTATGAATATGTTTTTGATACTTTTAAAAAACTTTAAGACTCTTAGTGATAGAAAAGGGGTATTAATTACATTCTGGTACCTACTTTTTTGGTACCTTGCGTAACTTCGAAACCAAAAAAGGTAGAAAAATAACTTAAATCGCTTTCAAAAAGTCTAGATAAAATATGAATATGTTTTTGATACTTTTTAAATATTATAGACCCTATGAGACATAATTGCACAGTGGTATTTCTAAGGTACTTTTTGTAGCGTCTAAACCAATCCAGGTAGAAGCATCATTTGAATTGAGCTCGAAAAGGGGTATTAATTGCATATTTATACTTTTTGTAACATCTTAACCAATAAAGGAGGACTTATAATTAAAATTGCGCTTGACAGGTCTCAAAAAGTTACGAAAACTTTTTTTAGCACTTTTCTTAACTTTTTACATTTAAGGGTAAAAAATGACGCTTTTTTGGGAGAGCCCAAAAACTACTACGGATGTTGAAAATCTAAAGTTGGTTTTGAAATTGCATTTTACTTAAGTAGTATCGGTTAATGAAAAATATTGATTTCTTCTTAGTGAAAAGTTATTTAAATATGAAATAAAGCAAAAAGTGAAGATTTTTTGGCTAATTTGGATAATTGTGAATTAAAAAAATGATAAACAAGTAATAATCCCTCAATATAATTAAGAAATACCACTGAACTCTCTAACTTAAAAAAAAACAACATACTGACAAAAAATTAATAATTAATATCAGTTAGAGCATGCCCATGTCTAGCTAGTAGATGCAATAACGTTGCCACTATGTTAACCCTGTCCTAGTCTCAGATTTAGAGCAAAAAAAAATTAATAAAAAAGCTTCAAACAACAGAATAAATTATTATTTTCATCATTTAGCGATTAGTTGGTATTATAAATTCCATAAATTAAAAAACAAACCAAATAATAAAACCTGATGATATTGACATTTAAAATTTTGATTTGCACACAAATCGATTATTTACTTTAGAAAAAAATTATTTGCATAGAAAAGTGAAATTTCTAATAAAAACTTGTCTTCAAAAAACTTAATTTTCTAAAGATTATTTTATTTAAATACTTTATTAATTAGCACAACAATTAGGTCAAGATAATATTGTAACAAAATGAATTTGAGTCGTTAATCAACATTTTTGTTGTTAAATCATCAATTTGCTTTTATATTTTAATGCTAAAGAAAGTAGTTGACATATTTAATGATAAAAAAATAACAAATTGCTGGAATCGACCAAATCACTTTCAATGTCATTTTATATTAAAAATTCATAAATTTTAATATTTTTTTTTTAACAAAATTGAGGCTTAAAAAAACTACAAAGTCTAAAGCGCTAAATATAAAAACTACTACTTATCTTGCCGCTTAAAATAAAACATGTTAAAGAAAAAACGAAATTTATGATAAATAAAAAACTGCAAAAATAAATGATCATCACCATACAAAACAGCTTAAAAAACACTAATAAAATAATTAATGATTAAAACTATCAAATGTAAAGGAAATTTTAAAAAACATGGAATTTGAATAATAAAAATCATTGAGGTAGGTCGTTGTTGTTGAAGGGACAGAAAAATTGATTATTTACTGGCTAATAAACGATTGAAGAATCTTTTGCATTTTAGCGCTATATTTTTTTTCGCGCTTTATCGCTTCACTTCCAAGTTTCTGTCATTTTCTTTTGTTGAAAATTTTCTTACAAATTTTATTAATATTTTTATACATATATTTAAAATTTTGTTAATTAAAACGTTAAATACTTAAAAAAATAATAAAAATGTCTCTGCAGCTTTATGCTTATTATGAAAAATAATTAATTATGAATAAAAAACTTAAATCTTCTATTATTAAATTTTGGCATTTAACAACATTGACACGTGCTACTTAAATACCAATTAGTTAAAGATGAAACTTTAGCAATTAGAATTGTAATTAGCAGTTTAAAAATTTAAAAGTGTTTTTTTTTTTGCCTCAAGATTTAAAATAAGTAATTTCGGAAAGTTAAGAGTTTTTAAAATCTCAAATTGATATGAAATATTTGGGTTATTTATAAGGTGTTTGCTTATGTCGTGCCATCATATTGTGTTATTTTCTTTAAAATGGTTTAAAAAGAAGCTTTTTGTTTGCAATAAAATTTTTAATTCCAAACAGTAGCTCAATAATTGTTTAATTCGCAAATCCTTGTGTGTGCTGTAAGTCGTCGGAGTCGTAAAAAGGTTTTTAGTGTTTTGTTAGACATAGCTGCTACAACTCGTACAACATTATTCCTGGGTTTTTCGAGTGTCGTAGATTTTTATTCTACATTTTAAAAACACGTACTCATATTCTTTATTAATTTAGAAGTTACAAAGAAGACCTAGATTCTATCAAAGTTTAGTTTTTGCCCCTTAGAGTCAAGGGTTTAAAAAAATTGCCGCACGCCGGTCCGTTTATTTTTCAAGCGAAATACGATACTTTTAAATTTTATCTCTATATTTGGCCCATTTTCACCTCTTTACGGTCCGAATTTTTTGATATCCCGCCTTAATAGATCTTAGCATTGAGAGAGGTACCCACGTCCAAATGTTAAGTCTATAGGTTAACGCGCTTTAGCTGCACATTGGTAAATGTTATTAAACGCTCTTAAACGTCTAAAACTTGAGTAAAAATCAAAAAAATTCATGTTTCTTAAGAATATTCAATATATTATAAAATTTTCAAAGTAAAAACTAAAAAAATTAAAAAAAAAATAAAAGTATACAAAATAATATTATCTTTATGATTTTCTTGAATTTTGTTATATTTCTTTTGACAAGCAACAACCCCTGACTTTGAAAAACTTTCAGAAGATTTTCTTGCTTAAGTTTGATAGTTTTGCAAATGGACGTGATTATTTAGCAGACATCGATTACCTAAGATTTTTTAAAAATGGCAGAAATACAGCAGCTTAATGTTCATGCTTAGTATCTCTTCAAATAGGTTTAATGTTGTTTTTATGGCCAAGACAAATGCAATTATAATCTTGTAATCGTTGTACAAGCAAATATCTTCAGTTATTTTTGTTTTGTTTCTATAAGCTTGACATACATTTGAATAAAGAAACAGCAGCAAGAGTCGAAGCTTTTAGAAAAAAATGTGCAATAAATTCAATACAGATTTTGGTTAGTATTAACTAAACGAATATGTGTTTGAGTACACCAAAAAAAAAAAATAAAAATGATTTTCAATTAAAAAATTTGTGTTATTAATTAAAAATTTAAATATTTATTATTGCCGTATACTTAAACAACCAAAAACTTAAAATGTGTTTTGCATACTGACAAAAACGAGTGTACAAAAGCGGTAAACCACAAAATTTTTTAATTTTAAAATAATTTGTATAAAAGCACCATAGTTGGCTTATATAATTCAAAAACAATTAAATGTTTAATTATGGCAATAAAATTTTTAATTAAAAACGGCAAAGTTTTTAGGTTAATGCGTTAAGTAAAAGTAATGCGAATAATTTTTTCTGTGTACGTACGTCAGTCTGAAAATTCGTTTTCATATTTATTGTAGTTGTTTGCTAATTTGTTCATCTCTAAGATTTGTTTGTCTCACTGACCATCAACATAGGCAAGGTGGCATATTACCTGCAGTAACATCTTAATTTGCTGCTACAAGACTTTGCTATTTGTGTGCAGCATTTTGAAATTATGAGTTATATAAAATTTAAGACTATTAGCCCATATAGAAAATCAAATAAATGAACCGAAAGTACTTTTGTCACATTTGTGGTACTTTTTTGCATTTTTTTTAATTATAAATCAATAAATATAAAACTGAGAGCTAGAGGACCAAATAGGAGTAAGAAATCAATTTTTTACATTTTTAGAACTTTTTGTATTTTTTTTTTACCTGCTAAGCCTTACAAAATTAAAATTTCAATACAGTTTGACATTCTCGGTTTTCAAACCATAGTTATCGATAGTTCTTATGCAGCTAAAGAGACATCCTTTAATATGTGTTTGTTTTTAGTTTTATTTGTCGCCACAGGGTACACACAGAAAACAACTTCAGTAACAGTATTACAACAATAACAACAACATGTTGCTAGTAGTTTGCGGTTTTATACTTTATGTGGTTAGATACCCGGCTTTTATTTCGAATTTTTTTTAAATATTTATTGGAATGTTTAAGCATAATTTTTTTTCTTCTCTACTCCACTGTGGTTGGCATAAGTTGATTTTGTTTTTCTAAACGCTTTTACTCACAATGCATGGAATAACATTTTGTTGTCGATGACATAACATTAAATAATTACAAGTGTTTAATTTGTAGTTGTTGTTGTTATTTTTGCTGCTGCTGTTTGTTTACAAAAAAAAGCAACATAATCGTGCTGCAGTTGTATTATTAGTGAATGAAATGCACTACGCG
The DNA here is from genome assembly GCA_963583895.1 of Melanophora roralis. Taxonomy (NCBI): domain Eukaryota; kingdom Metazoa; phylum Arthropoda; class Insecta; order Diptera; family Rhinophoridae; genus Melanophora; species Melanophora roralis. Next base: position 98,051,392 of record OY757188.1, on the reverse strand, counting down.
TTTCACTGTTTGTATATAAAATGAAATTGTTACGTTTGTGTTAATACTTATGCTTTAACTAATTTGTAAATTATATGGATTATTTTAACAGTAACAACACAAAAAATTGATGCATATAATTGCATGGGGAATTAGTATATGTTAAAGCATTTGATGTAATGACAGTTTTATAGTCAATTCAGGTTGGTGGTAAACCAAACAATGCTCTGCTTTTATTTAAAGAATTAAATTGTTGCCACTACAAGTAAGTATGTTAATGGTATTTGACTATTTTTTTTTGACACTGGCGAACCGAATATTTGTATATTGGGGTCCATTTGCAAGAGTAAGAAAAATGGTTTTCTTAAACAACTTCTTGCATGAATGGTTATGGCGATCTGTTGTACAAAAAAGTCGTTCAACCGTATAGATTTCTTCCATGCATGGCTTGCAATCGTTACAATAGTGCTTGAAAACTCTCCCCCAGACATTATTATATTACTGGGGAATTATACTTGGGATTTAAAATACCAAAACCTTTTATTTTACTTTTATTCGAATGACTATAATATTCTAGTAGATTTAACGAGGCTCTGTGTTTAATTTTTGTTCAACATTTCGACTGACTTTGAGTTCGCCTTTATTACCTCGCAAAGGTCCTACCTGAGCAAACCCTCTCCAACCCTGCCCATGCAAACATGCCATCATATTAACCTTACGGCCACCAGGAAACCATATCGCAGACACCGTTTTAGCCAATTCACACTGGTCTCAAATCAATTTTTTTGGCAGATATGAAAGAAATTTATTGTTTGAAAATTAAAAGGCATATCAAGGGGGACCATTTATTTATGGATCGAAATCAGTACGCTTTTAAGTTTTTATACTCTAAAAACGACCTTCAATTACAGCGGTTAAGCTTAAATTACTTCCTTAGTCAATTAAACATGTCTGTCCGTCCTTCTGGGTGTCCGAACATAAATTCTCAAAAAAAAAAAAAACAACAATTTCTGAAGAGCTCAACACTATACTTCTGTTGCAAAAAATGCTTGGCTATCTAGTTTTGCTCTAGTTTGACATTAGCTCCCCTCCTAAACATATTCCTAGAACATACTTACCCCCTATCAGCCACCCTAAGGAGGTTGCCATACAAAATTCAAAAAAAAAATGGGGTAAAAGCCCCAACAATTTACACCGAGTCGCAACTAGAGGACCCCCATTAGTTTTCTCTCTCAAACATATTCCTAAAACATATTTACCCCCTATCTTCATCACCTTAGGGGGTTGCCATACAAAATTTAAAAAAAAAATTATGAAAAAACGCCCATTATTTTCCCAGAGTAGGCCTTTGAGAAATCGAGTGTACGACTGACTCCCAGAAGTTTCTCCTCCCAAAAGTGTTCCTAAGATATACTTACCCATCTCTATCGTCTAAGTGGACTCCCATACAAAGTTTGGTAAAATTGTAATTAATCCTCTCTACAGCTTCCAGGGTGCCCGTGGATAGGTAAAATATAGGACTGACCCCAACTCAGTTTTCCTCGCAAGCATTTTCCCACGACATACTTACCCTCCATTTCCACCCTCTAAGGTTGTCGCCATACAAAATTTTAAAAAATTAGGGTAAAAACCCCTACACCGACCCTTATTTGAAAATTAAAAATATTTTATAATAAAAACAAATAGATAAAAATAAAAAAAAATGTTCCGGGGTTTGAAACGTGAAGTGGAAGGGTATATAAGATTCGGCACAGCCGAATATAGCGCTCCTCCTTGTTTCTTTTCAATACCCACAGCGAAGAACCATTAATACATTTTCGTAAAATATGTTCTCTCGGTGGGCATAAATACTCAAGACCAAGTATGTCTTAAAAAATGCATATAATTTATTTTTAAGAGGTCACAGATCAATATTATATTTTAAACAAACTGACAATCTTGTCAATTACGACAAAATTTATTTTATTGTAGGTGTAAACGCATTAAAAACGTTACGGACTACTCAACGCTTAATTGATTTATTCAAAGCGACCATAAATAATAACTTGTTTTAATTTGAAACTTAAAAAATTAACGCATTGAACGCTTCAAAAAAAAAAAAAAACAAACAAAAATGTTTCACTGTTGTTGAACAGAAAACAATTTATGCTGTAACTGACCTTGATAATGACATTGAAACCAACTTTTTTTATTGTCCCAAGCAACAGATTCGTTTTTCTTATCTTTTAAAGCGCTTTTATGGTCTGTAATTTGTTGGCCAGCCCAGCTAAAGCATTTAAACGTTTTAAATATTCTGTAAAATTCTATGCCATTTTTGTAACTGATTTTTGAATTTTTTTTAAAACTTTTTTTCTTAAAGGTTCAACATAAATTGATTTAACATTAAATGCAGGTTTGTGTTTCTTCATGTTTTGACTGAAATAAAAAATTTGATGCAAGTTTCAGTTTAAACGTATTTTTAAGAATAAATTATTTTAATTCATTTATATTTTGTTTAAAACTTTATTTATCACCTGATGAATTAAGTGGGATTTTGTGGTACAATGATGGTATTAATTTGATTTAAAAATTCAATTAATATTATATTTTAGCTTTTAAACTGTTATTTTTAGCGGGTTTTAAATATTCATAATGAGTTGTAGATAACGTTTTGCTTTAAATTTATTTGAGGTTAAAAATACCGCTTGAAATATTGTATTAATTAGATTTTTTTAATACTTTATAGTTAAAAGCAAAAAATTCAATAGCATTTAATAGCAATAATGAGAATTTGGGTTTAAAAACATATTTATAGTTAAAACATGTTAATTTAGCTGCTTTAGATGATTTAAAATAAAGATAAGACACATTGTTGCGGAAAATGGATATAAGTAGTTAAATGAGCATCAAGAGGTAATATTGCAGAAAAACGCTAAGCAGAACATGGGTTTTCACGCCGAATTTTATTCATTGGATATATACTGCAGTCAGTAGAAAATCAACGTGGTCGCAGATGTCTGAAGAACGCGCAGAGACTTGAAGGACTTTAACTAAAGCTCAGTGCATCACCCGCACGGTATTGCTTAAAGAAATTAGACAACAGGACCTACAACTTTTTCACCAATGAAGAACTTGATTCTGCGGGCTAGTACAAATATGACTGAAAATTTAAAAAGTAAAAAAATTAAACGAACAGAAGAGTTTCTGCGGGAATACAAGATGCTGGCTAGCAATTCAGCTATGCCCAGCACAACCTCTAGGGAAAATAGAGAGTGGACGGAAATTAGTGGAAAATCTTTGAGCGCAGTAGGTTAGGTTAGGTAAAACAGGCAGCCGTTAAAGAAAAGAATAAATCTAACTTTGGTCCGCCTTTTTCGATCCCTTTGTACTAACTCTAGAGGCAGATAAAAAGGGTGGAAATAGAAGGAAAGAAGAAATTAAAAGAAGGATAAGAAAGAAAGAAAAGTGGCATAAAGCTGACTTATCAGGGTCTCTGATTGAAATCGAATGTACAACCCCCGGACTGGTAGGCTCAAACACTTACCACTGATTTACCGGGGCCCCCTTGATCATATAAAGGGTTAATTAGCTTTCAGGCTGCGCAACTGTTTTCGACCTATCGTATGTGGTGCATCATACTGTGTGGAATTGGGACTGGAATATTGTTTTCGAAGGAGAGAAATGAATGCTCCAATACTGCATAGATCATGTTATTCCTTGCTTGGCTTTGATTTTCAAGAAATGCTTGAGGCGGTGCTATGTGCCTGTTTTATGGAAGACTTGCTTTTACTGCAGTCAGGGTAAAGCATTCATTTATGCCCAAAATATTCTACACCCAAAAGATTTTACACATCTTAAAAGCTCTAGAACTATCTTTGGACGTTCAGAGCAAGTGTTAACGAGAAAACGGGATTGGTTCATTTTTGCCAGGAAGACTAAGATTAGACCGTGGTTAATATCGAGGTTAAGTCTTATAATTCTGGTACGGAAGGGACACAGATCCACGGAGATCTGCGTAAGTACTATTTCATTGGGGGGGCTCCAGGGTGATGTAAAAAAATCTTGTGCCTTGGGCGAAGAGGCTTCTCTTGTCTGTTAAGAACAGGCCATTGTTAGACAAGGCCTTATGTCAAAAGCGTGGGACAATTGGCAAGCAATGATTGCAAGTTGTGAGGTATATAAAAAGACTGTCACTGTCCAAACTGGCATTAAACATCCGTATAGAGCGAGGGGATCATTGAGATGAGCTTAGGTGGAATACTTTGCAGGCAAGAGCCACCTCGTCCCTTAGAGTATTAAACATTATTTCAAAGTCGAAATATGCTTAAAGCAAGGGTGATTGCTATTGGGAAGATTGTTCCGCTTGTATTAGCGAAATATTTGATTATACGTGAGGTAAGGAGAAACAACTTTGGGTATACTGTGATTGTATGCTTTGATCTTCTTAACTGCAGTGAAAAGTTAAGCTTCCGCAATCTCCATATTTCGTAAGGTTATCTTCTTTAAGGAGCATAACCATACTGCCTTTTTTAAGGCTGAAGTTTCACTTTGTTTGTAGCCCAGAAGTTATTGATTAGTGGCAAAAGGAATGATAATGTCATCTGGTCACCTATCTTGAGTATTTTTTGAAGTCTATATATGTATATGCTCCAGGCATGTTCTGGTTTTGAGGCAGACATTGCAATAAGTACTTTGCTGAGCAGAAGAAGGCTGGGAAATATGCTCCAGTAATGTTGCCTCCATATCTCCAGCTGATCCGACTGGAATGTTGCGATCCCTCAATGCTTTCTATTACGCTTATTAAAATTAACTAATTTAAATTACAAATCCAATTATAAAATTACCCCTAATTTAAGCATAACATTTTTCGCATTAAACCACAAAAGTATAAAGAGAACAACGAACCAAAAAAAAGTAATTTCACAAAACAACCAGCTGCTGCAATATTTAAGGTGATTAACTTTAATTGTCATTGGGTTACTAATGTAACCCAAAAACAAAAATGCGGAATTGATTTCATAATATTTGCATTCAAACAAATCTACACTGGAAATGATTTTTCTTTTTTTCTTATCTTAGTTTTATTTTTTTATTATTTCTCTTTTTAATGCAAAATAATATTTTTGTTTTGGTTTTTGCAAAAGAAGAAGGAGAAGAAAATGGAAATACAGAGTCATAAAAACATGTAATAAAGGCTCAAATACAGTGCGCGTTATAAATTTATGATCACTCAAAATATGTATGTATGAAGTTGAGTTCGACTCGTTATTTTAGCTCGTTTTTGCCAACAACCAAATTGAGTTAATCTCCAAACCCCATATATATTACATTGTAGTTTGTGAAAAAAACGATCGAGGTTGTTGGCAAAAACAAATTAAAGTAACCGATCGATTCTCTCTAGTAAAAAATCTCTTGGTCAAGCCTAGAAAACAGCTGAGAGTTGACCTAAGGAACTTAAAACCTTTCGTTTTAACAAAGTCTGAGTAAAAAAAAAATTAGCCAGGGGGCGCTGTGAAACAATGAAACAGTTGGCAAAGCAAAGAGACTCTTCTTGGCCAAATTAATTAAAGGTCAGACTGGGAAGATCCTGAACATGGGAACTCCTAAATAAAAAAAAGGCAGTAAGTGTGTTAACAGGGTTCTCAAACCAATAACACGTTTATCAGATAAGTGTTTTAAACAGCAGCAATTGTAAGGAGGACATTGAATCGATGTAGCGTTTCCGGCATCACTATCTAACTATACTATATTAGATGTGGCTCACTTGGGAAGGGTTAAATGGGAAACACATCGTCCAATTTCTTTACAAAATTTTATTCCTTTTAAATACTGCCCTCATAATGATATAACAAACTGCTTAGTTGCACTAAAAACATAAACTGTAGAAACGAAAAAAAAAAAATAAGTTGGTAAATTGCAAAGAAAGAAAGCAAAAAAAAGACTACAATTAACCAAGTAATTTCCTTATTTTTATTTTACCCAAATGCTGTGTTTCCACCAAACTTTTATTTATTTATTTGTTTTGACGAGTCTTTTCGAGTAATAAACAATAATAGTAAAAGTTTTGTATGATAATTAATGCACTTTTAACGTAAAATTGAGTTTTATTACAAAAGGGGCCGTAAGAAAGCGAATAAGAGAGGAAAGAAAATAATTATTTTGTTGTAAACATATTGTAATAAAACATTGAATATATAGAAGTATAGGGTGTCTGGTGGCAAATTAATATTTTTGTAAATGATTATTTCAAAAAATAATAAGTGGTGCAGAAGGAGGAAGGCGCCGTTAGAATGATCGATTGTGCGTATTTGTCAGCCACGATGTTGCAGTGGTCGAGTACGTAAACGCTCGCCGGCAATTTTGTTCAAAGTTCGGTATTCGACGTATACATGATGGACTGAGTATTAATTTAGTTCTTTCGTGGGTGCAGAGACCTAGCGCAACTGCTTTGGCTATAAATGCCCCACTGCCAGGGACCAGTCTCCCAGGACTCCCGAAAATATTGAACTGGTTAATAGGAGCTTACATGAATATCCGCGACTTTCAATATGGAAAGGAAGGAGCCACACTAGGGCTTCCAAGAGCAATTATTCAAGAAATTTTAAAAAAGGATGTGAAATTTAGAAAGAAAGTGACTTTGATTTACGCAAAAATTTCTGTAAAACGATGTTGGAACGTCCTTACATTGTAAATCCCATTTTTTGGAGCAACGAGCCTCATTTTCACTTAAACTGCCACGTCAATAAGCAAAACTGCAGTTACTGGTTTCCAAGAACCTACAGCCCTCGACAAAATCATCAATAACCATTGCATTGTCCCAAACCATTGCATTGCCCCAGGGTAACTGTTTGTGTGCCTTATTTACGCATTAGATAATTGGCCCATTTTTTTCCGACTATTCTTGAGGCCAGGCGTGAATGCCAACAGTCAAAATTATTGACGCATGACTACGAAGTTCTTTTTGCCAAACCTGCAAGCTTATCCATCGTACTTCTCACGCATGTGGTTTCAACAGGATAGGGCGACTGCACACACAGCCAAAGTTTCGATGAACATGCTTCGGGAAATTTTTCCCCAAAAACTGATCAGTCGCTTTGGGGACATTCCATTGTCGTCCGTGGATCTTTTTATTGGGCTACCTTAAAGAGAGAGTTTATAACGACAATCCCTAATTTCTTGTGGCTTTATAGGAAAATGTTAGTCGAGAAATCAGCACAATTGAACCAAGTTTACTGCAGCGTGTGGTGCAAATCACAAGCCTCCGTTTTGAACAGTGTGCTTAGCTCGATGGAAAACATCTGGATCACATACTCCGATTTTCCATTCTATCGTTCAATGCTCTCAATAAAACTTTGTGTCATCTATAACGTTTTTTATTTAGGTTTGAAAATATAAATCTGGCACCAGACACCCTGTTCTTGTGTTTATTTTTGGTAGTAGTTATACTTTAATATATTTGTTTACTTGTATGTACATATGTACTAAATACATATGTACATGCATACATACATTCATGTTTGTTGGTTTTTGGTATGGTAACCCATTTTTCAAAGTCATGTACGTTAAACTTTTAAAGACTGTGCACGAAAACCAAGGAACAAATAACGTTTATGGTAGAGGCTCGATTTTTTTTTTATAAAAATAAAAGCTTTGATATCAATATCCATCATTTGGCCGTCAACAAAAAAAATAACTAAAACAAATATTTGGAATTGGCACAGTGAAGAAAATAGTTTCAGATATGGTAAAGTAAAGTTGAGTTAAAAGGAGGAGACCTTAAAAGAGAATTTAACTTCCTTCCACAGGGCATACATTATTGCACTACTGCCTTATATCAGTCAGATAACGAGATAATAAAGTAAACCATCGACAATAGTTACAAAAGTCTAGTGGCAAATTGATTATGAGTATCCCCCATTAAAGACAGAGGCTCAGTTTTCACGCCAGACATGACCAGGGTAGAAGAAGAAGAAAAATTCATACAATCAATTCCTATTTCCTCCTTAACTCCTGCACTGAGTAATGGTAGAGTCAGGCAGTTATAAATTAGCAAACGTATAACATTTCCGGATACAGTATATTTCCGTCAGTTTCTTTAATACAACACTACTGGCATTCAGAAGAAGTTGATATCCCCTTGTTTAGTTTATTAATTAATGGGACAAAGAAATTTTGGTTATTATGGCTTCTTACGCACATGATTTTAGTTCCAAACACTTATGAGCCTATTCTAAGCAGAGACCTGCGCCGATCGGCTGAAAGTCTGTCGACGCAAGCCGCCGATTATTTCTCGTCGTTTTGTCGGCTGAGAAATAGCCGCCGCTAGAATATTTTTCAAACTTTTTTATGTCGTTCGTTGCTTTTACCACACTAAATAATGCAACAAACAGAGATTTGAAATGCACTTTAAACTAATATGTTAATAAAACTTTTAATCTGACTATCTATTATTAACATTTTCATCGTTATTTCAAGAATTTTTAACATATAGTACTTCAAATTGGGGGAACCCTGTAGAGTAAAATTATTTTAAAAACAATTTTCATTGGCTTTTCATTAGTGCCATAAGTCAGAGTTGCATAGAGAGTGCCGTCTGTCTTGGAATTGACAGCAGTTTTAAAAATTTTTATTTAAAATTAAATAAATAAAATGACTAAACTATCTTCTTTGCAACGTTTTGTAAATAAGTATGTGCTAATGCATTTTACATACATACATGTGTATCGTCTGTACCCTAAGCCGTCATAGAGCCGGCTATGAGCCACCGCCGACAATTTTTTAACGAGCCGCCGACAAAAGTCCTCAGCGCAGGTCTCTGATTCTAACGAGATTATTTTAAATTATCTAAAAGGTTTTTTGTATCGTTGGCATTATATTAAGTTATTTTTTTTATTTATGTGACACTTAAATGTCTCAGATTTTCTGTCATCTCTGTTGGCCATCTTTTATATAAATTTTTTGTGTCATTGTTATTTATTATTGTTTATGGGCCGCTTTGTTTTATAAAATTTATTTTAATGCAAATGTGCAATAGATGTCGCCTAAATTTTTTGATTAATTGGCGTCGTGATTAAAATCACTGAAATGGTTTAAAAGTGCAAAATAAACTAACAAAAAACAATTAAAAGAGACAAAGATTAATGCCACGTTGGTAGAAAATTTGCCAACTATTTATTAAATTGACGTTTTTGTTTTGCTTAATTTAAAAAAAACCTACAAAAAATATCAAAAATTTTTAAGATGATTCTACTAATAAAAAAGATAAATTAATAAAAAAAAATTGTCAATTTTTATTAAAGACTCGAAAAATATTTGAATCTGATCTGTGGCTTTTTTACTTTATTAAGACATGCATGTCATTAATAATTTTTTAGTACTGCAAAACAAACAATAAAATATTTTATACTATTTTATATTTGAAATTTAATCAAAAGACCTGCCCAAACCAAGAAGTAGGTTTGCTTTAACAGGCGTAACATTTGCTAATTTTTGAAACTAAAAAGTTAAGGTAAATAGGTATCGTGAAATTACATTTAGTATTCAACATTACATTTAGTATTCATACGTGAGACTGTTTCTGTCATCAATTACCATTAAACATTTCTTACACTAGAGTTTCTAGATAAAAATATCACATTCTTCTATGTCATGTGCATCATGAGAAATATAATGTGTCCACAGTTTGTTTTTAAGATTTATAGTGTCATTCAACGATAAAGAAACCAAAAACGTTGTGCTCATTTCGCAGGTATCAATCATATGAAGGTTTAAAATTTTAGTTAATTTGAAATATGTTGTTTTGTTTTTTTTTTGTTTCGGTGGCCATTTGCTTTTATTAGTTTAATCAATTAGCAATTGCCAAGTTTAGTTGTTACACATATGTGTGTATTTATTTCCTAATAGTTTTCTTAAATTTAGTACAAGCACATTGAAATAAATTTAATTCAGCTGTAGGTTATTTTGATTGTCATCTTTGTCAGGGACGTTTTTTCAGGTAATAATTGGTTAAGTAAAGGTACGAATTTTCAAGGAAATCGGTCAGGTATTTTAAAAATAATAAGCATGTCTTTTAAAATAAATTTAACTTAAAACAAGTGAGAGCACTATATTTGTCTGTGCCGAGTCTTATATAACATTCACAAAGTGTAGGAGTTTTTACCCTAATTTTTGAAAATTTTGTATGGCAACCCTCTTAGGGGTTGGAGATAGGAGGTAAGTATGTTCTATTTAAAATGTTTGCAAGGAAAATTCAGGTGGGGTCGGTCCTACATTTGACCTATCCTCGGGTACCCTAGAAGCTGTAAGGAGATATTTATTACAATTTCGAAAACTTTGCATGGGAGCCCCTAAGGCGATGAGGATAGGGGACAAAAATGTTTGGGAGGGGAAATTAATGGGGTTTGCTCGTATTTTGGGAGGAAATATCAATTGAGCGGGTCCTAAATTTGACCCTTGCTAGAGCATGCCTGGAAACTGTGGAAGCGGTTTAGAAAAAATTGGTTTGGAAACAAGGGGTAATAAATGGAAGCACACTCTGTAATACATAAGCACTCGGAGATATCCTGGGATAGTTGTGCATCCCTTTGAAGATACGCAAGACCAATAAGACAAAAAGTAAAGGAAAAAAGGTATTAGTAGGACCAACCCAGAAGGAATATATAGTTAAAAATCTAAAAAAAATAAAAAAAAATTAATTATTTTATATAACCTAGGGAAACCCCTTCTCACTGCTTATTCCTTGATTACTTGATTAAGTACTATGCTGAACCAAATAATGTTTTCCAGTTCTCACTTCAGAACATGATCCAGTTTACGCACCTTTGTCTCTAATTCCTCCTCGTTTTTACACACCCTATAACTATTCTGAATGCCGCAATCCCCCCCAAATGGGAATAGGGTTTATTTTTGACCATAATTGTCGTCCTTGCACACGTTTTTCCAAATATATGAGCTGAGCTGAGCCCGAAACTCATGGTTCTAGACAGCCTACAGTCATCCCTTGAACTCTACTGGGGATTGCTAAGGCTGGAAATACGTCTTAATCTTGCCATAACAATGACTATTGAAATCTTTACATTTTCTCCATGTCTGTCGTATCAAGAACCGGGCTACTATAAGCGAACTTAAGAGAAATTTCATAATAAACTATGGCGCAGTGCCCAAAGCCCAATAAAGTCTAACATAAAGGCTGTCTATAATTCTCCCTAGGGCCTTACTACTATCCATTTCTAGCCCAGACTTGCCGCAATGCACCTTTAAGGCCTTAAAGACTGTCCAACTCTCAGCCAAAAAAGTACCCTTATTATTCCCTAAAACATGATTAATTTAAGGATGTGTTCCCTTTAAAATGGGCAATATCTCTGCCTGGAATACGCTTTACTCATTTGAAAGTCTAACGAACAATATTTTGTTCGATACCATAATATAACGTACGGATAAGGTGCTCGCATCCATCTCAGACCTGTCAGTGAAAACTGTATAAAGAAAATCGGATCCCAACGAGAAATACTTTTCGGAGACTGCTATCAGAGGTGTCTTTTTCTTAAATTACCTCGGTGAGTACATAGTTCGTCTTAAATCTCCGACCTATACCAAAATCCTTAAAACCAATTTTCCCGAATAACAAGGAGTGGCCAATGCTAGGAACTTTTTCAAGTCCTGATTCGTCTGTCACCTACGAAGTAATACGAGAAAAAATTGGTCGTTGAACTGAGAAATACACAGCCCTTCGTTGCAACCAAAACTGAGTAAAGGGAGAGTGCAGAGACTCCCACCAGTAAACTGTGGAACTATGAGACAGTTGAGGGAACGTCGAGAATCCTATAGGTCTGTCAGTTCTCTAAAGGGTCACTTAAACCTACAAGCTTATCTTCTTCCGATGCATGTTGCTGATACCGGAGATTTCAGAGCAGAAAAGGGGGCATCATATAGATTAAGCATTACCTGTGTCACTATCTAGCTTTCGCAAAGGCCAGAGCCTAATGTTTTATGTCTGAGCTGCCACCAAAATTCTTCTGTTAACTTTTTTTTTATATTTTTTTTTCATTGCTAGGATCGCACAATAAGCCGTTCACGGGATTAAGCGCATGTCTTTGCACGACTTCCGTTTAAGGTTTCTGCTTTCATTTAAACACAACTTTATGTCATTTTGGTAATTAAAGCCATTTTATAGTTTTTTTTCTATGTAGCATCATCCTTAAATTTCTTAAGGCCTGATTTCATGTGAACCAGGCTTTTGTGTTTCAAATGCTTTAAGATGTAAGAAGTGAAAAATTGCAAGACAATTTTAAACACTTGATTTCTTTGTTATAATTCATTATATTAGTCTTTTTTAACTTTTTTAAAAGTGTAAATTATATTGTTATTCCCTTTTAACCCTTTAACCGACCCCCTGCATTCATTTAATTAAAAAAAAACTTTTGTTTGTCGTACGAACTAATGTCTGTGTACATAACTTCAATTTCACATGTTAATTGTTTATTCATAATAAAACACTTTTAAATTATTATGTAACTTTACTATATTGTACTACAATTAAACATGTATTCGCTACAATGTACTGTGTTTGAGCCATAACTTATTATACAAATAAAGTTTAAGTTTGCACACACTGTGTGTCTGTCGTCAGTCACCTCAACACAAACAAACTTATACAATTTATATAAGTTTTTGCATTTTATATTATTATTATTGTTTTCTTTTTGCATTTTTTTTTCTTTTATTAATTTTTGTTTTTATTGTAATTCGTAAACACAAAATAATTTGGCAATAAATTTTATTTGTTCATATTAAAAGTTATTGATAATAATTCTTCGGGTGTAAGTATTACCGATTATACCAACTATAACAATCATGTACTACTATGTATTTGAAGATATTAGATATAAACACGCAATTTGAATGGTAAAAGTTTTTTGTTAATATTTTATCAATAATTTCTATTTTCTTTTTGTAATTTGTTTTCTTGTATTTTATTTATTACTTTGTTTTGTATCCATATCTATAGGCATGCACTGTAATTTGTATTTTTATTTTCGTCATTATATAATATCTAGGAAATAAACATATTAATTCATTCATTCATTTATTTACTTCACTGCAGGCAGGCACATGTGAGTTTTTTTTTCATAGCACATAAGTCAACAGCAACAAGCAAATAAAACTGAATTTTCAAAATATTGGTCAATAGGTTTTTGATACACAAAATGCTTTTTGAATATTCCATTACGATTCATACAAACTTACTTGCAAATAACCAACTACTGGTGTTATACACCTGCTGCAAGTTAATGTAAGACAATAAAAATTATTTTTATGAATGTTTGTGTATGCCAGTAGCACTTAAATTGGTTTTACTACCCTACTTTTTTTAGCTTGAAAATATAGTTTTCAATCAAGCTGATATATTCGTTACAACTACATTTAACGGAATGAGTTTTAACTTTGTGGTTAAAGCATGTCATGTGTCAAGTGTTTGTTGCAACATTTAATGGCATTCTTGGCAATCAAATGCAAGTAAAATAAAGAAATACTTAAATGTCTGATTTAAAAGAGTATTTATTGTTTAAAGTTAAGAAGTCAAACTGTTTCTCTTTTTTAATGGTTAGTAGGTGGTTTTCCAGAAGCGTTTACAATTTAAATAAAAATAATACAACAATTCTGCCCACACAGAAAAACTAAAAGATAAATTCACCTGCTGAATTAGTTTTTTAGGCAAAACAATGATTAAATTCGCACCTCTACTTACCATTAAAAAAATAATTGATACATTAGTTATTTAAACATAGATAAAACTGAACTATCGTTTTAATTACCAAAATGATTGAACCAGACAACAAAATATTCAAACTTGCATCAATTACCAAAATGATTATATCAATTACCGTAATCTAATCGTAAAAACTAAAAAATAGCGATTTTTATCCAATTTACCATTTTTAAGATTTTGATGCACTTAATGATCAAAGTTAAGGCTTACTTCAAACACCTTACTTGTTTGAAAGAATTAACAAGCTTACTAAAAATTAAATTTTTTTTGTATGGCTGGGGTGCGAACTTAGGCTGCTTGTGTGGTTCGCGATCGCTTTAACCACTACGCCACCGTGTTGAAATTAGACCGGATATGTTACTACATATATCTACTGTATAAACATTATCCTAAAATTAAAAGAATATTTTAAAACCTAAACAACAACAATTTTTCCCCATAAGATATTTTTAAGATATTATTATTTGAAATGATCAAATTAAAAGTAATTGAAAATTAACTCTTTAATTACTTGAAATAGTTGACAAGTTAAAAAAATTATTAAAAACAAGCAACAGTGCTATATATATATTATATATTGGCCTTTCGAAATCCCAAACTTTTTTTTTTATTTTTATCCATTTTTTTATTTTTAATTTTTAAATAGGGGTCGGTGTTATATTTCATTGCTCTGCGGGTGACTAAGGGAAAGTTGTAGGGGTTTTTATCCTAATTTTTTTTCAAATTTTGTATGGCAACCCCCTTAGGGGGTGGGAATAAGGGGTAAGTATATTATAGGAATATGCTTGAGAAGAGAAACTAATGGGGGTCGGTCGTACATATATTTATACCCTTCACATAGTGATAGGGTATATATCACTTTGTCATTCCGTTTGTAATTTCTTTATTATTCATTTGCGACCCCATAAAGTATATATATTCTGGATCCTTATAGATAGGGAAGTCGATTTAGCGATGTCCGTCTGTCCGTCTGTCCGTCTGTCCGTCTGTTGAAATCAAGTTTCCGGAGTCAAATAAAAAGATACAGACCAGTTAATGGTATCAAACTATCACAAATATCCTGGAGACAATCGCTATTTAAAATCAATAAAATCGGTTCACTATTGACCGAGATATAAGCGAAAACCCAGAGTAACCCATTTTTTTTAGGACAAAATCCGTGCATATATCCCTATATATCTCAGTAAGTATAGTCACTCTGCCACAAAACTTGGCACGGATACTCCTAAAGAAGGGGCCTTAATAATGGAAAAATTTTTTTCAGATAGGACCAGGGGAAGGGGAATTTTTTCTACAATTGCACAAATTTGGTGAAATATTTTATGCGCTATATCTCGGAAACTATAACAGATATCGAAATGAAATGTTCTACAAAAAGTAATTGCACGCTAAGGGCTACGCCTTAAAGAAAAAGTTTTTTGGGTGGGGGCAAAAAAAGGGGTAGCTCCCATACAAATCGACAATTATTTTCAAATATTCGATACGCTATATCTCGGAAACTATAACAGATATCGAAATGAAATGTTCTAAAAAAAGTAATTGCACGCTAAGGGCTACGCCTTAGAGAAAAAATTTTTTGGGTGGGGGCAAAAAAAGGGGTAGCTCCCATACAAATCGACAATTATTATCAAATATTCGATACGCTATATCTCGGAAACTATAACAGATATCGAAATGAAATGTTCTACAAAAAGTAATTGCACGCTAAGGGCTACGCCTTAAAGAAGAAGTTTTTTGGGTGGGGGCAAAAAAAGGGGTAGCTCCCATACAAATCGACAATTATTATCATATATTCGATACGCTATATCTCGGAAACTATAACAGATATCGAAATGAAATGTTCTACAAAAAGTAATTGCACGCTAAGGGCTACGCCTTAAAGAAAAAGTTTTTTGGGTGGGGGCAAAAAAAGGGGTAGCTCCCATACAAATCGACAATTATTTTCAAATATTCGATACGCTATATCTCGGAAACTATAACAGATATCGAAATGAAATGTTCTACAAAAAGTAATTGCACGCTAAGGGCTACGCCTTAAAGAAAAAGTTTTTTGGGTGGGGACAAAAAAAGGGGTAGCTCCCATACAAATTGACAATTATTTTCAAATATTCGATACGCTATATCTCGGAAACTATAACAGATATCGAAATGAAATGTTCTAAAAAAAGTAATTGCACGCTAAGGGCTACGCCTTAAAGAAAAAGTTTTTTGGGTGGGGGCAAAAAAAGGGGTAGCTCCCATACAAATCGACAATTATTTTCAAATATTCGATACGCTATATCTCGGAAACTATAACAGATATCGAAATGAAATGTTCTACAAAAAGTAATTGCACGCTAAGGGCTACGCCTTAAAGAAAAAGTTTTTTGGGTGGGGACAAAAAAAGGGGTAGCTCCCATACAAATCGACAATTATTTTCAAATATTCGATACGCTATATCTCGGAAACTATAACAGATATCGAAATGAAATGTTCTAAAAAAAGTAATTGCACGCTAAGGGCTACGCC
Organism: Melanophora roralis; assembly: GCA_963583895.1. NCBI lineage: Eukaryota > Metazoa > Arthropoda > Insecta > Diptera > Rhinophoridae > Melanophora > Melanophora roralis. The sequence continues at coordinate 98,035,158 of OY757188.1, read as the reverse complement.
TTAGAGAAAAAATTTTTTGGGTGGGGGCAAAAAAAGGGGTAGCTCCCATACAAATCGACAATTATTATCAAATATTCGATACGCTATATCTCGGAAACTATAACAGATATCGAAATGAAATGTTTTACAAAAAGTAATTGCACGCTAAGGGCTACGCTTTAAAGAAAAAGTTTTTTGGGTGGGGGCAAAAAAAGGGGTAGCTCCCATACAAATCGACAATTATTTTCAAATATTCGATACGCTATATCTCGGAAACTATAACAGATATCGAAATGAAATGTTCTAAAAAAAGTAGGTGCACGCTAAGGGCTACGCCTTAGAGAAAAAATTTTTTGGGTGGGGGCAAAAAAAGGGGTAGCTCCCATACAAATCGACAATTATTATCAAATATTCGATACGCTATATCTCGGAAACTATAACAGATATCGAAATGAAATGTTCTACAAAAAGTAATTGCACGCTAAGGGTTACGCCTTAAAGAAAAAGTTTTTTGGGTGGGGACAAAAAAAGGGGTAGCTCCCATACAAATCGACAATTATTATCATATATTCGATACGCTATATCTCGGAAACTATAACAGATATCGAAATGAAATGTTCTACAAAAAGTAATTGCACGCTAAGGGCTACGCCTTAAAGAAAAAGTTTTTTGGGTGGGGGCAAAAAAAGGGGTAGCTCCCATACAAATCGACAATTATTATCAAATATTCGATACGCTATATCTCGGAAACTATAACAGATATCGAAATGAAATGTTCTACAAAAAGTAATTGCACGCTAAGGGCTACGCTTTAAAGAAAAAAATTTTCGAGTGGGGGCAAAAAAAGGGGTAGCTCCCATACATATTAACAATTTTTGTTAAATTTTCGATATGCTATATCTCAGAAACTATAACATATATCGAAATCAAATGTTCTACAAAAAGTAATTGGACACTAAGGGCTACGCTCTGAAGAAAAAGATTTTCGGATGGGGGGTGAAGAAGGGGTAGCTCCCATACAAATTAACAATTTTTAAACAATTTTCGATACGCTACTTCTGGAAAACTATTACAGCTATCGACTTCGAATATTCTACAAAAAGTAATAATCAAATAATTCATACATTTTGGTGAAAAACTTGGTGAAGAGCAGGGGGACTAGAACATCTAATAAGTTTTATTAACCTTTAAATATGAATAATGTCGAAAACTTTAAAAACTCTCGACCTCAAATCTTCTTCATCTATTTCTATTATTCATACGAACGTTAAAATTTTGTTATTTTTTCTATGGGCTTTAAAACTCGCACAAGGTTTTTTATTATATTATTTGCAGTACAAAATTACTCGGCTGGGTATATTTAAAGACCAATGTGAAGGGTATATAAGATTCGGCACAGCCGAATATAGCGCTCTTACTTGTTTTTCTCTAAGGTCGGCTCTGAAGAAGTTGTGGGCGTTTTCATATCATTTTGTTATTTTTGGATGGCAACCCCTTAAGGCGTGGAGATAGGGGGTTAGTATGTTCTAGAAATATGTTGGGGAGAAGAAACCTATGGGGGTCGGTCATACACTTTTTTGCTCTAAGGCCGACTCTGAAGAAGCTATAGGCATTTTCATATAATTTTTGTAAGTTTTGTATGGCAATCCCCTTGGGCATGGTGATAGGGGGGTAAGTATAAGCTAGGAATATTTTTGGGAGGAGAAACTAATGGGGGTCGGTCGTATACTTTATTGCTCTAAGGCCGACTCTAAAGATATTGTGGACATTTGCATATCATTTTTGTATGGCAGCCCCCTTAGGGCGCTGAGATAGGGGGTAAGTATAATCTAGAAATATGTTTGGAAGAAGAAACTAACGGGGGTTGGTCGAACACTTTGTTGCTCTCAGAACGACTCTGAATAAGTTGTGGGCATTTTCATATTATTTTTGTAAATTTTGTATGGCAACCCCTTTAGGGCGTGGAGATATGGGGTAAGTATGTTCTAGGAATATGTTTGGTAGAAGAACCTAATGGGAGTCGGTCGTGCATTTTATTGCTCTAAGGCCGACTCTGAAGAAGTTGTGGGCATTTTCATATCATTTTTGTAAGTTTTGTATAGCAACTCCTTTAGGGTGAGGAGATAGGGGGTTGGTGTGTTCTGGGAACATGTTTTGGAGAAGAAACTAATGGGGGTCGGTTGTTCACTTTATTGCTCTAAGGCCGACTCTGAACAAGTTGTAAGTATTTTTATATCATTTTTGTAAATTTCGTTTAAATTTTTTTTGTAATATCCATTTGCGACCCCATAAATTGTAAATATTCTGGAGCCTTAGAGATAGGGAAGTCGATACAATTGTTCAAATGTTGTAAGTTTTCTGTTTCGAAAACTATGATAGCTATGCACTTTAAACCCACCACAATTAATTATAATATTTCCGTTTTAAAAACAACTTGCCTAGATTAGGTGACTGGGTAAGCAAATAGACCAATGTGAAGGGAATATAAACTTCGGCACAGCCGATTATAGCGCTCCTACTGGTTTAAAGTAAAGTTATTTGTACTTTTACGGTGCCACACAAGTCCAAACATTTCGCAACTTTATCATTATTAAGAACTATTTTAGCAGCGTATCACCTTTTAAACAGTTTTCTTATTGATATTTTCTAACCTTACTAAGTTTTTACTATAAATTTTAATTTAACTCATCTTTATTACTATGCTATTGCTTTTAACTTTGTCTTCTTTTGTCTATCTTTCAAGGAAAATATAGACTTAAGGTTCATTGACCACATAATTATCAAATGAACTTCAGTCTTACAACTTGAAATTATGTTTTTTTCTTTTTTTTCTTCTTTTATTTACTTTAATATTGTGGAAAACTATAAAATAACTTCATCTAGCAGTTGTACAAACTACTGACACCACAAACATAAAATATACACAAATTTACAGGTAATATTGAAATTTTTTATTCGTAGAGTGAATTCTATTAGGAAGTCAATGCAGTCTTCAATGCTTTTTTTGTTATTGTTGTTTGTTTTGTTGTAGCATTATTATTGCAGCAAAGAAGGGGGTTAAGTTGAGCTTAACACGCGATATTTTTACCTTTTTTTACAACTTAAGTATTTGTTATGTATTATAGGTAAAACGGCATACAAACATACATATATTTCTCAGATTATGGTCGATGTTAAGAAAATAAAAAATAAAAAAAAAGATAAACAAAATTAAAAAAAAAATTATAACAAAAATGTGTTAAATCATCAAAGTCATTTAATTTGTTTTTAATTAAATTTCATTTAAGTAAAAGAAAAAAATATTTTTTATACAAAAAAAGAAAGTAATAAAACTTATGGATAAAAATTTTTGTTATTGATAACCGCCAAAAAATGAAATAAATATTAGGGCGTTTCACGAAAACAATATATATTTAATTTTATACAAAATATTTATTTTAAGGCAAAATTAAAACACTTTCAGCAAAAGACCCAGATTATGTTGTTTTTTCTCTATATTCCCCTCTATTACCATAGTGGAGAAAATTCGTTACTAATATTTTTGCCTGCTGAGAAGAGACGGAAATTATTTAATGGCTGGATGAACAATTAACCTGATCAAGAGCAGGGTAAACTCTTGAGATAGCAGTGTGGTTGCGCAGCAATTGCTGTTTTTTTTTCGGGCATCATTTTTTTTTCATTTAACTGGTATGTATACTTAAAAACTGCAAGTCAATTTGAAAGAATATAAAATTTATGAAATTTTCCATACGCTCATCTAAGAATAATAACAGTTTTGGACTTAAACATTAAAAAAAAGTTAGTTAGATCAGAGAGCAGTAGGTAGTAGCTCCTATGAACGTGGGCCTGTTTTCAAAAATTTTGGATGCGATCTATATAGAAAAATAATAAAGCTTTCGACTTTTAACCTGCTACAAAGTGTGATACAATATCAACACAAAAAAAAAATAATTTTCAACTTAAAAATTTGTTGATTTGATTAAAAACATGTTTAGATTACAACCTATCAAGATATTCGCATATTCAATTAAATAATTTAATTTAAATTTTTTAAAAATTTGCAATAAAAAAATTAATTAATCGATTTAATTAAAACACAAACAAAAAAAAAATAAATACAAAAAAACAAATAAAATTTTTTTGGTTTTTTTTTTTAATTAATTTATATTTATTTAATGTTTATTTAATTTACTTATATATGTATGTATTATAACAAGTCTCAACAGCTACTCGAACTGTGGGCCATATGAAATCAAGGCGTACACTCTATCCACTTAGCCAACAAGGCATTATGTATATTTTTAAGTGTTAAACTAAGTTTAATTTTCTAATCCCCACATTAAAAAAATCAACTCTAGCAACTGAACTTGAGGTGAGCTTTGAATAAGGAAAAACAAAAAAAGCCTTGAGGAAAAATTTTAAGCTTTTTTTAAGAATTTGTAAACGCTTAAAAACAATTAAAATTTTTATTGAGATAATTAAATTTTAAATTAAAAATTGTTTGATTAATTAGTTAATTGAAAACAATTTGGAAATAATTTTTTCTGTGTTTTTTGTGAAACGAAAAGACTTATTGATATCGACTTTAAACCTGGGGCAAAAGGTGTTAATATAATAGTAATCTATAATTGAAATTCTATATCCGGAATTATAAAAAATTTAGTGAGTTAGTGCTAGCCAAATATACAACTTCAATTTTTTAAAATTTGTGATTTACATATTTTCTTTTAAAAAACAAAAACACAACACAAAACATAGCTCGTTAAATAATTAGCACATATTCATATTTAAATATTAAGTTGACCTACTTTTTGATTTACTTATAAAATATTTCTACCAACAATTTTTTTTGAGTGTAAAACAACGAAATTCACATCTATGAAGAAACACCATTAAACAAACTAAAGCAAAAAAAGGTTAATGGCTTAAAGTGAAACATTTAAAACCAGAATTCATCAACAGTTTTATTTTTATTTTTGACAACTTAATAATTTTGAAATCTTTAGAGTCATAGGTGACTAAGACACAAGCATGTTAAGAAAAACTTTATTTAAAATAACGCCCTAAGCTAAAAAGAAATCGTTAAAATGTTGTGAACAATTTTCTTTTAGTTTTAGACAAAATGGTTACGTTCCAATTGTTTTTGTAAGACATAAACAGGGAAAATGTTAAAAATAAAACTCTTACTTAAACCAGAAAATTATTTGTTTTCTTTTCAATTTAAAAGGTTTAAAAAACAACTCACCGTTATCAGTGAAGCATCTTCCAAAACATCCGATTTTAAGTTACGTCCACCGCCAGCCAAATTTCCATTACTGGAGAGCAGGACACTGTTTAAAAGATTCTTAAAACTTAAAGATGTATAACTAAAGGGCGAAAGTATGGTAAAAGCCATTGAACTTTCAAAAAGTTGCATCGTAAATATTGCATAAAGAACCAACGCAATTGGCCAAAGGCCACTGTGACAACAAACTAAATCGCGACCATTAAAACGATTTATATTTTTACTTTTTTTCAACATTTTTCCACAACAGTTAGGTGGATTTTTCATTTTTCGATTTCTCACTCACTTAATATTTGTAATGGCAGTATTTTAAAATGTTTAAAAAATAAAAAAAAAACTTGACTAAAAAACTAAAGAAATTACGCCAGCACTTGTTAAAAACAAAAAACAAACATAATAAAATAGGCGCAAAGGCGGCAGACACTTTTGCTGCATTGAATTTACTGCAGCAAGTTATTGGAAAATTTTTCAAAAGTTTTGCAATTTTTTTAAGGCAGCTTGTTTGTATTAAAATATATAAAAAAACACACTTTTTTCAAACTGCTTTTTAGATGTTTTTTTTATGAAAACACAATCATAAGGCAACAATTTTATTTTTTTATTAAAAACATATTAAACTTTTCATATATTTTCAAAACATTTCTCTTTGCCAAATTTATTTTGACTGTAGCCGGTGATCATAAGAAAGAAAATTAATTTGCATTTTTAAAAACCGTTTTTCTTTGGCGCGTTTTGTTTTTTTTTTTAGTTTTTAGTTTACGATTTTAAGTTTTCAAACCGCTCGCCTTGAATGCTTTACTTCGACTACATATAAACGCTTGTTTAACTTAAGTTTAGCTTTATTTGAATTCGCACCTGTTTCACGATCGTTTTTGCCATTCATACCTGTTGAGGTTAGATGTTGTATGTGCATATAAGCAACATACATGTTGGCTATGATTTGGGAAGAAGTACATAATTGGGTTGCTGGGTTAAATATATTATGTCAATCAAAACTATCAACATAATAGGTATACATACCTTGGTATTGTAGTTTGTAAATTAAATTCGTAATTTATTCACAAATATTTGAACTTGAGTATTAAGAAGAAAAATATAAATTTATTTGTTTTAGATTAAGAGGTTGCTTACAATTAGTTAAGGTTGCTACCAGAATAAATGTCTTTGGCTGAACTATAGGCAACTCCCGTTCTTTCATTGTGACTTTGACTGTATGTTCTTTCACTGTAGCTCTGTCCTTTCATTGGGGCTACGGCCCTCTTTTCTTTTACTGTGGCTTTGGCAGTCTGTTCTTTTCTCTGGGGCTACGGCTCTCTGTTCTTCACAGTAATTGATAAGCTACTGGTGGAAACCTGTGCCCTCGGGCATATTACCCATCTGGACAAGTGCCTATGTTTACTTCCTCGTGATATCAACCGGGCAACTCTCAGCTACTTGAAGGCAAGCAGACTTGGCTAGTTTGCCCTAATTGGTGGTGTGCCATGCTTCCTTATCAAAAAATTACACAGCAGTTTAAGGTCTAACTGGTACCAATACCTTGTCTGTTCAGATTTAAATTGGTACAAATAGACGGAAATCGATTTCCGAGGCTGACCGGGGTCCTATCTGGTATCACGGGAATCAGAAAGACCCCGTGTGCGTGTGTTGCACTTTGTGATTATTGGTGAGGTCTTCCTCGGAAGTACATGTGGTGGCTGTGGTTATCCCCAATTGGGACAACTACGAACGAAAGTTTATATACTGGGGTCCGTCTTGTGCGAATTCCAGAGTGATCGCGTAAGTGGTCTTACACGAACTTAAGGTTCGGAAGAAAGAGTCTCTAGGTTTTGGCTAGTCTACCCAAGCACATGAGCAACTGATGGAGTATGATAATAGCTGAAAAGGTGTGTGTGCTTGGAAGTAAGTGAGTGGGGAAACTAGCTTTGGCTTGGGACCCTATGATCTGAAATAAGACCCCGTCAAATTAGTAGCAAAAAGCTAATTGGCCGGCATTGGCATGTTAAAGCATGTGAGGGATTTCATCCTGACTGAGAAGGAGAAGATTATGAAGCGTTGATCAAATGGTGGAATGCTTGAGCCCGAATGATAAAGTCATATAATCATTTTCTCTTAAAGTTGGGAGCAGTTTCATGAGTGTGTGGAAATGTGTCTTTGTCGGCACGGCTCTGTTTTGGTTGGGAAACGATGAAGTCAAAACTGGAGACGCAATTCAGGTTTAGATAGCCCAACTCCTCAACAAGGGTACTGTTAATGGCTATCATGGGGCCATGATTGGGAATTGCTACCTGGAAGGTTTAGCAAAGCATCTGGTGTGCCATGTCACAGGCAATATTGTGACGGTGTTGAGTCACCATGAGTTTAAGCCTACGCGGCAGATACTCATGTAAAACGACATCCGACTGCTCTTTCCCTTTGAGTTTGGCTATCTGTTCTTTTTCTGCGGCTAAGGCTGACTGCTCTTCACAAAAGCTTCGGCCTTATATTATTTACTGTGGTTTGGACGTCTGTTCGTTTCCTGTGACTTCGGCTATCTGTCCTTTCATTTTGGCAGTCTGTCTTTAGGCTGATAGCTCTTCACTGTGGCTTTGGCTGACTGCTCTTTACTTCGGCTTTGCCTATATGTTCTTTCATCGTGGCTTCGGCTTCTTCAATTATATTTGTATAAAAAGTAGTTTAATAAAGCTAAGAGGTATTGTATATCCCTGAAAGGAAGCATTAACTGTCTTATTTTTAAGAAATTGAGAGTCGCAAAGTCCTCGGCACGGCTGAGTAATCGCAGCCAATGACAGTAATATGTCAGCGGAATACCCTGCGGCTATATGAGACGGTATTCGGTTAGGCTAGGGAGAACAGAGAACAGTTAAAGGAAAGCCAAGAAAAACAAGAAAAAAAGAAAATTAAAGTAAAACTAGTGGCAATCGCACCCAAAAGTCCTAGACTGGCAGACTGACTTACTTAACACTGATCTACTGGGGCACTCGGTACTTAAATTGATTTTTAATAGGGTGTTAAAATTTGATGGCAGGTATTTGCTGCAACTTGACTTAATTTTCAGAGGACAATGCGATGCACATCACTGGTGTTACGTGATTGACTCCATTTTAACACTTTTTTAAAAGCGGCAATCACCACATGCTGTTGGGTGAAGACAATTTATTGACGGAGTAGATGAAATTACCTCCTTTAATCTTGTTAACTTGAAGGTGTGTACAGAAATATCTTACAAAAGAACTGATACGGGGAGAGATGTTTATTACAGAAACATGAGTTTAGATTTCATTCATCTTAAAAACGTAGGCTGACCTGCTAGTAATTGGTAATGCTGCTTAATGGGGTTGGCACTACCGTTAATTTGCCTGAAATATCAGGATTTTCCCTCTTAGCCAATCCGTCATCGTGTTAATTTTTAATGTAAGCTGTAGATGAAACTTCTGCACGACATTCGAACATCCTTAAACTGCATGGCGATGTATGCTGCCATCACCATCACGTAGTTGCGCAAATACGCAATCAATGTGGACAACTGCGTTACTGATGCACCGGCAAAGATGGTACGTATCTGGGTGAAAGGGCGATTGGCAATTTCTGTGCCACTTCACTCTTCACCTGCAAGCTCCTCTAAGATACAAGCAGTGGCAAAACTGCCAAAGCAGTTTTAAATAAAATTTTACCAAGGTTGGTTTCAATACGTTTCAAAAAACTACTGCAACCGCAACTACTAGTCCCTGCTGATCTGGTAGCGATTCTGGCAACATGGTGCTACATTTTAGTGCCGAATTTTAGATTGGCAACTTCTCATCATACTTCACTCTTAAATGTTGCTCCAAGTGGGCGGGTGTAAAACGTAATATTTTTGTTATCAATGCATAATGCGTAGCCTTTTACACTGTGTAAGATCTAACAAAGTTATGTAAAATAAAGTACTTAGAGGCGTTTAGGTTTTTTATTATTGAAATAAACCGTCTGTTAAGATCTGAAAACAAAAATGTTTCTTTAGCCAAGGATTTCTTTACATAATAGAAATAATTTAATAATCAATTAAATACTACAAAATAATTTTAATAAAAAGCAAGGCAGCTTATAATTTTCATTATCAATTTAATGGTAAAGCAAACTTAAAATGACTTTATGTAAGTAATCTAACAGAAAAGCCTTGCAAACCTATCTGAGAATCAAGATCAAAGCATCAGGGCCTTTGAGTTTAAACATTTTAAACAAATAAACAAATTGTTTACAAGACTCAACTATAAAAAATGATTCTCATTAAATAAATGAATAAACGATTGTCATAACAAACGTAATTATTGTTGTCATTAACATTTAATTTCTAATAAATAACGTAACACCAGTAAGTTGTAAGACATACAAATGTGTTATCGCACATTTTTCAAAATTACAACTTTTTTAAACAAAAAAAAAAATACAGAAACAGCAACCACAATCTTAAATGTAAAACTATAAATAATCATGATAACAAAATAACAATGAATTAAAATTAATGCTTAAGGCAAAATGAACAACAACATTCAAAAAAAAAAATCACATTAAGACACATCAATCAGACAGAAAGCCAGTTTTTCCGTCAAATATTAACTTTTTTTGCATTTTTGTTTTTAAGAAAAAAATTGTTTAAAAATTTTTTAAAAGATACAAATAATTTTTTTTTATTTTAAAACTTGTTTGTTTTTTAAATAAACTTGTTCGGCACGCGTTTTTTCAAGTAATTTTTTAAACAACGCGTCGTGATTTTTTGCTGCCGCAAGTAAAAAAATTTTTGCGGTTTTTGAGAGCTGAATGTGAGCCCAATTGCACAAAAAGGGTAAAAATTTTTTTGCTTAACAATATTAAATAAAAACGTGTTTTTAAATAAAATTCAATAAAATTGTATTCCCGAACGGATTGTTTTTTAATTTCTAACACCCAGAGCTGACTATACAACATACAACATTGTTTTGATATCGCAAATCCAGGTTGTGGGTAGCAGGTTAAATTATGAAACTTCTAATTATTTTGAAATTGACTGGAATGATCTCTAAGCTGTGAGCCCCACGAGTAAGCACAGCTAAGTGTAACTGGCGCAAAAGATAGCGTCCCTTTTCTGCCATTCGATGTTATCCTAGAATTGATGTCTGTATTTTTAATTGCAGAGAGTGTAAAAGAAGGTCCGCAACTCAAAAGGTAGTAGTGACTGTATGGCATCAAATCTGACATTAAGTGGGAAGTCAGATGATACCCTTTTTCGATCACTGATTGGCTGATTGGGTAAGAAGGAATACTGGAAGTACAGACTGGTCGAAGTACACAATATCACTGAATAGATTTTGTGTCCTTTGCAAACTTTTGCTGACTCGGGCGACATTGTTTCGGTAAATTCGGAAAATTTTATAAATTGCGTTATATTCATGTCCTCAACACGAAGAGATCCAATTTCGAAACCAGCTTGGCAGAAAAAGCAGCTAAAGTTAGAGAGACAAGAAGTTTGTGGGACCTTAACATTAGTTAGGACCTCTGAGGAGTTTGAGTTTTGAGGCGAGGACAAAGCTGCCCTAAGAAAGTTCTTAAGGCAGAGCAAAACTCATGGAGGAGTTTTTAAGGTTGAGGTTTTAGTGAAGAAATCACACTACGCACTTTGCTGCCTGGTAGTTAAACTTTGCCCGGTACAATTTGTAGGGAAAAATGAAAAGTAGACAAAACGCATTGGAGAGACTTAGTGCACGTTTTTTGACACCCCCTTTCCCGGCTGTGTAGATACTTCTATTCTGTCAGATTTGCACCATAATATGGTGAGGAATAGAGACTGCTATTATGTCTCCCATGACAAATTTGAGTGGAAATTTCATTATTGCAACCATAAGAATTTCTCGTGGTAAACGGCAGCAACGAAATACTACTTGGGTGGCCTTTATCTTAAGAGATTATTTGAGACTGCACCATGTTCTTGTATTTTGGAGGGATCAAGGGTTGTACTTTTACCGAATTCGGTTAAAAGTTATCATTTATACCCAAAAGACTAAAGACCTACTTATCTCGTCATTCGTTTAAAATATTTTAAAAGAGCTATTGATTTTTATATCAAGGATAATATGACTTATACTGTAGTTCCCCTGAGGCAACAAGCAACCCTTTACAAAGGGAAAATTGAAAGGGACACTTCTTCATTAAATTATCAAACAGACTGAGAAGGCCTTAACCTATGGGGAATAAACACAGGGAGTTTTCCTTGATATTTCAGATGCGTTTTACAGTGTATCCAGCGCTGCGCGCTTCTGGCTCTCTGCCAAGGGCCTCAACCGGACTGAAATTACCAAGTTTTTGTTTCTTCTTGTCTGGTAACATCGGGAACGCAAACGCTGTATAAGAGGTCCTCAAGATCAGCCAGTTCAATATAACCTAGGGCGTATATTTTTTGATGGTTGGATCCAAGGTCGATGGAAGAAGCAGCATCTTTCGGGCCAAGGCCATATTGGTCTACTTAGCTGCTGATCTTGCCCTGTCTCTCCACACTAAAAATATTCAAGTAAATATTCTCTTGACAGATAGGCGGTGATCAAGGCGTATTCCCCAAGCTTTACATGCCATCTAGTTTCCTAAGAGGACAAAGAATTTATAATTTTCATATGTGTCATAAAGAAGATGCTGCTTCAAGAGCATGGAGGTATTGGGGAAGATGATATCGCTTGTTAATTTGAGAAGCAGAATATATGTTCACGGAAAGACAAATAAGCGTTTGTGCTTCACTTCAGCTTTACAATAAAAGTGTAGACCATGCTCCAAAGTTTAGTGCCACAGAAAAAAGTTGATGCGTGATTCTTACAAAGTCATCGCCTTGAACACTATTCACAGTCAACGTTGACTAAAAAGGGGTTATCTTCATCGCTGCTTTCATGAGGGGTCAACGTTTAAATGCTTAGAACGATATAATTGATACCTTTCTTTCGGTGACTGCTATCTTGGAAGCTGCCGGTATATTTTTCCCTTTATTTGCTCTTTTAAAACTCTTTATTTGCCAAACAGCAAGAAAAAAGTGAAAACAAGTTGAATATTCGTTTCGATGGCGGCATAAGAAGAAGGTACCTATGAGATACATTCCCTATTCGTTTAATAAAAACTATCAAAAAACAGTTTTACAGGGACATAAAATTTTCTAAAATAACAACTTTAAGTATGGCAAACTGATTTTTTAGCCATCTCCTTTAGAATAATTTTTAATTGACATCACTTATAATGATCAACAAGTTGCTTAAGCGCCAACACAACAATCAAGTTAAATTTTACAAAAACAACCTCCAACAACAATTAAAATAAATACAAATTTTTTAAAATGAAAGAAAAATGCTGCATTTGAAATATTTCTAAAAAAAAAACTATGAAAAAACAGCTGACTAGCAGTAACCATAACATACTTATCAAGTCATTTAAAGCCTGCAGTCTGCAACTAATATGGCTAAAACAAAAAGGTAACTACAGCTACAACAGACGACAACAACCCAACTTATTATCATCGATTGTTGTTTGAACACACGTTAAATGACAGCAATATTTTATCACGATTTGCTTCCAATGCAACCAATAACATTTATTCACTTTGTTTAGAAACTGCTGCTTTAAAATAATGTTTAACATGTCTGCAACTAAACAATGCATTTTTGTTGGCAACGTAGAAGTCTACGAAAAAAATATGAGATCATTAGGTCAAACATGTTTTTGATTTTATTTTATAGTTGTTTCATACATAAGCATTTATTAACACGTGACTACTGGTGTAAATGCATACAAACAGATGCAGTTATCAACAGTTGGAAACCGAACTTAAGTCATTTATTTGAAACATTAAGAGTTACTAAACTTAAGGCATTAACTTAAAATTTTATAATTCCGGCATTTAATAACAAGTATTTTAATGTTTTGACTACAAGTATTTAATTATTTAGTCATTAATCGATTTATTTGCGTGTTTAATGTCAATATTTAAATTGAAAATTATGATTCAATTCAATTCAATTCAATTCAATAGGAAGCCCGTTCCAGTGATTATGTTTCTCATACAAGAGGGATCTCAGCAGGTAGCTTTCAATGGTGCGAGAGCCTAAACGAAATTAAATTTGTAGGTATGTTAACTTTTTTACATATATTATGCACCTCTTAACCAGATAAAAATAGTGCTCAGTGCAAGAACAGAGCTGTTTTCGATAATGTGTAAGTTTACCCCCATCTACCACCTGACAAGGCGCCCTCTGGGAGAAATGCTTAACTTCTTAATGGATACCTAAAACAAATACCAACCCTAAAATAAATTTTCCTTTCAAAATCATCTACTAAATATATATGTTAAAAGGGTTAAAAGGGTTGGTTAATATACCCGAAATCCACATTTAAATGTATTCCATCTCGTAGCCGTCATCTTCGTCCCAATGTAATGCACCGAACTGTTGATAATTTCATTGTGGTAGTTATGATCGAAATGTTCCTATTTTTAGACCCTTCACATAAAAATTTTATTTTCAGGATTTAAATAAATAGAGAAGTCGATTAACCCACATCCGTCTGTTGAAATCAAATTTCCGAAGCCAAATAAAGTCCTGGGGAATGCGTTTTGTTACCAAACTATCGGAAAAATCCCTGAGACAGTCTTAGTTCTAAACCAACAAAAATGCAAAACTACGAACCAATAATTTATAAGCAAGAACCTAATATAAATCATATGTTCATATACATGTATCCCAGTTCCAATACATCTTAGTGATCAAGGGGATTTTTACCATAAACTCTGGCACAGAGACTTTGCTACTTGTAGAAACAAGCTAATGCACACCCCTTATCGGCATGTAGTCTTAGGTCCTAAACGTCGGCTCTCACTGCCTTAATATTCTTTAGCTGAAACTTTACTATTTCGATGTCATTCTGGCTACGCTTCTAAAACACTGGATGAATGCTTTCCGCCTGCCTTCCGTCAGCTTTATGAATGTCAAGATATCGAAGTCAAATGCTGATAGCTACCATATATTTTTGGCTTTTATACGTACTGTGGCTAGCTTCTCATGCACTGGAGTGAATCGGAAAATTAGTTGTTTGAGTCTTCATCTAACCACGTATTCACAGCCAAACTCATATCTGTTTCATTGCAGCTATAATAGAGCGCATTTACTTTTGGTGAAGCTACCACGTATTTTCTATTGTATGGCGCTTCAGGCAATGCGGTAAGTGACCTTGTACTTTTCAAGTACATCTGCCAGTGCGTGCACCTACAAGTACCCTATAAAGCCTTCGAATCAGGAGCAAAGTCGCAAACCATGATCCTTAAAATGTTTTCGGGGGCTGTCAATATTTTGAATTAATTGCAGCCCAATTAAGCCCACTACCTTTAATTGCATTAAAAGCAGCTAATCCAGGGGACCCCACGCGATGTACAGTGTTTACAATTTAGATAAAGGAGCGACTCAGATTAGTTAAGTTGACATATAGAATGGAACATGTGAAACAAAGTATGTTTTACTAAAAGGGAAAAAAACATTGGTGTTAACCTAGCTTAATGAATCATGAGCGGAGTAAAAGGAATGACTGTAGAGTTTTTAAGGATAGATGGCAAGGAGTTAGCTGAGTAGGAACTAAGAGAGGGTAAACTGGGAAACGGTATTGGGGCCATATTAGGAAGCAGATGACTTGGGAAGAAACAGTGAAAAGGGAAGGATTCACGGCTTTTTGCGCTGGTTTCTGTTCTTGGTCTTACCATAACTTTTTCTTTTTTGCTGGTGCCCTTCCAGCTTTTTTCCTCTTTCACTTATTTTCGTCGCACTGCGAGTGCTGATGCAAAATAGCTCCAGTTTTCTTCATCAACCTTATAACCCACGATTGTTTTGATATGTCAAGAAAACGGCTTCTCTTTGTGTAATTGGTGCAACTTTCCCGGGATTTCTTGAACAGATTATGTAAAATTTTTAATATTTCAATTACTTTTTACTTTTTTAATTTTTTAGCAAACCTCGGAGTTAATTATTTTTCCTAAGAAGTGTACAAAGTTTGGGTCCACCTAAACTAAAACTGCTTTTGTATTAATAAAACTGGCCTATAAGTTTGGAATATTGTTACAGTTTTAATTTTTTCATATATTTTTTTTTAGTTTTTGTCTCTTTTACCATTTACGTTGTTAAGTTGGTAAATGTGTCATGGAGTTAACTTGTGAAACAAATTTTCCTGTTTATCATAAAACAATATGGTGATGGAATTTTTTAATGCAGGTTGGTTTGGATTTTCTTTTGGTCACAGTTGTGTTGCAACAACAAAAATCAAAAAATGTGAAAAAATACGAAAAAAATTTAAAGCTGCAAAGAAAAGATGAAATATTCGTACAAACATATGTATGTAAGTAATCGTATGAATGTATGTCTGTGTGTCTTGTTAGCTGAGATATGAAATTGTTGTATTAATCAAATATTGGAAAATGTCAGCAAACTTTGAATTTTTGAACAATATTGGATACTTTTTGTGTTAAAGTGATTTTGGTTCCAGTTGATAAAGAATGTAGGGGATACAATTGTGGTCGAAAGCTGCACTTCAAGAAGAAAAGATAAAAAAAGTTGATAATTATAATACGAATTGCGAATTGGTTTGTAACATTTAAACTCTTTAACGAAAATGTAACGTCTATGGTGCTGTACCTGTCATAACAATGATATAAGTATACAACGTTGTAACGCGGTGTGGGATTTATCTTTCCAAAACCCCCATAAACCATAAACAGGCTATAAACATACTTTAATGCCTTAATTTCAACAAACATCTTTCACAAAAAAAAAATAAATAAAATAGAAAAATGGTTTTGATTACCAATTGATTGAATCAATCAATAAAATGTTCAAATTTGCACCTTTCAACAAATGATTATATCAATCACCTAAATTGTATTAAAACATTTTTAAGATTTTATTTATAAGGATTATTATTGAATAAGCTTTAATACGCAAACACCTTAATTAATTGAAAAAAAATAATACATATTAATTTTTTTGGGCTCGGCTGGGGTTCGAACCTGGGCTCCTTGTGTGGTGCGCGAGTGCACGAACCAGTGCGCCACTCCACTGTGTTGAAAGTTACTATACACTTATATGTACTTATTATATAGAAAAAAAAACAATTTTTTCCAATCAAACACTTAAAATTTTGAATCCAGAAGCTTTAAAATATAACGATTATTTAAAACAATTCAATTACTTGGATGCTCAACCTTTTTTTGAGTTGTTAATTAGCTTACACCCAATTGAAAGATGCTGTTATTTTTGCAAATAGCGGCCAATGTCAAATAATTTTTGACATTTGTGAACTAGATAGATGTAAAATACAAGTGAATAAGTTATTGAGGCAATTCACTATCCAAGAACACGGAATAATCGTGTATGGTACCACACGAGATGCTACTAAGAGTGACCGGCCCCTCTGCGAAGATATAGGGCTGTAGCCAGAAACATCGACCAGACACCGTGCCTCGCAATAATCCATCAGCCGGTTGTCCCTAAGGCGAAATTTGGTAAAAAACCTGCGCGTGTTTCCGTACAAAGTCCAGACCGCGAATCAGCTGCTCGCTGTCGACCGCCAAACGCGTGTAACCTACGCCTAAGCTATCCTCAATCTCGAGGACGAAGTGGTCGATTTTTCGATCAAAATCATAATGAGCGAAGAGGCTGATTTCCATCTTAGCAGGTACGTGAGCGAGTAAAACTGTTGCTTCTGGGGCACTGAAAATCCACGAGTGATATACGAGGAGCAATAGCACCATCTCAAAGTGACTGCATGGTGCGCTATTCACGCTGGAGGAGTCATCGGGCCATTTTTTTCGAGGACGCCGCTGGTCAAACGACAACAGTGAATGGTGCTTGCTGTAGGGCCATGCTAAGCGAGTTGTTTCTGCCACAATTGATCGAATAAGAACTGGAGGCCATGTGGTTTCAAAAGAATGGAACAATGGCACACACTGTTCTGAAGGCGGCTTTCCCGGGTCGCCTCATCCCTCGTTTTGGCGATTTACATTGGCCCGCAAGATCGCCTGATTTTACCGTTCCAGACTCTGTTGTTGGGGTTTTTGAAATCTCGTGTTTACGTTAACAAGCCCGAGACCCTAGAAGCTCTCAAGGCAACATTCTTTATTAGTGCAAGAATCTGCTACGCGTAGTTCTCGCCAAAGTGATGAAAAATGCCATAAAACGATCCCGTATAACAATCAGTTGAAACGGCACCCATTTGGCCGATATCGTCTTCCCTATTTGACCAATAAAACTCTAAAGGTTCAAGTAAACATAATCAAAGAACAGAATCGAAGTTTTTTATTTAGAAATAAGAGCCAAACAACATCGGATGTCTTCTTTTGGCCCACCTGTATGTCGCGCATTTGGTTCTCCATTACAAGTGTCTCTGCAAGTCGTTTTTGCCCTTCCTTTATGTCTAATTTCAGTTTTTCCTTTACAAATTTTAATCTGTTTTCTGTATTTGTTCGTTTAATGTTTTACTCTATGTGTGTTCATATGATTTGTGTCTGCTTGTTCGCCTTACAAAGATGAATTTAAGTTTTGCAATTTGAAGATTTGAATTTTTGAAAACAATTAAAAGACAAACGTTTATGACTCGGTTACATATCAAATGGCATTTTTAATATTTGTCTATTTGCCTTTTAAGCAAGTTTCTGTATTTCACATGTTAGTATTTGTCTTTCTTTACATTCGCCATTTGATAATTGTTTGCTTTTCTGTCATTTAGCAACTGCTGCTTAGTTTTTTTTTGAAAAGTTGAAACTATTTTGGTTTGCAAAATATTGAAGAGTCACGAGGAAAGTGTTTTTGCTTCTGTTGGAGCATGATATTAGCATTAGCAGCAGTTGTAACAATTTGAATAAAAACAACAATTTTAATACATAATTGTATCTCGACAACAACAATGACATTAGTAAATGTGTTTTGCATTTGATTTTGCTATTGAAACAGTTGCATAAGTAAAGTTTTGCAATTGTCTGCCTCTTAAGATGTTAATCTTTGTGTTAATATCTTTTGAAAAGTTAAGAATGGAAAAAGAAGAGGAAACAAAAACAATCTTGTATGTAACCCTTGCGCTCTAAAGCTATTGACGTGACCGGCTGGCCCCAGAGCGTCCGTTCTGCCGAGAATATCGCGCTGAAACATCGACCAGATGCCGTGCTTCGCAGTTAGTCATCTGCCGATCGTCCCTAAGGCGAATTTAGTTCAAAGATCTAAGCATGTTCCTGTACAAAGTCCAGTCCGTACATCAGCTACTGCCCGTTAATCGCCAAGATCGTGTAACCTACGCCAATCTCGCGGCCGAAGTAGACAATTTTTCGACCAAAATCGTAATGAGCGATGAGGCTCTTTTTCACCTCAGCGGGTACGTGAATAAGCAAGACTATCGCTTCTGTGGCACCGAAAATCTACGAATAATACACAAGGAGCCATTTCACCCACTCAAGGTTACTGCATGGTGCGCTTTTCACGCTGCAGGAGTCATCGGGTCATTTTTTTAAGGACGCCTCTGGTCAAACGATAACAATGGACGGTGCGCGCTATAGGGCCATGTTAGCCGAAATTTTTCTGCCGCAATTAAATTAATTAGCACCGGAGAACATTTGGTTCTAACAACACAGAGCAACGGCACATGGTGCGTGAGCCACAACCGATACTCTGAAAGCGGCATTCCCGGGTCGCCTTATCTCTCGTTTTTGCAATTTACATTGTCCCGCAAGGTAGCCCGATTTAACCGTTACAGACTTTTTTGCAGGGCTTTCTGAAGTCCCGTTCTCACGTAAACAAGCCCGAGACCCTGAATGCTCTCAAAGGCATTATTCAACACAAGTGCGAGAATCTATGACCCGAAGTTCTCGCCCGTATAGCAATCAACTGTAGCAGCGCCCATTTGACCGATAACATCTTCCCGGCTTGACTAATAAAATTCTAAGTTTCAAATAAACTCGATTAAAAAACCAAATCGAAGTTTTTCATTTCGAACAAAATGAGAGCCAAACAACTTCACATGACTTCTTTTGGCCCACCTTGTATTTTTTGGCATGAAAAACGCATGTTGATAACTCCTGTTGTCTCTAGGACCTGCTGAAATCTGACAATATGGAACCAGACATTAATGCAATACCCAGTAAAACTATATAGAAATCAGTCTCTTGTGTGCGGAATATCGAAAATAAAAAAATAAATAAAATAAAATTTTGCCTTGTTTCGACCAATGAGCAACGCCCTTTCTGGGATACGCTTTACTTCCGACCAGGAATAACGACTCAAATATTTCAACATATTTAAAATTCTCTTCAAAGTATAAACCCAATAGCAATATTAAAAAAATAAAATAAAAAATTTGTTAAATCAATTTTGTGTGTGAAACAGACCACAGTGCAGGGCTTTTACTTTTTAAATCTAAAAGAGGCAATATGTGCCCTAAACCATTTCAGTACCTTATTATCAGCACCATAGCCTGTGTAGTTAGTCAGATGAATATCTTTTTATAACCTAATATTATTAGATAATTTTCAAATTAGCAAACTGTCTGACTATTATGTGTAATTGGCGCCAAAAATGCAGTCTCTGTTTATTATACTCTTAAATGATGTTTTTAATATCATCTGGCAATTTGTCTTTTTGTCTATTATTTGTTGATTTAAATTTGTAGTTACGGTCTTGCAATTATTTTAAGTCAACAAATTTGTAAAATAGCAGGGGATAAATAAAAATTTAGTCTTAAATATCTTTTTCTTCGTATACAATATAAATGTTCATTTAAGTTTTATTGATATAATTACAGTAATTGAATTTTGAGAGAAGCGCTTAAGCTAGGAAGAGGTAAAAAGCAATTACTTTATGCAGTTTGAATGATTTTGAAAAATAAGAAAAATTGAAAAGAAGTAAATTAAAATGAAATGTAGACATTAAGGCGCTAAAAACCAATTACCTAAGATTGCCCTTTATTGGTTTAAAATATTTAATAAAATTTTCTAAATAAATTGTTCCTCGTAGTTTGGCTTTAAATTTATTTTATACAGGGTGCCTGGTGGCAAATTTATGTTTTCAAATATGATTATTTCAAAAGGTAATACACGGTGCGGGGGGAGGGCGGCACCGTTGGAATTATCGATTGTGCGGATTTGTCAGTCACGATGCCGCAGTGGTCGAGTAAGTATCACACGTTCGCTGTGGAGACTTTTTTTAAGAGTTATGATTCTTACGTAATTGGACTTCGACAATTTTGTTTAAAGTTCGCTATTTGGCGAATTCGTGGTGGATCGAGTGTAAGCCTAATTCGTTCGAAGATGCAGAGATTCAACACAACTGCTTCGGCTGTGAATGTCCCACAGCCAGGGTCCAGTCGATCTACAAGGACTCACGAACTGGTTGAAAGTTATTCACGTAAAAATCCACTACTTTCAATACGAAAAAGAGCAGCTTTACTGCGAATTCCAATGCTGATTATTAATGAAATTTTAAAAATGTATCTGAAGTTCCAGCCCTTTTGAATTCAAATTGTTCAAAAACTGAAAGAAAGTAACTTTAATTTGCGCAAACATTTTTGTGAAACGATGCTGGAGCGTTTTCACACTCTAAATTCCATTTTTTGAGCGACAGGGCTCGTTCACCCCTAGCAAGCAAAAATCCCGTTACTGATGTAAAAGAACCCGCAACCCTTGATTGAAACATCAAAACAATTGTGTTGCCCCAGGGTAATTGTTTGGTGTGCCTTATTCACGCATAAGATAATTGGACAATTTTTTTTTGAAAATTCTCGAGACCAGGCGACGAATGCCAACGGTGAAAATTATCGATGCATGATTACGGAATTCTTTTTGCCAAACCTGCGAGCTCATCCATCGTGCTCTTCACATATGTGGTTACGACAGGATAGCGCGACTGCACACACAGCCAAGTTTCGATGAATTTTTTTTGGGAAAATTTTATTCAAGAACTGATGAATTGCTCCGGGAACATCCCTAGCCACGGAGATTGCCCGATATAAATTCCATGGTTTTTCTTATGGGGCTACTCCACTTTGAGGGGTATTATTATCTCTTGTGACTTTAAAGGAATAGATTCTTGGAGAAATCAGCTCAATTGAACCAAGTTCACTGCAGCGTGTGGCACAGGACACAATTCTCCGTTTTGAACAGTGTGTTCAACTTAACGGGAGACATTTAGATGGCATACTCTTAAAAAAATAAAATCCGCATTTTCATTCTATTCTTCAATGCCCCTAATAAAACTTTGTGCTAATTATTACAGATTTTATTTAAGTTTGAAAATATAAACCTGCTACCAGACGACACCCTGTATCAACATAAAAAAGTATTAAGAAGTCAAGGTGATTGTCAAGAAAACAATTTATTTGGCGAGAAGAAAAAAATTAAACTAAATTATACCGCATAAATCCATTACGCTAAATAAGACAAAGTCTGACGTAAGAATGTCATAAACACACTCATATGTACTGGCAGTCGTTGCACTTGCAACAAAGAAAACTTAAAAAACAAATAAAAAATTTAACAGCATGATTTATAAGACTCGAAGATATTTAAAAAAAGGCATTAAAATACTAAATGAACTGCTAAGGAATTAAGTCAAAAAGAATTCGGCCTTAGTGCCAAGAATTTTTTGTGACGTTTTGCAGTAAGTTTGAACAAAACAAGTAACTTAGAGGCAGTTAAAGGAATGAAATAACAGTCGGACAACAGAATAAAAAATTAAATGCAATTAAATATTAACAAAAAATTGTTGTTTGTTTTTTTATATTTATGTAGTTGCATTGTGTTTTTGACGGTACAAAAGATGCAAGAAATATTTTTTGAAAAAAGATTAGTTTATGTAAGTGTAAAAAATACTTACTTGTTCTATTAGCCGAATGCAAAATCTATTTCCAGCCGTTTCTGTGTTCTCCGCTTCTTCTCAGATTTCTGTGACTAAGTTTCAAGATGTCTTTCACCACTTGACCTTTCCACCGAAGTTTCGTTCTTCCCATGCTGTGTGATCAATCACCAAGTTCGAATTGAAATGACTTTCTAGCTGAACCAGCTTACCAACTATAAATATATAAGTACTTGTAACATCAGTATCTTGAAGAGAAAGGTCTTTCCTTGCCGGGAGAGTATAATCCATTGTCCAACATTTTTCTTCTTTTAATGCTGATTGTATTTTTGTGTTTGCACTGATGTAGACAAATTCAAAGACTATTTTAAAGTTGTCCACTTAATGAAAATAAAATAAATATTGATAAAAAAGTGATAGAAAAAAATAGCACATAAAATAAAATTTGAGTCAGTTATGGCCCAAAATGCTTGTTCTAAGATGATATTTTAATGGGGGCTACTTCAAAAAATGGACCATTTGTCATCACAAACAGTAGGCATCGTAAGAGTGTCAAAAAAAACTTAGATGTGCCATCAATCATTAAAATATCTTTAAAATTTGTACCTGTACTTTGATCACAAGAAAACACGACAGATGGAGTTTTGGGTGTTAAAAATAATTATCACACATGCTTAAGACCCCTACCACGTAGTGTAGTGTGGGGTGGGTGTAAAAGTCCAACAATTTTTTTTTATAACTTTAAAGGCATCTAAAAGCACTGTGGAAAATTGCTAAGAACTCTATGAATACCCGCTTTGAAAAAACGGGGGTTTCGAAAAATTTCGGGGATTTCATAAGCAAAAACGAACCAAAAAATACGCGGAAGGCACCAAATTGGCAACGCGGTATGTATATTTCTTATAAAGCTTTCGGCAACACTGTTTGTAAGATAATAATGAAACAAGCTCGATCGAACCTGTCGTTTCAAACATATCACACAGAACATAACTTTTATAATATAATTTTTTATTTCTTCTATTCAATCTTAAACAAAATTTTCTGCTTCAAATAATATTTTTACAAATTGTGTTTGTAACTTTGGTCATTAACCTTTGCCGTTATTTATTAAAAGATTTATTTTTCTATTTGCAACGCCAGCAATACAGATTTGTTTTAATATTAATGGGATAACAAGCAAAGGTCGTTTGTGAAAATAATTGCTGATCAACTGGCTTAAGCATCATCATAAAGCACAAATGGTATAACATTGTAATATCATGGCCAACAAGGTCACAAGGTGCAACAATTTTTTTATGTTTTCAATTTGTGCAATTTCAAATGAAAAAAAAAAAATAAACAGTGCGTAACACTTAAATAGTAGAAAATAGGGCGATTAAAAATAACATATAAAACCAGAAATGAAATTAACAAAAAGACCTTTAAAAAAAATATTTAGGTATAAAAGAAAGAAACTTAAAAAGAGAATCATATGAAATTTATTCCCTTAAAAATAAAACGCGAACTCGAAAGCCACAGAAATTAAGCAGCAGTAAATTTAAATTTTATTATAATTTGCAGCAAACAACAAAAATTTTAACTGATATTTTTTATTTATGGCCTTTGTATGGATGACACTGTGGTTTTCATGCAGAGTTTGTTTTTTGCTTTTTTTGTGGTTGTCATACAAAAATATTGTTTATCTCTCTTTGTTTTTTTATCATTTTTTATACCCTTCACATAGTGATAGGGTATATATCACTTTGTCATTCCGTTTGTAATTTCTTTATTATTCATTTGCGACCCCATAAAGTATATATATTCTGGATCCTTATAGATAGGGAAGCCGATTTAGCGTTGTCCGTCTGTCCGTCTGTCCGTCTGTCCGTCTGTCCGTCTGTCCGTCTGTCCGTCTGTCCGTCTGTTGAAATCAAGTTTCCGGAGTCAAATAAAAAGATACAGACCAGTTAATGGTATCAAACGATCACAAATATCCCGCTAACAATCGCTATTTAAAATCAGCAAAATCGGTTCACAATTGACCGAGATATAAGCGAAAACCCAGAGTAACCCATTTTTTTTAGGACAAAATCGGTGCATATATCCCTATATATCTCAGTAAGTATAGTCACTCTTGCCACAAAACTTGGCACGGATACTCCTAAAGAAGGGACCTAAATAATGGAAAAAATTTTTTCAGATAGGACCAGGGGAAGGGGTATTTTTTCTACAATTGCACAAATTTGGTGAAATATTTTATGCGCTATATCTCGTAAACTATAACAGCTATCGACTTAAAATGTTCTACAAAAAGTAATTGCACGCTAAGGACTACGCGTTAAAGAAAAAATTTTTTGAGTGGGGGCAATAAAAGGGGTAGCTCCCATACAAATCGACAATTACTATAAAATATTCGATACGCTATATCTCGGAAACTATGACAGATATCGAAATGAAATGTTCTACAAAAAGTAATTGCACGCAAAGGGCTACGCCTTAAAGAAAAAATTTTTTTGGTGGGGGCAAAAAAAGGGGTAGCTCCCATACAAATCGACAATTATTATCAAATATTCGATACGCTATATCTCGGAAACTATAACAGATATCGAAATGAAATGTTCCACAAAAAGTAATTGGGCCATAAGGGCTACGCTCTAAAGAAAATTTTTTTTGAGTGGGGGCAAAAAAGGGGTAGCTCCCATACAAATCGACAATTACTATAAAATATTCGATACGCTATATCTTGGAAACTATGACAGATATCGAAATGAAATGTTCTACAAAAAGTAATTGCACGCAAAGGGCTACGCTTTAAAGAAAAAATTTTTTGGGTGGGGGCAAAAAAAAGGGGTAGCTCCCATACAAATCGACAATTATTATCAAATATTCGATACGCTATATCTCGGAAACTATAACAGATATCGAAATGAAATGTTCTACAAAAAGTAATTGCACGCAAAGGGCTACGCCTTAAAGAAAAAATTTTTTGGGTGGGGGCAAAAAAAGGGGTAGCTCCCATACAAATCGACAATTATTATCAAATATTCGATACGCTATATCTCGGAAACTATAACAGATATCGAAATGAAATGTTCTACAAAAAGTAATTTAAAGACAAATTTTTTTGAGTGGGGGCAAAAAAAGGGGTAGCTCCCATACAAATCGACAACTATTATTAAATATTCGATACGCTATATCTCGGAAACTATAACAGCTATCGACTTCGAATATTCTACAAAAAGTAATAATCAAATAATTCATACATTTTGGAGAAAAAGTTGGAGAAGAGCAGGGGGACTAGACATTTAACAAGTTTTATTAACCTTCAAATATGAATAAAGTCGAAAACTTTTAAAACTCTCGACCTCAAATCTTCTTCATCTATTTCTATTATTCATACGAACGTTGAAATTTTGTTATTTTTTCTTTAAAACTCGCACAATGTTTTTTATTATATTATTTGCAGTACAAAATTTCTCGGCTGGGTATATTTAAAGACCAATGTGAAGGGTATATAAGATTCGGCACAGCCGAATATAGCGCTCTTACTTGTTTTAAAATTTATTTTTACTTTAACCTTGGCCAGGATTTAAAGCCTCTTTTTTTTTGCTTGTTTGCCATGGTACGAGTAGTTTAACCTTTGTTTGGTTTTAATGATTATTTTTGTTGTAGTTTATTTACATTGTTCGACCAGTTTTTGTTTAGTTTTGCTGTCAGAATTGTAAATTTTTAGGTTTGCATTTTTAGTTTGATTTGAGTAATGTATTTTAAGACAAGTTGTGATTTTATAATAAATTTCTTTAATCTTTTATAAACTTGACATTTTGTTCCAAGGAAATTTTATTTATTTTAGAGGTATTTTTAATAAAAAAGAACAAGTAAGAGCGACGAATCTTACATACCCTTCGCCACGTGGCTTTTACCCTAATTTTTTGAATTTTTGTATGGCAACCCCCTTAGGCGGTTGAGGTAGGTGGTACGTATGTTGTATGAAAATGTTTGCAAGAAAAAATGAGTTGGCGTCAGTCCTATATATGACCTATCCACGAGCACTCTGAAAGCTGTAGGGAAGGATATAGCTCGATTTCCCGAACTGTGTATGGGATCCCCCGTAGGCGATTATGATAGGGGGGAAAAGTATGTTCAAGGAATATCTTTGGGAGAAAAAACATGAAAAGACATAATTCCCCAGGGGAGCCTTACAAACGGACATGGCAGGATTATTTGAGACACGAAATAAAGTAGCGATTACATCATCCTGAAACTTAACTTAATAGCGAAGCCGAATGTAACTACGAAGGAATACGGCTGATTGGCGGCTCTCTGCTCTCTCTTTTCAAACCATAGGACAGGACAGATTGTTCCTAGATGGAAGGGAAAGAAGAACCTGCTGTCTACTGTCAAAAGTTGGCAAGCAGTGAGCCTATAAACTTTCTATTGACTGCAATGTCTTTCAAGCCGATATTCTGGCGGCCAAGATGTTCGCAGAAAATGCCTGGTCCTCCCAAGCTAAGAATTCTCAGATGCATATGCGCAGAAAGGGACTTGCTGGCTTTAGTTTAGTTTTACAATTACAGTATAGATACTGTTTTTGGGGTCAGAGCTACGGAGGCTTTTGTAAATACCACTTCGTATCGAGTCTTCAGGTTTATGTGGAGAGATTCTGATTTCGAGTCGACGAGGGTTTCGCATTTTGCATAGGGCTGGTTGTAGTCCTCTAGTATAAAATGGTAAAAAGTCATTGCCAGATAGCGGTTGACGCCAAAAAAAAAAAAAACGGGATGATTTGCCAGCGATAATTGCTGGTTCTGGGGGTATACCAGCGGATAAGAAGTTCGTCTGTGTTACTGCCCAGCGCTTGTGCGCTCTTGATCAAACTATTTTGGGTCTTATCTTCTTATCTGTTACAAATCTGGAGGGTCTACCTGGGACTGGTAAAACATGACTGGTGGCATTTGCCGAGCGAGTATGGAGAACCCAAGGGGTGAGATCCTCGAGACAACTCATTTTAACTTGACCTAACATAACCTTGAATATTCGTCACTAAATAAATTTTTTCGCTCTTTCTTTGTGTTTAAAAAATTTTAATATTTTTTAATTTTTTAAATTTTGTTCCATATAAAACAAGAAAGTTTTTTTACTGCAACTGAACATGGAAAATTAAAGAAATAAACAACACATTAATTGTGGTACAAACAAAAAATATGAAAAAAAGGCAAACCAAAGCATAATTGTAAAAACACATAATTCCTTACGAGTAATGTTTGGGACAGGGTTGGCCAAGAATGTAAATTTCAATGTTGCCTTTACAAAAGACATTTTGGTGTATCGCGAAATACAGAGATGTTTTTAAGTGTTTAACATACTCGATGCGAAAATAATATTTTTCTTCTTATTTAATACTCGCTTTAACAACAATATATTGGTTGAGATTACTTTGTTGATAAAATTTTAAAAAGAATGTTGGACACCACTGGCCAACATAAAACACATTCTTTTTGTATATTTGTGCAACTGAGATTTTGTAATAAAGTCGGTTGGTACATGTGTATTTGTGTGGCACATTTTTAATGCATAATACATACGCAATCATTTTAAATGCAAAATAAGAATTTTCTAATGCATCCTTTTGTGTTCTACTTACAATTACAATTTGCAAGATAGCGGCTGCAAGGATTTCTTAGTTACATTTACTTTTGAATTACATTGTCAGTAATATGTTTTGTATATTTGTAAAAAGAGGCACTCAATGTGTTGTGTACATCAATTGTTTAAGTAAAAAAAAAACAAAATTTATGAAATGGAAGGATTTGTCAATGGCATACATATTAGTAAAAGTAGTCATATCTGGGGCATTACTTACGTTATAACATTTTCTTATCTTTAAATCAACTTATTTATGCAAAAAATTACAAATTTCTTTAGCTGCTTGGCAGGAAATTCATCATTTTTAATTTTTATTAAGGAGAAAATGGTGTGTAAGAATTTTTATATATTTTCGTGACATTAAATTCAAAAAGTTGGGAAAAGTCTCTCGGGTTGTTAGTGCTATCAGGAAAAAGAAACGATATCCCGACAACTGATTTCCAGTGTTGCCGTTTTTATTTTTATTTATTATTTAATAAACAAACACTTTATTGTGTGCATAACAGAAAAATAACACAGGTCAACAAAATAAAAAATTTATTTTGTAAAGTCAAAAGTTTCGTAGTCAATTTGAATACGCATGGTAATGAGAATCAACACCTACAAATCACTATTTTTAATTGACCAGTTCTCTATTAAAGGCTTATTAGGTGATGCAGCATCCTATTTTCTATTCATAATTAAAAATCTTGAGATGCAGAGTTAATTAAAAAAAAAATGATTTAGAGGCATTGATGATAAGTACCAAGTCCAATTGACTACGAGACCTTCGCCCTTAAAAATCTTGTTGGCCTGTGTTATTACAACAATTAGCGACAAAAAACACAAAACCGTCATTTTTTTTGTGTGAATTTGTGTTTAGTTGTTGCATAAATTTTAAATTAAATGAAAATAAGTTAATTGTTTGTTTTTATACTCTTCACATGAGTGATGAGTGATATAAGTTTGTCACTCCGTTAGTTATTTCTTTAAAATCCATCTGCAGCCCCATAAAGTGTACATTTTCCTATTTCTTATAGATAGTGAAGTCGATTTAGCGATGCCCATCTGTCCGTTTGCCCGTTTGCCCGTCTGTCCATCTTATGGTTGAAATTAACTTTTTGGAAGCTTCAAAAAGTTAATCGGTATCGCAAAGACCCTTAACTGGAACCAACCAACGGAAATATCTGAGAAAAAATCGCTATTGAAATCCAGCAAAATCGTTCAATAGCTGACCGAGATACAAGCTAAAAACAAAGACTACCTCTACAACTGCCTCTTAGTGCAATGTAAGACCCACTCCCATTAATTTTCTCTTAAAAACATTTTTGTGCAACTTACTTACACCTTTTCTCCGCCCCTCAACATGGTTGCCAAACAAAGTTTAATTTTGTATAGAAGGGTTGCTATACAAAATTGTAAAAAAAATAAGGTAGAAACCCCTACAACTTCCCAAAGTCGCCTTTACAGGAATTAAATGTATCACAGACCCCAATTAGTTTTTCCCCCAAACATAGTTCTCGAACATACTTACGCTCTATCTCCCTCATCTAAAGGGGTTGCCATACAAAATTTACAATGCAAAAACGCGCATGACTTCCCCAAAGTAGGCCTTAAGAAATAAAGTGTAGGACCGACCTCCATTAGTTTTTCCTCCCAAACATATTTCTGGAACATACTTACCCCTATGTCCATCATCTGAGGTTGCTCCCATACAAAGTTTGGGAAATTGTAATAAATCCTCCCCTACACCTTTTAGGGTGCCCGTATATAAGCCAAATTTAGGACTGTCCCTAACTAATTTTTTTTAAAAACATTTTCCTAAATCATACTTGCACCGTATCTCCACTCCTAAGGGGGTTGACATACAAAATTAAAAAAAAATTAGGGTAAAAACCGTCAACACGTTTTAAAGGGCATTTAGGATTTGGCACAGCCGAATATAGCGCTCTTACTTGTTTTGTGTTAATTTGTGTTTAATTGTTGCATAAATTTTACATTAAATGAAAATAAGTTAATTGTTTGTTTTTTAGTATGTGTGTGTGTTTACAATCAGAAAAGACAAATTAGCAAACTATGGTAAAGGTAGGGAAATTATATGGTGAACTCGTCTTTCTTTTTTTTTTAAGCTAATAAAAAGTTTATTTAAAAAAAATGTTTGACATACATTTCTATTTTAGCGGAAATTATATAATTTTAGTGGTTTGCAAAAGTCAAATTAAAGGTAATAAAACAAATTAATAGAAAGTATAAAATAAAAGTAACTAATCCTAAGGCATAACTAACTATGCAATGTGTTGTAATTTATGCACAAAATTATTTCTAAGCATTGTTCGAGATGTTAACTGGATTCGTGGTGATATTAAATCAGTGGGTTAGGGGATAGACAATTAAAAGCTGTGTGTACTTAACCCGGTGTCAAACTATTTTTTTTCTTTCTGCTAACTGAAAAACTTTTTTTTCACTTGTTGTCTTATATTCGTTGAAGGTATGCACAATGGGCCCAGGGGCTGTCGGAGTGCAATGTATGAGTGACATCCGCTCTTGGAAGGGCGTTTCTAACGAAAGTTTGAATATCTTAGGAAAATTCTTAATATCTTACTTACAAAAAACAGCTGATCTATACACAAAACTGAAAAAAAAAATAATTTTAACAAAAAAATATTTTATTTTTTAAAGAGTATGAGTATCCAGATGACTTCCGTCGGGTTGAATACACTGTTCAAAACGGAGTACTCTGTGCCACACTCTGCAGTCAATTTTGTTCAATTGAGCTAATTCCTCGGCGAATATTTTTCTAAAAAGCCACAAAAAATTGAGGATTACCATTATAAACCCTCTCTTTGAGTTAGATCAGGCAACCTTGGTGGACATGGGATGTCCATAAAGCGACTGATTAGTTTTTGGGAAAAATTTTTTCCGAAGAAAATTCACCCAAGCTCTGACTGTGTGTGCATTCATCGCCCATCCTGTTGAAGGTGTAAAGAGCTCGCATGTTTGGAAAAAAGAATTCCGTAATAATGTGTCGATAATTTTTACCTTTGACATTCGTCGCATGGCCTCGAGAACTTTTAAGAAAAAAAAGTGGTCCACTTATCTAATGGGTGGACAAAGCACACCAAACAGTTGCAATCGTTTTTAGTGTTTCAAATGAGATTTGCGGGTTTTTGGAGACCAGTGACAACAGTTTTGCTTGTTGACGTGGCCGTTTAGGTGAAAATGAGCCTCGTCGCTCTAAAAATTGCTTCAACATAATTTCACAAAAATCGCTCCAAAATCGTTTCACAAAAATTTTTGGCGTAAATAAAGTCACTTTCTTTCAGTTCTTGAATGATTTAAATTTTATAGGGATGGAACTTCAGATCTTTTTTCGAAATTTAAGAAATAATCGCTTTTAGAATTCCCAGTGAGGCTTCTTTTTTTCTTATTGAAAGTCGCGGATTTTCACGTAAAATGCTTTCAACCAGTTTAATGTTTTCGGGAGTCCTTGAAGATCGACTGGCCCCTGGCCGTGGGACGTTCGTAGCTGAAGCAGCTGCGCAGAATTTTTGCACCCACGAAGGAATTAAATTAAAACTCGGTATTTCGCGTATTTGCCGAATACCGAACTTTGAACAAAGTGGTCGATGAGCAGTTACGTAAGAACTAAGACTTTTAAAAAATTTCTCCACAGCAGACGCGTGATGCTTACTCGACCATTTAAACAATTTTTTACAGGACAAGTGTTAATGCAGTTTTTGAAAAAAAAATTATTGCAATAGAAATTTTAGTTACAGTGTTTTCTATCAAATATTTTTGAAAACATATATTATTCAAATAATATCTTTTTAATAGAAAAGTTTGCGAGACCCTGACTGGCTTAAAACCAATTTAAAATAATTCTACTTTCAGTTTTACGACTACTGTTCTATTAAAGGTGACGTCAGGTCATAGCAAAATCACACAATGCTCCCATAGTCCTTTGTGATTTATTTATTAAATTAAAATCCATTCTTAAGGTATTTGACCAACAAATCATTTAAGCATTTCATATTAATTCCTTTCATCGTCTGCTGCTTTGTTATCTTTAAATGAATTTTTGTTTGCTTTTGGTCTTTCGGTTAATTATCATTAATTTTATGCATCAGCACGTTATAAATATCACATTTGCTTTTAGAGCATAAACGAAAACAAAACAAAAACATACTCAAACTGTTGTTTTTATAAAGTGTTTAAAATATTGTATTTAACCATCATCAACAGTAATATTAACACTAAATGAACGTCCGTGCCGTATGGATAGATGGATGTACAGACCATCATAGTACATAACATCTACACTTCCGACTTCTATGGATATTTTATTGTATTTGCATTGTTCTACCAGATTATGGTTGTGTACACTTTTCTATATGAAAAAAAAATTATTATCTTGATTATAATTCTTTTTGGTTTTAAACGTTTAAATTTTAACATTTAGATGTTGGTTGGAAGGATCCAAAGCAATAATGCCTTAACATTTATTGCTCTAGACGTCTCGCCATTTATGACCAACAAAAATGAATGCAAACATTTCTAACAAACAAAAAAAAAACTTAAAAAATCTCCTTGTTGTTGGTCTATTGTTTAATGATAAAAGAAATTTACTTGAAAAAGTGCATAAATATAGAAGCGAGTTATCATTTGGTTGTTTAAAGTCTAGACAATACAATGACACGTCGATAAATAAAAATAAAACAAGAAATCAATGTTAAAATCCTCTTGTTTTTAAACCAAAAATATCTGTGAAAAAGTCACCCACCCACACCAGCGCCCTCTTGCTGACAATATTGTAAATAGAATTTGATAACAAAAACACTTTTTCATTGTTTCCTGTGTAACAAAAGTGTCACAAAAAAACGGATGCGGAAATGCAAGGTTATACAAAAAAGAAAGAGGAAATAAATGCAAAATATAAATAAATTGTTTTCGTTTAACACACTGTAACTGAGCTCAGCTGTTGGTAAAATAACAGAAGAGAAGTTTTTTTTCAAAAGTGATTTATTTAATTTTGTATTTGTAAAAATTTCTTTCATTGATACTTTGAAAATCAAGACTGGTTTCTATATCCCATACCTAAGCATTTATGCATTCGCTGTTAAGTTCTTTTTAGTAACATTCCTTGTCAGATCCTTGTTTTCTTAGTATGTGACAGTATCATTTATCTCAATATCAATATTTTCAAAAATATATTGTTCTTGTTTGACTAAATTACCACAATGCAGTCTATGTAAGCAATGCTGCCAGATTAAGTGATTTAGGTATTTATACCCTTCATATAGGGATAAGGGTATACAAGTTTGTCATTTTGTTTGTAATTGCTACAATATCGTTTTTCGAGGCCATGGAGTACATATATTCTCTCCGTCTGTCCGCCTATCTGTCTGTTTCAATCAAGTTTTCGGAGCGAAAAAAAGTTTTGGTTTCAGACTGTTCGATATTTTCCCGGGAAGAACGCTGTTTGAAATCAGAAAGTTTGGTTTACTACAGATATAAGCAAAAACTTGAAATAACCCAATTTTTTAAGGAAAAATCCATGCATATACCCCAAAAAAATTAGCCACTGTTCTCACAAAACTTCGCACATATAATTTGAAGGCGCGACATAAATTGGGAAATTTGTTTTCAGATAGAATCAGGTGTAGTGGTACTCCTACTAAAACTGCAAATATTTTATGAATTTTCATCCTCTTAATCTGAGAAACTACAAGAGCTACGGATGACATTACAAACGATTTTTATGCACAAAGCATAAAGAATTTTTTCTTCAACATTTATACCAATTATATATGCAGACTACTCGGAAATTAGCATTAGATCCCGCTTAAGGCTTCCGCTTAAGGTTTCCCATATATATTTTTCCTCTTAACCTTATCTTTAAAGATCAAAGTCTGTAGTCAAAAAACATGGGGAGGGGGAATGGTGACGTTGTTTTCAAAGACATACAAGGTGGGCCAATAGAAGTCATCCGATGTTGTTTGGCTTTAATTTCTTTCTCATTTAAAAACTTTAATTATATTTATTTGAACCTCTGGAGTTTTACTGATCAAGCCCAGAAGATGGTATCGGCCAAATGGGCGCCGTCGCAATTGATTGCTATACGGGCTCGTTTTGTGGTTTAATGGGCGACAGACTCTTGCACTCGTCTCGAATGTTGTCCATGGGGGCTTCTGGGGTTTCGGGCTTGTTCACGTAAATACGGGAATTCAAAAAACCCCACAAAAAAGTCTGTTACAGTTAAATCAAGCGATCTTGCGGGCCAATTTAAATCGCCAAAACGAGAGATGAAGCGACCCGGGAACGCTGCCTTCAGAATATTGGTTGGGTCTTGCGCAGTGTGTTCCGTTGTTCCGTCATATTGAAACCAACTGTCCTCCAGTACTAACTCGTTTAGCTGCGACAAAAAAATCTCCGCTAACATGGCCCTATAGCGCGCACCGTTAACTGTTGTCGTTTGACAAGCGGCGTTCTCGAAAAAAAATGGCCCGATTAATCTTCCAGCGTGAACAGCGCACCATGCAGTCACTTTGAGCGTGTGTAAGGGCTTTTTGTACATCACTCGTGGGTTTTTAGAGCCCCAGAAGCTAAAGTTTTGCTTGTTCACGTACCCGCTAAGGTGGAGATGAGCCTCATGATTTTGCGCCAACATTACCGACGTATTTTTATGCAAAAAAATAGACGCGATTATTCCGAGTTCTTGGGGAGTGTATCGCTGCATGGCTTGTTCACTTGTATTCCACATTTGTCTAGTTCACAAATGTCAAAACAGATTTGACATGGGCTGCCATTGGCAAAAATAAGGGGATCTTTCAATAGAGTGATTTCTTTTGGCCCACCTTGCATTAATATTTTTAAAATTATGGCATAGAGATCCTTAAGAAAAATAAGATGGAGCCATGCGTGATCCCTTAATTAATTTGAACAGTACAAAATGCAAGCTTAAATATGTAGACTCTAAAAAAACTCGAAATAAAAACGATAATACTTCACTGATGCCAAACTTAACAAGTAGAAAAAGAAATAAATAACGCCACTATTAAACTTCGCCAAAGTTTTGAGTGGAGGTACACTGTTTTCTGTTAGAAATTCTAGTGGGTTCACTATGGAACGTCCTCTACGCAAGCATTCTAAATGGTTAGAAAGGCAATAGTATGCAATCCAAAAGCTGGTGTTCTCAGGGTTACCAGGGCGAAACGACAGTTACTTTTTGCACATCGGGAGTACCTAAGCATGCATGCTTTGTGGCTTTGTTTAGCTGGAGCAGACAAAGCGAAAATGTAAGAAAAAATGTAAAATTAAACTACTTGAACCAATTCTGACACCTGTAAAAGAGAGAAAAATAGAAAACTTAAAAAAAAAGAAGTCTGGTAGTTTAGTGTTAGCAAACCAATTTTCTTGATAAAGAAAGCCGATGATAGGTTAATGTAAGCCACACCCACCTAACGGATTTTCCAGTCAGGTGAAGCCAAAGTGCCTGGCCTAGACATCACCCAATTTCCAACAAGAGCACAAGGGCTGCTGCATATTTTCCTTCCTGTATTTTAGCAGCATCTACAAAAGTCGTTTAAAAGCTTATTTCCTTAGAATGGTTTCAAAGTTCATGTCATTAATTATTGCGCCACATTTTTTTTCAGCAAGAGTTATAAGTACATTTCTACATCTCCGTATGTTTATTAAACCATACAATTTCAACGCGTCTGCACACATTAACGCTAAAAGGCGAATGCCACTTAAAACAGTCAATTACCCTATCTTTCAGTTTCATTCCATCTTTCGCAAGTGCATCATCAGACACACAGCTTACTGCATTGGTCCCATGTCCCCATATGATACGAGAGTAATGATAAAACGCGTTACTATCCAGTTCCAAAATTTGTCAATAAAAAACCAAGATCGACTAGATTGGCTTTTAATAAAAATCCTTCAATTCCTGCGCTTGGACAACCACTGAAAGTTTAGACTGTAAACACTAAATCAAATTCTTGCTTCTATATCTGCAATAAAAAGACATGTTTCTACACCAGTTGGTCAACAATTTCTTAAAAAGGAAATATCAATATTAAAAGAGAATTTTCAGCAGATGGTACAGTCTTTTTTAATTTAAAAATTTAATAAAAGTGCACAATCTGCAATTTTCGACAATAGCCAACCACCATGACTTTTTGTAATAAGTTTTTTTACTGTACCAAGTTCAGCTTACTTAGTTCAGTAACGCTTAAAATAATCTGGCAACTATATATTTGCACAAACACTGACTTTTTTATTTCCTTAACAAAAACAATTTTGTATGAAAATTTTGTTTCAAAAGTCTACTTTAAATTTAAAATATATTTTAAATTGTTTATGAATATGTTCCAATCTGTTTACAAAAACAAAAATATGTTAAAATCGCTTAATGCAGTTACAACTTTTTGCTGTTTTTTACCCTTTACTGCTGCATTCACTGCAATATGTTCTTTAAGCAAAAATAAAAAAAAAAAACATTTAGTAACAACAAACTGAACATGGTTACACACACACAAATATTTTGGTTGATTGTTTTTGTTTACATTTTGATTTCAAATGTTGTTTCACACAATAATAAATTCACTTGACTCTTTTTGTGTTTTTCTTATTATTTTGATTGCAGTAGCATGAACTCACAATGTAATAGTGAATTGGGGAGGTGTAAGCACATGTTTACGCATAAATTAAGGTTCTTATCATTTGTGTTGCAGTAACAATGAACGGTGGAAAAAATAAGAAAATTTAACTTTACATACAACAACAACCGCAAAAACAAACAAAGAAGAAAAATCAGTAGACAATGGCTATCAGACATTAAAATATTTATTGAAGAAAATGTGTTAAAAAAAGTATTTAACTTGATATGGGTATTAATAAAAAGGAAAAAATATTTTTTTATATTAGTTGAGGGAAAGGCAGTTGATCTCCCAACAAAATTATCAGCGATTGTATTAGAACTCTTTGCTAAAAAACACGACTGGGACTAACGACGTTTTTTTGTATCAAATATTTTTAGTATGAGTTGGCTACTTAATTGATTCCGTTTGAAAAGGTCGTATAAAAGGCAGGACGCAAAATTTTTTTTCAAACAATTTTTAGTTTATTTTATTTTCAATAGAGCCTTTCGAACATTACTATGTGCATACGTTTTATTTCTTGCACACACATTTTGAAAGAAAGCTCATTTAATAATTCACAAGGCATGTTACAAGCGATTTCCCATTTTTAGAAAATCGGGATAATGGGTTCCTTGAGATAAATTTTTTTTTGTAGAAATAAAATATGTAACAAATACGGTTAAAAGCATTTTAAACCACCATGATGATTAAGAATTTTTACCCGTTTTTGAGATAATTTTATAAAACACGATGGCAAGTTTTTTATTTCTTTTAAATTCAAATTTGTAAGTTCACACCCGTCATGCAATATTCATGCCCATTTACTAACTACCCAGCCTGCAAAATTGGCCAACATCTGTGCGATATCTCACAATAATATCTGCCAAATAAAAATAATTACTAACGAACTTTGTCAGACTTTTGATCGCAAAAATAATCAGGTGGTTTATACGAAAGCTGCATGATATGTCGTGGGTAGTTCATAGCCGACGTGTCTAGCAGGAATGTGAAAGAATTTTGCTGAAGAATCAAATAAAAATATATTAAAAAATTTATAAGTTTTTTACTCATAAGTATTTTTAAGTGAAACTATTTTTTGAGCTTATGGCGCAAACTGGGGAAAATTAATTTTTTCCTTTTTAAAAAAAATCGGTTAATCTACGTCTAAAAAAATCGAAAATAATCGAAATATAAATAAATTTCTTCATATTTTACTTTAATTTATTTCTCAAGAGCCTAAAATGATCACATAATGAACAATCGGCTCTTATTTTTTTACGTTTTGGTAAAAATGTCACGCCCGTAAAATTGCGTAAAAGGTTTTTGCTTAAGCTTCTGTAATTATTCAAAAAATTAAACCATTCCCAAGAATATTTTATGCAACTCGACCCTTAAGTCAATAAAATCTTAAACTAAAATTTCTTAGGTCGCACCCGTCACAGTTTTTAAGAGAAGTGTAAGCAGAAATTATTGCAGTGTTTACTTACTTGGAAATCATAGCCTTTTTTCAAACCAAAATTTTGAATTGTTTAAGTTATATGCAAAAACGTAAGCAAAATGGTCACACCCATTACCATGAAAAAATGTTGAAATGTGTAAGTTATTAGAAAAAATATGAGTAAAGTGGTCACACCCGTCACAATGGAACTGCCCTTGTATGACCAAATCCATAATAAATCAAAGAGGTCTCCGAGTGCAAATGCATAAGAGGCTGTCAAACTTCTTACGTATTTGTTTTTATTCGTAACTTTGTTCTTTTAATGACCGCCACTAGTATTTATTATTAACGCTTACTTTCTAAGGTATTTCTTTTGTACCAAGTTTATAAATGTTAATATTTGACAAACTACGGTTAAATTATATTCCGCACTCTCACACTGCGATCGAATACAAGTTCAAAATTTCTTTTACATCAAATTTCAATTGTATTTTGAAAACTTAACGGTTGCAGACCTCTAGTAAATATAAATTTTTGTTTCTAAATTGCTAATTGATCTTATCAACTTTGCATATAAACATTTACCTTAAATAAATAGTTTCTCATCAAATACGTAAACACAACAAATGCCTTAAGGTATGCTTCACATTTTATTACCTTTTTGTATTTTCGCTATAAACAACTTTTTATGTGCTCCCTGTCATATGAACATGAATTTGTTGAATATGTAACTAAAACTTTTCAACGTTAAAAAAGAAATTTAATAAAATTTTAAATTATATGAAAATAAATACTTAAAGGAAACGAGTAATTTTTTTATAAAAATCTTGTCTCGTTTAAAAGATAATCAGCACGTATTTTTAAAATAAAATATTTGTAGATTAGTTCCAGTCATTTATATTCTTTATTTTATATTATTTTTTACTGCTGTTTTAAAGACACATATGTAAGCTACCAAGTTTAAGCTAAAATAGGTTGTTGACAACAGCTGTGGTAAGTTATGTAGCACTGGGTGTAAAGACGATGAAATCGAACTTTGTCACAGGAAAATAAGTTTAAATATTTAAATCAAAATTTTTTTAGGAAAAAGCAGTTATAAAATTATGAACTTATATTGTGAAAAATAAAACCAGAGGGCAATAATATTTATAGTAAAATATTTAATCTTATACCTCGAATTTTTAAAAAAATATTTAATAAAAAGTTTGAAAAAAGTCAAAACCATAAATATAAAATACAGGGTGTCTGGTGGTAGAATCAAATTTTCAAACTTAAATTAAAACGCAATAATTGGCACAAAGATTTATTTAGAGCATGGGACGATAGAATAGAAATGCGGAGTTTATTTTTTAAGAGTATGTTATCCAGATGTCTTCTGTCGAGTTGAACACACTGTTCAAAAATGTTTCCAAGCGAATTCATCGTGCGGTCGCCCCTTCCTGTTAAAACCACGTGTATAAAGAGTACGAAGGATGAGCTCGCAGGTTTGGCGAAAACATTCCGTAAAAATGCGTCAATAATTTAGTCGTTGGCATTTGTAGCTTGGCCTCAAGAATTTTCGAGAAAACATGATGAGATTTAGTGGATCTAAACAGTGTATTCACAATTGTTTGAAGAAAATGCTACTGCTATAATCATCTCCATATCTTCATATTTTCTAAAATTCCTCTACAGCCATATGTAAGTTACACAAAATAAAATCTCTGACATACTTATGGCTGTCAAACATTTTAAAAATTCCAACAAAAAATAAGCCAAATCGAAGTAAAGTGTCTTACTTCATTTACTTCTCCCCTTTTTTAGCGTTTAAATTGTTCACGTGTGTGACATAATTTTTCATTTTCTTTTTGTCGCAGCCTTTGTGTTACACACACTAACGTTTGTCTCGTAAATGCCTCAAGGATTTTTTTGTTTTGAAACAAATAAAAAAAAAACTCAAATGAAAAATTATGAAGGCACCAGGTGCTGTTAACAAAAATGGAAAAAGCTAAACTTTAGATTCTTAAAATAAAAACTGAAAATAATACTCGCTAAAGTGAATATAAGAAAAACATTAAAGGTTTTACAAAAATGATACTGTTTTTGGCTCTAACGCGCTTTGGCAAAAGTTTTTAATGCTTCTGTTACATTACTTGAAATTAAATTCGATATTGAAAGCGTTACAAACATATGTTAAAGTGATATTTTCAAAACAATGTCAGCTTATAAAATAAAGTACCA
Source organism: Melanophora roralis (assembly GCA_963583895.1). Taxonomy (NCBI): domain Eukaryota; kingdom Metazoa; phylum Arthropoda; class Insecta; order Diptera; family Rhinophoridae; genus Melanophora; species Melanophora roralis. The sequence continues at coordinate 97,995,138 of OY757188.1, read as the reverse complement.
TGTGATGTGTCTTTCGAAAATATGCTTAAAATAGACAAAATTGTTACACTAAAAATGTTTGTGCCACATGTATGTATATGTTTAACTGTTTATTTTAGAGGTTTATCTTCATTCTTTTTCCATTAGTAATATTGATGACAGACTTAATGTTGTTTGAACCATATGTATGCACATTCATACTAATGTGATTCCTTACTCACACTCACACACATAACGCTCACGCTGAACTATATGAAGCTCACAGAAATTGTCAAAACTGCGCTGCTTAACGTATTATTAGAGGAACGGGAAGCAATCGTGCTTACGCAGCCTCAAGTCCCATACACAAATGTTTGCCTAAATGTTTGAAAATTCTTTAACGACCATAACATTGAGCAACTAACCCAGAATGAAATTGTTCAAAAATTTGTAAAGTTTAAATTTAACTTTTTTTAATTTTTATAAATTTTAACGTTTATTAATTTTCTTTTTAATTTTCTGTATCTTATAAAAATGTCTAGTTTTTCACTTTAAATTCGTTATTGAAGTAGAATAAATGGAAATTAAGAGTTAAATAATTCAAAGTTTGGCCGAGTGTAATGCTGTTTCGAAACCCGCAACGATTTCTTGTCAGCACTTTTTCTATTCGGTGTAACTGTAGGCTGAATGTAAATTTGAGCTTTTTGAACAAGATCTCCTAAAGCCATTTGCCTATTTTGCATCCTTTTGAAAAAATTAAATAAAGCCAAACAAAAACGGGAGAAATTATTTATTTATTTTTCTAAAAAATCGATGAACTAAGGTCGAAAAAATCGAAATATAAAGAAATGGATACATGTTTTATTTTTAATTTTTTTAGTTGGAGTTCAAAATGATCATGTACTGAGAAATCGACTCTTAATATTTTTACGTTTTGATGAAAATGTCACTCACATCCTTCACATTTTTTTAAAAGCTTTTCCTAAAGAAGGATTGCTTTTATAGAAATAAGGTATCAAATGCTTCAGAAAACACTTTAAACAACCAACCAAATCAAAATCATTGAGCGTTCTTTAAAAAAAATGCGCAATACGGCTTAAGGGCGAAAAAAAATTATAAAAGATTTTTTGACGATATTTTCTTGCAAAATCAATATTTAAAGCCTAATTTATACTGCATTTTTTTTTATTTGTCCCTAGATCCTTAGCTGTAAATTAAAAAGCAACCTAAAAGTTACTCATAAATGGTTTTTTAGTTTCTTACCCCCAAGTGCCAAGCTACAACAGGCAAGCTCGGTTTTCCTTTCAATTATATCGAAGCGCCACCGATCCAAATATAGTCCTAAGCTTAAAAGTCTAATAATCTACTAAGAGCTGTTCAAGAGTACTTAACTAATCTCGAAATGACGAAATTCAATTTTAAGTCCATAAGACATGCCTGAATATCTACACGAATGGTGACCTCATAATTATTTGGAATGTGCCTTAGTACTTATATGATTTTTTGCCCTCAAAAAGGTCAGTATTGGATCCCATGTCGCTAATCTGATATCTGCTCCATAGGTATTGACACTGGCGCTGGTGTGAATCTTTAATCCTTATATGAAAACTGTGCACACCAACATCGGATCTTAACTACCATGAAGTATTATCGGTGGTGTGCTTTCAAAGCTATTTTCTTTGATCATATAACTCATCTTTCACCAATTCAAATATACCCTGGATAAAATTTTAATTATATTAAGAGCATTCTTTAAATACTGACTTTTCTAATTTGATGAAGCTTCTAGTATAAAATATAAACCTGTGAGTACAACAAAGACTAATGCAGTTAAAAGTATAATTTATTTTCATCTTCTATTATTTTTTGGCTCTTTTCCATTGAAGTCTTTCTAAACGAATCTTTTATTAATCACGTTTCTGACTTAGCTTGAATTTAGTTTTTAATAAAATTTAACTTAATCACATATCATGCATATGCATGATCAATTTATGGTTGCACGCAATCTGTATGTTTTGTTTTGGCTTTTTTTAAAAAAGTCGCTTTTCAAGCATTTGTAGGTTTCACTTTTGGCCATTTTTTTAAAAGAACTGTATTATCCTTTTATATATGTATAACAGTTTTTAAAAATATTATATAATTAAGTTAAATTGTTGTCTGGGTTAAATAATTTATTCAAAATACAAAAAGGGGCAAATACTCATAACAAACAATTGACTCAACGAAACACAAACGCATAAGCTCACATTTCTATTAAAAGTAATGAAGTTGCTTATTTATGGGCTCAAGGTCAACTGTCCTTCAATAAAACAATTTGCTTTATTAAAAAGGTATTTGTTTTGATGTTTATTTCAATATTTCGAGCGCCATCGGTGCTCTTCTTCAGGAAAAATTTGAGTAAAACCGTCGTCTGTTTACAAACACTTAAAGTTTACACAGACGACGGTTTTACTCAAATTTTTCCTGAAGAAGAGCACCGATGGCGCTCGAAATATTGAAATAAACATCAAAACAAATACCTTTTTAATAAAGCAAATTGTTTTATTGAAGGACAGTTGACCTTGAGCCCATAAATAAGCAACTTCATTTACAAATTGTAAGGTCGGTATAATATTACATATACAATTATATTAAAAGTAATGATTTTTACGTTTCTCTAATTTTTTTCTATGTTGGCATGTACATATGTGTGTGTGCATATACATGTGTGCACATGTATCTCATTGTATTCTGTATTTTTTGTATTTTGGTTCTGCTTAATATATTAAATATATTTATCAATCTCCTTTATCTTAATACATGCTCTTAAGATTGTCCCTATAACATTCCTGATGATAGGTTTTTATTTTTACTGATAAGATGAAGTTTTTAAATCTTTAAATTTTTAAATACACTCACACATTAATATATTTGTACGTCTAGAAACAAAAATAAGCGTTTTTTATGTATAAATTTAAATGCTAAATAATAACACGGAAATAAAAGGGCTTTAAAGGGTAAATTTTTTTAAGGTTCTTAAGTTATTTCTAAAAAAGTTATTATTTTTACAAATTAAACGCCAAATTGTGGATACAAAAAATATATTGTTGGTACTAGCAGTAACTAGCAGTTAATGTTGAAAAGTTAAAATTATTTCCTGACGTACTTCTTACCAAAAGTTAAAATCTTATACAATTTTTATTTAAAAGTAGCCATCGTCCTAAACAAAAGCACTGGGTTTCACACAATTTAGATGCACTTAAACTCCATTCTTTTAAGTTTCTTGCTTCAAAATTGTTTAACTAAAAACTGTTGCTATTTTAAAAGAAACTAAATAAAGTGTTAATTTAATTTTAGGAAACACAATCATACGATCTTTTAAAAGTCCTCGAAGAAGGAGTGCAGAAACGTATTCTAAACACATTTGTCTATAAAAAAAATAATGAATCCATTATATTCATTTTTTATATAAGGTTGTAAAAATAATCATAAAAACAAACTTTTTATATGCACCACAAACGGAGTCATCAACAACACTTTGTGGCATTTATTTAAGAGCACAATAGAAATGGAAAAAAGTTAGAAAGAGTTGATATTGAATTCCCATAAAAATACACCATTTAAGTTTTTTTATTTAGCCTGGGAATTCAACCAAAAATATGCAGACTTCACAAAAGGTCAGCGCTTTTTATTTGAAAGGCCTTATATCTCTTTCGTGGTTATTGTTGCAATGGCGAAAAGTTTTCTTTTGGGTGTTATCGAAACCATGCACTCGCCTTAAACATGCTTTTAGAATTCGTCATTCTGTGGGCCTTTAGCCATAAAAATTTGCTATTTCACCGCGTTAGGAATCTAGGATAATTCTTATTATACGGCTTAAGACTCTTTGGATTTAAAGCGGTACGGTGTTGTAAAGTATTTCGGCTGTCTTGGTGCTGCAACGGTATAAGAAATAAACCAATTCTCTCCCTCACGTTGCTTCCAGAGACAACAAATAGTTGTGCCTTAACAGGATTTCTTTGTTACTAAAATGAGCTCATGGCTTAGCACTCACCAGATCCTCAGATAATTGCAGACACCCGATTCATTTTGAAAAGCCCAGTTCCGTTTCAGATTTTACTTCATACAAGTTCAAGGATAGAAATGCCACTTAGCTGTCTAGTATAATATGTTTCATCAAGCCATTTCCTCATCTGCCGGTCGATACTCGTTTAACCTTCCACCACTGCACTTTTTTAATGCAGTTAAAATAAATTTTTTTTAATAAAAAATAATTTATTCATTAATTAAAATTACTACTTCATATACATTTATTTTAAGTTACAAAAAATTTGTGTAAAATAAAATTTATAATTGAAATAAAATTCGGTAATGATGCTACTAATATTGCTTTAATAGAATTATATTTCCACAATATTTACTGGCATTTATTGTAATAGTAATATAAATCTTTATTTTATTATTATTAAGATATAAAATAAATGAAGCGTTAAACAGGCGCGCCATCTACTTGTGGGTATCAGCACTATATTGCTTGCAAATCCACTTGTACATTATGTACTTGGTTGTTGTCAAGCAAACAGCAGCAGTAGCAATAAAAAAATGATTAGCCTTAGAACTTCTACGGAAATTGCTATGAGCACTTTTTATCCCTCTAGGCTCTACGGATTTTTTGGTATAAGCAGCTTCTCTGTTAAATCCGGCAAGGCTTAATAAGTTTAAAAAAATCCTTTAAATGTTGTTTAAGTGCTTTTACTTTAAAGCTTTTCTACTTTTTTCAAGCACACTTTTGGTGTATTTATTCTAACGGCAGGCAGTGTATAAAAAACAAATTAAAACTAGAACAAAAAAAATAGGAATACTAATGATGATGATGAAGAAGGCCATAATAATATCCATATGTATCCGCTAACAACACATCCCTTAAGATAGCAGACATTTTTGTTATTTTATTATATTTCATTTGCCAAAGAGAACTAAAAAAGAAATTTTGAGCAAAGTAAAAAAGAGGTTAAATAACTTTTAAAATCCCTAAATGAGAAAAGAAAAAATTGTCGTTTACAGTTTGCAGGCCATTTAATACGACACATTGACTGCTTGACTTAAGTGTGCATATGTATGTACTACACACACACACACATATAAGTTGTCATATATAGAAATGGGTTATTTTGTAAACGAGGGTTGGGTGGGCGAAATTAAAATCTTGGTATTGAATTTTTGTTATGTTAAGTTTTTTGGTTTTCCGTGTTTGGATTTTCGACTAATTCATTATTTAAGGGACTAGAAAAGAAAAAAGACTCATCCAAACTGCCAGGAAACCCAAGACAGCTATTTTTGGAAAGATTTTTTTATTTTATAAAAAAAAAGCTATAATCCATAAGATTGAAAATGATATATTTTCCCCCTATAAAGAAAACTCTTTCGACAACGTCGTACATTTCAAAAAGAAAATAAATTTGGAAAACCATAAAGTTGACTATTAAAATATGTATTAAGTTGATCGTATATGCAAAATTTCTTTTATCGTCGATAGTTTCCTTTTTTACGCATCAGCAAATATATTTTATTAAAAAGTTTAAAAATATAAACGCAAAAATAAAACAGTTTCTTCCCACAAGCTCATATCATGTTACAACCCTGCAGGAAATGTCAATAGTGAATCACTAGAAATTCACTATTGACATTGTCACCAGTACTACTGACAAGCTATACCCCAGGCAATGCGTTTTGCTATAGACATTTAACATTGGAGTGTCATTGAAAATCCACTACTGACATTGGAACTATTGACAAGGTACTTCCGTTGGAGTCATATGTAGCCCTTGGAACCAGTGATTTACTAGTACCTTTTAGCAATTTTAGTCTACAGTACTACTAATTAGCTATACCACTGGCAATATGTTCTTGCAATAGACATTAAACATGCGTCTGCCATTAAAAATAAGTATGAATTGTGTATATAAATCACTTTTATAGCACAACTGAAAAAATAAACAATTAAAAAAGATCATTATGTCGCTGATACATTTTTGCGTTAAACGACGAAATGAAGCGTTAATTTGCAGTTGGCAGTTTTCTTTACTTTTATCAAAGATTAATACAAAACTGTAGACGTATTGTTGACAATGTCGCCAAAAAGGCACCATAATAGTCGACAAAAGCGTTGACATGGGGACACTTGTCCCCAGGTTTCCTTAAGGGAAGCAATTTAAGGCATGTGTGTTGCTCTTGTCTACACACACATACATCGATGCATTATCAGAACTAGACAAGACTCAAAAGACCATTAGTTAAATTTGATAAAAAAAGGATTTAAATGAGCCGTAAAATGCTACCAAAACTGTACATAAATTTTGTTTTACATATAAAAATCTTAACTTTGCAGCCTATAGGAAAACAAACCACAAAAAAGGTTCTTTAAAAAGTTGAAGACAGATAACGAATTCCTTAAAAATATTTTAATATTATCAACTTGCAAGTCAAATTGCTTTTTAACAATAAACTCTTTTTAAGCAACTTGATGACTTAAGGACATTCTGACTTCATTGTCATAGTCCTTATTAAATTTATAAACATAACCCTCTAGTAAACTTTTAAAATAATAGTCCTTGCAATTTATATGTATGTTTTAAGGATTTTGTAAGTGTTTAAGTTGTTTATAAATGAATATCAAACAAGTCCTGCTGAGCTAGTAACACCACTTACACCATTAAATTTTTTGTTGCAGCTAATGTTCTTTATAATATTCAAACTGCTTTTACTACAACAACTATAACTTAAAGTATCAAGTTTATGCCACTACTTGCATATTTGTGATAGAAGAACTATAATTTCTGATAAACCCCATAGCTTTGTAGTTGTTGGTAGTGACTTTTAGAACAATTTGACAAACTGCACATATACATAGATACACTCAGAAATATAAACTGTGTATAAGCATTTGCATCTACTTCAAAATGTCATAAAGTTTTTTTTTTTTTTTTGGAAATACATATATGAGTGAAATGATGTCATCCTTAACAAAACTTTATTAAGTTTCAACTCAAGTAAATTCTAAAGAAACAAAATTGGATTTTTTTAAATTTTCTAAAAAATAGAAATTTGACGAAATAGTTTCTTCTTATATTTGGAAAAAATCAAAACAAATATTTTTGCCCTTAATTCCACGGCAATACGCAACATTCTCAAAGGCATAACCCCAATTACTCACTTACTTACATATGGGACTGGACACTCTTGGATACACACGGGTGTGCCTCTGCAGAGACATTGAAAGTGAACTATAGTATTCCACATCTGACGAAAAAGAAAGAACACTTATCTAAGAAAATTTTCATGGGCATAGTGTAAGTGGGGGCTCGAAACAAATTTCATCATTTAGGTCTCCACGATCTGGTAGCATATATCTTTGTCTGATACAAGAAGAGATTGATCTTTTTATACCCTTCATATATGTATTAGGGGATACATAAGTTTGTCATTTAATTTGTAATTTATTTAATATTCATTTTGGTCTTTAAAGATAGGGAAGTCGATTTAGCAAAATCCGTCTGTCCGTCTCTCCGGGCTTAAATAAATTTTTTAGGTGTCCCAATGTTTCATAGACCCTTAGGTGGTATAACATTATAAGAAACACCTGCGAGCAAACCGCAATCGAAGTTCAGAAAAATCGTCTGTTCACTGGCCCAGATATAAGCTAAAACCCATGACTACCTTTGTTTATATCTCTAAAATTTGTGCATAAAAACCTGTACAACTGCCCCGGAGTTGCCCCTACACGGGTGCAATGTAATATCGACTCCCATCAATTTTTCCTCACAAACTTTTTTTGAAACATATTAACACCCATTCCCCCCCCCCCCCCCCCCCCCTTACGGGGTTGCCATACACAAATGAACTTGTTTAGACATTTTTTTTAAATCGCTCCCACAGCGTCCAGGGTGCACCTACAAAGGTCAAATTTAGTACCAACCTTATTTAGTTCTTCCCCGAAAATATTTTTGTTGAACGTACTTACCCCACATCTCCAGCCCCGAACAGGGTTTCCAGACAAAAAAAAAAATAATAGGGCAAAACCCCTATAACTTCCCTGGAGTCAATCTTAGAGGATTAAAATGTTTCACTGACTCACATTAGTTTTCTTTCCTTTTCTTTCCTAAACATATTCTTAGAATATTCTTGCCGCCTATCTCCATAACCTAAGAGGGTTGCCATACAATAATTACAAAAATTGTGTAAAACGCCCAGAACTTCCCCAGAGTCGGCCTTAGATAAATAAAGTGTACAACCGACCCCTATTAGTTTCCGCTCCCAAACCTTTTTCTAGAACATTCTACCCCCTATCTCCACCTCCTAAGGGATTTGCCTTACAAAATTATTAAAAGTTAGGGTAAAAACCCCTACGACTTGCCCGTATTCACCCTTAGAGGGTTAATATATGACACCGACCCCTATTTAAAAATTAGAAATTTTTTATAAATAAAAAAGAAATGGATAAAAATAAAAAAATTCGGGGTTTCGAAAGACCAATGTGAAGGGTATATAAGATTGGGCATAGCCGAAAAGTTCAAATCTTAAAAACTTTCTTATTAATATTAGTCCCAGACTAAAATTTAAGTTCTCATAATAAAATTAATTAATTTCAAAAGATTCATCTAAGCGTAATAGTATCCCTTCTTTTTAGACGAGTGTGGCCACTATGCTGCAAGACGTTAAGGGCGATGTGGGCATATTTCCAGCTTATTTAAATACTTGTCCATATAGTTTAGGATTTCGCATTAAACTGATGAACCTTGTAGACCCTTGGGGATGCTGCCGTTTTTAAAATACCAAGGAGCACCAGTTATCCTTCTTAGGATTTTGTTTTGACGGCGTTGAAACGTTGGATGCGAAAGCAGTACCCCATAATGGAGTACCGTAGCAACAAATTTGTTTCAAAACCGATTTGTAGAGTAGAAGTTTATAATCAAGACGAAGCACAGAGTTTTTGCCAATAAGCCAATAAACTTGTGTAGCTTTAAGTTTCATAATTGTCAACTTTGCATTTATATGTGGCTTCCATGTAAGGAGGCGATCCAGGTGAATGCCACGGTATTTCGTCTCATTTCGTTAAGGCACCAAATAGTTATTTATAAGCTTTGAGGAGCACGTTTATTTGCGTAAAGTAAAAGGTACATGTTTGTTCATTTATGTATATTCCCCATAGCTCTCCCTATTTCTCTACTTAGGTTACGTTGAGTTGCAGTTGGTTCGAAGCCTCTTTAGGGTCTTTATGGATACTAAGGAAAGCAGTAGCATCAGCAAATGTCGACGTGTGTGTAAAACTACTGGTTTTCATATATGCTGTGTAAAGCAAGTACAGAATTGGACCTTATATACTATCTTGAGGTACACCAGTCGCAGTTGGTTGAGCCCAACCTTTATGATTATAAATTATCAATTGGTCCGGGAATTGATCGAGACCATGATGTAATTATTGTTCAGTTATTTCTAGTGTTCCTTGAGGCTATGTTTGTTCATACTTTTAAAGCGCGCTTATTTAAAGAGATTTTAGAAAAATAAAAAATAATTTTTTAAAGAGCTTAAGCTACTTAGGTTTAGTAGAACAGGCAGATTCTAAGGGGAAGGATACAGCTTACTTGGGTCCGCTTAATTCGGTCCCTTTGTGTTACCTGGAGAAGTAGATAGAAAGGGTGGAGATAGAAAAAAAAAATTAATTTATAGAAGGATAAGAAGGAAAACAAAAACGAAGCAGACTTACCAGGGCTTCTGATACCCTTGTGCACTTACCACTGATCTACCGGGGCACTATTTAGAAACCCAACAAAAAGCGTTTCTAAAAATGTAATCTCTTTAATATTTTTTTCATATACAAAAACTTAAGAACTTTATTCCTACAAATATTTTTTTTCATTCCAGAAAATTTTTTTTTTGACTTCTTTAACGGCAGGACAGATAAGAGTTTGTTTGTTTATTTCTGCAATAAAATGGGGTTTTGTGGCTTAAAAGTTTCTTTTTTATTCTATTTGTTTTTTTTTTAATTTTAAGTCAGTTAGTCATGTTTCTTATCCACAAAATGTTGCTGCTGTTGAAAATGATGTTGATGCTGACAATGACGATGTTGACTTACAAGTACAACTTTGAAATAAAGGAGAGATAGAGAAAAAGCGAAAAGGAACCGACCAAAATGTTAAACAAACTGTCACAGTTGATGCGGTTGTGCTGGTGCTAGCGGCAGTGGTGGTGAAAAATAAAAAATTAAACCAAAAGAAACTTCGAACAAAATTAAGGATTTGTGTTTTCTGTTTTATATCTTCTTGTTTCTAACACTTTTATTTATTTTGCATCTTGAAATGCTATCTAAAGACTTTCTAGGACTAAAAACTTCATTTGTCTTGTTTTGTTTTGTTTCTTTAATTTAAAGAAAAATACATGCAGCTCATCTGAAGAAAACATTCTAAGGACTAGGTTATATTAACAAAACACAAGAAACTAAAAATTTATTATTTATATCCTCGTTTCACCTAATTAAACAAAAAAAATTTTCTGTTACAAATTGGCGGTTAAATAAAATTAAACTTGTAATTTCATTCAAAAAACCATATTTAAAAATATTTAAATATTGGTTTTGTAAAGATAACCTTTCTTTGACATATTCAAGGCTTAAAATTTATTTGGAACATTAAATTTAAGGTGAATTGGCGAGGAGTGGATCAGCCCGGGATATTGGGATTAGTTTTGAGCCGGGGAGGCCACCACTGGGTCTTTATTATGGACGGGTAGATACAGGGTGGGCCAAACCTAAAGGGACTGGATTGACTGCGTGTTCTCCAGTTTTTGGTGGGCCAAGCTGGATAGAATTGGCACTGACCTGCTGCTCAAAGATAGCAGGGGGATTCTAAAGGTGCATTATTCGGACTCTCACAGAGCACTGCGATTTGATTCATGACGAGTAAACTGGAAAAGAAATTTTCCGGATTTCTGCAGTGGGTAAGGAGGAGATAGAGACTGTGGATCACCTTGCATGCCACTGCTCTAGGCTGCAGATCCACTAACAGATGTGGTAGGCATGGCGATTCTTAGATGGATTTGGTGAGGTCTCTGGCTGCGGAACATCATAAAATACATCAAAGGGCTTGGATGGCGTCTCCGAATACTGACTTTTTGCAGACGTCATTCTCCCGTTTCTTATTTGTGTATTGCTTTACATACAATTTGTTTTGCTTTTCTATTTCTCTTTCCGACTCCTTTGAAAGGGTTCACAATGAGCCTAGGGGCCTCTGGTTGGAGGTGGCGATTTGCACTCGTCACTACCCTTTGTGATCTAATCTTATCTAACCTTACCTAACCTGCTCGGATCCACAAGGAAAACTGGATGGCAAGAGAAGCGATTACATTGATATGATATCTTAACAATAACCATAAGATAATTGATACCACAAAAAAAGAGCTATTATCTGCTCACCAGTAACCTTATAAATAGCAACCAATTTGCAAATTTAAAAATTAACCTGAGTAATAAAATTTTGATAGAAATAGAGATTTAAGATTTATGGGTATAAGGTAGTAGTTCCCACCTCAACCCACCCGCTATCCCTGATAGAGGATAATAGACTGGTTAGGCCAATGTTGACTAAATCCGACAGTGCTGGACAGAAGCAAAAAAGGTGCTGTATACTCTTAGCCACCTCTGCATCCTGACACCTTCTACAGAAGTATTTAAAAGGCAATCCCAATTTGCTGGCATGGGTCCCAAATTGACAGTGGTCAATATTTGCGGCCACGGTGTCCCTTATCCTCAATTTATACAGATCAAAGAGAGACTTGAAACGCTCGGATCTATTTTCGGCCTGGTTATTTTAGTGGTTCCACATCTAGGCTCGGTGGACCGCCTAGCCCATGCAATTTTTTTGAAATATTCATCTAAGTGAGGGAAGAGAAGGGAATTCCACAGAAGTGGTCAATTGTTCCATCATCCAATTTCGTACAGTTTCTAGCAAGTGAATCAGCAACACAGTTGCCTGCATTGGTCCCGTGAACTCTCACCCACGTCATAGTGATGTTAGAATGTATCGCCATCCAGTTCAAGGATATCGGTCAATCGCAGAATAGTTGTGATGTCTGCGAATGCCAGGCTACATGCTATAAATTATTTTTATATATAAAATTCAATGAAAGATGTGAGCTAATGGAGTACGTTTGAAACAAGAAGTTGAACAGGTTAAACGAGTTGGCAGAACAGAATACTTAAAAAACACGTCTATTGGGCAGAGCTTCTAAGAAACAGCGATTTCAGGTCATCATAGGACCCCCAGACTAGAGTCTGATGTTTTATGCATGGTAAAATGGCATGAGTTTCTGCAAAATCTTTCTGTGCGATTTGTTACATTGCCAGAAGTGCGCCAATCATAGATAAAATGCGTGCCCAGCGGAACACAAGGCCACATACTGTAGTCTTCCTTTAATTGGTCCAACTTCTAAGCAAAAAGGAATATCAAAAAAGTAATATTTGATCAACAATGCAAATATTGTGCAAAAATTTTAAACCTTTTATTTAAAAGTACCTGTTAAGAGCACACACTGCTGTGAATAACATACAGAATGTTAGTTTTAAAAAAAGAAGTTATTAAATTAAACTTTTAAAAAATTTTTATTATATTTTTCTATATTTACCTTGAAAATCTAAAAAATTCATAAATATTATATTTCCCGTAAAATACTTACGATATTACTTAACTTCCCTTTTTGTTAACAATTCTTTAAGAGAACGTTTTTTCTGCTTTTTCCTTTTCATACAGAGTATAATTGACTACAAATTTGATAAATAAAGAAAAGTAAAAATAAAAAACAAAAAATTAAAAATTATTCAGTGTGAATGCAAGCTCAATGAAAAGGATTAAAAGAATATATTGTTGCGAAAGGAGTTTCTTGTTAGTTGCTGTTTTTTTTAGCAAAAGTGGTAAAAAGAACATAAATTACATTTTCGAGTAATGCCAGTGGCACTTGTCCAGTGAAGAAAAAGAAAAAAAGGAAACAAACAACCTATCGCAAACAAATGAACTTAAGTAGGAATGTATGAAGAAAAAAAACACTTAAATATTTTTCGGCTACGAATTTATGTATCAAAGCTCGCGAAAGAAAGCAAAATTTATTTTGTTAATAAAAAAGTATATTAAATAAGAAGAAGAAGAAGAGCTATGGAAAGTGTATGTGAAAATCGAATTTAAAACTTAAAATGGTCAAGAACGCAGGAAGATCTTTTGAATTTGCTTTTTAAAAGAATGTTTGAGTGTGTGCGTGTGTATGTGTGTGTGCAACTTGTTTTTGGCAACAATGCACGCTTTTGTTTGCAAAGAATTTCATTTATTCCATCACAATAGTAGGAAGATGAAGAAGAGCCTGAAGTGTATAAAATCAAAAGTACTTTACAAGTACTTAAGAATAAAAATCTTTTTTTTTTAAGAATTTGAAACATGTTTAGTTTTTGCTGGTTGATTGTTTGTTTTGTTAAGTTTATTTAAAACAACATGAGAAGTCCATTTATTTTCATTTTTAGAAAAAAAAATTTTTTAAGTAAAATTTATTTAAGGGACAATATTTAAGTTTAACAAGCAATAGAAATAGGATGGAGAAAAAAAATTTTGCTACTTAAATTCATTAAAAGTTTTTAACTAAGAAATTTAAATGTACAAATGTAAGACTGGTTTTTAGTTGCAATATTTAAGTTGAAAAAAAGGATATTGATTAAATTTTTTTCGTTAATATACATATACTTTTGTCACCTGTATGTATGTGGAATTAGAATGAATTTTTTTTCTCCGCATATGCCCACATATGTGCAACAAAGGGCGGTTTTACTTGGGATTGACCTTATCCGTCAGGCACAATCACCTTGCACAGATAGTGAAGTAACCAGCGAACATTTTATTACAATAATAGTTATATCGTTGAACATTGCCTAACTTTAAAACCTAAAAAGTACGAACTAAACGTTTTTATGCCTTTTGGAAACTTGGACCGTTGCACCATTTCTACCTTCTTTTTGTTCTCCAACCTTCAGAATGCTTTAAAGGCAGTAAATAAGCGATTGAGTTATATTTACCAAAAGGCTCTTTGGCCCGATCTTAATAATTTTCCCATTAAATCTACTCAAAAACATGTTTCTTTGACGGTTATGTCAATGCCATGTCGTAGCATTTTATTAGAAATGAAGACGTTTTTTCCTTAAAAAGGACTTTCTCTAAAAGTGGATTAAAACATTGATTTATTCAGACTTTCAGGACTACAGCCAAAACTAGAGAGGAAGCATTCGGTGCTTAACGTGCTACAAAAAAACGTCAACGTTAGTTCGCTTTGCCAACCAGCAAGATCAAATGACTAAGACCTTTTAAAACTAAGTGCGGCAAGCGCCTGTGTGCAAAAGTTCTCTCCGCTTAAACAAAGAGAGAAAAAGTATGGAACAAAAAATTATTCACTGACCAGGTTGAAATGGCTTTGAGGTTAGCTGGGATAATTGTGGCTAATTTACATTTGCCAGTAGACAATCAGTCCTCCAGTACATTCTGTTGCTAACGGCACACCCAGCCCAATTTGCCCAGTGGTTTTTGAAGAAAAACCCAAAGCCCAATTAGACATAGACTGTTACATTATTCACTTAGATGGAAATTTATAGCCACCCATGTTAATCATTGGCTAAACTAATAATGAGGTTTTCCAAGCACTTTGGTCGTCTGTGCTTCTTCTCCAATTTTTGATATTGAGATTGGAGAAGGCTTCCTGGAGTCGGTCTTTTTAACGAAATTTTGTAAGCCAAAGTCTGCAAAATTTCATTAATTATATATTAAAGAAATATCCCTGAAGCTCTTACGGGCTCAATTATGTTGAACCTATCTGAAGGCCACTTGTCTATTTTAACCACCATTTGCGGTCCTCAAATTCTGATTATTAATTAACTCTTAAATAAAAGGATTAGTTGGCTCCAAAATATAAAAAAATCAGCACCCGCTAATTGCATTTTTTTTTCTTATAGACGTGATGATTTTTTCACTGACTATTTTGCATTTTAGGTAAAAATACATACAAAGTCAATAAATTTTTTCTTATTAAACGCGCAAAGCAAACCAATCAGTGTACTAATGTCCTACAGGACTTGAATCCCACATTTGCAGTCTCCACCTTTCAACCTAACCTAACTTAAACTAACCTGAATTAATTTGTTTTTCAAACAATGTTTTGTGTTTTAAAATCTAATTTTTCAAATAAGTTTTAGTTTAACACTTCCTTGTATAAGAAAAAGAAATTCTCCAACCTTTTAATTTAAGCAATTTTCAACAAAATAAAATTATACTTTCCTCTTACATGAAGTGCTTAAACTTATTTAAATTTTCATTTATGTTAAACTTTTTCATATAATTTTTTAATGTAATATTAGATCCTTATTTTTGCCCCCATTATTACCACCAACACCACTTGCAATAAAATGTTTAATGCACTTTTGTTACATTAACGTCAGTCGAGTAGAGTATGAGTAACTTGAACTAGTTAATTATGTTGAATAAGTACCTTTAAACTTTAACCATTTGGTTAAAAAAAAGTTTTTCTATTCTCATTTTTAATAAAGTTTCTTTTAATATTGTTTTACTTAAAGCGCTCTTAGCATAAATTAAATCAAATTACAGTAAAGTAAACTGTGAGAAGAAAATTGTTGCATACAAAAACCAAAAAAAAAGGATCTGACACAGAAATAAAACACCTTTAAAGCAAAAAAGTTGATGCTTTTCACCTGACATCATTCAGCATCCATATATAAAACCAACTTTGCACTTTACTTACAGCAAAAACCAACCAGAGTTTTAAGTACTATTTACTTATTACGTTACTGGTCATTGTAGCTACTGTTACACGGAAGGATTTGCATAAGTAAATAAAATATTTTAAATAAGTATTAGGGGTCTGCAGCGGATAAGTTTTTAAATAATTTTTGAATTTGACTCAAAAGAGTGTATTGCACTTGTATTCTCTCGTAGTGTTAGAGTACGGAAGACAACTTAAACGCAGTTTTTTAAAAATAAACATTTATTAACTCGGTACAAAACAAATACTTAAATATTTAACATAATAAAAAACATTAAGTTTTATTAAGAACATTGAACGATAGAACGGAAATGCGTTTTTTTAAAGAGTATGTTATCCAGGTGGCTCCGTCGAGTTGAACACTCTGCTCAAAATGGAGCCTTGTGCTCTATGCTGTAGCAAACTTGGTTAAATTAAGCTGATTTTTGAGATTAGGGATTATCCCATAAAAAATCTAAGTGTGTGCAGTCGTCCCATCCTGTTGAAGCCAAGAGTGTGAAGAGTACGATAAATAAGCTCGCAGGCTTGGCAAAAGAGTTCCACAATCCTGCTTCGATAATTCACACTGTTGACATTCATCGCCTGGCCTCGAGAATTTTCGAAAAAAATGGTCCATTTACCTAATGCGTTTATAAGGCACACCAAACATGTTCATGTGGCCGTTTGAGTAAAAATGAGCCCCGAAACTTTGAATAAAATCATCGACGAGCAATTACGTAAGAATCATTACTTATAAAAAATGTATTAACAGCGAATGCGTTCATAGAAAAAAGTACTTATTATTTAGAGGCACTAAAAATAACAGTTCATTCTTTGAAATACTCAAGTGTACCACAAGTTCAAGTATATTCGTGCAGCTCTCTAGAACATACAGATATGTGTGTTAAGTTAAAAACCTTATTTGCTGGGGTATAATGGCCGTTTCTTAAAGCGAGAAAATAAATGCAAAGTAAACGTGTAGGAATGTTATAGTCATACTCTACCCTACACAACAATACAACATTATTGCTTAATGCGACCCACAGATATATATATGATTTTGCATATTTTTGGTTACCCTGGTGATCGCTATCAATTTAGAGAAGAATCGATTTCTGGGTTGTTTTTTGGGGAAAACTTTAAACGCGTTTTGAAATTTTACAAAATCTTTGTTTCAAAAAATACAACCATGTTACTAAAGTGAAATTAACTTTTTCTCAAGAAAAATAAAATAAATATTTATACAATTTTTTTTTTAAATTAAGCCATTTGATGATTAAACTTAAGTAAATTATTCTGAAATATACTAAAATATAGAATTCTTAAATAATTAAGTTTGTTTATTCATTAAAAAACTCTGTTGTTAATCAATCAACCATAAAATTACAAATTACTTGTAATTTAATGTTATTTCTTTTACACAATCCCCTTTTCTTTTGTTACTCAATTTGTAGTCGAATTTCATATGCAATTATTACAATTTAAATTTATTGACTGTTTTTGTTTAAATGTCATTTCCCACCTTTGAAGATCTTAATTTTTACTTGAAAGCACAATAGCTGCAATGAATCGACAAACATAATGCGGCCGTAAAAGGCTGCACCCTAAAATGTTACACTTAATGCATCAATGATTTTGTTTAAGCAGTTTGTTGTTTATAAAAAAAAAAACTAAAAAACAAAAAGCATTTAAAACTTACATTTAAATGTTACATTTTAAAAAAGTTATTATTATAATAAGAATTTATGAATTATAACACTTAAGGTAAAAATTGGACTTCTTTTTAGCAAAAGTTATATTGTTCCAATATTAAGAAGCTGAGTAAGGGAACACCACTAAAGAAATGAAAAAGCTCATATCATACTGGAAACGCTACATTCGAAACGCTGGATAGATAAGGGATAAAAGTCGTAGCTTATGCGGACTATGTTGTGATACTGGCATCGGGAATGCTTCCGGACGTTATAATTAAAGTTATGTCCAATGCTAGGGATTACTTAGTAACTGAGCCAAAGGTAGCAGTCTTGGAGTAAATCCTGGCAAGACGGAGCTGGTACAGTTCACAACAAAGACCAGGATACCAAGCTTCAGACTTCCGCGCTTAAGGGACCGGGAAATCACATTATTGGACAGTGAAAAATTTTTGGGCATTGCCCTAGACTCAAGGTTGTCATGGAAACTGAACGTCCGGCATAGGGTCAAGATGGCAACCTACTACACGTATCGAAAAATCTTTGGAGCAAAAGGGGGACTAAGTCTTAGAATGGTTAAATGGATGTACACGGCCATAGTACGTCCAATTCTTACTTACAGATCTCTGGTTTGGTTGACCGCGACGGCATGTAGATACGTAGTGGACCTGCTGTACCAGATTCAGAGATCGGCGTGCATTGGGATTACGGGCGCATTGCGAACTAGTCCTTTAGAGGCACTGAACACTATGTTGCGTCTCGTTTCTATTGATCTTCACATAATGTATATATCCGCAAATAGTGCAGTGAGACTGAATGTGGTCGTCTGAATGTTGAAGACCGAGAACATATGGACAGGCAGGGATATTGTCCAAGCTGACCTCATTTGTGAATTAACCATCTGATTACTCTACTGCCCATACGGACTTTCAAAAAGTATTTAAAGTTATTGACGCACCCAGCAGCCAGTGGGGTAGGGATAATCCCGGGGGGTGGTCATGACGATAGGATTTTTACGGGTCTAAGCTGGACTGTGGAGTAGGATCCGTGGTATTCTCCAAGAAACTAGGAACAAGGGTTTCTTTCGCCTACCGGATGAAAGCAGTGTATTTAAGGCAAAGATATTTGCCATTTGGGAGGCTTGTTAATTACTGGGAAGTACGTTGGAATATTGTTATTTATGTCTACAATCAAGCGGCAATTCTGGGCATGCGGGGATACTATCCAAAATCTTCTCACTCTTGAATCAACCAACTGACTACGCTACTGCCCATATGATGAGTATTAAATGTTATAGTCCCCTCTAGGAGTGAGTAGAGTAGCGATAAACCGGGGGATGATTATGAAGACAGGATCTTTACAGACGACTCTAGGCTGGACTGTGTAGTAGGGTCCGGTATTTTTTCTGAGGAACTTGGCATCAGGGCTTCTTTCCGCCTACCGGATAAATGCAGTGAATTTCAGGCAGAGATATTTGCCCTTTGAGAGGCTTGTTAGTTACAACAGGAAGAAAATATTCGTAGGAATATTGTTATTTTTGTCGACAATCAAGAGGCATATCTGTCACTCAGGTCACACACTACCACGTCTGTATTAGTCAGCCAGTGCAAAGAAGAATTATTTAGGCTAGGGCAACTGTCCGGCATTATACTGGTTTGGGTCACCGCGCATAGGGGCTACTACGTAAATGAACGGGCAGGCGGGCTAGCTTAAATAGGAGCTGCTTAGGGTATATCTTATGTGGATTTAGTCACATTTCCGCTGAACATTGTTAAAAACATAATCTTTGAGTTCTGACATTGCTGATAAAAGTGGGAGGAATCTAGACACATTAGGGTTGCAAGGCAGATGGTGTCCTCTTTTGATATTAGATGAACGACGTAACTTATCAAACGAAATCGCGCGGGCATTTCAAACTTACTGGTGGTATTGACAGGACACTGAATGATGGGAAAGTATACAGAATAAAACTCCACTTGACAGATTGCGTTTAGCGAACTACCACAAAACCAGTACTGTAAACGAGCGGCATAATAGGGTTACCACTTAACGTTTAGGTTATTTAAACAAGCCACCAAGTTCACACGACTTATCCAGCAACTTATAACTAACTGGAGATACGGCAGACATTTTGCACGATGTTTAATCCCTTACATTACGACATTGATAGGTCTTTCAAGCTAAAGGAAAAATTAAGAACACATGCCATTTGTTTCATAAAAATTTAAGGATTTTTATCCTTATGAAAATCATTTAATATTTTTTTATATGGAACCAACCTCCCTTGTTGATAGCACACATTCTATACAACAATATATGTATCTTTTATTTCATTTAATTATAAACCTTCTTTTGTATTATTACACAGTCAATCTCCTACACCTTAAAATACATACATAAAGTCAAACAAACAAGCGTAGACATAAAAGATTACAAGACTAATTGCATTTCCGGCTAATCACAAGGCAGAACCGTTTATTTATTGATTACTCATCACTTCTTAACTGTGTTGGCTTCTTTTTCTTCTTATTTTTATAAATGACCTTTTAAAGTACAATAAACTGTTACAAAGGAAATGAAGGCGTGTGAATAACTCATGCTTAAATTTTACATAAATATGTATAAACATAACAAGCATTTAATTGAACTTAAATCTATTTAGATTTAATTACAATTTAATTTTACTAAATTGATGTAATTATGTTCTAATTTCTTTAACAACGACAGTTTATCACTTTAACACTTTAGTTTTTTTTTTTTGTTAGGTACACAAATACTTAATTTATTTTCTTTTCAAAGCAAATGGTCATTAATGCACAATTACAAGCACTTATTTATCATTTGATAGGAAAATGTCTTTCGATAAATATTCACCATTAAAAATAATGTGTTTGGCTGGCTGCTTGCTATTGATTATCATATTCTAATTGTTGAAATTGCATTTTACAATCACGCAAACACACACGCACACACACATAACCGCCATTAACTTGTACGTTTTCAATGCATGATAGCAAATTAGACTTGCATGCATGCAGTCATGCCTTTTGTTAAGCTCCTGTTTTGTGTTTGATTTTCTTACCATCTCTCATAGTCGCTGTTTTGTGCTCTGGCTTTTATTTCTACTGCCATTTTATTTGTGTTAAAGAACTGTAACTGAACTTTATACGCCTTATAATCAGCTTAGAACCTAATCACATAAACACATACACGCAAACATTCATTAATATTATCGTCGGATTTATCGCCCTTCACACTCTAAACCATCTCTTTGCTTTACATTTAGCCAACTTAACGAGCTTTCGTAAATAAATTATAATCGTTATAGCAAACACTTAAATGCCCTTTTGAAAAATAGTAAATGAGCGAACAACAAACGAACACACTTTTATTAAATATTCATTCACGCAGTTATTTAAAATCGTGTTAATCATGTGGTGTTTGACTGTATCAGCAGTAATTTTTTGCGCATATTTGAGTTTACATATGCAAGTTTAAGTCTATGTGCCCTATAACAGTTAATCGTTTCACATAAATGTTAGACTTGCATTAAACTGAACAAATTAATATGAGTAAAAGAAATATTTTCAAATCACGGTTGTACACTCTTTAAAGCAGGCATAGGCACCCAATACATTGACATTTGCAATGATATATGTGCTCTTCAGGCTCTTTTTAGAAGCGTTATCTTATTGTTTACTCCAGATTAGTGCAATTTTTACAGTATGCGATAACACAGTCAGCCTTTTTAAAGTTCCCAGCAAGACTGATTAATGTTTTTTGATTTTCGCCAATGTGTGTACCTTATAAAGGCGCTGCGCACATCTTTTGCCGATAGCTGCTTTAAAGCTTCAAGTGTTTACGGAAGTTGCAAGGCATTAAAAAAGGTTTTTTACATAAAAAAAATGTTGTTTAAATGATTATAATATGAATATTTAGAGCACATTTCCCCCGATCCGAGACCAACGTCTTGATTATGTAACAACGCATACAAACTTTGATACAGAGCTCAAAGTTCTAAACACCTTCAACAATGGTAGTAATTTTAAAGAAAAATATGAAGCCAAGAAGGGAGTTATAGCACTTGATTCAAATCCAAATATGTATAAAAAAATCTTTTTTCTATATATTAAGCATTGACAACTTCATCGATCAAGTAAAGTTTCGATTCGAATTGAATGCCCTAATTTGCCCTGTGGTCACTCTGTTCGTATACAAGTACGTCGTTAACAAATAGCTAATATAAGGAAAAGTTATGTAGGTTGTGCACTTATTTTTACCTTTTTCTTAAGTCCAGGTTCCTGCTTAGGGGGACAGTTATGGTAATGAACTGAAGATAATCTAGATAAACTGGAACTGGGGAAAATTGTGTGGTAATTTGGAAACCTCTTAGATCTTTAAGGGTTAAGAGTCTCTTTTAGTTGATTAGCCGCAATCGGAAAGGTGTTTCGAGAGTGAGCAAGAGCGGATGATTTGTAAAGATGAAACTAAAACCGGATTCCCTTCTTACGACTACTGTCGTAGTGCTGCTAAAAGGAAAAAGGAAGGTTGCTTATGGAGAGGGGATTTGGGTACTTTGGATCGTCCTGTCTAAGAAAAGATTTAAAATTAGCTCTTTAGGCGGTTTTAAAATATTTACGTACATACGTTAGAAGTCAGCTTTATCTAAAGTGGCGTTACTGGCGCAAAGCCAGTGCCATTGAGCGTGAGTTAGTTCTCTCGGCAGCAACTTTGTTTTAAAACTCAGGGCTAAGCGGTACGAAAACCTTCCTTAAAAGTCGGGATAGACTTTGATTTATATTTAAATTATTGTTCATCTGTGTTTTACGTTCATTTACTCTTTCAATTCTAATATTTTAATAAAATCGAACCAGTAGCGTTTTAAGAAAAATTCTTATGACATCCATATGATCCCTTTGAACCACTATAGAGTGCATTACCTTAAAACGTGGTATAAAGCTGCCAACATTCTCCATTATTCGTTTAAATCTTAGCGCTGTATGACTTTTCAGCAAAAGCTTTATTCTTCATTAAAACAAAAGCCTTTTATTTACTGAAAGGCCAGTGTCATATCTAGGGAAAAGGATTCTTGGTAACTTGGAAGATCATTCTGGTGCCCACTAAAGACGAGTCTCTGCAAAAACCTTTTTTCCTTAATTTTCGCCTCAAAGTTATTCAGCCCGCAACAAATGGAATTTTTTGATTCCCGTGGTACAAGGTAGAAAGGACTCCGGTAAGGCTGAAATAATTCAGGGCATATCTTCAACAGAGGTTTACCATTCTATCCTTTCCAATTGAGGTAAGTGGACTCTGTTCCTTGCAGAAACATTCCAAACAAGAGGAGATAATAAGATAGCAGAGTAACGTATTTCACCTCACGACAGCGCACGTAACTCATATCTTCACCAAAATTATACCCTACGCCTTGGAAACTGGGCATTGGTATTGCCTGTAATAGAAGTTACATCGAAAAATTTGTACTTTAAATAAAAACTTTATAAGTTACAGTCTGGGAAAAGTGAAACGTTTAAGGGCACATACAAACACATTTTTTTAATTTAAAATAAGTTTTTTAAACAAAATTTTCATACAAAATCAGCATCTGAAGTCTACTTTTAAATTAAAAGTGTTTTTGGATATGCCCCTTAACGATTTCGCTGAATAGCCACGAAGTACTTTAGCCGTCTCGGACCATTTCAACGCTCTTCTGAAAGGAGGGCTTTAAAGTCAGATCGCACAATATTCAATTATTCTTGAAATGCCATTCCGATTCAGGG
This sequence comes from Melanophora roralis, assembly GCA_963583895.1. Classification (NCBI taxonomy): domain Eukaryota; kingdom Metazoa; phylum Arthropoda; class Insecta; order Diptera; family Rhinophoridae; genus Melanophora; species Melanophora roralis. The sequence goes on along the minus strand of OY757188.1, from coordinate 97,971,899 downwards.
CTGCCATCTTAGAACCACCATTTTGCAGGTATTGCAAGCAAAAGTCACCAAATTTGGCACCAGGTTTTTATCTTTATCTTAAGTTCTCACTTTTATTGAAAGTTACTTAAGCTAATGCTTGAACTTTCTTAAGACAAGTAGAGAAGAATCCAAGTCACAGCTAACCAAAATGGCAAAATTAGTTATTCATTGTTATAAAGTCTTTTCTAAATAGCAAAGGCAGAAATCCTTTAAGGTAATTTTTCATTAAATAATGATCTGACGAATGATGTGGTCATATCCATGTGAATCGACCATAAACTGTTATTTCGTACTTAAAGATATAAAAACAACCTTTACCTTTTCAGATCTTCAGACACAAATGTTTTCTAGTTTAACTCGGTAATGTGAGCATCAAGAAGGACGTTGTAAGCGTACATGATGTAGATTATTAAGGTGTCCTCCCATCTTACCCTTAAATTATTCTTCGAAATTTATGAATAATTATACCAAAACGTTTACTAGTTAAAACTTTAGCTAAAAGAAAATTGCGAACATTTTTTTCCCTTAAATTGTCAGGACTAAGAAAATCATTTGAACAAATTTATTTGCCTCATAAAGGAAAATGCTTGTGCCCTGTTCGCAGAATATAATAAGTTTTCGCTCACTTCCGCATTAAAACTGTATTGTGTTTTCATTTCCTGTTTATTATTTTGACACGAACACATTTTTCATTTTATATGAGAGTAATTTTTTTAATGTTCTTATATGTGTTAGTGTATGTATGTGTTAGTGTGTGTTTGTAAGTAATATTTTGTGTGGATGGACAAGTGTCCTGTTGTTGCACTGATACGAGAGTATTTTTATTATTTGTTTTCATTATATGTCTTAATGATAGCTTTTAGTTTTCGTCTTTATTAAAAAAATAATAGGAAGATGGGGACAATGAGGAAGTTTCTTTTTTAATATAAGATAAAAATACATACATACATATACACATATCTATATATACAGACATTGTTAACTTTTCTTTAATAATTTTTTCTAATAATCCTAGATAAGTCCCAAAGGATTCCTAACGGCTATTTAGGATCTTTATTTTTAAATACAGAAATTATGATTATTTTATTACGTTTAGGTTTTATTAATAAAAACATAAGTGATTTTGATATATTGAGGCAAAATTAATAAAGTGGTAGTAAATTTGTAAATTAATGAATGTGATATTTAATTTAATTCGGCTCTTGCACATTTGCTAAAATTATTCACAGGGGGAATTAATTTTTTTGCCTATAATATACGCAGCTATTTTCAAAAGATTTTGTTTGAAGCAGTTCTTCTTTTGCCATTTTTTTGTAGAAGAAATAAAAATTAACGCAGGCTAAAACCCTTAATTATAAATACCAAGACTTAAGCTACTTAGCCAGGATATAAGTATTTTAATTATCCCCATTTAATGTTAGAATGTCTTACGTTTTATAAATTAAAGGTTAGTTCAAAATGAAAGGCCTTAAATGACACAGGACATACACAATCGTAACCTCCATCCGATGGAGCTGCGCCTGTAGGTTTGAGTGGCCCGTTAGCACACTCCTAATCCTGATTAATTCAAAATTTCTCAGTTAAGGATTATTTTCGTCATTCTGCAAAATGTGTCGTCTAGAGATAAGCAATCCTAAGATTTTTAAACAATCTTTAAACAGTTTTGTCATTCTACAGTGCCTTGTTGGCAATTTTTGTTCTGCGAAAGGCTTCAGAGACCTTTTGCCAGCCGCCTTCAATCTCTACTCTCCAGTTCGTATCCGATTACATCTAAATGGCCATGCACCCACATAATGTAAACTTTGTCATATTTCAAGAAATCATTTATCACCGCCTTGCATTGCAATAGTGCTCTAGATTTGGTTCTCACGGTTATTAAAGCTCTTATCGAATCTGTGCTATCCAGACAGGGGTTACGTTCGTTGATCCGTATTGCTCGAACCTTCGCTAATACAATATGTGTTTTGGTCTTGAAAGCAAAAGTTCATATATAGGTCCCCGGGCTTTTTAATAGGAGATCCAGTTTCGTTCTTTCCTTCGCCCTAGACATTTAACAAGCCACATCTTCCAGCAACTGCCCTAGAGTCGTGTCCATCCAGGGTATTACTCTGGTGTTACTGGTAAATATGTTATTGACTTTACGTAAGCACATACCCAGAAGGCATTTTTTCCCAGTGGTCCTACCACTCACGCCAAGTTGTACCTGTAACTATGATCCCAGGTGGTTTGTGACATGAGAGCTTCCTGATTCCAAAGGCACCAGCAAGGGCTCTGGTAAGCCGCGAAATTTACTTCCAATTTTAGTACTAGCACTGACAAGGTATTGGCATTCCTTAATCCTTGAAGTACAGTGCCACTTAATGGCAAGGTTATATGATACAATATCAATAAGGAAAATCTGTCTCAAGCCAGACCATGTGGCGAAAGACATGATCCCATAAGTACAAAGCCAACCCTACCAGAACAGTGACAGTCATTTGACCGGTCATATGACCGACACAGATGACCGGTCCTTCGGTCATTATTTTGTATCATTTTCTTAAGGGCGATGTGAAAAAAATGACCGAAACTTTGTGTACGTGTGATCTTGCATCTCTCTCGCACCTTCAGATGTGATAGAAATATTGGTCACAAATGACCGAAAATAAATGTTTTAGTGTTAGTTTCGGTCACAAATTTCTTGTAGGGAATATTGTTAACCATGTCCTTTAGTCTTCTAGCTAACTGAAAGTTGCCTGGCTGATACCCCGTGAAAAAAAGGTATTGGGATTCTTTCTGATGATGATTATAATGCTTGAAGGCTCCTTGCTTGATCAGAAATTTATCAACCGACATAACTTTTACATTTTAGGTACACGTTCGAGCAGTTCCACCGTTTCGGTACTCCCTCCTGTGTTTTAAAAATGAGTTGTGGATTAAAATTTGAACTGTCATCGATCCATTCCTCCTTATATGTAGACATTTAGCCCCAAGTTTCACCCTCTATCATAAGCTGATGGGCTTTTCAGCCTAGTCAAAACCGCCTTCAGTTCCGTCAATGGAGTGTTTCTTATCGCTCCGATTATTTCAAGGCAACATATAAACTGGTTCCTTTATAGGATTCGAATGTTGCACTTCCTATCCACTAACCATACCACCGGTGCGTTGTAGTCGTCTAATTATGGTATTGTACGATTAGTTTGGCATCTTTGGAGCCTATAAAAGTTTAATGTAGCCCTTTGCATCGTTCAATCCTTGATGCTATTCGAAATTTGAAATTGAAATTTGAATATAAAATATTTGTTTATTACAAATAATACCTTAGAAATGTTTGATTTTCTTTTTTATTAGCAAAGAATTATTTTTATTTTTCGTAACACTTTATGCTGCTGCGTAAAAAGAAAGACAAAGCTTGCATTTAAGTTGTCAATAAACTATAACGAAACTCCAACTTTGTCATTATCGGTCAACAGCGTTGCAAAAGCCTAATCTTTCACGTCATTATCATTGATTTCAGCATCAACCTAAAGCTTTAATGTATTAAAAATACATTTATCTGGAATTTTGTGGCTTAAGCCATTTGCAGGTTGGATATTTATATTTGCTCTTTAATTTATTTTCAGGCCTGTTTAACGATGACACATTCCAATTTATTCAATATGACGCTGATAATATTGAAAAATAAATCTGTTTTACAAAGTATTGTTTTAAAATAAAACAAACAAGACATACATGAATAAATATTTCTTTTAATTCCACAGTTATGGAAAAGATTTTTATTTTTAAATCCATCAAAGCCTTAAATGCCTGCACATGCACTTATTAATACAATTAATGGATGTAAATAATGAAAAATTTTAAAAATAATTATATTTGTGTTGACATAAAGGCATTGTAAATTAACTCCACATCCTTAACATTAAAGCATTAATTTAATAGATAAATTAACAAAAATATTAAAAATAGATCAAAGACCTATAAAATTATAACAAGTTTAAATGATAATATGCGGCTGACAGCAGTAGCATCAATGTAATCAAATCGAATGGTCACCAAAGAACATCAGAATCCTCGTGGTGCTCAACCTTCGGCTATCTTGCCAGAGCTGTGTGCTTAACATCTACCGCTCCGAGGTATTCTAGGTTCGACTAAAATATAAAAAAAAATTTTTGGACTTTGAAACAAAAAAGTAAATAAAATATTGAACTTGTTAGAATCCATCAGCATAGATGCCAATTGTGGTTAGCTTTTATTGTATCATTTCAAGTAATTTTTCTTTGAAATATAGATTCTTATATCCCGACTCTAGTTTTTGCAATTTTTCAATTTCAAAATAAGTCTGAATAGAAGTTTAAAATAAGTTTTAAATAATTTTCCTATTAAGGTGAAAAATTTATATTTTGAAATACAATCTTTTCAAACCTTAATAAGCGGTGCGGAGGGGGTGGTGCCGAAATTATCGTTTGTGCGGGTTTGTCAGCTACAATGTGGCAGTGGTCGAGTGAGCATCACGAGTTCGCTGTGGAGACATTTTTTAAGAGTTATGATTCCTACGTAATTGCTCGTCGAAACTTTTGTTTAAAATTCGGTGGTTGGCGAATAGGTGATGGACGGAGTGTAAGTTTAAATCGCTCCTGGGTGCAGAGATACCGCGCAACTGCTACGGCTATGAATATTCCACGGCCAGGGCCCAGTCGATCTTCAAGCACTCCCATAAACATATAACCGGTTGAAAGCAGTTTACGTGAAACCCCGCGACTTTCAATACGGAAAAGAACAGCCTCACTGGGAGTTCAATCCTCAAAAAAATCGTTTAAAACCTGAAAGAAAGTGACATTGATTTACGCATAAATTTTTGTGAAAAGTTGTTGAGCATTTTCCCATTTTTGAGGAGCGATGACGCTCATTTTTATTTAAACGGCCACGTCAACAAGAAAAACTGCTCTTACTAGTTCCCCCGATTGAATCGTCAAAAACCATTGCATTGCTCCACTGTTTGATGTGCCTTACCCACGCATGAAAATTTGAAGCCAAGCGATGAATGTCAATCTAAAAATTTTCAACGCGTAGTTGCGGTATTCAGTTTGCCAAACTTGCGAGCTCACCAATCGTCCTCTTTACACACGTGGTTACTACAGGGTAGGGCGACTGCACGCACAGCCAGAGCTTCGATTAATTTTCTTTCGGAAAATTTCTCCCAAAAACTTATCATTCGCGCTTTGGGGACATTCCATGGCCACCTAGATCGCCTGATCTATATTTTTTTTCTAGGTATATCTCATGATAAAGCCTTCTTTTCAATAAATTTGGAAATACCGAATATAGATTTCAATTCAGCACCCCCAAATAACCTTAGAAAAACAGTCTGTTGCTTGAATCCAAAATAATTTTTAAACTTGTGTTATTGAGTTTCATCCTAATTTAAAAATATTTGTTAATACCAACCAAGTAGGAAAAAACTATTACTACTCAACCTCTGACTCCTTTTTGAAATTATTGATATTTCAAGAGCAAAAGTTAAATTTGCATTTAATTTCGAACAAGTGCAAGAATTTAGCTTTACGTCTTAAACACTCTTTAAATAACTCTTAGCAAAAACTAAGCCAATAAAAATGTTAAACGAATAATCAAAAACACACATACAAACATTTTTTCAATTAAAAGTCTTGTCTATTTTCTTCATCTGTTTTTCAACAAAAGTGCAATTTCTAACACTTTTTTGCTGTTGCTATGACACGGCTGAACATCATTTCAGTAAAATTTGTTCTTTTGCAACTACAAGAGCATAGAGTTTGGTTTTTCTTCAACATTTTCTAAATGTTTGAGTTGAATTTTTTCTTAAACTATTTTTATTTTTAAGCTTTTTAGCCTGCTGTTGCCGCTGTTAGATTTTAACTAACTGGGAGGTCCTCATACATCAACATAATCATTGCCGCCGTTTATACAGCGTGAAATCTGGGTTTGTTTGACCCTGAACTTGTTGGCTTAAGTGCTTTGTTTGTACTAAATATAGATGAAATTACAAGTGAACCCAGTGAAATATTTGGTGTCGTAGACTAAGAAAAGGAAAAAAATTGATAGAGAAAGCATAAGAAAGTCATAAATACCTCTTAAGGGTGTAGAAACCAAGTTCTTCTGGCCATAAAATTGCGGCATGATTTTAAATACTCTGCATGAGAGCACTATTTAGGCTAAGTTTTCAATGCCGTTGACTTTCACTTCCAAGTCTGTACTTCGAGTAAGGAACTATACTGGCAAATGGACCACCTGTTTCAATAGTTTGTCGGCCTTTCCATTTTTCTAAATACCTCTGCCTTTCCAAACCGTTTAAATGAACATCTTTCAAACAACGCACAGTATAATAATGGGTGCCCAGCATATCTAGACACATAAGAATTTAGTTAATAAGCGCGATTTTGTAATGCAAAAGAGATTGCTGCGGAAGTAATAAAAGATGGAGCCTTGGTTCCATTGGGTTCCTTGCTGTGTTCTTTTTCGGACATCTGTGAAAGAGAGTGAAAAAAGAGAAGAAAATTGTGTATTTTCCTTTGTCAAAGACAGAGGCTCATTTAGACAGTTGGCGAAAATCTGCCCAAAGTATCTCTGTAAGTTACACATGACAAACGGTCCAGTCGGTTGGCCTGGAAGTGCCCTATCCCACATCGTTCAGTGTCAGACAAAAGCATAAGAGCTTTTCCAAACCCCTATGCGTCATGACGCCACACCGACAGCGGCCGATTAAGGCAGCCACAGTGTCTCAAATTCTTCGTTTTTTGTGCTCAAGAAGACATTTGAAACGGCTCTAGTCTTGCTCAGCCAGGATATTTCAATTGTTCCGCATTTGCATTTTTAAGAAAACCTGATCAAAAATTTTTCTGACTGTGTACAGTCACGCAAAATTTTTAGGAAAAGAAAGAAATGTCATCCCCTTCACCCAGTTTTCTCTACCATTAAAGCGTCAGCAGAACGGTGTCCGTATTCCTGCATTTACGTGAGAGTGAAGCTGGAATGAACTCTTAATGATTTCCGCTTTTAGCAGATAATCTATAATGAAGATAAAAGACTAGCACCTGAAGATAGCTTGATTGCTTCTGGGAATCCAGATTTTTTGCCTTTGAACCTGCATTCAATTGAAAGTTTGAACAAAGACCCATCTTTATATATCTTTAGATCAACAAGTCCCGAGAATGCGATTTATCTACCCCTTCCTTTGAAATATTGCCAAAGATTTTCCTGCAGGGAAAAGGCTCTGATGTGCAGCAGGTAGCTAGACAAGGAACGACGACAATAATTCTAATAACATCTGCATATTCTGTTTCTATTGAATTACAGAATTAAGTGATATTGCAGTAATCAGCGTCAGCTTCTTCACCAGGAAATTTGCTATAGTAGAATTTAGTAGGGTTAGGAGCGATGCGGCTATTATCAGAATAGCTCTTTTGCCTCTCAATATATAAACGAATCGCGGTACCTTGTTTGAAACTGACTATAATGTCTTAGTTGAGAATCAGTCCAATCAACGTCCCAGGCATTGGCAATTCCACGCTTTGCACACATACATTGCCTTCTTTGCTTCTCCTTTTTTGGCTTCAATATTTGAGTTATGGGGCAATTTACTGTTTCAATTAAAAATTTAAAAGCGGGAAGGGTCGGGTGTGGAGTTCCTAATATTCAGGTAAGCTTTAGATATCATCACCACCGTATTACCCGCATTTTTCATTCTCGTCAAATCCAGAGTACTAGGCAATAGTGCTACTACCAGGGCAGTTCTTCTCTTCGTTGGCCTTGGTGTGGAAGTATTAGAAGTTCGACAGGAAACAGGTAATAGGTATCACCTTAAGGTGGATATTAACTTGCTTTTTCAGGATTTTAAACAGAAAAGCTATTATGTGATTGGTCGGCAGCTCTTTGTCCTCATATATTATGCTTTATTTTGGATGTAAAGACGAAGTTTGATTGCATCCACTATGTGGAGATATATATGTGACTAGTAAGGACAAACCTTGTAAATGTTAAAAAGCTGCGGGAGGATTTCCTCGATGTTATGCTGCAGGTTATATGGAATCAACCCATTTAGCCCTTATAGTCTTAAGCTGTTGACCGTTCACTGTACTCCAAGTATACTGGGGTGGATGACCAGTTAAAGGTTATGTTCAGATAAAATATTCCAGGAAGTAACCTTTTCCTTTGAGAGTAGCTAAGAGTATCACATGACGTGGATCGTTACTTGGGCAGAAGTTCTCTAAGGTGCCAAGTTTTGCGTTCTTAACTTCGTTATTCGCTTCAGAAATTGTTTTTTGCAATTCCCTTAAGTCTTATTTATTAGAAATGACAACCAAGGTGGGGTTGTCCTACCTTTAGGGTCAAGGTGGCAAGATATTGATGTGTTCACCCTTATCAGGCTTGCCAGTGCTAACATGGCATCGCCAAACGCAAAAATTAATTCAGCTTAAGGTTTACGAAAATTAACTTAATAGCTGCCTAATGATTAAAAACATTTTTAGGTACAAATAGGAGAGGAAGAAGCAAATTATGCAACAATTTAAACATTTTATATTATTTTTTAAAACCCCTTTATGCAAATTATTGTTTGTTGGGTTGTCCCAATATAAGCTGTTCATATTTAATAGGATTTGTTGCTGCTTATTTCATCTTCTCTAACAAATGTTAGAATTCCATTTATGCCCTTTCTTTTTTTGTACAAAAAAAAACTTGTTCTAACTTGTATTGGCTTAGAAGAAAAATATTAATTTTAAAGGCGGTCCTTACCACTTTGAAAGTGCGCCAAGTTTATGTCTATAACAAAACCCCAACAAAAGTCTGCCAAAAAACATCATGTTCATGTTTCATGTTGCTCATATACAGATTTATTTATTTTATTTTTTGTGTTTAGATGTTCAGTTCAATTCGTGCCAAGAATTTCGTTTTTCATTTTTGTGTGATGCTTTTCTTTTCAGCCTTTTCCGTTTGTAGTTTTATTTCATTTCAAGATGTCATGGTTCATTTGAAAATAAGAGCAGAATAAAGCCTTAAACTTGCAAAAAAGAATGCTAAATAAAATATACTGAAAAGCTTAACAAGTGTAATTACATAAACCGTCTGCACTTGTTTTGCAACATAATCATAACTTCCAGACGCACTTGAAACCATAAGATGAGGAAATTTTAAGAATAAGAAGAAGGAAAAATTAAACAACATTTGAAAAATAGTAAATGATTGAAAATGTTATTCTTGAATATTATTAGAAAAATTTTATATTTATATGTCGTATCCTTTACTTATAAGGCACATATGTATGTGTGTGTCTTGTAGTATTTGTCTTCGAATTTATCAGGAAAAGAAACAGATATTTCAATCTGTACCACCCTATTGAAATGCAGTCTATAATAATAATTTTCTTCCAAGTACCAGGGTTTGTTTTTGTGTTTGGACTTTGAAATTCTTTACTTTACTATTAGAAGTAATTAATTCATTTTATATACATTTTTGTTTCCTTAATCAACTGCTTATTCATCAGAAATTTTACTTCACTTAATTAGAGCTTGAGAGAAATTTCGTGGCGCATTTTAAATGAGATGATTTTATTTATATTTTTTTTTTGTTAAAATGTATGTAAAATATTTAGGTTTTGGTAAGGTTTGCCTAAATTTTTAGTTTTAAAATTTTAACTTTGCTTTTTTGTTCGAAAACACTATTAACTGCTTTAATTTAAAACAATGGCCTTTTATTGAAAAACGTCATAGTCGTGATTAAAAGTCACGTGCGTAGCGCCTCATTAAGGAGGCATGATTCAAATGCATCTGACAGTGGGCTAACCTTAGAATAAAAATTTAATATAAAAATAAAAATCTAAATTGATTCATAACAGCTCGTTAAAAAAAAATTATAGTCCCCGATAGAATGGTCAGAGGGTTCTCTAGCCAATCAGCCTGTCAATTTATGGTGCTTAGTTCATTGAATATTGCGAAACTTGGATTCATAGTGGTCTTCAGCAATCGTTTATGGTTAAGGGTGATGTTGTGGCAGTGTAGCAGTATGATATAATTTTGCCTTAAATTTGGGCGTAAAATTTGATTTTGAAAAGAAAGGATTTTCATATATCCGGCCCTGTTCTGTAAATCGAATCCGAGCAAATTTTTTTTTTTGTTTGGTTTCAAACTGAATTCACACATCCACTTGATTATAAATCGAGTTAAAAAACTTATTTAAAAAAAAGGAAGCGATCGACTTACAGAATACCATTTGACTTAAAATCGACTCAGTTCACAGAACAACCAGGATTAAGTTGTACTGGTAGGAGAACGCATTCGATTCTGTGTTAAAAAGTTCTTTTAAATAAAAAAAGAACAACAAAGTTGGACTTATCATTATCCAAGGCACTGAAATAAATTTCTACTTATCGACCAGCAAAAGTACACACGAAATTTATTATCTAAGAAAGATTTTGGTTTGTGTTTTTTATAGTGCAATAAAGCGGATTATTTGGTTACCGCTTGAAGGCTTAGATTTCTTGATCTAGTATTTGCTGTCTCTTTCTCTTTCGTGTTGCTAGTGTTCCGCAATCCATTAAGAATTAAACTTATACTCTCAGGCGATAATGTAAATTAGCATGCAAACTGATTGCCCAAGTATGCAGGGAATCTAATGGGGAACTATGTGCTGTGATATAAATTTAAATTTGTTGGGCTTTGAGACACAGGAGAACATATTTATATAGATTATTGACGATTTACGAATAAGCGAATAAAAGGTTATTACCAGCAGTATTTGCTCGGATGCAAGGCTACGAACCAGGAAGTTTAGCTAAACAACACCACTTCGTGTTGAATTTTCATGACTGAAAATCTTATGGCCCGGGGACAACAAGGTTTTTACTATGTTTTTGGGAAAGTTTTTGTAGACCTCTAGTCAAAAAAAAAATAATGGCTCATTATTGGACAATGGTTTATTCGAAAAGAGCAAGACAACAGGTTACAAATAATTGCAGATTCTGTAGTGGGCCGAAGAATAAAGAAAAAGTATCGTCCATTATAGGTTGCAGGTGATTCCTATATTCTATAAATTAAGTTAGAAATGTCTCGATGAAAAATCACAGCGTGAGTACGATAAACCTTTATTTGTTTTTTAAAGTTGTATCTGTGAAAATTAATTTCATCTTAAGGGGACAGTAACCGAGATATTACCTAAATAGCACCAGGCAGTGGACTAGAAATCATTCCCCGAAAGCAGCTATTATCATGAAATAATTAAAGATTGGAAAATCGGCCCCTAATATTAATGGCCACTGCAAACGATTTGTTGGACATGATTAAAGGATCTGCACTTGAAATTACTAGAAACTACTTAAAGCAGGGGCACTGTACCAACCGGCGGAGGTATTGTGTTAGTACGAGTCAAATATTATTGCCATCCTAGAGGTAGAATGTAATATACATGGTGTTACCAGAAGAGAAGAAGGTGATATATACTACCAGGAGTGAATTTTGGTGCGCAGTTTTTGTAAGCAGAAGAATAAAATACCTGTTTCCCTAATTTACTATTGCCGTGCAGCAAAATACTTTAACGTGAGCATTTTTCCCCCTACGCTCAGGGAAAAAGGTGCTGATATCAAGGATGCTCTTTGGGAGAGCTTAGAAGAGGTATTTTACTGTTGCCCCAGTCATGACGTTCAAATCATCCTAGGCAGGTTTAACGCAACAATACAAAAGAGAGCATCTTTATCCCACCGTTGGAAAGTTTTGTCCAGTTACGTTATGAGACTGATCTCCTTTGCTGCAGTTTGAAATATAGTAAATAGTAGCACCAGCTTCCAGCTTCACCTGATCGAATCACAAAAAAATCAAATCATAACCAGAAGTTTGATTAAGATTACATTAACCTGAAACAATACTAGGTCGCAGCCAAGGTACGCAAAATTAACCGTTATGCGCAATGCACATGCCACTGTGTCACGAAGCCAACGTCTACTCTGCCCGATTGATCCAATTGCATTGTCTGCCTTTTTGGCAGTGTATTTTCAACTGTCAAAAAACCGATGCTACGATTCTAAAATATAAACGGAACGTTTTTTCGAGATTTTTGACAGACATACTCCCATACTGTGTTGCAGAGTGCCTTCCTCTCAGCTAGAAAGAAGTAAAATTATAACTATTCCAGAATTTCCGTTTAGTTTCATTAATAATGAAAGCTTTCTTGTACTATTCGGAGTTTTTAAAAAAATTGGGTTCAACATAAAAGTATTAAAAATTATGATTTAAATCGCTGCATAATCGTTGAAAGAAGGGAACTGCCTTTCAAGTAATATAAATATGAATAGAGCACTGATAAATCAAATAAATTTAATGTTGATTAACCCAGACTGAATAAGCCTCGAGTTAACTTAAGATTATATTACTTAAGTTGCAAATAGTTTTTCACTTTTTCGTCCCACCGTCCGTCTTCCCTTTAAAAAATAGCAAAAAGTATTGGCTTTAACTAAATCTAGTTTACAAACCGATTCTCTGCTCTTGCTGGCTTTGTTTAACGCGCTTAACTAATTTGTGCACACAATATGCCATTTATTAAATCGTTAAACTTCTTTTCTACAAAAAAAAAGACAAAACAAGGCCAAATTAACGAAATACCAAAGCGATAACGATGAAAAACGTAACAAATGATGTTAATAGTGGAAAATGAGAACATTATTGCCAGCATGAACTCATGCTTACACACACACACACATACATAAGTTCAGAGTTTGTTACAAATTGCAACAAACAATAATGCGAACCAAACAGTCAAATAGTTTCACTGACAATATGTTCACACAATGGAAAACTTTTAACTTTTAATATTCTTCTGCTTCATTCATTGTTCACAGCGCGATATGCAGTGCTGGCTGTTGTTATTGTTTTTCGATTTGTTGCATCCAAACTGATCATAATCTTAATGCGTTTCTCTAGACACACTTTGCTGTTATTTTCAAACAATTTCATCCTGCTGCAAGGAAATATTAAGTTTGAACTACAAAAAGGTTTTTTTCTGCCTTTTTTTCAAGCAACTACTTTTAGGGCAGAGTGGTGAGAATGCATGAAAATTGACTGTTTAGCCTATTAAATGGGAGTTAGCAGTAATTTTTGTTGTAAAACAACAGCAAGGGAGCAGCAGCAGCAAGAACTTTAAAAGTAGTTATTATAGTTATCTTGTTGAATGTAATTACACGATATTTAACATGTAACTTAACTACAAGAATGGATAAAGTGTTTTAAAGCGAAGGAGGAAAGCACAGCAGGAGCTTGTGTCTTGGATGTTTAAGTAGCCGAAATATATTTATTTGCTTAAAAGGTAAAATAGTGGCAACAATATTTAAACAGAATATAAATGAAAAATTATTCTTAGGTCGCAACTTATTTGTGTTTTATTTAATAAAATTTGGCCTACAAATTTTTTTAAAGGAACTTAATTAAAATTTTCCTAAAACTACACTAAGCCTACCATCATAAAAGTATTAGTAGGACAGTGGAAGTATTAGTAGGCCATGGATTAAATGAAGCTAGAAACAAGGGCAACTTTTTACTTTATATTTTTATGTTCCCGTCTTTTCCAGCAAACTTAAAAGGGACGAACACACTGACAGACTGGCACTGTGCGCTTCTATCTAAACTTGTTGCTTTTGGTGTCGGTGAAAAATTTTCTCGATTTATATTAGGTTTTCTCAGAGATCGCACTTTACGTGTTGTTATAGATGGGATCTCTTTCAATGAGTTCGAAATTAATTCAGGGATACTGCAAGTCTCCGTCCTCTCTCCTACTTTATTTCTTATCTTTCTAAATGACCTTCTATGTCAAACTTCGAATCCTATTTATTCCTTGGCAGATGACAGCAGCATATGCCATTTGGCATTGGAGATTGGAGCTAGGTGACAGAGTATGAATGCTTCGATTAACCGCGATCTGATGGTAATCTCCAATTGAGGCCGTGTGAAAAGGGTCGATTTTAATGCCCGTAAAACCCAATGTTGTCTTTTGACACACAAACGCACAATGGACGATGCTGCCTCGTCTGTATTAATGTATGGTATAAGTGTTAAAAAGAGAGAGACTCTTGATGTCCTGGGCATGAAAATCCAGTGCGATGTCCGCTGGACGGAACACATTTTTCTTGTGTCGAAGGAATCATCGAAGTGTCTTGGTTTCCTTAAACGGTGTAGGAATTACTTTACACCATCTGATCTTCTCAATATTTATACCACCTATATCCGACCGAAAATGGAATACAATTCACATGTTTGGGCTGCTGCCCCCAAGTCTATTTTGGGGCTACTTGACCGCGTACAGGAACGAGCAAAGATACTCATCGGCGACGTTGTGGTATCTAATCGTCTTGATTCACTCGAACACCGTCGTGATGTGGGGTGTGTTTCGCTGTTCTATTGATACTATAATGAAATGTGCTCTGAAGAAATCAGGGAAATTGTTCCCGAAACCCGGCACTTTTTGCGTGATACACGTTTTTCTAGAAGAGCACACCCATACGTAGTCGACTGGCCAGTGAATCGCACCACTCATTACAGGGAGAATTCCTTCTTCGGTCGCACCGTTCGTATGTGGAATAAACTTCCTAGTGATGTCTTTCCTGCCACAGTAAATATCGAGAAATTTAAATCAAATATCCACAAACACTACTCCCTTTATCCTCCTTCCCATAACCTATTTTCCTGATACCAACACAATGCAATGCATGTATAGGGGCCATCCCCTGAGTGCTGGTTATAATACAAAAAAAAAATGCCAAACTACAAGAAAAATCTGACAATGGCTAGATTTAGAGTGTTTCAGGAGATTTTTTATCTAAATGAACAAAGGCTGACCGACACTGTTGACACAATTACCGTTACATATCGGTTCGGCATCCTGGTCAGGAGTAAGGACTGCCTTTCAACGGCTTTTGCCAAAAGCAACAATATTCAGAGTTGTTGTGTTGCACAGAACGACATCGGGCCTAGGCAGTTTGAGACTAGTAGATCTGAAAGTCGGTTGAACCTATCAAGACAATTTTCCTTTATCAAGGAAAGCATTTGGTTTGCCAATAGAGGCCAGAGCAAAGCGAATAGTGTTGTATAACATGGCCTCTACCTTAAGTTATTAAACGTCTCTAATTTTAATTTCTTTCTTTCTCTCTCCTCTTCTCTCTCTATCTTTCGCTCTCTTTCTTTCTCTCTTTCTCTCTCTCTCTCCCTTTAAAAGGTTTTACACAAAAACTACACCTTCCTTACCCTGACCTAATTTTAAATTACTGCAGAATAGCTCGAGTAAGTTAGTTTTTTGAGATTTATTACGTGAAATGTTTTTACGAAACCCGACAATGGTTTAAACATTACCACTCTTTAATCAGTATTTGAAGTAATGATATGGCTTGCTCTCTATATTTATTTAACCAAAATTCTGGTTCTTCTTTCTTATTAAATTTTTGGTAGTAATTTTAGCAAAATTGCTCCCCTTTGCTTTCTCCTTCTACTTAGGCATGTATCTGTGGTTTTCATTAAGTGCCTTAAAGCAAACCTTTAGAAGTCAGCTACAACAAAAGCAGCTCTGTAAGTAAATTCAAAAGAGCAAAGCTTCACCTCTTTATTACAAACAATATGCCTCTTAATAGTGTTAAAGGTGATGCAGCAGTTATTGGCACTGTCATCATAGCTGTCGGTTTTGCTTAAACTTTGCCATGTGCCCGTTTAAATTAACAATAGAATGTGCAACAAATTGATTGTTTAAGTTTAAACTATAAGATTTTTGCACAAAGCTTGTAAGGGCAGCAACATCATTAATATTAAACTTTTTATTTTGCTGGAATGCTTACTTAAATGATTTAGACAACATCAGAATAACTAGATCCACAACAAAGCTCTCGAATAGCCTTCTTGGAGCTCAAGCCTTGTAGGTTTTAGATTTCCTTAGTTTAAGAAGAGGGTCTAGATAAAAAGCTACAACCAAGACCCTGTCCACAATACGGCATGTAGTGAAAATCCCTAGCAGCTGTTAGTATTGATCGATTCAGTGGCTAGGGGCCTCGCGTATATTGCAAAATACCCAGCCTCGAGCAAAATCAGACTCCAACTCTCTACGATAAGTGAGTCTGCTGACTATGTTGAGATGAGAGACTTGATAGACATCTGTGGAACTTGAAATGGACGTGAGTCGGATTTGGATAGGATTTTAGAGGGCGATCGGGCAACTCCTAGATAAGGCGCATTCGCTTGTGTTGCATTGCTAGATATAAGGCGGACTAAATAGCGAACGGCCCCTTACCAACGGACGCTTTTCGATACTTGTGGGCTTTATGATTTCATCTGCGCTCGCTTGTTAGCTTGTTGGTAAGAGAATAATTTGACCTTGATAAAGAAAACGAAATTTTAGGCAATTTTAAAATGACCTCCTGACTGTGCAGATTGCTGCCAGTTTTCGCTTAGTAAATCGTTGCTTGGATTGTTTCGCTGGTTGTACTTGGTTGTTGTTTTTTTGTGTTGGTGTTTGTCCGAATCCTTGTTTTGTGTTGCGTTTTTTAAACACTGTAGTTCCTTATAAGTCCCTTTAAAATCTTTTGGTTCTTTTTCTAGATCTTTCTAAGTTAGCGATTTTGCTGCTGTACCTGATTTTTGAATAAAAGCTGTTGTTATTTTTGGGTATTTTCTGTTGACGATTTTTTTGCTGCAGCTGAACTGTGCCTGCAGCCGTTGATAATTAGGCTGATTTTGGATAAATTGAGCCACCCGCGTTTGGCTGTTTTGTTTTTCGTTAGAGCCCTTACTTATCTAGGTCACCATTACAAAACGTTTGTTCCATTAGCCACTCAATCCCCTTGATAAAACCTATGATGCCCACAACCAAGGACATCACTAAGTCTACTTAAGAAAGGCCCTCCTAACCACCTTGTTGGCCGATCTGCAGCCTATGGCAGTGGCAGACAAAGTGGTTTACCGTCTCTGTCTCCTCCTCCTCCCCACATAACCTGCAGGAATTTGCAGAGTTCCTGCCACATTTGTTCGTCATATATAAAACATCGCAGTGCCCCCTGAGAGTCCCAATAATGCACCTCAGAACCCCCCTGCTCTCCTTGGGCAGCAGTTTAGTGCCAATCTTATCCAGCCTGAGTCATAAAATTTATCCGAATATTCTCTTAAAGAGCTTTCAGAGTCATTAGCACTTAAATGTAGATATCAAAAGCGCCACGAATGATGCCACCCTTTTGCATGAACGAAAGCAAAAAATTAAAGCATCTTTTCTACGGCTTAAATCTTTTTTAAAAAATCGCTTTTTTTCTGATTTAAAATTTTAATTTTATTGCAAAATTTTAGTTTTTTGAAAAAATTACTCCTTTAGTATCTGGCCATTACACTAAACTAGTTTTGTGTATTAAAAAAACAATAACACTTTTGTTTGCACCAAACTTATTCCAATAACAGATCTAAAATGTAGTGCAACTTTTAATACTTTATGTGACATTTACTTTGTTCCCATTTACGTGCTTTTTTTTGTTCTTTTCTTCCCAATATAAACGAAAATCGATTGTGTTGTTTCAAGTTATAACAAGAAAAGCCGACTTTGTCAAAAACCAAGAAGAGGCAAACAAAGTTCACTTTTTAAGAATTCCAGCCAAGATTTACTCCATTATTTGTACCATTTATGGAGTGCATGGTTTGTATTATTTTTTCGTGTTTTAAGATTTCAAGATATGATTTTGCAATTTAAAAGAAAAACAACGTGTTGTTGTTGCTTTTAGGGTTTTGCAAATTTTGTCGTTGTCATTGGTTTTTGTCTTTATATTTAAAAGTTCACATAAAATGAAGTTTGCATTTTTTCTGGATGTTTTTTGATTTGTGTAAAATTAACAAATTGTTAACAATTTGCAATTTGTTAAACATGTTTAAATGAAGCAATATCACGATGATAAGTTGGCGGTTGCAGAAAGAAGTATGCAAATATTATAGGTAAAGTAAAATCAAAATTGTTGCAATTTTTAAATTTGTAGTCAGGGATATTGTGTGAGGTATCGGCTGAATTCCAAAACGCAGTTTGCTTTGCATTACAAATTTTCAACTTCTTCCCTTATACACTCCTTACAATTTTGACAACGTGTTTTGCTTCCAGGGCAATAATATTGCTGTAAGCACTAATTTGGAAGGAGAAAAAATTTGCTTTCACAAAAGACTTGAAATTTTGTGATGCAAAGCAAACTGCGTTTTGGAATTCAGCCATCCTTATAAATCAAATAAAAAAATCTCAAATTCAAAGATCTGTAATAATTTTTAACTTAACAATTTTCCTTTTACTTTCTTTCTAGATTTAATCATAAACTTTTTTAAAACAACAACAATAGTTTTCTATTATAAAATGTTATTGGAATAACCAAAATCTTTGTAAGTTTTAAAATTTCTATTCAATTACTTATTCTTAATATTTCCATTTCATAATTTATAATATTTTTATTAAATAACATTAAAGTTCCTTAAATAATTTTGAAAAATATTACAAACAACATATGCCTTTTTACCACACAAAAACATAATTTACAAAATGCAAAGAGTAAAAAGGAAAATGAAAATTTAATATATGAAAAAGTGAAAATTAACACCACTGTTGCACCAGCATGTTGAGTTGTGAAAACTTTATGATTTATGGCATGTGAATTATTCGTGTTCCCCACATAAAAAAAGTGTTGAAAAAAAATCGTTATATGAACTTCTAAAGCAAAAAAAACAACAACATAATTTTGTTGGCAGAAAAAGTAAACAGCAAAAAAGTAATAAAATAAATACCGGAAGTTTATGAACACAGTATCAGAATTTTGGTAAAATTTTTAAAAAGTTTTAAAATGATGGAAGCCAAACCAATTGCAGGGTTCCTCTATATACAAAACAAAGGTTTTACGGATTAAAAAGAAGACGTTTGGTTCGAGACCTTAAAAAAGACCCCAAGCCTCGCAATACATACACTTAAACCAGTGATCGGTGCAATAAAAATCTAAGGGGAAGAAGTTTACGGAAAATCGATGATGCCGGCGAATTCCCTAAACGTTTCTTATTTTATACCTCCTAAGTAAGTCATATCTAATATAACATAAGACGTAAAACATTGAGTATGTGTAAATCTTGGAAAAGACACAAGAAATTTTTAATATATTCGATGTCCTTACCACCACTATTGAATGCAGGAGTGATTGTAGGTTTCAGTGGCCTAATCAACTTGCTCAATTCCGATTTCCCCAGGTAATAAAAATTTTTCCTAGTCTTACCCTGACCCGGTACGCTCCAAAACATTTTTGTCATTATGCCAACAATTTCATCAATACACAGTATCTCGTGTGCAACTTGTGCGCAATACTCATCCTTCGTTGCAATGAAAGGCTTAGGGTTGCTTCGATCAATTGTCTAGTACTCTCTGACTTTAGACTCCAGATTATTCTAGTTATCCCGCAATGTCCAGGCACCTATAATGCGTTCTAGATCATATTCTGGGTAATCATTAATCATTAATGTCCTAGATTTGGTGTGCCCGACCATAATTAAGTTTCTGCCTCCTGGATTTAAAACAGAAGTTTTCTTCCTTTGAACCTGCATGTGCTCTGAGTTAGAGCAAACATTCTGCTTTTGTTAGGACTTTAGCTTAAATAAATCACAGAAAGATCTCGATGGTGAAAGCATATCTCGGTCGACAGATTTTTCTTAAGGCTACACGTACTGTTCTTCCATCTACCCTAAGGCTACCTGTGGGCAAAAGTTGGTCAATTCTACGTTAAACGTTCCAAAATGGGTAAATTTTTTTTTTAGTCTATGAATTTTTGTTTTAAAGAGAATGAAAATGATTGAAATATTAAAAAAAAAATTGCCTCAAATTTTTTTTTATTTATTTGGCAGGAGTTTTAATAAATCATGTAACGAGTGATGAGCTCTTCTCTCTTTACAAATTAAAAAAAGTTTCACACAGCTCACATTTTTAAACAGGGGGTTTTCCAAGATAATTTTTTTTTTTTTAGCATTAAATTATCAATTAAGATTAAAAACCCTTAAAACTACTAAGTAAATTCAAAAAGTGAAGCTCGTTTGAGATATTATTTTACACAACTTGGCCTCAAAAGCCAAATCTTGCTAAAAGGCAAATTTGTAAAGCCACACCCGTCACAGTTAATAGTAGCAGAAATAATCTTATTTTAGATCCTTTTTACTATTAAACGCTTAAAAACACACATAATTCTAAGAAATCGTAGCTTTTTTAAATTTATGTGGCGAATCTTTTTAAGCTATAAGATGTCTGTCTGTCTGTCTAAGAACAAATTATGGAGCCAAGCAAGTCTGTTGACCCACGTTTTGATGCCAAACTATTAAAATATCCCTAAAATAACTAATTTTTTTTAAAGTTGTAGCCTGACGGAACTATGGACCAAGATATACACAAATATTTAATACAACAAATTTTTTAATAACAAAATTCCCGCGTTTATTATTATACATATATCTCAGCAAATGAAGTGGTAGCTCCCTCAAAAATTCATAAATTTTATGAAATTCCCCACGACCTATTACGAAACCATTGCAGTTGTTAGCATCAGACATGACATATAAACATTTTTGTTACAATTTATACATTCAAAAAATTTGGGCAGGAGTACAGGACAGGAGAAGTCCCCACATAAACGGGAAACCTTTTTGGAATTTTTAAAACGATTTATCTTGGTGACCAGGCTTCACGCCTGGAACAAAGTAGTCATTCTTAGCATGAATTCTACATTTAAAAATTAAAACGTGTCAGGGAGCACGTAGAGTGACAAACGAACCACTTTGTTTAACTATGATGGGATGGTATATTTTGTAAGCTACTATATCAAGACTTCAACTATCCAGCAATGAAGTCCAAATGCAATTTCTATATATCGAAAGAAAAAATTCTTATATTTTTCAACTTCAAACCTTTTTCAAAATAATTTTAATATAATGAACGTGAAATTGATTACGGTAGACACAAAACCAATGTGAGAGTTATCTAGGATTGGGCACAGCCTTATGTAGCCCTCTACCTTGCTCATATGGGGGCTGTTCCTTTCATTTAATTTTTTTTAACGATTTTTAAATTTAAAATAGGTTTTTTAAACGAAATTTTCCTACGATATTAGTACTGAAAATCTACTTTAAATTTCCAAATATTTAGGTATTTTAAACGTGTCATGAAAATTGGAATTCAAGTTGGGGGAAATGCTACCCTAAATGATACGATCTAACCCATGCAAGTTTTGAAGTCGAAATCTGTTATATTTTGCTAAAATTTAAAAAATTTTTTATATATTTTGTTTTTGTTTTAAGGCGTTGCGTTTTAGAAAAAAAGGGAGTAAATTTATCAAAAAAACCCTGATGGACACAGGAAGTGATTTTAAGTTGATCGGTATTATTAAAAATGGGTCTCAGCTATTATTCTTGAGTGTAACTAACATCAACACAAAGTCATAATACTCCTGTCCCGCATGTGGTGTAAATGTAACAATAAAGTCGAGCCAATCTTATGTGGTCGTTGAGTTGTGAAAAAACTTTTTTTAAAGTTACATAACACATACACATATATTTACGAGTTGAAAAGTACATACACACAAAAAAATATGTGTCCTTACAACATATAATTCTTTTGCAGTTTGTTGTAGTATTTTTCTTTTAAAAGGGTATTTTATTAAGCGCTTTTTCTTTTAAAAAGAAAAAGACAAAAAAAATTCTTGGGTATGAATGAGTGATCCTGAATTTAACTGATAGGTGTTGTCGGCTTGAGGGCGAAGCCCGTCTAGGCAAAGTTCCAAAAAGCTAATTTGTTTCAATAACGAAATTTTATTATTTGCACTGTTTCCTAGTCCCTAATGCAAGTCCCTCTATTTTAAATTTATTTTTGCACTTTGTGCAGATGTACATATGTGTATTTGTATGTGCAAGTGCATTTGTTAAAAAGATGTATTTTACTGCATAAATATTTTAAAGTTGCATTTGAGATATGTGTGTTAAATACAGATCTAAGTGACAAAGCCAGTAGGGCCTCAGAGAGAAAATTTTACAATAAACCTCTTCCATAATGCAAACACACATTCATACTTACCTTAGTGTTTATAAAAATATTAAAAGATACAAGACTTACTTATTTTGCATACGCACTACAAAACAATATCTGGTCTATTCCGCCTAAAGCGACCCAAATAGGGGAAAAATTTATTTTTTATTTTATAAAAAGATCGATGAATTTACGTCTAAAATAAAACGAAAATGATCGAAATATATGTAAATTGGTTAATGTTAAATTTTTATTTGTCTAGCAGGAGCTTAAAACGATCACGTACTAAACAATCGGCTCTTGATTTTTTTGCGTTTTAATAAAAATGTCACATCCGTCACATTTTATAAAAGATTCTTTCTTAAGCAAAAATACTTTTTTGTAAAAATAATAAATCAAATACTATTAAAAACACTTTATACTACCGTAAACAACAACAAATTAAACCTTTTTTCAAGAAAATTTCACACAAATTGGTCCTAAAGTAAAAATTATCTTAAATTGAAATTGGTAAGGTCAAACCTGTCACAGCCTTTAAGTGATCATTGTGAGCAGAAATTATGTTCATGCAATGCATCGCTTAAAAGCATACCCTTCTTAGAAATCATAGCCTTTTTTAAGACGAAAATTGTGAATTGTTCGAGTTATAAGCAAAAATGTTAGCAAAACCCGTCACAATGGAATTGCCCATGTAAAACATACAATACCAAGAAAAATTTTTTTTAACGAAATGCATTTTGCACTTACATTTTATTTATATGTGAATGTATATAATAATTCCTTTTGTTGTTGTTAGTGGTTCTGGCCTCCATTACGGCGGAAGTGAAGCGCTTTTTATTTGAATACTTTTTGCTTTTTAACAATATGGCGAATGACTACTTCCTACTTTAAGCATCTGTTAAGTTTCATTACCCTTTATTTTTGAATAAAGGTTTTGAAAAAATATATATTTATTATAAGAAAACAATTGTAGTCGCTGCTTAAAATTAATTCAGGCTAAGAAGTTTTACAAAATAGACAGTGATAAATATTAAAATCCTTAAGAGCATAAATTTTTTGTTTCGTTAATAGGGCAGTAGGTATACTTTAAATAGGAGATATTTGTCAATTGACAGAAATACAGTAGGACAATGTTTAGCACGGAAAAGAAAATCACCTAGGCCATTGTTCTATTTCATACAGTTTAATTTATATTTAAAAAAAAAAATAATTAAGAAAAATGTTAAGTAGATATTAAAAAACCTATGGGAAAATGTTTTACAAGTTGTAGCAACTTATTCTATACAAAACATTAAAAACAGCAGATGGAGGGTACTCAGAGTAGACTGAGTAAGCGGTTAGCCAACTCAGTAGTACTCCTTCATAGTCGCTGGAGCCATCTAGGTTCTTTAGTTTTGTTTTCTTTTCTCCTTGGGAAGAGTGATTGTAGAATCCTAGTAAAGATGCTAACATGCCGCTGTGGAGCAGTAGTTCATGCCGAAAAAACAGGACGATTGTCTAACGAAAGTTGCAAGTTCTGTGATGTACAGAGGGGTTTGAGGACTGTTGAGTGAATTTTATGTTGCTGTCATGATCTTGTGTGCTCAAGAGTAAACTGTCTACAGTCCTTGTTTTTACAAAACCTAAAGAAAGTCTATGGGATGGGTAAGGTAAGACAGCTGGCATTGGGCAAGAGTTTGTGGAGTAAATCAATGGAACAAGAATAGCCGTGCTTTCCTTTTAGCTTGACTGGTAACACTAATAAACTTAAGCGAGTAGGGAAAGTTTCCTACTACTCTTCTACTGCTACTACTACTACTACTACTACTACTACTACTACTACTACTACTACCACTACTACTACTACTGCTACTACTACTACTACTACTACTACTACCACTACTACTACTGCTACTACTACTACTACTACTACTACCACTACTACTACTACTGCTACTACTACTACTACTACTACTACCACTACTACTACTACTACTGCTGCTACTACTAATACTACTACTACTACTACTACTACTACTACTACTACTACTACTACTACTACTACTACTTCTACTACTACTACTACTACTACTACTACTACTTCTACTACTACTACTACTACTAGTACTACTACTACAACTACTACTACTACTACTACTACTACTACTACTACAACTACTATACACAACCTTAGGCGTTGATGTGTGCCCCTTAGGCCCAGCCAGTAAAACCTAACTTACTTGTTTTTAATAACAATAATTTATTTTACCATGCTTCGCCAATACCATTCTCTATGTGTTCTACTGATGTTATACGAGAACCCCTCAGTTTGAAAAGCAAAAAAATCTAAAATTCTTTTTACACAAAATAGGTATGCTGGGATACACAAGGAAAATATTTAATAGGTATTAGTTGACTTTAGGTTTCTTTATTTATAGGGATACTCTTTCATTAGCTCCAGCATACGCTTGTGGGCCAACTGTCTGGCATCTATACCCCACAACATGCTCATATGGTTCCAATTTTTATAAGGATAAAGACAATTTTCCACCACGTTTGGCAGCATTTTAGCCAATCTTTTTACATCCACAACACTGGCCAGATAATCATTTTGTGCATAATAAAGACCCACAGGAGCGGTGATTTTTTCTAATGGATAATCTGGTGATGTCAAGTTGCCATATTGCTGCATGTTTTCTTTTGGGCCAAAATCATATTTACAAAAACGATTGCTCTCCACCAGTTGTAAGTAATGATCAATTTGTTTAATATTGCAGCCAGCAGGAAGATGACCAAAAATTGCCGGCAACATTGTCTTTGTATTAAGAAGAAAACATATATTTAATTTAAGCAACAGATTAAAGCTCAACTTACCATATTTGTTTGCTCTACATCTTTACCCAAAATTCGAAATAACACCTCTAAGCAGATATTTTCTGACAATTTGCTGATTAAACAAATTTTATTAAATAATTCAGTACGAGGCAATAAATTTGTGATGTGTCCCTTGGAGATTTTAACAAAAACTTTTAAATATCCTATTATGCGAGACTGGGCATGTTTCATAAATGCCACTGGCGCCAAGGCATGCATCATCGTTATTTTCTTATTGTATTCTGGGCGTGTTGAGCACAGAACCCAAAATGCAGTAGTTCCTTGTGAATGGCCAAAGTAACCAATCTTTTTAAAGCCAGTTTGTAACAAAACATAATCAATCATGGCAGGCAAATCATAAAAACCAATCTCATGCCAAGTAAACTTCCAATATTTTTGATCTTTGTTAGGATCTAGGGTGGTATGATTGCAAGAGTAGCAATTTCCTCGGGCGTTACCTAACCAAACGTCATAGCCATTGTCCCAGAGAAAAAAACCTAAATAATCAAAGTAGAGTTGTAGTTAGTTGACTGCAGAAGAAGAACAAGTAAACGAAATAGTTTTAGGGCATATACTGTGCTTTAGGAAAATCGAGCATGCTTAGGGGTGGGTCAAAAGGACACCCTGGCATACTAGGGACGATCTAGAAAATGACAAGACTAGACTAGAGCAGCTGGCTTTGACTTACTATAGAACTTTTGAACTAAGCCCAGTAGTAAAATATATATCTCGAGATAGAAAGGATTGAAAGGGGACCAACATTTTTTACGGTTGTACAATTTCCTATAATGTATCGAAAATGGCTATAGCCTAAGGAGTTGGATGCGGAGGGGTTTTATACAGGTTTCCAGATGAGTGTATTGTTTTCCAGACAATAAATTTTGGCATTACTGATGATCAAGAAATTATAAGCGGGCAATGCGTAGACGGGCATGAAAGTAATAGCCTACGTTGATAGGTAGACCGCGATCAAAACATAATGTCAAGTCTGTCAATATCAACCGGATAAAATTTCAAGTTTTAACTTGCGGGCGACTACTCTCACGATGATCGTGCCGACACATAATGTTGGGCTCAAGTGGAAGGCAGCTTGTTGTAATGCTACTGGCAATTACATTACCTTTGGATTTGAGAGAAAGGGATAAACACAAGGTACTGAGTTTGAGTGTTTTCCGAAAAAGCCACCGGTTAATTTGTAAGGGTTTGGTCTAGGACAAGATAAAGCATGCATGAAGTATTAGTGATGATTGCGAGATTTTCATACTTCTCTGGTTTTGACTGAGAATAAGAGGGAACAAGGGGGCATAAGTAATTGGGACCCCTTGATGTGGGATATGTAAATATATGACGAATAATTGTCAAAGGAATGTTTTAGACTCCTAAGATTGTGCCAGGGGAAGAAGGAATTGGAGACTGTATATCCCCTTGTCTGCCGCTCGCCAATGCAACTGGATCAACCGGAAAAGGTAACTGATTGGAAGATGGGATGGTTGTTGATGTACTTAGTGAGGCATATGTGTCAAAATTTACATTTTAATTCTTAGTAAAAGGACCCAAATGATTTGTTCATGTAATATTTTTAAAACGTTAGACAGAGACTTTTGCATTTTCTGCAACGATATATCTGATGGGGCAGCAAGTTAATACTTTTTTAGATATTACAAACAAAATGACAAACTGATGAACACCCTTACTACTATGTAAGGGGTACAAACACACAATCAAAAATTTACCTGGTGCTGCATGAGGGCCCATTAAAATCCACGTGGAAGAGCTATCCAGCAGTCCGTGCATTAAAAACACAGGAGGAGCCTTAGGATTAGGTATACGATGTACTCTTAAAATATATTTGTCTTTTGTGGTAACAAAATGGGTTTGCACCGGATATTTATATTTGCGTATAATTTGAGCCTAAAAGTAGTTTTTCCAAAGAATATTAAAAATTTCACTTGAGAAATTTCCAACTTACCGTATCCAAGTAGGCATCTTCTATTATACTTTGGGGATAATTATCTTCCATATAACCACAATTAACTGTGTTCCATACTCCAATAATTAAAAAATTTATTAAATATTTTTTATTAAATTTTAACTTATAAGGCATAATGCAAATAAAGAACGAAAAACGAAAAGTTTTCCGTTTTTATTTGCAAATTCGCCACATCTGACATTGACAATGATTCAACGGTTATTGGCACTCGTCATGCTTTTAAATTTTTTTTTTTAATTTTAATACAGATATTAAATGTAGATAAATTTTTTTTATATATAGGCGACTCACATATTTACAAACACACATACTTATGTACACATATATGTATATTTTATATATACGAAAAGCTCCATTTTTTACTTAAACCCTGTAACGTTAGCTGAAATGGGTTTGTTGGTTCACAAAAAATATATTTTTAGCGACCCTAAGACTTTCGCCAATTTCTCTTTTGATACAAATAATTATTCTATCATTTTAATAAATTTTTTTTTTACTTTTTTTAATTTTAATATTCGGAAATTATTGTCTTAAGTACACAATGGGCACGGCGCCATTTCGTTTTCTAGTTTTTAACACTCTTAAAAACCGACTTAAAGAATGCAGGTAAAATTTGAAAAAAAATCATAATTTAAAATAGGCTTCAACTTTTTTAAAAGGTGAAACATTTCAATTGCACAAAAAGCATATAATAAAAAAAATTAATACTTTGAATTTCTGCCGGATACATGGTTGATTATGACATAATAATGTTTAGCTTTAATAACATCCATTAACTTTAACCAATTGAAAGCTTAACGATCAAATTCATCAACTAATTTTAAAGTTTAATTTCGTTATTACTTTAATAGCTCCATTAAAAAAAGTAAAACAAAAAATAAATTTTTGTGGTTGGAAATACGCTGTTTAATTTTTCTAACAATAAAATTATAATAGAAAATTTTAAAAGGTATGAACATTTGCAACAGCGTTTTTAATTTCTTCCCCCATAATCGATGGTTGAAAAAGATACCTACATCCCATCCCAATTTATGCCCACAAGATACTAAAAGTTATTAAAAAATGGCAAAAATTATTTTTTATTTTCTTAATAATTTTGTAATAAATTATAATTATAACATTTTAAATAAAAATCTTCTTTTTATTGTATTATGGTTTTAATTTCTATGTTTTGTTATTAACATAATTAATAACCAGTAAGTATACTTTTCCGATTAATAACAACTAAAGTTTGAGCTTTCCTAAATTCAAGAGTTTATTTTCTTCGTTTCCAGCGGGTTCGCTTTACACAGCTTCGGCAATTTTTCTAGAGCTTCATATTTTCATATTTCTTAATAATTTCTTTACTTATTTTTGGGTATTTCAGGTTTGCCGCCTGCACTTTTCAATCGCCTGAAGTCTTGCCCGTTTACTTTAGGTTTACCCGTTATAGCCAGGAACAGAAGTGATGTATACTTGATCATATGAGAGTTCTTGCTCCTTGACTCGGTTTTATCAGATACCATGGTACTTATCGACGGTTTTCTACTCGTAAACAAGTTAATATCCTTGAGTCCAACATATTCCTTGAGCCAGAAAAGTAATAAATGGTCTTCTGATTTTTAACTCTCTTCTTGCTTCTACCTATAAGTTATCGTTGTAGCAACAAGTTTCTATGGGCGTTTGCTCCAGGGTGCAGTGTATCCCATTCTTTACAGGAGTATGATAATTAGTCCTAAATTTCTGCTAGGTATATTATTGAAAATGTACATTATTTACGTAAAAACCTTAAACTTTTACTGTCAATTTGCTTTGCATGTTCTTTGAGTTCATTTTTTCGTTGCCTGCAGTCACTTGGTCGTACATATCACCCTGTTACCCATATAATTTTAAGCAACCTGAAACCCTAAAATAGCAGACATAAAGCCCCATTTAGAGCTTAGAGCTCTTCTGCATATTATACTAGGTTGATAGGCCTTAATTGCTTTTGAAGGCTCTCGCTTTTATGAAGTGAACCGCTGCTAGGCAAATTATTTTTACCATTCCCCCAAGTAGTCTTTAATTACTCCTCCACAAAGATGGTATAGTCCTTGAGTAATTAGATTCCCACATAACTCCAAAAATTTTACACGAAGTAGTTTATAGAGTATTTTAAAGTCTATATTGCTTATGTAGAACTATATAAGGGGGAGCTCGAACGTCCATTTCCCTTTTCATGTGCAAAGTAACACCTTATTTCAATAATTGTCAGCTGTCTTAGCCTCTTCAGTACCGTTGTGTCCAAGATCCTTATAAATATGCACCCATCTTACAGCAAAGGTATTTAAAAGATCGAGCAGCATGGAAGGTTTACGGAGATAGTCTCTATAGCCGCCAGAATATGAATTAACATATTCACCAGTGTTTTCTCCTGTCTAGGAAGAAGGGGGAGGATCAGCCCCCATTTTCATTTAAAAATTTGTGCTTTAAAAAACAATACAGCCCCCAGGAAATTTGTTTGACTTGCCAATGCCTATTTCTTTCAGCTGCGTGTTTTTTTACTTTTTTGTCCTTGAAGTTTGGGCAAAGGCCGATTATCTAGCCAATCCTCTCAGTACTACACCAGGTTTTACTATAAAGTTAAGTTTCGCGAGCATGTTTCAGATCGTTTTACACTACCTCTGCGACAATACTAAAAGCTTAAAAGTCCAATATTATATCCAGCGACGCTATCGAGGTGCTATATTAAGCACCAAATACACACAGTCCCGCAAGTTTCTGTATGCTCTACAGATGCCTAATTTTGAGCAGCTTATTCAATGTTTTCCACCACATTAGTATTGCACATGCGTTGTCTTAATTCTCTTTGTAAAAAATCAAATTTCGATCTTATTTGGGCTTTCACTTACCCTTTCTTTTTCATTTTCGGTTTGCTAGTACGTAGTTGGCTTTTTTAATTCTGCTAAATCGGCCGTCGGCAAAAGCGCCGCGCCTTAATGGCTTCTCTTAAATTAGTATGTATTTGTGCACACATATTGTGGAGTATTAGAAAACATTAATTGTTCTTGCTTGGAACTTCAAAAAAGCGAAAAGCGATAACACAGCTTGTTGTTTAAATTACGATAACAATGAACAATGAGAGTAAATTTTTTAAGAGAATTTGAACAGATCATATACCATTGCAAAATGGCAATGTAGTGGGCGTCTTTGCCTGGACTAAATTATGCTAATTTTCTTGTTAAAAGCGCTTAAGAGAGAATTTTTTTTAATAAAAAATTAACTTTTAATTTATCAAACATTTGCAATACACTTTAATTCTTTTGGTGAGAGAAGAGAAGGTCCCAGTTTTCCTACATGTGAGTTTCCCGTCTCTTAACAGATAGTGTAGCTACTTATGTAACTCAAAGAGTAAAAACTTGAGAGATCAAGGAACAAATTACAGCGCTCGATTCGAAATTTTATTTGAACAATCGAGTTGTCAGAATCTTAAATATTGGAATTCGAGAAAGAATGTTTTCTATTTCGATTCATATTATGTGCCGCAATTTGCCCCCAGTTTTCTTTCAACATGCTTTCGTTACGAAAAAGCAAATAAATTTAATAAAATCAAATTATTTATCCTGTAACTGGCAGTTGTATAAACACATACAAACATACACTTCTACAGCTTTATTATTTTTAGTTTGGTTTATTTTAAACATAAAGGATGACATCATTTTCTTTGACGGCATTTTTGTAAATTTCGTAAAAAATTCAGAAACTTTTCAATAAAAACCAAACAATTTCCCTTACAAACACTAACGCAGTCGTATTAAATTGTTAATAATAGAAGAGCACGTTAACAAGCTTTCAATTTTACTTTCTATGCAAATCAAAATGTCCACATTTTTGGTTTGATTTCAATTCCATTCAATTTAGAATTTGCTTGTTATATTTTATTCACTTCTCTATTCAGACACACAAGACACCCTTAAATAAAGCAATTTAGGTTTTGTCAAATCACAGACTATTGATGACAGCAACCAATAAAACAAATGTCTGCAACTAACTCGATGACTGATGATGTGCAGCCAAAAGAGTTAATAACCAAAACGTAAATTTAAGGGCCAAATACTCCAGTGAATTTACAAATATTTTTAATAGTTTTTCTTTAAAAAACGTTTTTGTTTTGCTTTAACTTTTTAAATCTTTTGTATGTTTCAATAAAAATGTATATAAAACCCATATTGATTGCGGCCTGTTAGAGAATTTTTTGTGAGAATGTATGTGCTTACCTTCGTTGTTGCCACACAGTGATAGTTGCTTTATAAAAAGTTTTTTTATCTTCTGTAGAACAAAAACTATATCCTAAATAGGATAGTGCTCGCTCTAGTGCTTTAAGACTTTAGGAAGTTACTAGCTTGAAATGTGGATATTTTGTGGAACATATGGAGGTTATAGGAAATCTGGTTTGTGACTCCATAGCCTGGGATCCTTAACTGTTTACGAGCTCAGATTTTTACCACACACTTTAATGTCAAAGTCTTCAACCGGACTATTTGGGCCTAGGGCCCTGGGGAAGGAGCTCACGTCTGGTACACGGATAGTTCTAAAATATCGAATGGCGAAACTGCTGCCTGTATTTCTGGTCCAGGATTTCAAATGGCCCTGCATATGGGCAAATGCCCATCGGTATTTCAGGCCGAAATTTATGCCATTTGCATCATCTTCTTTTTAGAAAATTGTGAGTAGCCCCCGCATTTATATTCTCGGATAACCAAGGAGCTTTAAAAGTACTTACATATGGCTTACGATGTCACCTCGGCATTGGTGCTGGAATGTATTGACTTCCTTAGTGCCCTTGGCATTTACAACTGGGTTACACTTCTTTGGATGCCGGGACATGAGGGCCATACTAATAACGAACCTGGCGACCACCTTGCAAACTGTGGGGCGAGCCGTAGAATGATTGGTCCGGAGTCTTTTTGTGGTGTACCTTCATGCTGCATTAGGGGGAACTATCCTTAATCCTTGACGCTGAGTTTGCTTCTCACTGGCGTATAGCCCATGGGAAACGTCAGGCTAAGGGGCTTGTGTACTTCTCAAGGTCCAAATCTAGGGAACTTCTTTCCCTAGACGGGAAAGGACTGAGATTACTGTCAGATTTTCTGACTATACATTGTAATCACAGATACCATTTAGGTAAAACCCGCAGGTCGAATGTAGCGACGTGCAGGTTTTGCGGAATGAATCATGAGACCGCAGAGCACGTCCTCTGCAATTGTTAACCACTTGTAAGATTATTTTATTTTGTTTTAAAATTCTTCAGTCCCTAAAATTTTTTAGCATTCTGAAATTTTTTCTTTTGTCTTACAAAAGTGAAAACTTTTCTAAATTTGTTCTTTGTGAAAATTAAATTTTTTAATCCGGCAACACTGCAACTTTCTCTCTATGCATTTAAATGTGTATATTTTCGGCCGCATTTGACAAATATAAAAATTCTATGAATTTATAGAATCAACAACCATCCTATTCAATTTAATACAAACGTTTGTATTTACGTAAAGTTGTTTCAATTATTCGAGTTTGGGGTTTGATTGTTTGTAATTTTAACAGGGATACGAATGAAATGTTTCATCTAACCAAACACTGACTACAAGTACCAGTAGCGAGTGAAATGAAATAAAAAGTTGTACAAATGATTGAAAAAATTGAATTTAAATATTGGAAATTGGTTTGGATTTGTATTTATTGTTGTTTGTATACAAACATATGTGTAATAAATGCATTTAATTTTTTATTTACATACAGTGAAGTAAAATCACTATTTTGTTTACCCTAAGAAAAGGGTATTCGTTCTCGCAAAAAAATTTTTTTATTTCTTTTAGAAATATTTATGCTTTCAATGACAAAAGGGAAAACTGTAAACGCTTTATGGCTAGAATTTAAATAAGACTGTTAAACTTATTCTAAAGCTTACACTGTAGGTACTTCTGCATGGACCATGAAGCACAGTCCTTAACTTTAAGTATTTTCAAATAAAAAATTAAGGAAATATTAATTATGGCAGTGATAATCATCTAAGCTGAACATAGCAGATCTTATATTCTTTGAATTTTTTTATTTTATTGTTTATTTATTTTAATAAAAAAAGAACGCTTAACTTAAAAAAGCGCCAGAATGCAAACAAGCTGGCAACCTTAAAGACTTCTTAAATTCAGCGTTTTGGTAAAAAATTTTTTGATTTAAAAAAAATATTCTTTTTAACTGGACTTAAGTGACCATTTAGCGAATCAATATTTACATATATTTTTTTGTAATTTATCAAAAAGCACTGAAAATTCCCTATTTGGTATCACTTTGTATGTCCTGGGCAACATTTGGGTGGCACTATTAGGAACATTTTTAGCCAACATAGTCAGTTGTAGAGTATTAATTGTCATCTACAAATAGTAAGGACAACTACCTATAGGTTGCAGGTAAAAAACATCAATAAAAAAAATAAAAAAATTTTAATTCATTTGTGAGAAAATCATGTTAAAAAAGGACATTGACAAATAACTTAATTCGTTGTTGTCACCACATGCTGGGAATTGTGCTTCAATTAAAAAAAAATTTTCAATTGTTTTAATTTCATTGCTGTTATTGTAATTTTTGCCATACTATTATTTATTTTCATTTTTTTTGTTTGGGTTCGCTTGGTTTTTTGTCAATATGTCAATTTGTTATATTTGTTAATCGTATCAGAGTTTGAGCGTGACATATGGTGGTCTGTTGGTGTTGTAAAGTGATGAGGGACGGACAACTTTTTTTCCTTTAAATACTTTGAATATATTTTATATTTTATGCATCAAACGTGGCATTCTACTAAAAAACGTATTGAATTTAATGTCAAGCTTACTGCTGTAAAATTAAGAAATTGAAGCAAATTCAAATGTAATCATCATAGCAGGCTCAGGACTTTTTTTTGTTAAATCAAGTGCTTTTAAATTTTTTGATTTTTGATTTTTGTCAAAAAATAAAAATTATTTTCGTCCCAAATATTTTTTGAAACATACTTACTTACCACCTCTCTTTAGTCCCTAACAGGGTTTGGATACAAAATTTGAAAAACATTAGGGTAAAAACCAATACAACTTCCCCGAAATCGCCCATAGGGGAATAAAGTACATCATTGACCACCATTAGTTTTTCTTTCATAGCATATTCCTAGAACATACTTACCCCTATTTCCATCACTTAAGGAGGTTGCCATACAAAATTTACAAAAATAATGTAAAAACGCCCATAAATTCCCCAAAATTGGCCTTAGAAAAATAACCAACCCCCATTAGTTTTACCCTTCAAACATATATAAATCACCGTCGGCTAAAGGGGCTCCCAAACAAAAAATTGGGAAATTGCAATAAACAGCTTTCAATTTTCCTTAGAACATACTTACCCCCTATCTTTACCCTGTTAGGGGGTTACCATACAAAATTTGAAAAAATTATGGTAAGAAGGGTACATAAGATTCGGTACTGCTGAATATAGCGCTCTTAATTGTTTTGATTAATTATTTTTCAAAATGTTATTTTAAGACTTTCTGTATCTCCGTTTCAACGCAAATATGCTAATTTATCATATTTGAAAAACTTTTTACTTTGAGAAAAATTATGAAATGTAAAGGTTGGTTTATCTTCTTTTGGATTTATTTTATATTCCTTCCAAAAATCGAAGGATGTTGTTAAAATGCAGTGTTTTATGATTTATTCAAAAACCTGTAAAATGAATCCGTCTTTATTATTCATAGACACCAAAAAACATATCAACGATTTTTAAGGTTATTTGAATTGAATCACTTACCTCATATGGGCAGCACCTGTAAAACTTATTAACTACTTTGGGTTTAAATACACCAATAAAGTTGCTAATAAATAACATGCTTTTTTTTTTTGGTCTGTTCTAAAATATTTTAAGCATTTTGTTATCATTTTTATAAAAGAAAAATTATTATTTTCCCCCTTTTGTTTGGCACCCTTTAAAGAAACAAACACACATACACTTTTGGTTTTTACAATTATATTATTTTTGGAATAATTTGTTGTTGTTGTTTGCATTTAATTATTTAATTCATTACATTTAGTTTATTTATTTAATAATTAACTTTAATATTTTTATTTTGTTATTCGTTACGGTGTTTTTGTGTTTTTATATGTGGGCATGTATGCAAAGTTGACTTTTTTTTAATACTTCAGTAATTAATATAATATTTGCACTTAATTATATAAAATATTTTTAAATTATTTTGTTGCTTTTTTGTTTATTATATAAAAAATTTTACAATTAAAAAAATGGTTTTATGATTTTTTCTTCATTGCAGTTTATGTTTATATTATTATTGATATTTGTACATATAAAAATTTTTAATTTTAAATAATTTATAATTTATAAATAGAGTGTTTATTTACACAAATAAATACATATGTATTTTTTATAACATTTATTCAATTACATAAAAAAAAAAGGATTGAATATTTTTTTAATATTAAATACTCATTAATGTTTAATAGTTTGTTAATTAGTTTGTTTGTTTGATTTGCTTTGGATTTTTATAAATATTTTTAGAGAAAAAAAAAATTAAAAGTTAAAAATATATTTTGTTCAAATTATGTTTAAAAAATATTAATTTTCATTTAATCGCCTAAAAGCATTTGAAGTTGTTTATATAAACTTGCAGTTAAGGTTTAATTAGAAATTTGAACTTTTTTGGCAGTTGCTAATAGAAAAATTAAGCTTTAATAAAAGTTAAGCATTTTTTTTTTAGTAATTTTAAAACTTTTTTTAACTTTTCAAAAAAAAAAAAACATCGAGATATTTGGTAGTTTTTGATTTTTCAAGATAAAAAATTAAAAAAATAAAATTTTTTATATTTACTAATTTTGGTTTTTTTAATTCTTTTTTAAATGCAATGAGATAAATTTTTAATTCATTTTTTCTTCTTATATTAAATTATCATGATCTTTTCTTTTTTCCTTTTTTTTCTTTAAATATTTTTTTATTATTTTTTTATATGTTAATAGAGCTTTTTGCTGGTTTTTGGCTTTACCTAGTGCAAGAGCTTTTGCAATTTAATATTTAGTTTTTTATACACGTTTTTTAAATATTTTTCTATTAATAAATTCAAGCGATCTCATTTATTAAGCAAATTACACATTAAAAACTAGTGACTATTCATGATTTATTATGGTAGAGCTATAGCTTAATTTAAAAAGCTTTTAAAAAGGGAAAGAGATTAATTAAGTCTAAAAGCTTTCAAAAAATACAAAACCAAAGACTATTCCAAGAACAACTGTAAACTTTCTGCGGTTTTTGGATCGATGACGTCGAAAAAAATAATTTCCTATTAACTAACAGTTTTTGTCTTACGCAAACTGTTTTCCTATTGGTTCATTACATTAAGCTTTTATATTAATGCTAACAAGGCGAATTCTTACAAGGTGAACGCAGGGCAAAAAATTCGTACCTATAATGTCAAACACAAATATGGCATCATTAAAAAAAACACAAATTATTTGTATATGGCATCATTAAAAAACACAAATTATTTGCTGAAGAAAAACTTGAATAAAACTAATTTTACACTATTTTTCTTGTACAAAGCACAAGAAGGCATCATTTGTTTTTACTGTTTGTTAATTAATACACTTTTTTAAATTTTTAGATTGAAAATCTAACCGACGCGTAATTTTTTTTTTTTTAATCAAGAAGAAGCACATAGACAAACTTTTGATATATTGTGAGGAAAATTGCACGAGCAGAAAATAGTAAGCTGATCTGTCGAGACCACCTTCTCTATAAATTCGCCTGCTTAGTTGTTCTTGGTCAAAAGCTTTTGATTGTAAGGTTGCCTAACTTGACGAAAATCATCCATTTTTGTAGGAATTGCGTGTGTTGTAATCTTTTATCCATCATGCTTAAAAACTATTAATCATCTGCTAAGTTTTTGTTTTTCAGAAGCTGAAACAACAGTTTCAGAAAGTTTGATAAGCTTCAATAAATAATTTAAAATCTCGAAATAAATCTGTTACAAAATATGCTAAAAGCTTTTTCTTAGAAGATGAAATGGATATAGCTTGCTGAAAGCTTGTAAACGGCGCAGTAACTTGTGAAAAAAGCTTAAGCTTTCGATCAAAAAGATTTTTTTAATTGCAGAAATAAGCTTTGTAAAATAAACAAGAAGACTGGCCTCTTTAAGAAAGAACCTGAAACAGCACATACATATACAATTACATATACAATATAGTGTAGGTTGGCTATCACTGGGATAGAGACACTTCTATAAACCACACATTCATTGCAGACCAACACTTTTTAGCTGTGCAAGTAAGATAACCCTTAATTTTATGATAAATTTTCTTATATTAGAAAAGGTTATATAGAAAAGCTTAAAGTAAAAAACTTCTTTATTAAAAATAATTAAGTTCCCGTTGGAAATTAAAGCCTAAAAAGCTTTAAAAAACTGTTTTTTTCTTAACTTAAGCATATTTATAATTTACGGTTTTTTTGGGCTTTAAGCTTTTTTAAAAAACATGCTTTTTAAAATTATTTTTGTTTTTCGTAAGTTTTTTTAAAATAAATAGTTGAAAAATTTTATAAAAGATATAAAAAAGCTTCAAAAACTATGGCTGGGAGAACAATATTAATGTAATATTTTTATCTAACAAGCTGGTTCCCTGAACCCTTTGCAACAATTTCTTAAGAGCTTTCAGAGCTTAACCGGTTTTTAAAGTTTATACTTTAAAACGAAAAAAAAAAATTAGAGCAATATTTGTTAAGGTTTTTACTATTAAAGCTTAAAGATTTAAAACTCGAATAAAGACTGGTTCTCAACTTTCCAATTAAGCTTTTTAAAATTTCTGTAGCTCCACCATAACTTTAAAACGTTTTAAACGACCTTTTCTATTAACTACTTTTTGTTATATTTACCTTACATTTAAGCTAAACTTTGATTTTTATTTATTATTTTTTTTAAATTAGTTTTGATTTTCTTTCTTTTCAA
Source organism: Melanophora roralis (assembly GCA_963583895.1). Classification (NCBI taxonomy): domain Eukaryota; kingdom Metazoa; phylum Arthropoda; class Insecta; order Diptera; family Rhinophoridae; genus Melanophora; species Melanophora roralis. The sequence continues at coordinate 97,934,025 of OY757188.1, read as the reverse complement.
GCTTAAAATCTAAAATTTTTTTAATTCTTACTTAAAATGTATTTTCAAATCTTTTGCAGTTTTTGTTTTTAGTACGAAGTATATAATTTTAATATTATATTAGATATGTTACTACTACTACCACTAATCTTAGACGAAGATATAGGGAAAAACTAAATAAATTTACATAGACAAACTAACCTATAAAGAAGCTGCATCTTATCTTCAACATTCATTTAATATTTACATTCGTTTACTTTCTTATTTTATTACATCAAGAAATTTTCCAATTAATTTACCTCTTTTTTCTTGCTTAAAAATAATCCATTTGTGGAGCATCGAGGGCTGAGTGCAAAGTAAGGGTAACGCCACGATTAATACTAACAGCTGGATAAAAGACACCATATAAATCACGAAACGCTACAGAACCCTGTGGCATGCCATTAACCAAAAAACTTAAAGTGTGTCTTTCTAAATTAAGTAAAACACCTATAGTGCTGCCAGTGCTAATGCCACCCTCGACACGTCTTTCATGCACTGAATTATGCTGAAACCACGAACGCTGACGATCGATGTACATGGCAAATGATTTTTCATCTTTACCTGCAAGTGAAAGAAAAATTTAAGAGAAGAAATTGTTAAAAATTCATTTCCTTAGGTTTCAGTGTGAAATATATATTAATCTTTTAGAAGTAAGTAAGTAGGAAGAAGTAGTTAAGTTATGAACGCCAAAATTATTTTAAAATTTAAAGTGTTTATGCATTAGCTTTTACTAATTTAATTTTTGTTTTATTTTAAAGGCATGAAATTATAATTTTGGAAGAAAAATTATAAGTTTTTCAATTTTTTATTAGTTCTGAAAAGTAAAGTATTTCAAAATTTGGCAAAATATTTATATTTTTTTTATTTTTTGTCGCTTAAATAAATTCAAAACGACTTAGTACAAGGTGAGCCAAAAGAGATCACCCTGTTGGAAGATGCTCTTATTTTTGCAAAAAGCGGCCAATGTCAAATCTGTTTTGGAACTTGTGAACTAGACAGATGTAGAATACAAGCGAACAAGCCACGGAGCGATACTCTCCCCAAGAACGCGGAATAATCGTGTCTATTTTTTTGCGTAACAATTCGTCTGTTGTGCTGGCGCAGCGCAAATTCCGTCGCTGTTTCCCCGGTCATCCGGCGCAAATACTGCGTCGTTTGTTAAACAAACTTGAAGAGCATGGGACCACACGAGACGCTGCCAACAGTGGCTGACCCCGGAGCGCCCGTTCTGCCGCCGTTGGCGAGGTGCCGAGCTGTCGCCAGAAACGTCGACCAGACGCCATGCCCCGCAATTAGCCATCAGCCAGTCGTCTTTAAGGCAAATTTTGGTCAAAACCTGCTCATGCTCCCGTGCAAAGTCCAGTCCATGCATCAGCTGCTGCCTGTCAACCGGCAAACGCGCGTAACCTATGCCCAAGCCATCCTCAATCTCAAGGCCTAAGGGGCCGATTTCTCAACTAAAATTATAGTGAGCGATGATGCTCGTTTCCACCTCAGCGGGTACGTAAACAAGTAAAGCTATCGCTTCTAGGGCACCGACAATCCACAAGTGATGCACGAGGAGCCATATCACCCGCTCAAAGTGACTGCATGGTACGGTGTTAACGCTAGAGGAGTCATCGGGCCATTTTTTTCGAGGACGCCGCTGGTGAAACGACAACAGTGGAGAGTGCGCGCTATAGGGTCATGATATCCGAAATTTTTCTGCCGCAAATGAACGATTTAGGACTGGAGGGCATGCGGTTCAAACAGGATGGCGCAACGCACACACTGCGCGAGCCACAGATGATATTCTGAAGGCGGCGTTCCACGGTCGCCCCATCTCTCGTTTAGGCGATTTTCATTGGCCTTGCGGGCTCGATTAAACCGTTAGAGACTTTTCTTCAGGGCTTTTTGAAGTCCCGCGTTTACATGAACAAGCTCGACACCCTAAATGGTCTCAAGGCCATTATTCAACACGGGTGTGAGAATCTATGACCCGAAGGTCTAGGCGAAGTGATGAAAAATGCCATAAAAAGAGTCCATATAGCAATCACTTGCGACGGCGCCCATTTGGCCGATAAAAATCTAAAGGTTCAGATAAACATAATCAAAAAACAAAAGCGGAGTTTTTCATTAAAAAAAAGAAGAGCCACTCAACATCTTTTTCCGAAATTAGACAATTCCTTTCTATCTTCTGATGAATTAAGCACTCTTCTCAAAACTCGACTTTTGTTCAAATTGGGCAACTTTACTTTATTAAGAATAAACTCAGCATTAATGACTGGAGTTTCCCTAAATATACCTAAACAATTTTCAGTCAAAATTGTTACACAATTTTTAATTCAAAAAGACAAGGGTTGTCTATTTTTGTTATTTTTTTTAATATTAAAAGAAATAGTATTTGATTTTTTCGAAAAAAGAAAAAATATTTTTCCTAATTTGTATTTGAGACGAGATTCCAAAGATAGAGGTTTTCGCAAGATTCTCCGGTGTGAAGATCTTTGAGCGTACGACTTGGACCGATGGGTCCTGGAAAGCCGTTTCAGGTTTGGTATACCGATAAGGCAAAGCACCTGAAGGCTGACACTGGCACTGGATTATTTGGGTCCGGGTTTTAAGCTTATGGTGCGCACTTATTTAAGTTTTACTAAAAGTAACCAACAAAAAACAAAAACCAAGCAAAAACTTAAACCAAAAAATTAATATTTCTCAATAAGTATAAGTTATCTGCAATTTAGTATTTTAATAAAAAAAGACCTCGTTAGAGATATTAAAAAAATCACGAAATAAAATTTTCAATTGGAACTGTTCAAGCTATAACCGCTACTTGACACAACAGCTTATCTCCAATTTTAAAAAAATTCCATAATTAATTCTAAGATAACGCTTTCCCTCCTTTTTGGAAAACTATCCTTTTTTTCCATTACTGTTAATGGATTTTCAATACAAAATGAAAAACAATAAAATTGTACAAGAAAAACTTTTTCGCTTTGTTTAAATATCAATAGAAAAAATTGAAAATCTTTTAAAATGTTTAGATAATGTGATGGCACCTACAATTTTTTACTTATTGCTTTACTCAACGTAAAACTTTTTTAATGAATAGAAAAGTAAAACTAAAGAAATAACGAATAAAATAATGCCACTTATTGGAAATTTTTTAAATAAAACAGAAGACAGCGGGGATATTTGCAGGGGGGAATTTTTCAATTTTACTTAGAATTCAATAATGCAGGTACTTTGCTCTACTTAAACAAAAAGAAAAGTTAAATAAATAAATGTTAACAGATTGTTTTTAAAAGCTTTTGTTTTTCCAAGTTGACTTATAATAAGTTTCTGGGAAAAAACTCTATAGAATCAGTGACGCCTAGTCAACAAGACACCTAATATTATTCTCCAATATCCTTCAATTAGCCCCTAATCAGTGCGTTAATGGAAGCTGATGGTAAAGAAAATACCTTCATGACAAATAAAAAGTTGTGACAACAAACGCCTCTTCATCCCGGCCAAAGTAAGGGAAGATAAAGAATTAGGTAGAAGCACACACAGATAACCCAAAAGGCGTGACAAGAAGCACAAACACTTTCTAAAGTAAAAAAGGGAAACTTTTATTTGATACAAACACCAGCAGCAGCGTCAGCTTGAAGTAAACAAAATGAAAACAAAACAAAAATAAATAAATAAATCTCAAGTTTGGCAACTGATCAGAGAGTTTTGTTAATAAAAAGCGAAATTGAATAGCGAAGGAAAACAACAGAAAAAGTACTAAAACAAGAAAAGTTATTGCCAATTTCGTTACAATTTGAGATAAAAACTTGTAAGAAAAAAGTAAAAAGAACAACTTTCGCTATTTATATTTTATGAAAAGCTGTTGAGTTTTTTGTTTTAGAACAATAAATTTGTTAGTGTGTGTTTTGTAAGATAAAATTGACAATTGAACAACAATATTAAATAGAAACTCACAAAGGAAGCGGAAGTTTTTTCACACACAAATTCAAATAAATTAATACGTAATCGTTGAAAAAGCTTAAATATGTTTAAACAGAAATTTATTTAAAGTTAAGAACAATAAAAGAAGATAAAGAAATTCTTTGTATGCAAATAACATAAAAAAAGCTGAACTTTTAAGGATGATCCGTCAAATCCGACCATAATATACTCTCCACACCTCCCTCACCACATCATGCTTTTAAAAGCAACCCTGGGGCTACGTTCACACCTAAGGGGTGATAATGCGGTCAGTGGTGGGAGGAGGAGAGGGAGTGTGGGCGGTTGTATAAAAGGTGTCATTTCCAGGTTAAGGTGGGAATCCCAGAAACTATGTCTGGTACTAGGGATATCAGTACCATCCCCGCTTCTTTTACCAGTGCTGAGTATTTGTGAGGTCACTTAGATAGTCGCAGAAAGGAATATAAGCATACCCACACAGAACGAAAAACGGCTTTCTAAAATCAAGAATTTTATTCTTGATTTTATCCAAAATCTTTCTTGAAATTTTCAAGTACGATCCTTACTTACATTTTCTTAAATCAAGCCTATTCGGATTGCTTCAACAAATTAAGCAGAAAAAAACTTTTTGTTTTAATATATTATTTTACATTTGAAAACAAAGTGTCTCGGTGGCCTAGAGGTAACGCGCTGGTACTGCAGTGTATAAATCCCTGGTTCGAATCGCAGCTTCGGCAAATACAAAAAATTAATTTTTTAAATTATAAATTTTATGTATCTGTAAAATAAAAATAAACTATAAAATTCTTTTTCCATAAGTCAAAAAAATGACATTTCATTTTGAATTAATCCCGTTTATGGCTTAAATCAATCTTTTTTTGGCTTACATCAAGTACGGTCCGAACTTAAATCAATCCTCTTTTGGCTTAATTGTGGCTAAAAGTAAGAAATTCGTACTTGAAAAATTTGACTTGGAGTAAGAAATTTCGTACTTGATTTAAGAAAAACCGTACTCACCGGATTGCTTCAACAAATCAAGCAGAAAAAAGCTTGTTGTTTAAATATATTATTTTACATTTCAAAACAAGGTGTCTCGGTGGCCTAGAGGCAACGCGCTTGTGCTGTAGTGCAGAAATCCCTGGTTCGAATCTCAGCTTCGGTAAGTACAAAAATGAAATTTTTAAATTATAAATTAATTATAAATTAATTATAAAATAAAAATAAAATATAAAGTTAAAGTTCTTCTTCTTTAATAAAGGTCCATAAGTCAAAAAAATGACATTTCATTTTCGAATTAATCCCGTTTATGGCTTAAATCAATCTTTTTTTGGCTTACATCAAGTACGGTTCCGAACTTAAATCAATCCTTTTTAGGCTTAATTGTGGCTAAAAGTAAGAAAATCGTACTTAAAAAATTTTACTTGGAGTAAGAAATTTCGTACTTGATTTAAGAAAAACCGTACTCACCGTACTTTTGACACCGCTATGGCTTGATTTAAGTAAAGTTTTCTTAGAAAATTTTTTGTGTGTAGTGCTGAACCCGGTTACGAAGCTTCAGGGGTCTGGTAAATGTATTCCTAGATGATGTAGCCAAACCAACCTGATACCGATAGCAATAAAGCAGTACTTTCTGATTTCTGCTCAGTTGTACGGATTTCTACAAAAACCAAGCTCTTTAGCAAGGTAGCTGCTTATTAGCTACACATGGAAAAATTGGAAGCTTGTAGATTTTTACCACACTGCATGCGGCAACAGTTGAACGCAAAGGTATTCGACATGTGCTGTGACCACAATCAGGTAGGCCAACATGGCTGCTGCTTTGGAACAAGGTGGGCTAAAAGAAAGAACATGCAAATGGCGGCCAATATCAAATTTTTTTTTACATTTGTGAACTAGACAGATGTTGAATACAAGTGAAGAAGCCATAAGAACGCGGAATAATCGTAACTATTTTTTTGCGTAACAATTCGTCTATGGCACAGCGCGAATTCCGTCGTCTTTTCACCGGTCGTTCGGCACCGATTGCGCAAGCACTGCGCCGTTTGGCCACCAACCTTGAAGAGTATGGGACCTCACAAGACGCTGCCAGGAGCAACCGGTACCGGAGCGCTTGTTCTGCCGAGAATATTGCCGCTGTTGGCAAAGACATCGACCAAACGCCGTGCATCGCAATTAGCCACTAGCCGGTCGTCCCTAAGGCAAATTATGGTCAAAGGCCTGCACATGTTTCCGTACAAAGTTCAGTCCGTGCTGCCTGTTGACCGCCAAACGGGTGTAACCTACGCCAAAACCATCCTAAATCTCGAGGTCGGAGTGGACGATTTTTCGACCAAAATTTTAAGGCCGTAGTAGACGATTTTTCGACCAGAATCATAGTGAGCGATGAGGCTCATTTCCACCTCATCGGGTACGTGAACAAGCAAAATTATCACCTCTGGGGCACCGAAAATCCACGAGTGATGCACGAGAATCCATTGCACCCGCTCAGAGTGACTGGATGGTGCTCTGTTTACGACGGAGGAGTCATCGGGCTATTGTTTTTGTATACGAGAGACTTAACTTATTCCCACAAAAAACTTTTTAAAAGGAACAAATCAAATGCTAGATATTGGTCCTAAAACGTGAAATTAATTGCTCCCTTCTCAACAGCTTCATTGCTGCCGTGTGCTGCATGGCATGTGGCAAGTCTTGTTAAACCACATGTTGATGAAGTTCAATTATCACACGGAGGTGTAATTCATTGCCCTCAAAGTTTCAATTTTCATAATTCTTAAAGAAATGCGATTTAATGATATTTCGGTCGCACTAAACAGTGCGTTGTTTTTTTGATCCATTGGCAGCTCTTGAGCTGCCTCTGACTTCCATTAATACCAAATTCGGCAATTCAGAAACATTCAATTAAAAACCCAACAATGTGGCTGCATCGACAATCTGGGAAGTATCCCTTATTAAAATTTTTCTAATAAAGGTAACAAAAACCTTAAATAATTTAAAAATTTAACACATAATTTTCTTTGCAAAACTTCTTTCGCTAAAATTTCTGCAATATTTGACACGTGTTAAAGCAGCTTATCACAAGTTTTCAAATTAAAATTTCATAAGACTCTGTGCAGTTAAAAAAAACTTTGTTTATACTGATGTTACTCCCTTGCTGATATTTAAGAGTTAGTGGCGTATTGGTATCTGCCCGTCTAGCTGTCTGTTTGCAAGTAATTTTGTGTACCCCTTCCCACGTATTTGACACTGACACTAAAATGTTTGTAAAAGTTTTGCGTTTTTGCTACTAAATATTGCTTGAAGAAAGCTAACAGTGACTAGAGGCGTTTTCATATGATGTTTATGGAGGCAAATTCATTTAGGAAGTTTTTTTAAGCGGTAAAGTGGGATATAAGGGCTTAAACATTAAATATATTTTTTATAAGTTCAAGAAGGAACCTAAATATTTGTTTAAATTATACTTAAATCTATTAATTTTGAAATCCACTGTTTAATATTTAAACAAAAATTTATTTTGAATTAAATATAATCAAACTTTTTTATACGCTTTGTTGGGCAACTGGCCTTCAACATTTAACCCCGCCCAACCAATTTTCTAAGACACTGTGGATATGCAGACTTCTTGTCTTGGCTTATTTAACAAGAAAGTCAGTTTTTTTAATGTTTCTCTTGTTGCTTGCTGTTACGTGTTTTGCGTTATTGTTCTTAACAATCTCATAAAAATATATATTTTCATGTTTGCTGAAAAGAAAAACTTTTTGCTTTTCCTGTCGTTTATTTTTAAACTATAAATATAAATGTACCTTAAAATGTGTTAGCGAGTTAGAGTATGAAAACTTAAAGTTAACCTCTTGTTAAAATGGCTTGTTTTTTCATTCCCTTTTTTAGTCAAATATTTTTGGGGAATAAAAATAATAAGTTCACTTATTCTTAGAAGGTTTATGGGATTTATTATTAAATAAAAATTTAACTTTTTAGTGGCTTTCGTTTATAAGACTCTACTGAACAGAAAATTCAAAAGCAAAAACTGGACTAACTCTAGGCCCAAGTATATCTGTGAGAGAGATTAAGTTCGACGTTAAAAGGCTACATTCATAATAACAGCCTAAGCCTACTTAAAGAAGTAAACTCAATCTCTTATTGAACCCTCCTCCTCGCCCTCCCGATGGTGACAGAGGAATTTTCCAACACATACACAATTATATGATAAATGCAGTCCATAAAGAAATTGGTTACCGCCAGCGGTCTCAAATTGGGCAAAGATATGACGAAAGTGTTAAGTTTTTTGAATTTGGCATTTGGGGCGGCAAACGCACATATGGCAACTTAAGCTAGGTGGGAAAGAGGGCCGAAGGGGAAGGAAAATCGTCTATTAGGAAGGATAAAAAGAGAACAAAAAAGACGGTAATTTGAACTGATTGAGGTATGTATATGGAAACAGAAACGTTCCCAGAAATTTCTAGCAAGGTTAGAAGAGTTGCCTACTGGCATAAGTTTGTGTGAAGATGAAAACGGGAATATGGTGTCCAACACACGCTTAGTGCGTTAAGAGTTTGAGGAAAAACATTTATCATGCTCGTTAACTGTAAAAGGGTTCGGTGGCGAACACATTCCGCTAACAATCATAGAAGATACAGTTGAATGTCAACCCTTTAGCCCAGATAAGGTCGAAGCAGCTATTGGCCGGCTAAAGAACATTAAGGTCGCAAGTGCAGGTGGAATACATACAAAGTTGCATAAGACTGAAAGAGAACAGCTGATTATGTGTACGCATCAGCTGGTCTTCGCCAAATGGAGGCATACAACCAGGGGTCAAATCGTTGCATTCGATCCGAAACGAAGTCTTACTCGATTGATCGATTTGTCAATGCTTTAAATAAAAAAGTTCTAATAAGGATTTTTCAATTCGAGTCAAATGCAGCGATTTGGCCTCAGGCGCGATGATTGGAAGCTCAGAATACAATGTCCGATTCATAAGAAGGGAAACAAACACATTTTCGCCAAATGTCAGGGAATAAGTCCCCTACTCATACCTTATAAGGTTCTATCTGGCATATTGTGCGGAAGTTTAAAGCTCAAACTCGGCAAACTGATATAACGCTATAAGTTAGATTTTAGGCTGAATAAGCCAACTACCTTCCAAACCCTTACACTCCGCCAAAAACCAGGAGAAGTAAAACAATACACTCAATCTTTTCATCGACTCTAAAGCCACCTTCGACACTCCCACAAGAGGAAAATTGTTTGAAGATTCCATCAACATTTTTACGTCTTTGTCTAACAACTCTAACTGGCGCTAAGCAATAATAAGTCCTGAATTTATAAGAAATTAAACCTGATTTCAACGAAAAAAAGTCATGACTTTTAAAAGGCAAATGTAAAAAAAATTAAACTGTGGTGTATTATGCTTAAGTCTAACTGTGTAAAACCATCATGATAAAGTTTTAAAAAACTTTTGTTAGATAATATTCAGTTATCTTCTTATACTTCATTCTACTTGCCACTACTTACTGCCACTTGCAGCAGTATACACTTTCTTAGAAAGTTTATTATGCGATACTAAGTCTAAGACATTGAAATTTTCTGTTTTGTTTTTGTCGGATTTAAAGTTATCGATACTTTGTTGTTAGTTTGTTGCATTTTAAATAGTTTTATACCGAATAGTTTGGTAGTTGCAACTAGCATGTTGTCATATAAAAATTAAGTTTTTAAAACAATTTTTGTACGAAAAATGTTATATGTTGAACAGTAAATAAAACTATGATGGCAACAGGAGAGGGTATTTGAGAAACATTTGTCTTAAAATTGTTTACCTTCTTTCTTTCTTTGGGCTAAAGATCTATGAGCAAAATGGCTAAGTGGTGGAAAGAGGGCCGAAAACAATTAGTCAGATCCAAGGCGTTAAAAAATATCTCCTGCAGCTCTATTTTAAGCGTAGGATATCATTAAATTGAAAGATATTATAAAATTAAGACTGCGTGTTAATTTACAATTCCATTTGAGCTTAACCGTTAGTTAGTGTTGCCGAAAAGGCTTAAGTAAAAAAGGGTGGAATATTTAAAAAACTTAAACTTTGTCCTAGCTTTTAAAAAAAATTCCGTTTGCCTTTCTGAATAACATCAAGTGATGTATATAGCCAAAAAGTTCAACGAAAAATACAAGGAGTCTGGTGGGTAATTTATATTTTTAATACGATTATTTCAAAAGTAATAAACGGGGCAGAGGGAGAGTGGCGCCATTAAACTTATCAATTGTGCGGATTAATCAGTCAGTGGTTGAATGAGCGTTGCGGAGCCATTTTCTAAGAGTAATGATTCTTACGTAATTGCTTGTCGACAATTTTATTTAAAGTTTGGTATCCAGCGATGGGCCGAGTGTAAATTTAATTCGTTCGTGGGTGCAGGGATTCCACGCAAGTAGTTTGGCAATGAATGTCCCACGGCCAAGGTCCAGTCGATCTTCAAGGACTCCCGAAACATTGAACTGGTTGAAAACAGTTTACGTGAAAATCCGCGACTTTTAATAAGCAAAAGAGCAGCCTCACTGGGACTTCCAAGAGCGATAATTCATGCAATTTGAACAAGGACCTAAAGCTACATTCTTTTAAAATAAAATTCGTTCATGAATGCAAATGCCACTGTATATCCATTTTTGCTTAGGGAAAATATCCCCCAAAAACTAATCAGTCGCTTTAGGGACATACCCTAACCATCGATGTCGACCGATCTAACTCGCATAGACTTTTTTAATGGGGGCTACCTCAAAGAGAGGGTTTATGATGACAATGCCTAATCTCTTCTAGCTTAAAAGGAAAATACTCGTCAAGAAATCAGCTCAATTGAAGCAGGTTTACTGCTGCATGTGGCGAAGAACACGAAGCTCCCTTTTGAACAGCGTGTTCAACACGACGGACATCTCGATGACATACTCTTGAAAAAATTAGGTCCGCATTTCCACTCTATCTATCAACGCTCTTCATAAAAGTTTGTGTCAATTACTACGTTTTTCATTTAAGTTTAAAAATATAAATCTGCCACCAGGCACCATGTACAAAGCATATTAAAAGTAAAATTTTAAACGTTCTGCCGCTAAGTTAACCATCAAATAGATTAAAATTTCTCTAACATATCATACTATTTGGTCATTTAAATATTTTTTACAACAAAAACAAACATGTTGTTGTATTTAAAAACTGTTTGTCATTTTACAAGGAATAACAAATTTAAAATTCACACTAAGTGCAATCTTAAGTCAGTTTTATAACATGCCTTTTTAAACGATTTATTTAATACAATTATGAAAAATCGTCAGTTTTTTGCATTGAAAGTTTTTTTTATTATAATTTTTACTATGATTTTTATTATTATATTAATATTTATTAGCACTTTGTAACATTTTATTTTAAATTATTGCCTTTGATCCTTAGCAGCCAATTTATAATGAATCCTACAAAAGAAATCAAATACCTGCTTATCGTCTTCAACAAAAGAGACTATAAATCAAGCAATAATAAATAAGAGAAAATTCTTTGAATATTTTTATAAAAATTACTAAGTTAAACGAAATCACCTCCTTTATGCAAAAATATGCAGATGTCCTTTTTAAAGACATAATAAACAAAACAGTCCTTAACCACTTGCAAGAATTCCAACAATTTTTTTTCCTTTAAGTTACACTAACGCATATTTTTTCTATTATTTAAATATTGAAAATTGATTACAACTTGCAGTTACTTACCCAACATTTTATTGCGATTAACATCAATGCGTGCAACACCAAAGGCTGGATCTGTATCGGCTGTGTAATTGTCGATGGTAAATTCCCAATAGTGTATTCCACGTGAAAAGCCCACAGAACCCAAGGCAACACGATGTTCCCAGCCCTCAACAGAGACAGTAGAGTTATTATTATTAAATATGAGACCAGAGCCAGGACCACCACTTAAAATAGGATCAAATATAAACCAGGCAACTGTAAGAAAAGCAAGTAAAGTTGAAGTTATAATATTATAGAAAGAAGTAAAACCAGTTTTTAAATTGTTGATTCCTTAAAGTAAAATTCCTTAGTAAACTTAACTAAAAATTTTAAATCTTTAAACCACAAGTGATGTTATTTAGTTTTTATTTAGAGTAAAAGGATAAAAATAATGCTAAAAACAACATTTTAATAGACACTTCTACGTTTATAAACAGGATGATTGGACAAATAAGCTTTGTTTAGCCAATAAGAGGAAAATTCAATTTGATTGTGTTTCCTTGTTATGCTTTTTAAAATGCTTTTACATTTTGTTTAATTTTTCCTTTATTTTTCATACCGCAAGTTCATTCTTGTAGTTGTAGTGGTTTTCTGCCTTTACTTATGTAAATATATTTATGTGGGTTGTTGTCATGATGTTATTGTCAACACCACAAAGTATACTTTAGGTTTTGTTAAATATGATTCTTTTTTTTCCTTAACTCTGTTTTTTTCTAAGGGAAATTTGAGGAGACTTTATGGTAGTTAAGATCTTTCTTAAGTGACCCTGATTTTTCCAATAATTAAAATTAAGAGTTCTTTTGTGACAACTTGGATTCATTAACTGAATTCCTTAAGTTATTGTGTCAATATTTTACACATTACAACTTTAAATGCGTAAATTAGAAAAGTATTTTTATTTCCAAAGCAGAAAGTTGTTTTATTGAGAAAAACAAGGGACAAAAAGTTCTTATTTTTTCTTGGATTTTTTCAATTATTTTTACCCACACCACATGAGCGGTACTGGTGTTTTGCGTTTTCTTTAATGTTTGTTACGCCAAAAAAATAACAGTTTTAGGCCAATCTTCGGTTATTCCAATCCATATGAATTCCCTTTCTTAATCGATTAAAGCTTGCCCGTGCGACACAGATAAAATTTTAGTCTGAGGGACCAAACCTTTCTTAACTGGTGATAAGCGACCCTTTATTTTAATATGTTTACCACAAACATGTAATGGTAATTTTAATCAAAACTATGATTGAAATTTTCGCCAAAAATTTACTACAATTATAGTATGATTGTGGCAGTCAAAATAATGATCCTCGTAACCATACAATGATAAGATTGTTCGTGATCATATTCCCGTGACCATACTCAACCATGTTTTCTCTCTTCATGTGGCTAATAACGCAACGACAGTTATGTTTTTGCCCTTAAAATTTTGAATATATGTAAGACCTGCTAGCATCATTTGTCGCACGGATTTTTTAAGGGCAGCCCATTTCTTAACCTGCTCTCATAAAACATTCTTCTCGCAATGGGCATGTTAGGGTATGACAACCAAAAATACCATGAAATGTGTTATTAAACTCAGCCAGCATTTGTTTTAAAACGTTTACAACCAGCAACATTCATCCAAAAACAGTAAAATTAGATTCCATACAAATTGGAGCCGAAACATTTTAGACCACATTTTGGCACGTCCCAAACGCTGCCTGGTAAAAATCGCCTTTTCAGCACAACACTACCTGCACTTAAAAACTTACTTATTTCAATTACCCAAAGGCATCGTATTGAAGACACGATTAACCAACTAAACCAATACAAAGCCAAGTACTTATCCTTGTAACTGCCCTGCGGAAAATGGGTGTCAATTGGTCGGCGAGCTCGTCCTGTTACAGGTACAAAACATGGATTGGCAAAAAGTTATTAGTCGCGATCGGTTAAAAAGGCACACAACAAGTAACTGGTTTAAAGGTGTTAAAAAGATTAAGAAAAAAACAGAAATACAGTTCCCTACACATAAACATATGTACATCTGTTTACATATATACACACACACATAGGATTGGCCTGGAACCCGTTCTGAGGTGTTAGTTTTGAACCAATTGCCCCCTCCAATGACAACACAAGGTAAAAGTGAGAGGTTCTCTTCATATAAAGTGCAAGGACTAGAACCAGTCCCTACCCTAAGGAACCGCTCACGTCAATAGTCTTGGACCAGTCCAGTTCCCCGTAGGATGGTTTCAACTTCAAAAAGTAGAAATTTGTATAGAAATACTTTCTACCACATTAGAAATCGATAGCGATTGATGATTCTAAAATATAACGTGTGTTAAAACTTTATAAAACTAAAGCGCTTCTACTTCCCTACATGAGCTTTCACATTAAAAGAGTTTATTTTAGGTTTTCGCTTTTGTTTCTCTGGTTTTCCAGAGAAACAATTTTGTATCAGAAATTTATTGAACTTATTACACAATTTTTTATTTCTTTATTTGAAAAAAGATTTGTTTCTAAACTGACGGTATTATTTGCTTAGACTTTCCCCATTACTCTAAGACCTTGTGCTTGTTATTTCATTTCCCTATTGCGGTTTAGGTTAGATAGTTGTGTCTCTAATAGGTTTGTAAGTTGTTGGCTGTTTAATATTAGCTGTCCGATAGAAGCCCTTATTCAACAGTAACATAAGAAAAGGCGAAGAAATGCAAATAATATATTAAACGCAAACGGCTTTAAATTAGAAGATATTAAGATGACAGGTATACAGTCTTAAACTAAATAATAAATTTATAATAAACAAATAACAAGATTTAATTGGCTGATATTATAAAAACTATTTATAATGCATTTCAATTACAATTAATTGCGTAAATATTTATATTTACTTATATTTGTCCTAATTTATCTATTTTTATCTGAACGTATATTTAAAAGCAATTAAAATTCTGCCTTAAATTCTTCATCAAAAAACATTTAAATTTATTTAGCTGCCATTTGCACACCATTTTACCTTAAATAATTAAATATTAAAACTAATCAATTTTCTATTTAAAACCCCTTAAAGCATTTTATTACTAGACAGACTTCTTTAACTGATTCGTCTTCAATGCCTGTCTGTCTATGACGGTGGTGGCCTCGGCCTTAAGAGAAAACCAGTTAAATGAAAATTAAATAACATTTCACGTTTAATGTAATCAACACTAATGTTTCATTAGCTTAAGGTTTTAATTAATCTTACTCAAGTGGCTGCAACAGAACAGCAAACAACAAGTTTTGAAAGGATTCGTTCCTTTGCAAAAGAAAAACATCAATCAATTCTTAAAGAAAAGGGCAAGGCAGAAAAGAAAGAAACTTTTTTTTTATTTGCATATTAAGTGAATGCAAGCAATGTGAAGATTTAAATATCGTGTAGAAGATAATTTACACAATTGACACTTACGCATGAGTGAACTAAAGGATAATAAAATTACAACCCTTTATCAGGGTAAACTAAACATGGAAACACGAGAGAAGGCACTCCTTAACTTATAAAAATACCACAAGAAGGATAAAAAAATTATTAGATTTCAAACACTAAACACCTGCATATGGGTAGTTCAACAAAAAAACAGCTCGATATCGGGAAAATTGGGGTTTTTCTTTATTAAAATGTTTAGGAATTTACGTCTAAAAGAGAATAAAAATGGCCAATATATGAATAAATTGGTTGATATTTTAAATTCATATACAGCGTGTCTACCGGCAAGGTATACATTTTAGTTTGTTTATGATTTTTGATTTAATAAAAGAGAATGGAACTTATATTGATAAAAGTTTTATTTTATGTCGACAATTATGTATGAAATACAATGTCAGATAAATGTCCGCCTCTGTTAGCCTCACAAATGCGAGTCCTTTTGAGCACATGTTTCGTTACATTCTCACACATTTCATGCGGTATTTCATTTATTTCATCACAAATATTTTGTTTGAGCTGCTCCAGCGTTTCGGGTTTATTTACGCATAAACCTTGCTTTTCAGTTATCCCCAACAAAAAGAAATCCAGAGCAGTAAAATCAGGCGACCGTGGAGGCCAATCAACATCACCATTTCTTGAAATATCTTGTTGTGGAAAGTCGTCTCGCAGTAATTCCATTGAAATCCTGGCTGTATGCGATGTGGCACCGTCTTGTTGACACCACATGTTAACCAAGCCCAAAGCATGCAGTTGTGGCATTAAACAGTTTTTAATCATATCACGGTATCGGTCCCCATTGACAGTTACTGTTACGGCGTTTTCAGTTTCAAAAAAGTAAGGTCCAATGATTCCTTCTGACCAAATTGCACACCAGACTGACCTTTTTAATAGATGCAGACGTGGCTATGGAATAATATGAGGGTTTTCCATTGCCCGGAACCGACCATTCTGTGTATTCATATATCCATTCAAATGAAAATGTGACTTGTTGTGGTCAATGGGCCTATCGGCTACAGTCCCTCTTTCTGCAAAATCTTTCAATACACGGTAAATAGTGTTCTTGTTGTCATGTTGTTTCTTCCAAAAATTTGACGTTGCTTTCTCATCGCTACAGTAATCGATGGTTAATTTAGATGAAATGTTTTAACGACTAAAACACGTTGATTTATCGAATATTTTTCCACAATAAATTTGCTACGTCCTACCTGACGTCTGCCAAATATGAACTGTCACGACTACTGTTTACCAAAATTGCAGCAAAACAAAGTAGTATACCTTGCCGGCGGACACCCTGTGTTTTGCAAGGGTTTAAAATGATCAGATACTGAATAATCGATTTTTATTTTTCTACGTTTTGATAAAAATGTCCCACCCGTCATATTTGCAAAAGGTATTTCCTTAAGCAAAAATAGTTCTTTTTTGTAGATATAATTCATCAACACTTTAACTTAAACTAAAAATAAAAAAATAAACCCGTTTTCAATAATATTTTACACAACCCGATCCTCAAGTTAAAATTTCCCCAAATTTAGAATGTTTTCATAAGGTGAGCAGAAATTATATTTTTTTTACTACTTACTAATTATTGCTATTAATCGCTTAAAAGTAGTCTATCCTTGGAAATCATGGCCTTTATCCAAATGAAAATTTTGAATTGTTCCAGTTCTAAGCAAAAATGTGAGCAAAATTATCACACCCGTCACAATGAAATTGCCCGTATCTGTAGGTCGCCAGAAAAATAAAAGTATGCCAAAGATCGTATCGTTTACAAAATCAAAAACAGAACGGATCAAATATCAAAAAAAATTTGACTGACAGTTTCAAATAATTCAAAACCCGGGTTTCAGTTTTTGAAACCGGTTTGGATAACCGTTTTGTTATTTTATTATTTTTTTCCATTTTTTTAAAGCATTTAATTTACTTAATTGCTTTAAAGTCCGCTTCTTTCTAGTATCATAATTTGGACGTTTTTGTATTTCAAGTTCCATTTATACCTCTTTAATGAGAAAAGTTATTTTATTTGACATTTTGTAGCAATAAAGTTATTCGAATTTGGCTGGCAGCCTTTTAATTTATTAGTCTTGACTCTTATGACTTTACTAAAGGTCTAATTATATGTCCACCTAAGTGGTACATTGCCTGAGATTAAAAAAATTTTTACCAAAATATATTTAAAACTTAAAAGTGCCACGTGTGTATTAAAACCAAATATTTACATAAAAAATATGAAATTTTTTAAAGGTTTTGCAAAATCTTCTTTTGACCAAAATACATAATTCTAAAGAATAATTCGAAAATTTAAAGGTTTTAAGAAAAATCTAAAAGTTCGATCATTTTTAAAAACCGAGTTTAAAAATTGAAAAAAAAACTGATTAATTTTAAAAACTGGCTTCAGAGCTTTGGAACGTATAAAATGGTGTAAATATGAAACCCTCAACATTAAAATAATTTTGCACAAAATTAAATAAAATTAAACATTAAACACTTTTACAACTTAATACTTATATGACTTCACTAATAAATTATAAAATCTGCACTGAACTTAAAAACACATTTAAATTATTCCAAGTATTTTGTTGAATTAATTTAAATTCTAAAGAAATTATTATTTTCAGTTTGTTGTTGCCTTACTTTAGTTGCATAAACTCAAATTGCCGCACTCTTTAGAGAACTTTGAACTTTATTCACTTACCTTCAGCCGTTTGTAATCCAATAAGTTCAGAGTATTCACCTTCTCCAGCACTATTAAAAGCCTTGACACGAGCATTATACATTGAATTAAAATGTAAACCATCAACGGTGCATATTGTTTCTTTGCCACAATAAACTTCCTATAAATGAAGCAAAAAATAAATGATAAAAAAACAAATGCATTAAAAAAAATTCTTTTGAAAAAAATAAATAAATAAAAATAGTTTATGAAAAGAAATAGAGTTAATTTAAAATATGGTAAAATTTTTGCAATAAGAATTTAAGCTTAAGGATTCAAATTAAGTTTGACGAAAAAAAATGTAAGGGTTATCGCGATGTGTGTACTGTTAGTTTAAAATAAAACAACAACCCCTGAAATCTAAACGGAATAGAGATAGACAGTGTCTGATTGCACAAAAAAGAAAAAGCCTTTTTTACACAACAACTTAATGTTTATGTCAAAACTTTTATTTTTTAAAGCTTTTTTACCCCATATTTTATACAAAGTTATTTCAATAAATCCAGCAATTAGCCTTGGACTTAAGATTTGTTTATATTGACAATGCATTACATTTAATTTGTACAATAATTAATTTTATTTATAATAAAAACTAAATCAATCTTAATAAATAAGAAAATCTTTTCAAACTTACCCTGAATTCTCCGCCTCTGCCATCGTCTAATTCTAAAACGTAACCCTCGACGAATGAATGATTTGGCGCCTGCCACGCCACAGTTACAGAATTATTTTCCGCTGAACAATCTTCAGGTATAATAGCAGGAGGTTGTGGAGCTGTGTTAGTGTTTTCATCAACATTACAAGTTTGAATGTATGTATGGCCATGCGAGAAAGAAATGAAGAGAGCATTTTGTTCACACACACACGTAAAGAAAATAGAAAAAAAAAATAAAAAATTTTTTTGTTGTTTAGCATAAAATGCAAATTAAATTATAGAAATATTTATTCTTATTGTTGTATTTGTTATGTGTAAGTGTAAAGTAAATATTGTGTTTTGTTAATATTAGTAAAAATCCAAGTGTATTTAAGATTTTAAATTACAATGATACAGTTTATTTATTATGACTTAAGGGTAAAAAATAACAATAAATAATTTTATTTTTTATATTTAAAAAATAAAACACTTTTATTGCAAAAGAAAAAAAAGCGAAATTCGAATTTAACAAAAAAGAAAGTCCAAAAAAATAAGAATGAGTTTAAACAACGAAACAAAGAAATCACGCAATAAAAATAGGAAACGAAACTTAGGTGTAGTAAAAGCAAAAGAACAGAAAAAAAAAACAAATATAACAACAACTACATTAACACAACAGGAGCTCCTGCTTTAAAAATGTGTTAATATAATGTTATTCTACTTTATATGCGATGTGTAGTAGCAAGCAAGCAACAGTAAAATACTTTTTAAAAAAAATACTAAAGTAACCGGAAACCGGAAAAGTGAACACCAGCCAACCTTTAGAGTTGTAATTTCTAATACGTTTGTTTAATAATTACACCTTTTATTGTCTAATTGTCATATAAAAACAAATAAATTTTAATTCAAATTTGTTAAACAGCATGTTGAGAAAGTATAGACTTGTAGGAAATGAATGTAATGAAAACTTATGTATTTAATAATGAAGGACGATAGAAAAATGGGAGAAACATGAATTTTAATTTAAAACTTAAGATTAAAGAAAACATATTTAACATGCAAATTAAGCTTAAAAATACTTAAAGAAATTGTATAATTTCAAAAAAGGAAAACAAAATTTAGAAGTAGTAGACGAAAACCCTTAGGGTTAACCGGTTAACTATGGTGGAACTGTTGTAGGAGACTAGTTCGGAGATATGTTTTTTTGCGAAAGTTTTAATGTATATTAGAGCAGATGAAAAAGAAAAAGGCTGGAATTCCAATGTGTGGAAAGTGTTAACTGACAACTAGTTTTACTAAAAGGGTTAACAATTTTTTCTGGTTAAGATAAAACATCATTTAAATTGTTTATGTGCTGTGATTCCTATAAGAAACAAAGGGCTTTCTGCAATCGTTGATTTTTAGAATTTTTTAAGTGCTGTTAACTGCCTCTGGGCACGATTTTCCATATACGGCTAAAGTTGCAAAGTCGAGTTATGATGAATTCTTTGAGATGCATTGTGACCCACTTATCTAAATCGCATCGATACTAATGGCAATGACGCTGCTCAACGGCGTGTTCACTTTGTCACATTAGCTACTGCCAAACTGATATATTTGGCCAGCATTTCCAGGGGTAACTTGGAAAGTTTAGTAAAAAAATTTCTTCTGGCTCTTTCAAAGTAAAAAAACCGCCGTAGAATTTTCTACCTTTAAAAAAGGCCCAACACTAGGCTTTCCGCCCTTTTAAAAACACAATCCCTCGGAACAGCATTGGCAAGCAGTTGTTAGTTTTCCTTAGACGTTTGAACCTGTAGTTCCCGTAAAACAATTCTTGCGCTAATAATTTGCCAATTGATTACCATGTGCATTAGAAAACAAAGGTAATAAGGGGAAAAAAATTCGTAAAATTATTAACAAAATTGATCAGAAATGCATCGAAATAATATAAGATTTTCAAAACCAGGGGTGATATTAAGTAAAAAATAATATGAAAATATTAAAATGTCGAAATTAACTGTAGTATCTAAAGTACAATGTGGCATCTTGCATATCTTACATCTTTAATGTAAGAAACATCTGGCATCCCGGTGTAGGCAAGCTGTCAGATATATAAAAAAGCACATTTTCATTCTTTTATCATCCAGCTTGTAAATTGCAGTTTAAACCATTGTCATTTATAATTTTTAAGAGAATTTAGAATTAAATACATTTTTGAATTAATAAATCGTGCCTTTTATTTCAACACCGAAACTTCGAAATACAGCAGTTGGCGACGAGTGTGAAGCAGAAATAAATCAAATATATATATATATACAAACAAGTACAACAAGCGAATTGAAATAAAATGGATGCAGTCCAATTTGCCGAATTTCTTAATGTGCAAAAGGCAATGGTTAATCAATTGATGCAATTGAGTGCTGGGTCTTCGGCGTCGAGTGCAACACAAGCAAACAATATTAACACATCGATAGTACCAAACTTCGACATTTTTGATTCTGCTAAGGAAAGTTATAGAAACTACATTGATCGTTTTACAAATTATGTGAAAATGAAAAATGTCGATGGTAATAAGGAATATTGTAAAAAGTTGCTTCTAAATTCAATTGGGGCAAAAAACTACAACTTGCTGACAGCATTGTCGGCACCCAAAACTCCAACAGAGCTTAACTACGCCGAGTTGTTAAAGGTTTTGGAAACCCATTTGGCCCCGAAGAAAAATGTCTTAGTGGCACAACATAAATTTTTACAAAAATACCAAAGCGACACACAATCCATAGCAGAATATGTGGCTTCATTACGTATGGAAATAAATGAGTGCGAATTTATTTCACCGTGTGATTGCAAGGTGTCATTGGCCGATATATTTTTAAGGTCGCAATTCATTAGGGGAATCCACGACAACAACATTCGAGAACAACTTTTGCAGTCCAGTACGTCAAAATTTGACGAAATTTTGTCTAAAGCGTTGGCAATGGAAGCTGCTCGAATGGACGCCCGGGAATTAGCGACGTCTTCAAAAAACAACATCCAGCTTGTAAATTGCAGTTTAAACCATTGTCATTTATAATTTTTAAGAGAATTTAGAATTAAATACATTTTTGAATTAATAAATCGTGCCTTTTATTTCAACACCGAAACTTCGAAATACAGCAGGAAATAAATAAAATTTCAGGTAATAAAAAAACAGCAAAACAATTCAATAAGGGTCAACAAAAAAGTTTTCAACGAAAGTCAACAAAAATAAATTATGAGAAATTGGGCATTGCAGGCCTATGTCTCCGTTGTGGTAAGAATAATCATTTTGCTACCGATTGTAAAACAAAAAAGTCAATTTTAAATTGCGATTTGTGCAATAAAAAAGGTCATGTAGCAAAAGTTTGCATCACCTCTCTTTTGGCGGATGGTCCTAATGCCGGTCTTAAAAATCAACCCCATACACGGGAAAAATTTGCAAATCAAATTCAGGATGACGATTCGAATTACGGAATCTACAGAGTAGTTGATGTGTTTCATAGTGATTATTCTCAGTCCAACTCTGAACGCTATTATGCAAAAATACTTATTGAAGGGAAAATTATGAAATTCGAGGTAGATTCTGGGTCTGGTTACTCTTTTTTGCCTAGAAGTCAATTCAATGAATTGAATTTGTCGAACAAATTAACTTCAACAAATATCGTGTTCCGTTCATACACTCAAAATAAATTTGTGCCGGATGGCAAAGTGCGAGTCAACGTTAAATTCAACGAAACTTCAATTACTGACGATATATATGTCGTTCCAGATGGGTGTACCCCACTGATAGGTCGTACTTGGATACGACGCCTAGGTATTAAATTAAATGAATTAGATGAATCGACTTCAGACGCAATTGAGTCTAATTCTATTAATGAAACTAACGATGTACAGGAGTTAATGTTAGAATATCCAAGTGTTTTTGAACAAAGAATAGGCTGCATTCCGAATTACAAAATATGTTTAAAATTACGCGATAATGCAACACCGGTATACACTAAGGAGCGACAAATTCCGTATGCGCTTACCGAACTCGTTGATAAAGAATTAGATGACTTGGAAAAATTAGGTATTATAACAAAAACAGCTAACAGCGATTGGGGGTCACCATTAGTAGTCATTCCAAAGGCCGACGGAGGAGTCCGTTTGTGCGTTGACTATAAGGTGGGGGTTAATCAGAGACTCGTAAATGCACATTATCCGATCAGAAAAATAGACCAGATTTTCAATAGTCTCAGAGACTCAAAATACTTTTGCCGCCTTGATCTCTACAAAGCATATTTACATGTTCTGGTTGATGAAAATTCAAGCGAAATTCAAACGATTTCAACACACAAAGGAACTTTTCGAATGAATCGACTGTCTTTTGGTATAAAAACAGCTCCTTCCGAATTCAACAGAGTAATTGATCAAATTTTACGCGAGGTTCCTAAGACACAATCGTATTTCGACGACATCGTAGTACACGGTCAATCTAAAGCCGAGTGCAAGGCCAATTTAAAATCATGTTTACTTCAACTTCAAAAGTACGATCTACACTTAAACGTTTCAAAATGTACATTTTTTGAAAATAAAATCGAATTTTTGGGTCATATAATTCAGTTCAACAAGATTCAAAAATGTCCTTCAAAAATAAAGGCTATTTTGGAGATGCCACAGCCTGAGTGCGTGGATGATGTTCGTCGTTTTCTGGGGATGGTAACATATTATGCAAGGTTTATACCAAATTCATCAACAATTACAGCGCCGTTACGCCAGCTATTACAAAAAAAATCAATTTTTAAATGGACAACTGCTTGTCAAAAATCATTTAACATGCTGAAAAGTGAAATCGCTAGTGATCGTGTGCTCATGCCATTTAATCCCGAACTGCCGGTTCAGCTTGCGTGTGATGCTAGTCCTACAGGTATAGCAGGAGTTCTTTCACATCTCATTAATGGCGAGGAGAGACCTATTGCTTTTGCCTCCAGGTCCTTAACTCCAGCAGAACAAAACTATTCACAGCTGGATCGCGAAGCTTTGGCAATATTCTATGGCGTTCAACATTTCCATCAGTACGTTTTTGGCCGATTTTTCAGGCTGGTAACTGATAATCAGCCATTATCACGCATTTTCCATCAAGACGCAAAAATACCTCAAATGACATCATCACGCCTTCAACGTTACGCTGCGTTTTTGACAGGGTATAACTACGAAGTAGTGACGAAGCGAAGTGAAGAAAACGCTAATGCCGATTGCCTTTCGAGAGCACCTATTAATACAGGTATGAATACACAAAATTTTATCGATCGTGAAGTTCAATGTATTTGCTTCTCAACTATAAATCAAATCAGTTCAAATAAATTAAACTTCAATTCGATTCGGCAAGAAACAGGGAAAGATCCTGAGCTTGTTAAAATTTTAAAAGAATTACGATGTTCCAATAAGGCCGATTCAGAGTATAACATTGATTGCGGCATATTGTTCAAAGGGAAAAGGGTAATTGTTCCAGCTACGTTACAACAGTCGGTGTTAGAGGAATTACACCATACTCATATTGGCATAACCAAAATGAAACAGTTGGCGAGACGATATGTGTATTGGGCCTCCATTGATAAGGACATTGAGAAATATGTGCGTTCCTGTTCTGCGTGTGTATCGGTAAAGAAAAGTCCTCCTAAGGCAGTGCTTCATCCATGGGAGGAACCAGAACATAATTGGCAGCGAATACATATCGACTACGCTGGTCCATACCAGGGTCATCATTTTCTTGTCGTCGTCGATTCAAAGTCGAAATGGGCTGAGGTGGGAGTAACTTCATCTGCACCAACCTCCTCGTTAACCATAGACATTTTACAAAGTATCTTCTCAAGAAATGGATATCCGGACGTCATGGTTTCGGACAACGCCACCATTTTTAAAAGTGAAGAATTTACAACATTTTGCGGCGATTCAGGTATATTCCAGAAATTTATAGCTCCAGGCCATCCAGCTACAAATGGATTGGCTGAAAGAAACGTCCAGACGCTTAAACAACGGTTAGCATCCATGGTTAATGATAAATCACAAATTGCCAAAAAAATAAGAGAAATTTTATTCAAATACAGAGCAACACCCCTTCGTAACGGTAAGACCCCGTCAGAACAATACCTGGGAAGACAAATCAGAATAAAATTAGATGCGTTAAAACCTTCAAATTGTGGTAAAAATTTGGTGCCTGAGGGGAAAGTTAGGAAATTATGTGAGGGAGACCGAGTCCAAGCCCGATATTATGCTTTAAATAAATCATCGTGGAAACTGGGTATCATACTCAAAAAACTGGGTCATCTTCATTATATCGTTAAACTTGACGATGGGTTTATATTCAAACGTCATATAGACCAGCTTCGTTCGACCGATGTTGGGAGTGACGATTCATCAGACGATCACCAGTCAAGTATGAGTACGCCAGAGAAGGATCATGAAGTTGATCAAGGAATTTATTATCATCCAATGGTATTACCAAGCAGTTCATCAAATTTTCCGGTTATCGACAGATTGCCTATCAGTTCTGTAACTCCAACAATACCGCAAGAGTCTACTGAGGGCGAAGAGCAACCAACTTCGAGCCAGACTACCGGGGCTGGAGGTAATCAACAAGACAGCCGGCCGGTACGAAGAAATCGTAAACCGCCTCAGTACTTAAAAGATTACGTTAGAGACTGATTGCAGTATGCAGAAATTAAGTGAGGGAGAATTGTAGTATCTAAAGTACAATGTGGCATCTTGCATATCTTACATCTTTAATGTAAGAAACATCTGGCATCCCGGTGTAGGCAAGCTGTCAGATATATAAAAAAGCACATTTTCATTCTTTTATCATCCAGCTTGTAAATTGCAGTTTAAACCATTGTCATTTATAATTTTTAAGAGAATTTAGAATTAAATACATTTTTGAATTAATAAATCGTGCCTTTTATTTCAACACCGAAACTTCGAAATACAGCATTAACCCATAAAAACGAATTCACACTATGCAACCAGCAATGAAACATGCCTGGTTGCATAAACATGTTTCAAAGTGTGTACCTAGCACAGACGTAACAAATTTTTTAATAATTAGATAAAAACAAACGTAGTTCAAGTTTAAAGCAATAGAAATAAAACATATTAATATAAAAACTTAGAAATCATGTTAGGAATTAGCCACAAAAATGAATAAATATGTATGTATGTAAATGGAGGAGCATGAATGAATGAATGAGTTAAAGAAATGAAACAATTAACAAACTAAAGAGTCACAAAAAATGTTAATTTTGAAAGAAAAACAAATTTTTCGTTAAGAAATTTTAAATAATATTTTAAAATTATTTAGGAAAATCAAGAAGAATTTGAAGAATAAACGAACAAAACAAATAAGAAAATAGTTCATACATGATATGGATTCGTCGTAGTTAATTAATTTTCTAAATGCATTCATTTTCAAGGATAATGATGTTGAGGAGGAAGATGATGATGATTTATTGGATTTGGTGGAGCGTAATGTTGAGGTTCTATTATTATCATTGTATTGAAAAGACAATAAGCTGGTCGGCATTGAGGGTATTGTCATAACTGTTGCTGGGCTGGCTGTAGGTGTTGTTGCATTATTCCCAGTTGTGTTATTGTCTAATAATGAGGTATTGATGACTGTATTGGTGGATAGTATTGATGTGGTAAATGTTGTATTGCTGATTAAATCATCTAACATCTCACCTGCTGGTAATCTTTCATCGCCGTCTTTAGCAGCTATAAAAGCATAATAAAATTAAACAAATGAAGACGATTTTTGGGTAATTATTTTGCAATAAATAAACAATTGCAAAGGCCATAATTTTATTGTTGTTTTAATAAATTTGTCAAATGTTTTATGGTTTATTTTTTTATATTTTTTTTATGTAAGAGCAGCATGTAATGTTGGTAAAGAGAGAGAGAGAGAGAGAGTAGAAGAAATATTTAATTTAATTGAATTAATGTTAACAATAGTGTTGAAGAAAATGTGTTTGTGTGTTTCATATTTTTGTTTTAAAAAAATTTTTTTTAAATGTTGAACTGAAAATAATGTTATACTTTTCTTAGCATGCAATTGTATATCAAACATATTGGGGTTTTCTAACTTAATATATTGTGATGTAATGATAAACACCATTTCCAAAACAAAATTTGTGTTTTATTATGTTATTTATAAGGGTTTTAGAACTACTCAATTAAAGCTAAAAAATAAATATTTATATACATACATATAATCCAAAATTTTTAAATCGTTTTTTAACTTTTTTAAAAAGAAGTTTTAAATTTCTTATAGACAAATAAAAAATTCAAAAAATGTTCATAAATTCTAACCAAATACTGAAAATATATAGTTCGGATATTTAATTTTGAAAAATATGTAAAGGAAGCATTTTTAACAATATTTTTCCTAAAAAAAAAGAGATCAAAGTTAGGATCAAGGAAAAGGGTTTAAAAGGTCTACTGTTCAGAAAGAACTTTTGTTTAGGACTTGTTCTCTAAAAATAATGAAATAATTTTCCATAAAAAATATTTTTTTTATTTGGAACTTTGTATGGCAAAAATATCAAAAATTTAACAAAAATTTTATTTGATTTAAAAAAAAAATCAAAACAGTTTAATACGAAAAATAATTTTTTGGGATTTTTGAAAGAATTTCTGAGTGTTTGGGTTTGTTTATAATAATTCTCAATAAGTTTATTGAGGTTATTATATAAAGGCAAAGAATATGAATGAGGTTTTCAAGAATTTGGGAGTCTACGGACCATTTTTATTATCCCCGACACACACTAAAAGTGAAATAACTAAAATTGAGATCAAACCCTGAATAACATTTGAAATTGTAAAATTCATTGAAAAAAATTCCAAAAATATAATAATAATTATTTGGACAAAAAAATTTTCAAACGAATTGAATTTTTTTTAAGAAAAGTTTTTTTCTAATTTATGAAAATAATGTTTTATAAAATATTTTAATTAAACTTAAGTATGTAAAATTTATATAAAAATTTTGCAAATAATATATAAATGTAATAATAGGCAAAATCATCTGCAAACATTTGGTTTCAATAATATATATTTTTGCCTTTACAAGTTTTTCAAACCTAAAAATTTCTTAAAATTTCTTAAAATTAGCATTGCAAAAAAACTTTTTGTTTAATTTTTAAAATTTTTATGCTTCAAGTGAACTAAAAAATTCTCCAATTATTAGAAAATTTCTAAAAATAAACCTGCAATTCAAAAAATTTCAATATTTTTTTTTAAAGTTTTGGAAACGGTGTATTTTAAATTGTGGCTATGTTTGTGAGGTTGAGTAAAATGCTTAGAGAAATCTTCTTATATTTCAATAAAATACAACAATATTTATATCACAACAAATATAAATATTTTTTTTTTATAAAAATAAAAGAAAAGTAATTTGTCACAGCTGTTTCTATAGTATAGCATAATGTGCTAAAGTGTCTTAAGTGGTATTAGATGCGGTCTTTTTGTATCAACACACACCCCGCTATTGTTTAACATTACATACTTTAAATAAACTAGAAAAAATTTGAGACTGGATGTAATTTTTAAGTTTCAACATAAATTAAAATATTTTAGATTAGGGGGGGATAGTATACGTGTGATGGTTAAAAGTTCAAACAAAAAAAACAAATATTTTCAAAATATTTTGGTACTAAATTAGAAAAAGAAATTTTAAACTAATTACAAAATACATACACATGTGTGCGTTGTATTATGTAAAACTAACACCAATTTTTGAGGTTTTTCTTAATTCATAAAATTAAATTTAATTTGCTTTTACAATAAAAAAAACTTACGTTTCATTTGTATAAAATTTAAATTGTCAATAGCTCTTAAAACAGAAGTATCATCGAGGGTTAAATCGACAATAGGTGAAACACGGGGCGCAGCATTTGTAACTTCTTGATGCCAAGTCAAGTCGGTATTGGCAACGCGATTTATTAACATGGAACCAACCTAAAAAGAACAAGGAAGACACAAAGAAAACAACAAAAATAAATTTTAAACATTTTAAAAACAGTTAAAAATTTATGCTTCAATTAAATTTTTATTTAAAAAAATATTTATTTTCAAAAATTCATAAAAAATTGTTTGATCCTTATTACCTGCAAAAACGCAGCACTGTCAGTCTCTTTTAAGGCTTCAATACAAAACTGTATTAAGCCTGTGGTTTGTTGTAATTTGCCAGTACAATTTGATTGTTGATCCTTGAAGTAAGTTTAATAAATTTGTTTTTTATTTTTTTTTATATAAAAAAATATATTTAAGTTTAATTTACCTTTAATATTCGTATTTTTGTATCTTTATCCATACGTATTGCCTCTAACAAATATTCACGTCTATCATGTATGGCTTGTATTAGGGCTTCACATTGTGCTACAACCAGTCTTTCAAATTCTATGCAGGTCTCCTAAAGAAAAAAAAGGAAGCAGAAAAACGCTTAATAGAAAAGGATTTTCCAACAACCTTATGTCTAAAGACGTAAGTGAAGAAAAAGTATAAAAAAGATTTAATTAAAAATATTGCGGAATTCTATCAAGTTTTATTAGAAAGAACTGAAAACATGAAAGAAAAAAATAAAACGCCTTTTTTGATGTTTGTGTTTCATTTGCTTGAGTCAAAAGTAAATGTTAGGTTGGTTAAAGAATAAGATAGAATAAAAACAGGAAAATGTCTCGTGCAAGCAAATATAATTAAAGGCAAAAAGGAAAAACTGTAAAGACTTTAAGCAAAAAAATTAAGTAACTTTTCGTAATTCTCATAGTTGTTAATTTGTTTTTAGCCTTGGAAAATTTTACAATCATTTGTTTAGTTTTAAGAAGTATCACGTAAGCACTAAAAATCTAGACTGTAGCAACTTAACAATTATTATTCTAAAACATTCCTTAGGCTGCTCCCCTCTACAAGCAAGCGAAACTATGCCAGAGCTCGAGCAGCTTAAGGGATTTCAATGGATCCCAACACTAGTAAGTTTCCTGGATGGAATGGAATACCAGCACTGGTTTTTAAGCAATGCTTTTTTACGCTGCTGGCCTTTTCAATAGAAAAATGGTGTACTTCCATTCATTATTTTAGCGGAGGCAAAATAGTAACTACAAAGTTTTCTAAGGTATTTGGACGGATCTAGCATTTGCGCTTCTATCTTAAATTTTTCGAATTTTTGCAGTGATTGCACTGTTCGTGTTGTTATAAAGGGGTCTCTCCCAATGAGTTATAAATGAGCTCGTGGGTTAAGCAAAGCCATGTCCATTTTTTAACGTCCTTTTACAAGGTGGGCCAAAATTAATCACCCTATTGGAAGCTGCCCTTATTTTTGCAAATGGCAGCGAATGTCAAATCTATTTTAATATTTGTAAACTAGACAGATGTAGAATATAAGTTAACCAGCCGTGGAGAACGCGGAATATCGTGTCTATTTTTATGCGTAACAATTCGTCTGTGGTGTTGGCGCAGTGCGAATTACGTCGCCGATTCCTTGTTCGTCCGGCACCGACTGCGTAAACACTGCACCGTTTGGCTACCCAAACTTGAAAAGTATGGGACCACACGAGACGCTGCGCAGAGCGTCCAGCCCCGGAGCGCCCGTTTTGCCGAGAAAATTGCCGCTGTTGACGAGGATGCCGCCAGAAATATCGACCAGACGCCGTGCCCTCGCAATTAGCCATCAGCGGATCGTCCCTTAGGCGAGTTTTGCTCGAGGACCTGCGCATGTTACCGTACAAAGTCCAGACCGTGTGTCAGCTGCTGCCTGTCGACCGCCAAACGCGTGTAACCTACGCCTAAGCCATCGTCAATCTCGAGGACGGAGTAGACAATTTTTCGTCAAAAATCATAATGAGCGATGAGGCTCATTTCTACCTCAGCGGGTACGTAAACAGGCAAAGCTATCACTTCTGGTGCACCGAAAATCTACTAGTGACGCAAAATGATCCATTACATCCGCTCAAAGAGGAGTCATCGGAGGACGCCGCTGGTCAAACGACAACAGTGGACGATGCCCGCTATAGGGCCATGTTATCCGATTTTTTTCTGCCGCAATTGAACGAATTAGGACTGGAGGAAATGTGGTTCCAAAAGGACGGAGCAACGGCACACACTGCGCGAGCCACAACCGATGTTCTGAAGGCGGCATTCCAGGGTCGCCTCATATATGGTTTTGCGATTTACATTGGCCTGCAAGATCGCCCGATTTAACCATTCCAGACTTTTTGTGGGGGGTTTTTAAGTCCCGTGTATAAGTAAACATGCGCGAGACCCTGAAAGTCCTCAAAAACATCATTCGACACGAGTGCGAGAATCTGTTGCCCGAAGTTCTCGCCAAAGTGATGAGAAATGCCATAAAACGAGCCCGTATAGTAATCAATTTTGCCGGCGTCCATTTGGCCGATATTTTCTTCATATAAACATAATCAAGAAACAGAATCGGATGTCTTATTTTGGCCCAATTTGTATTTCAAAGGTCAAATTTCTATTCCTTTGCCGACGACGGAATCATATGTATTTGACTCCAAGTCGAGGTTTTTTGGTTGAATATATCAGACAAAGCATGCAAAACTCACTTAATCGAGACCTAAAGGGAATTATCGACTTTGGCCACGCAAATAAAGTAGATTTAAATACCAGTAAGACCTAATGTGCCCGTTGGCACGTTAATCCACAGCTGGCCATACTGCTAATGAATGCCATAAATGTTGGGAGAGCCCAGAAAAAACTCCTCAAGTCACGTAGGACCCACACTTAGCCAGTCATTAAATTATTGTGCATTTCTGGCAAGAAAAAAAATTTATAGGAAATTCGGTAGTGCGGTGGAATTTCCTAAAAATGTCCCTTTTCACATCTCGCAAGTTAGCCACGTCTGGTAAGACCTTAGACATAAATCTAAGTACTCTAGCCTGTGCAAAGGGTAGGCGGTGACACAGAAAATGCCTTTTGCATGCCCTGCAATGCCTTTAGGTGCTTCAAAAGACCCATCAGCGTAATTACCAAACTTTTTCGGTTTCAATATTGCCTTAGTCCCATGCATGGAACATGAAATACTCTCTATAGCTTAATGTAAGTCTCTTCACCTTCTCCTTCAAATAAACAAGTTGTTGATTTTTAAGAATTTTTTAACTGTGGTTTATTTAAGTGTCTTTAAAAATTATTAAAAAAAGATCAAAAATATTTTTCGTAAAAAAAAGGTTCATTAAAATTCATTGTAATTTTTTTGAGAAAATATACTTGAGACTTAATTTAACAACTGTTTTTTCTAAATTTTATAAGAGAAGCCATATTTTCATTAAATTTAAAAACACAAAACTCACACAGAAACTTTCGACTTAAAACATTTTCTTAATTAAAAAATTATAATTTGAAGCTGTTTTATTTGTTTAAATTTTAACGCAGCGCAACCTTAAAGCTTTTAGTTTAATATCTTTGAATGTGAAAGGCAAAATAAATGATGACATTTTTTTAATTGAAACAGTTTTTAAAAAAGTTTGTTTTGCAAGAAAATATTTCTTTGGTAATGTTTTTAATGGCCTAAAGGATTGCTGTTTTAATTTATTTTTATTTTAAACGACTAAAAGTGGAATTCTTTTAAAAGATCGAAAAAAAATATTTATAAAATAAGAAAGTAAAACTTACCGTCACTTTATCACTCATGCCCTTTAGCCGTTGTATAAATTCTGTTGTTGAACGTGCTTTCTCTGACAATTGTTGCAGATTGTGTGAAAGTTCCGTCTGTAAAGAAACAAAAAAAGTAATAAAAAGAGAAGATAAGTGTAAAATATATAAATTTTAAGGATAAAAACTTAATATACAGTAACGCAAAAACTATGAAACTGACATTAGTGACAAATTGTTACAAAGATATTTGCACAATAAATGTGTTTTTTTTCCAAATATTTAATTTTTTTTAATTTTTTTTCTTTTTCTTGGCTTTTTATGAAGTGTAAAAATAATAGATTTTTTTTATCATTTGTATCCCTTTTGCAAATTTCCTTCCTTATTTCCTTCCTGTTCAGTTGGTTTTCTTTCTTTTGTTTTGGGTGTGTGAGTCATGGGTTTTCGTGTTATTTTTGCGCCTTAACAAATTATAATAAAAGTAACCACAAAAGCCCAAAGTCATAACAATAATATTTTTTTTTTGTTTTATTTTTTTTTTTTTTTTTTTGCAGCAAATATTTTTTTTAACAATAAGAACAATAAAAGGCGTGAAATTGCAAACTTTATGTTTCCTTTTCGTTTTTGGTGTGAACGCAATTGTTGATAAATTAATAGAAGAAAAAAATAGACAAAGAGCGAACAGTTGCCGGAAACTATAAAAATATAACGACTTTTAATGAAAAATCATAAAAGTTGTCAGGTTAGAAAAAATTGGAAAATTTTACGCAAACTTAAACATAAAAATGTATCTTAAAAAGTAACAGGCACGAACCTGTTGGAGGGAAACAAAGGATATTTTACAACCAGAACGATTCCTAACAACTTTAACAAAAATTGTTAATTAATTGATATCTTAAAGTTTTTTTAAACTTTCTGCAACCACAGCTTTATTTGCAGAAGCTGTCAAATATGTTTCTCAGCAATAAAATAAAAAAAATTTATTTCGTTACACCCTTGTTTTTTGTTAAAACTTTTCAATCAGATTATAGAAAGTTCTGCAGCCACGTTTTTCCCCGAAATTACATTCTTGTCAAATTTCAAGTTTAACAAGCCGATTATTGCAGTCACCGTATTGCAGTAAGCGCTTTCCTGTTAAAACCACATATTGCCGAGATTAATGCCATTGAAACACATCAGCGCTAATGGTCCGGTTACGATCTTCGTTGACCATAATGAAGGCAGGCTTACTTTTTTGAAAAATAGGGTCCGATTATTGCCCCATCTTATAAACTACACCAAACGACTTATTTATTAAAACGTAATGTAGTCTATAGCTGCTGTTGGGGACTGCTTTCCCCTTCATTGGCAGCTATTTCATCAATAAAAACCCAATGAGCGAACAATTAAGTGGTTGCGGTGCAATAAGGTATTTGGTAGAATTACTAAGATATTTGTCAGCAGCTAAACCCTCATGGGGTTCAATACTGATATCTACTCTACATCATAACTTGTATGTGTATGACGGACATCCTTAAACTGCATGACGATTACTCTCATATAGATGCAGGGACACGGGACCAATACAGGCAGCTGTCCGGCTGATAGACTGGCGAAAGACGATGCGAAACTATAGGATGGGGTGATTGACATCTTGTGTCACATTTTCCTTTCCTCCAGTAAATTCAGCGTGAAAACAAACACTAGCAGACCCGATGAGGACAGATAGATTATATGATATGCAGAGCTATAATACTAATATGACCTAGCCTGGAGCTAATGGTGTTTTCCATTCTAAAAAAAATGTTACAATAAGTATGTGTAACATTTTTATCAGTTTACACACACACTTAAAAAGTTGTCCATTTTTTTTGTTTTAATGGATTTTAATAAAAACTGCACTCTGTGTTAAAAACTCGCCTGCATAAAAAAGTATTTATTTACATAACACAGCTGTAAAAAGTGGTACTTTGTTACACTGCAATATAATTGGGGGTAAGAAATGTTACACTCTTGCCAGTTATTTGTGCAACATGTTCAGAAAGGAACACGATAACTGTTTTCACTCTTGCATGTATTTTTAGAATGGAACATAAACCCGCTCGAATGGTAGCATTAATGTAACATTTTTGCCAGAAAGGAAAACACCATAAGACTTTCCATGTGTCTGATCAGTAAAAAGAAACAAGGGCCGTAAGGTGGTGCATCCGCAATAACTGGGCTTCTCGATCTGGCGACCACGTTAGGTGAATGCGACTGCT
This sequence comes from Melanophora roralis, assembly GCA_963583895.1. Lineage (NCBI taxonomy): Eukaryota > Metazoa > Arthropoda > Insecta > Diptera > Rhinophoridae > Melanophora > Melanophora roralis. The sequence continues at coordinate 97,899,672 of OY757188.1, read as the reverse complement.
TTTCATCGATTGCAAGTGAAAAGGAGACTACCCAATAAGTTTCTAAATGGTAGCCGGCCTTGGAACGTGTTCCGGTTATGCAGTTTGGCGCTTTTAAAATATATTATTCTTTGTCATAAACAACAGTTTGTTCCTAAATGGGGAATACAATGGGGCGATTACTTGTGACAGTATAATATAGTCTACAACTTTATACCTCTTTTAATTTCTTACTCATTCACATGTATCACAAAGGGCCAAGGCACCTATTCTCTAGGTCGATGGATGGTTTTCAAAGTATGTTGGATCATTTAGTATCGGTGTTTGGACGTCATTACTTACTTACTTACCTAAGTTGATATTACAGAACGTTTGTTCCTTAGATAAACATAAAATCAATTTCCAAGAGCTATGGTCTTCTGCGTTTCTTCGCCAACTTTTTACACCAAGTTCCGAGACGCCTTCCTCCACTTCATTCTCACACCGGAGTTTTTGTCTTCCCCTTAAGGGTGATCTGTTATCAGGTTCGCATTCAAATGAATTCCTAGCTAGAGCATATTAATGCTAGTTTTTTCGTAAAAATCTCCCAGATATTACTCAAAAAGTGCCAAAGAGTGAGCCTAGTACGAGTATGACAGCTCTTTTGGCCGTTGACCGATAGTTATTGTTTAGGGAGTTATTAAAACCTCTCTGAAATTTCAAGAATCAAAAGAAACATAAAGAAACTTAACCTCTACACCAAGAAAATGATTACAGTTCTAAAAACCAAATTTTTCATCAATCGAAGTGTTCGGATATAAAAATCTTTTTCCTTATGTTGTTTTTGATATAATTATTTAGTTCATTATTCCTTATGTACTGTTGTTCCTCTGATGTGCGCTTGATATTGTTGAAGGCCTAAGAACTCTTCTCAGGCATCGATTGACAAATACCTGTACAGCATGGATCATTATTTTGACACAGATTTTAAAAAGGATTATTTTGATGTTAGAGATGACGATTGATGTCCATACTATACCTAACATGCCGAATGCTGTTTGATATTAAATCATTTCTTAAGCTGTTAGTGCTTCTAATGATTCTACTAAGGTAACATCAAAAAGGTCGATGTGCATGTTTTAAACTTGTTGGTGTTAATAGTACTCCATCGCATGCTTTTTCTCTTGGTGGCGTTTATTGTAAGACCAACCATTGCTACTTTGAGAATTGACTTCTGATACCATATTCAATGTCAGATGCTTTAACAGATGTATTCTGCATATTCACTTCATATGTGCCTGTGCTTTCTTGAGTTCGATTTTGTATGGTAACGCCAAAGAAAATTGTGTGCAACGGTGGCAATACGCATCCTTACCTAATTTAAGTTAGTACGTCAAACCGGCCACTTAGACACATAAATGACTTCAGAGCTAACATCATAAGACCTATAACTTTTGTCGAAATACCTTTAAAGGCAAAAGCACTCCTGCCTAACGATATCGAAGTTTTTCTCAAAGTTACAAAGACAATTACTAGACTGTAACGTGATCATTTCAAATCTTGATTATTATTTTTTTTGTTTAATTTTTAATACTAAAACATCCGTAAACTTTATTTCATACTCTCCTGCCCATTACTTAACCCTTTTCTTTAAATAACCTCACTTGCAACATTTCTATTTTTTTTTCTAAATCTATCAACAAAAACCCACATTAAAATCTAAAAATTAATTAAGAAAATGTCTTAAACAAAAGCACATCCTACTGGTTTCCAGAAAACAAAAATTGATTTAAATAAAGTCATTTTGCTTAAATATTTACTGCAAATAATGTACAAATGTACAAAATGTACAAAATATTTTATTCAAAATACATAAACAAATTTGTATTTTAATATAAAAAAGTAGAGAGTCAACCCTGCAAAATTTCTTGGACCACATGGTCCGTTTTAGCTGAAATGGACTAGGTACAACATGGTCCTTGTGTAATGCAGTCATGGACCATGTCATTGTCAAACAAGAACTTGTAGTTACTTAAGTGATATGCGTTCGTGTTTTAATGATCGTGTTTTTTGTACGCAATCGTTAAAACACGAACGCATATCACTTAAGTAACTACAAGTTCTTGTTTGACAATGACATGGTCCATGACTGCATTACACAAGGACCATGTTGTAACTAGTCCATTTCAGCTAAAACGGACCATGTGGTCCAAGTTGTTTGTAGGTAGGATAGAGTAGTTTTGAAACTACTCCGACGTAATGCAAATCTGGGTTAAGTGGTCCGGCCCTAGGACATCATAATGTTAAAAAGACCATGTTTTTTACATGCATTTGGGTTAGTTTTGGAGTAATCCTACTCCTTTATGGACTAGTCCATACACGCATGTATGGACTAGTCCTGTTTTCTGCAGGGAAGTCATTGTCTAAAACATGCACAAATTCAAAAGTTTTATTGCAGAAAAGTATCGTAACAAATGGATTCATCAGCCAGAACAGGAGGTACGTACGAATGTACCAACAAGTAATGAACTTATGACCCCAAACCCTAAAATAGTATTAAAAAAGGCTTTAAAAAACAAGAAAATTTACAGCAACGAGCATGACAGGATGTGCATATAAAAAATTCTGACAGTGGGAAGAACAAAATATATCTACAATTTAACTTTGAAAGGGAGAAAAAGTCGCAACAAACTTTGCAGGAAAAAGGTAACAAGAACGTTTAACTAAAAATTTTTAAAAGTTTTGAAAGGACAAACATAGTTTTAACCATTAGTACTTACGTAATAAATCCCTTCATTTTTAAAATCTCAAATACTTTTTATCTTCCATAAATACTTTAAAAATGGGCCGTATTAGCAACAAAATTAAAAATAAAACTTCCCGTATTAAAATACATATTAGTACTTAGACAACGTATTTATTTACATTCTCGTTAGGGTAAAAGTGTTGGCAAATATGCGTGTGTATGTGTGCGTGTGACAACAAATGCTGCAGGCAAAACATTATTATTGTAATTAAACAATTCATGTTGTAAACAACACTCTTCTTTTTCTTCTGCATCATCATCATGTACTTAAGGCCACATACTCTAATATGTCTTGTCTATGTCCTGTTAAAGACAATGCTAACGCCCTCTTTAAAAATACATACACACATACCTACGTAAGCATTTTTATCTAATAAGTCTAAATAAGGATATAAAAATACATGCCCATTTGTTCTTTGCCAAATTCAAGTACAAGGTTAGAATAGAAAGTTTGCAAAAGGATGGTTGTTTGTTGCACTTGAGGCTGTTTGAACTGATGCTGTTGTTGTATGTATGCCAATGTTGTCCGCTTTGTTTATTTGTTGCTGGCACCACGTTTTGTTTTCGAACAAGAGGCAGCAACAATAAACATTATTAGCAACGTTGAAAACAACATAATTTAAATGGACATAAACAGTTTTGGAAAGGAAAACAAGGAAGATGTTTGTGTTTATGTATAACAGCCTGCAAGGAAATGAGGCATCTACTTATGCTTGAATATGACATTTGGAGAGTGGCGTTAACCAAACCATCATGTCGGTTGGTGGGGTAGAAGGGACAGACAGAAAAGTAAGACATGCTAAAATGAATGAGTGTAATGTTAGAATAATGATAATTGAAAAATAGAATTTTCTTTAATAATAAGCTTTGCTTAAGGATGTAAATCCTTAGAAAAACATGTTGTTTAGCTAATGACTACAGCATAGACTTAGTTTGTGGGTTGATATCATATTTAGAAAAAAGCTAAAAAGGGAAGTAAATATTAAATATATTTTACTTCTTCGTTGATTTAATGTTAGTATATTATTGGAAAAGTGACTATTTAAAGGGGAAAGAACTTTTAAGGATAATTTCGAACTTTATTTAAAACGATTTAAATTTTTAAATACACATTGAGACTTAATGGGATGTTTTAACCAAGATTCAGGCTATGAAACTTAACATGGAAAATATAGATAATTTTACACTGCCACATCATACTTGAAACAAATGGAGGCTTCAAAGAAGACACTAGCAACCGTCAAATGTGATCAGCTCTTGATCTAAACCAGGCAGAATACAAATCGAAATAACCATCGCTGACATTGATTGTGGTCTCAGGGCAGCCACAGAAAAAGATGCAAAAGCCACACTTGGAGCCCACATCTGGTGCGTACACATCGCTCTTATCATGCATTAAATTCAAGGTTTCAGCTATAAACTTCCTGATTTCTTCAAATAACATTACATTATAGAATCGATAAAACATAAAAACACATTCCACATTACGGCAATGCTAAATTTAATCGATTGGTTAGATATCCCAACTTTAGTGATGAGTTAATTCTCTCGTCGCTGTAAGCTTCATACCAGTTTTTAGAGCACCAGCTCATACATGAGTTCTGTATTTATATTTTAAGCGGATATAGAAATACAGAAAATCAGGCGTAAAATATTTCGTACATGGTTTCAAAAAACCTAGACACTTGCCTGTTTCTTTTGACACCAAAAAAACGTAAGCCATCCATCAAACATTGCACCAGACTTCCATGCCCCGAAAAGCAAGAGCTTCAGCTTCCTAACATTTATAACATCAATCAATTAAGATGATGAAACATGATCTATTGTGCATTTGTGTGTCGTTGGGTCTTACGGGTATGAAAATTTACCCCATTTGCACGGGTTATATCAGAAATTACTATTAGTTTCCGGTTAAGTGTGTTGTTCATACTCTACCTCACAATTTAAATTACCAAAGAACTAGGCATGTATTAAATAAGAATGCACAGAGTATGCTGCTGTCATCTGCAGAGAAATAGACAGGCCCTAAAAATCTGACATAGAAAATCCTTAAAAAAGATAAGAAATAAAGTAGGATAGAGAAGAGAGCCGTGCGCTACTCATTAATTAATTTTGAACTAATTGAAAGAGATTCCTTCTTTAACAACACGAACAGAGCGATCTCTGAGCAAACTCGATACAAAAAATTCTTTCCTAATTTCAAAAGCGCAAAGTTTGGATAGAAGTGTACGATGCCAGAGGCTATCAAACACCTTATACTTTTACGAAAATGATAAATGGAGGTACAATGTTTTAAGACCAGTAATGGTATTCCATCCTGACCAAGAGACTCACTAATTTTGAGATCCGATAAAACCCATCGCTATCTTAAATAATACATTTGTCACAGTCCCAGACTTTTCTTTAAGCTGGGCAGTGGTAGTTGCTTTTCGGAAAGTGTCAATTGGTCGAAAATATTTCAGTCAATAGGTTAGCTCTTCCCACCGCAGAAGTCATTGAAGAACGAGCGCTCTTCGTTTTTCTTTTTCAACAAATGACTAAAAGCTTTTGCTGCCTCCGAACAGAGTCCTTAAAGGTATAAGTACTTTGGCGCAAGGAGATGTTTCTCATTTGTGTAGCGAATCGGTATCAGAGTTCTTGTCAGCTGCCAAACTTTGAACACTTTTTTCTGACCTGACTGCAGTTTTGCAAGCCTAATTAAACCATATCTACTAAAAATATTTTTTTATCGAAATTCAGGGTTTTGATTCATTGAAATGATAAGTCAATACATTTTTCCAAATGGCATTAAGTTTTACGTTCAAGTCGGTGATAACTGCCAAACAAGCCTTATCGGTAACACTTCTGGGTCTAGGGAACTTAAAGGAGGTGAAAAGTGGCATGATCTTAGCTTCCGGAGGCGCAAAAACATAGAACATCTAGTTATTTACGGCGTTATAAGCATCTTCATAAACGCACAATACCTTTTAGGTGCTGTAGATATAAGACATTCATGGTTGACCTCCCTTCCCCTGCCAGTTCATAGACCATGTTCAAAGAAGTTAATACTGCTAATAAAACAAAATACCTTTAAAGTTTAAAGTATTTTAAGCAACTTTTAAAGAATACAAAAAATAATAATATACAGACAAGAATGTAAAAGTAAAAATAAAATGTGGAAGTAGTTAAATGAACCTGAATTTAAGCCCTTTTTCTACATCCACTCCTTAAATCGATTTAATTATTTAAATGCCTATAACTACAAAAACTTATTTGCACTTTATTCAGATAGTTTCTAAGAGATAATAATATTTACTTTTAATATACTTTGAATAAACTCTGTTTTTTTTTAAGAATAATTAACAAACAATAAAAAAAGAAAAACTAGAATAAACAAACTTTTGCTTTTGTTTTCATTTTCATTAGTTTTTAAAGAACAAACAACACACACGTACCATAGAACTTAAACAACAAAACTCTCACTTAACATTCTAAGATGTTGTCTATAAGGTTCTTCTTTTACAACAATATCCCAAAATTAAAGAGTTGCATACAACGGCAAAGTTTCATGAATATAATAAGATAATAATCGCAGACACAATGGCACCAGTTGTAGTATGCATATGCAGATACATATAAGCGGTATAAGTTAAACCCTGCAGGGGTTCGACTATACTAACTTACTAAGCTGGCTAATATAGAACATTTGTTCCACTAGCCGTACTTAGAATCGATTTCAGGCGCTACGATCTTCTGCGCTTCTTCTTCAATTTCTGACTTCACGTCTATAAATATCTTCTTCCTCTTGATCCTTTAATGAGAATTTCAATATACCTTTGTTGCTTGATCCGTCAGCAGGCTCACATTCAAATGACTTCCTAGCTCGAGCATCTTCATTCATTCTCACAACATGACCCAGCCAACGTAATTACTGAATTTTGATACGCTTAACTATGTCAATGTCGGCAAACAGCTCATACAGATCACGGTTTATAAAGCACTGGTATTCTCCATCAATGCAGATTGGTCCATAGATTTTCCGAAGAATCTTCCTATCGAAAACTTCAAGGACTGCCTCATCTGCTTTCGCAGACCAGTGTCTTGTAGAGAGTAATTTTTGTTTGTCGGGAGGTGGTTTTGCTTTTAAGCTGCTACTAAGCCCAAAGTACCATCTATTAGCCAATATTGTTCTTTCTTTTATCTCAAAACTGATGCTGTTTTTTTTTTGTTAATGGCGGTGCCGCGGTAGACAAAACCCTTGACTATTTCAAAGATACCACCAACTTTGGCTGATTCTTTCTCGACTTTCTCAAAGCTAGAAGTTACTGCTCGCAATGTTCGTCCCATAATAGCGATATCGTCAGCATTACCGAGTAACATGTGCTTTTTTGTGAATAGTGGGTCAGTTCTATTCACAGTTGCACCTCGTATAACCTTTTCTAAGAGGATGTTAAAAAGATCACATGAAAGACTGTATCCTTGTCTGAAACCTCATTCGGTACTGAAAGGCTCAGAGATACTCCTCCCTATTCAAACTGAGAATTGAGTAACAGTTAAGGGCATCCTGCAGAGTCGTATTAGTTTTGCATGGATATCAAACTCAGACAGCTTGAAATACCTTTAAGCGCATGGGGCTGTCGAAAGAGTCCTTATATTATGCCAATAGATGTTATGTGCCCATCTGTCTTTTTTTGGGTCCTTTTAAGGATTTGGCGTAGTGTGTGTATCTGGTCGATGATAGATTTGCCAGGTCTAAGGCCGCATTGATATAACCCAATTATCTCGTCAACTTTTAATTTCAATCTTACACACAATACGCTGGATAGAATTTTATAACCAATGGGAAGGAGACTTATTCCTTTGAAGTTGGCACATACTCTTTTTGGGCACAGGACATAAGACTTTGATGTTCCAATCCTCGGCTATGCGTTTCACTAGCCATCGGCTCCTGCTGCCTTGTTATTCTTAAGCCGGTTAACTGCTACTTTGACGTCATTCTCACTAGGCGGTATGCACTCAATACCGTCTTCTCGGATTGAATTGGATCTGACTATAGATAGTTTGAAAAATGGTTTTGCACTTAAAATAGTTTTAAAAGAAGAGATTCGATAAAAAGAAAGATAAGATATATCAGCCCAAAAAGTCTGTGCGAGAATCCAACCTAAGACTACCAGAACAACAAACTTACGCACTTCTCAAAAGCCTGCCAGGTTAAGGTAGGGACAAGCAAGACTACACCTAGAAACTTTTATAACTATAAACAGTTTGCCTAAAGGAAATATTTCAAAAGAGTTAAGTATTTGTAATAGGAACTTGCAAATCGTTACCGTAATAATAAAAGGCTCTAACTCAAGAAATTTTTGACTAACTGTGATACATAAGCAGACCATTTATTGAAGGAATCAAAAATATGGAAAAAATACTTGTTAGGGCCGTTCTATATTAAGGTAACGGTATATAAGTACGTACACATGTACCTACATACATATGTACACATTGAATAATTATGTTCTGCAGGGTTGCTCTAATTCTTTTATACAAAAACAAGTAGAGATGTTAACTCTTGATATTATGCAGCTCCATAAAACCAAAATAAAGTCTAGTTCAAGTTTAGTTTTCTTTAGCTTTAAGTCTGTCGAGCTACTGTTGAAGGTTAGAACTTTTTTTAATTTTTATTTCTGAGGCCTTAAAGCAAACACAAAAAGAAAACATTTAAAGATAAGACGATATTAACGAAAAGTATTCTACTTAAATTTTCTTTTCTGTTGCATATTGTTTTAATTTGTAGTTGTTTTGCGCATTTTTCATCAGATCTATAGTTGTTGTCATAAAACCAGTAAGTAGATGGATGATGTTTTCTTTTTTAAACATTTTGTGCTGATAAAGAGATATTTGTCACTGTTTTTAATGATGCTATAAGTTTCAACAGCCAAAGCATCGGCAGTGGCTGCAAAAGACGTATTAAATATTTACAAGTCAAATGAATAGGATGATGGAGAAGAGAGTGTAATTTTTGTAATCTTACGACAGCATAAATGAAACTAATTTATAGACTTCAAAGCGTTGCTAAAACTTCTGGTGCTTTTGTTTTTTATTTAGTTTGCCGAGTTAATTTCTTAATTGCAAAGTTAAATTAAGCGGTTACAGTTTCTGCAGAATTTCTTTATGAGTCTTATGTTTCTGTTTTTATAAGCGGTAAACATTAAGAAATATATTAAGAGATACTAAAAAGTTTACATTTAATTACGTAGATTTAGTTTAAAGCAATTGTGAACAATGCCAGAAAGAGTTAAATTTAAATAAAAGTAAAGTAAAAAAAAAGAATAAGACTTAATAAATAAATCCTTTTCCCATATCAAGAGTTGCCAGATGTTGAATATGGGTAGCTGTTCTGTTAACAATTTAAAATTAAATTAAATAAAGCAAATAAAATTAAAACTAAGAGAAGAAAAAAAAACAAATTTAACACTTTAAAAACAATTGCTTGTTTACAAATTTCGAAATTGCTTTGAAAAAGCAATAACATGAACAATTTTGGTGTACTTTAAAATTAGTGATTATTAAAAAAAATAAAATAAATAATAAAAAGCCTAAGACTCTCGAAGCTTAAAAAATTTTGTAAATAATTTTTTTCTAAACTTTTTCTCACATTCATAAAATTTTTTAATTTTTTTCTTGTGCCTGCAATCACGTATGACATTTTTTCCATTAACCGCGAGACATATGTAAAATAAAACGTGACTTAAAGCCGCCAGTAGAGTGCAGTGTTTTGACTCATAGACACTGCCATGTCAGTCAGTATGTTAAATTACCATTTAAGATCGTATGTAACATTGATTGCCAAAGTGTTTGATAAATCGATTATAATATCGTTTAAAAGTGTCGATTTAAGCTATTTTTCTTAAATATTTAGAAGACATTTGTATTGAAATGGTTAAGAAAAATATTCTTTTACTTATACCAGTTTTGACTCATCAGGGTAATTTCTTCACTTACCTTCGGTGAAGACTTTACGATTACAATGCCACTTTTGTTAGTCTGACTCGTGCATAGGTGTTTGTGGCCATATCTGGAGTACTTGCAAACCGATCAAATAGTGAAGGATGTCTTAAGCGAATACAAAGTCATCAGTGAAGATCGAAAAATATCTTTCTAAACTATTCACAACTTAATGTAGCTTCAAGCAAGACGACAGCCTTTCACGCTATATATTCGTTACATTAATGGAGAAGGTCGTGCGTGACGCATTAGTAAATGGAAACGACGCCACTTTTATCGAAACCCAAATGCTGCTCTCGCATATGACGATTGTATTGATATCCTCTGACGAACATCGCATATGACGATTGTATTGATAACCTCTGACGAACATTGCAAGGTATAACTGCGCTTGCTAATGTAGAGCAATGAACAGCCAAAATGGGTTTGGTAATAATTGAGGACGAGACACTTTGAGAATCCAAGAGATTGAAGCAATCTGTGAATGTTTCTAATTTCACCTTTGAGATCGTAGAGGAGTTCGTATATCGAGAACCCACCACAAGAATGACGAACACCATCATTCACACGATTCGAGGCACTTATTCACGGACTGCGTTGACTTGGAGATGCTGTGAGAAGAAACGAAGATTCTTCCGGGCAAAGGTACTTGAATGCGATCCTTAGGAAAAACGGCAAAAGGGGACAATTGAAACGTCGTTGGAAAGACCAAGTCGGAAAAAACCTTTTCTAAACTCTGAAGATTGATGTTTTCCTTTACACCCAGAAAATACGTTATGTTAGGTAGAGCACGCAGCTGTATATATAAAAACAGAGCGTGGTGAATCTAACTTTGCTCCTGCCTTATTCTCTTTTTAGTACAAATGAAACAGGAGGAGATATAGGGAAAGTTTCCAAATATTATGGTTGGCACTGCCCCCAAAAATATTCGCGATTGAACTACTAGCTTTGGTAAAGGTAAGTAGGATATATAGGCTAATGCTACCATAATTTGACAGACTGTAAAGTCTGCTGACCTGAAGGTGGCTGACCCGGCCATTGTCTTGTGCCAGGCAAAGGCATAAGGGGAGCTAGATGGTTTTATCCACTTCTGCATTTTGATTTATTACAAGGCAGTAATGCCCTACGAGCATGGTTGTCCAATCAAAAGCGACGAATAACGGTGTCTTTTCGCATGCGCTTGTCTAGATCAAGAAGACACTTAAAAAGCGCCACGGATCTTACATTGGCCAGGTTTTCCTAATATTTTCGCATTTAGGTTTCTAAGACCATCTTGTCCAAGCGATTTAGCATTCGTACCTTCCTTCACCAGTATATTAGCAACCTAGTTGCCTTAACAAAAAGTAGATGGAAATCAAGACCTGTATGATGGAATCAAGACCTGTATAATTTCAGGAAGGAGGTTAGGAAACTGTTGAGAGGGGCCAACAAAGCTGAGTAGGGTTCTTACTGGGAAGAGTTTATAGTCAGATTCCGCAGGTGTCCGTTGTCAGGAAATCCTGGGTTAATATTTTTGAATTTTTAGGGATTAGGCTTAGCGGATGAACTTTTTAAAAAGTTGTTAGGTATAACAAACTGTTGGGAGTACCAAAGGAGAAAATGGCCGATGAACAGCGTAAACCTTGAAGACACCAGAACTATTGTCAACAACACATTTGTTCAGCTGAAGGGAAGTCAACAAAGTATAACTGGTGTATTAATTGGTTTACATAGTAGCTTGTCTTCCCAACAGGTTTTCAAAGAGGGAATAGAATGGACCCCGTTTTGCCACTTGACAGATGTAATACCTCTCAGGTCCAACATCCGGAGTACTATATTCACCCTATGCCCCAGAAGGATGTCAAAACAAACTTAAACTAAAGTCATGAAAAAATTTATATTCCCAAAAAGGTAGACCTGACAGCTGCTGCAGGATATTTGCACAAAAGGTGAAACACAATATTTGTTTTTTTAGTCCCCTATCTGCGACCGTGGTCATTAAAAGAGAGTGCAAGCCTACTTGTGTAGCTACTGACAGTATTCTAGATACATTACTTCGGTCAGGACCTATCAGTGCAGCCAAAAGAGGGTGACATCATTAAATAGGGATTCTTAATGTGTCCAGATCACGGCTCCCTTTCTTTAGCTACTTTAAGAGAGTATTTGAAGTTCCTGATCTTAATATTACTATGGTTTCATTTTATATCCAAATTGTATACAAACCTCTTATTTTAATAAAAATTATTGGTAAAGGGTGTGCGAAATTCGGCCAAGTGTTCTCACTTGTTTTAAGATGACAGGAATTGAAAAGTTAATAAAGCTCAAATGAGCAAAATATGTCTTAAAAATAAAATAAAAGGCCGAGTGATATCAAAAGCTTTATAAAAATGTTTTTGGCAGTAAAAGAAAAAAAATCTGTTGAAATTTAATCCCTTAGGGGATGTCCTTTATAAGCCAAATGCAGAACAACACATAAACTACAAAGAGAATCGTTAAATATGGTTAAAATTCATATATTTTTTTAAACACATTGAATAAAATTGTGGATTTCTATTTAAATTTTTTGGAAATTGTATTCATTAGAAAACATATTGTATGAATTTGAATAAATGTATGAGAAAATGTTATGTTGGTGGGTGATCTTAATGCGAAGCGTCTGTTTTAAATTGATAAGGCAAAAAGTTAAAACATAATTTTGTTCGCTTTTTGTCTTCATTGGTTTAAAATTTTGTTTGTTTGCCATGAATAATGGTTTAAGTGAATAAGTGCACAAATGAATAGATGAATTCATGATTTAAAAGGGTATATAAATCCCATTTTTATGAATAACAAAAGAGCTTAAAAGAACAGAGGGAGAAATAAAATACCGAAAACCCCAAAATTCAATGATAAGCCTATTTTAAAGAAATATTTAATAAAATATAATAATTCTTAATAAAAATATATTTACAATGACTTGAAATAGTAATTAGCTTTTACAAAGGTACTTGTGAACAATAAAAACTTATCAAAGAATAAATTGTTTTCTATAGTTTAAGTACTTTATTGTGTTTTTACTCGTAGCCAGACACATAAACAATTTTGTTTGTTTTGTCTTAAGACATAAAAACAAATGTAAAGAAAAACCACAAGAATACATTATATTATGCAATAAATAACAGCAACAAACAAAACAAAACTAAACAAACAACTAAATAAAACAGAAAGAATGTATAAAATGAAAATTGCAAATAATTTTCATCTACTTGCTGTCACGTTAAGGAAAGGAAGTAAGAAAGTAATAGTCGGTCAAGCCCTACAATACTTAACCCTACACCAAAATTCATTTTATTTTAAGTATCACAGTATAAGGTGGTTTTCCGAAAAGGAACTTACATGCAACCCATTTAAAACTATTAACCGTCACAATAAAATTCAGTACCACATTGGCTGATATAAAATCCTAAGCTTTGGTAAAATTTTGTGGAGAAAATAATATTCGATGGTCCAAGTCAAATATTCAGAGAAGAGTATAAAATAATGAACCGACTACCACAAATTTTATTAGGTTTTTCACCTATTTATATCAAAAAATTTAATCTTGGGTAATTTTATTACAATACTTGTACTTTGATTGCCAAAAAGCAAGGACACCCAGATAGATAGACGGATGGACATGCTCATATCAGCTCAGAGAGTAGTTCTGAGCCGATTGGAATAATTAAGGGTGAGTCCTCTATTCTATTCTATTTCTTATTTTTCTTAATGACCTTTTCTGTCAGACTTTGAATTCTATCTACTCGTTTGCAGACGACAGCAGCGTACTGGGAACTTTATTGTGACGGGTGTGACCATTTTGCTAATAACTCAAATACTTCAAAGTTTTGGCTTAAAAGAGGACATTGATTTCAAGGGATGGTAAGTTTTTAAGCGATTAATAGTAAGTAGACACTGCATGAACGTTATTTCTGCCCACAATGATCACTGGAAGGTTGTGACGGGTGTGACATTACAAATTTGTATTTAAGAGAGTTTTTACTCTAAGATCAAGTTGTGTAAAACGTTTTTGAGAACGGGTTAAACTTTTTTGATTTTTTACGGTTTTCATAAAAAATTATTTTTTCTTAAGGAAACCTCCTTTTGGGAAATTTGGCGGGTGTGACATTTTCATCCAAACGTTAAACCAATAAGAGCCGATTATTCAGTATGTTATCATTTTAAGCTCTTGCGAGTTAAAGAAAGATAAAATATGAACCATTTATTCGATCATTTTCGTTATTTTGTAGACGTAAGTTTATCGATTCTTCTTAATAAAGAAAAAATGGCTTTTTCGCCATTTTGGGCTGTTTTTACGTAGAATTGACCATATGCCATTCATAGTCATTTGACTACAGGCCGAGTTCTGTGGATATTGAAGATGTGAGGCAGAGTATGAATGACACAGTTAACCGTGATGTAGTGCTAACTAATCCTCAATTGGGGCCATGCGAATAGGGTCGATTCTAATGCCCGTAAGAATACATACAAGGCACAGTGAACCATGCTGCATCGTCTGTATCAATGGGTGGTATAAATGTTGGGGAGACCAAAGTTTTGTTGGTCATAAAAATCCCTTGCGATGTCCGTTGGACGGAACACGTGTTTCTTATGTCGACAGAAGCATCCAAGTGTCTTGGTTTTTTTCAAACAGTGTAGTCATTTTACACCATCTAATATTCCCAATATTTACACCACCTGAATCGGACCTAAAATGGAATATAACTATCACGTGTGGGTAGGTGCTTTTAAGTCTATTTTGAAGTTACTTGGCCGCATACAGGAACGGGCGAAGGCACTTATCGGTGACGTTGGGTTATATAACCTAATTAAGTCACTTTAACTGTATCACAGTGTTGGATGTGTTTCACTATTCTATCGATACTGCAATTGAATCTTCTCTGAAGAAATTTAGGGTTCATGTTCCCGAAGCCCGAAGTTTTGTGCGAGATACGCGTTCTTTAAAAAGAGCAGACTTATTTGTGGTCGACTGGCCAGTGAGCCGCACAACGCATTACAGGGAAAATTTTTATGTGAAATAACCTTCCTAAAGATATATTTTCTGTCACAATTAATATCGGGAAATTTAAATCAAATATCCACAAACAATACTTTTTCAATCCCCTTCCCATAACATATATTCCTGATACCACAATGCAATGCACGTATAGGCACCATACCCTGAGTGCTGGTTATTATAAAAAAGCTTAAGGACGTTACAAACATTTACACAAACGCATAATATCCCTGCCACGTATGTGTAGTAGATTTAATAAAACTGAAAACAACATATGCGTAAGATGAAGATGTTCATAATAATAATGATAAAGAAAATGAATCTTTTGTCTTTGGAATATTTTATAATTCTCATATTTTTAAAAGACAAAAAGGAACATAAAAAAAAGATTTTTTTAATTCTTTCTCCTGCCAACTTGCAACTCGTAAAAGTTATTAAAGAAACACATAAACAGCAAACAACTTGAAGTTGTCGGGTAAAAGTTTATTATATTGTTGAAAATGTAATCACAATCTTTTTGAAGCAACACTGAAGTTAAGGACGAAATGTAATAAAAATTAATAAAAAAAAAGTAGAGGAGAAAATTGTAAAGTTAAAATAGTACTGCAAACACATGCTGTTTTGTTTGGATATTAAAGTAATTGGCTCACACATAGTATATCAGATATCAAAAAGATCGATATAAGTATTTACTTAATTAAGAAATATATTTATACAAAACAACATGGACAGTTACGTAACATGCATGCTTACGGAAGTTTGTTATGCCCAGAACTAAAAGCAACACCCACCTTCCATCATTCCGTTCGATGAGAAACATTGTCTGGCTCGATTTAACGATGTTAGAAAAGCTGAATGTTCCTGTACCATTTCTGCACAAAATTAAGGCCGCAGGTCTTGCCAGAATTTACATATATGATTCTACGGAATGTAGTATTGATGCCAGCGTCTACTTAGAGGTCCTTATAATTAGTTTCTCAATATCTTTACTAGTCAGCCAATGCAAAAAGGGGATGTCTCGACTAGGTCGGCTAGTTTATATTACTCTTATTTCGCTCCCTAAGCATAAGGACTTCCTTGATAATAAACAAGCAGGCAAGCTGGCTTAAGTAGGATCTGATCTATATGTCTATCATGCAAAATCAGGTTAGGTTGTTAAGGCCTCTTTTGATTGCAAGCATACAGTCGAACTAATGACGGTTTTGCATCTTTTTTGCTTAATTCCTTCCCTAGCTGTGAGAAGCTCTAGACTTTTGAGCAGTTTCATATTAGACGGCTCTTGGGGGTACCAAGGGGCAGGTTAAATGACCTGTTGGGATACCTATCGGCCACAAGTTATAAATAGCTCTCGATGGTTTTTTTTCAAGCACGGGTTCTAAAGGACGATACAAATCAACCAGCAAGTAATTTGATCAAATTTGACACAGATAAGATTTTTGGCTGATCTTATAGAATATCCTCCACAGTATTACAAAGCGCCAAAACATGCATAAATTTGACTAATATAAGCACTCGGTGGTATTTAACTTAAATACATTTCTTGAAACGTAACCAAAAAACTATGAGATTTTGCAGGAAAAAGTGAAGACTAAAATCATAGAACAATAAACAAAGAATATAAACAGTCTGCAGCCTAAATCAAGTATATGGTGCGGACATATAAAGAAAACTTCAATAGAAACATCTTTGTACATGCGAAAACTGCATCAGCAGTGGATAACGTACATGGGGTCAACAATATGATAAGGTAGCTAAGCGAGAGATCGATTCGTACTGCAGAGGTAGTTAAGGACGAAAATGTCAAAATTTCCAGCACCTACAACGTGGTGCAGTTACTAAAGCGAGCTCTTAAACATGCCACCCTTGGCATGAAACCAGAAGATTGTCAGGAAGAGAAATTTTCGCTGCTGCACTTAATTCATCAAAAGTGCTACCGGCGCTTTTTATTATGAAAAACTCAAAGTCGGTGGTTTCGAAAGCATATATGTATAGAAGAATGTCTAAAGCATGGCACCGAATCAATCTCTTCCACCGATAATACAAATCCTGTGAGCACAATCTATACCAAACAGCTTAAAGGAGAGAGACATGATGCCAATGCTAAAAAAAAGTGATATAAAGTAATGCAGCAATTGGAAAAGCATAACGTTGTAAAATTCAGTTTATAAATTTTTAGCCGATCGTAGGAAGGGCAAGCAAGGTTTACATAATGTAAATCCAAATCCAAACACGCCCTCGTCATTTCATCCAGCCCAGCGCTATGGGGTGCTCAAAGGTATAAGCGCGAAGAAATCCATCTTATTCGCGAGGTATATTCTGATTCCAAATGCAAAGTGGGATACAAAGGCGAGGAAGGCCCGCCATTCGAAATCAGCTTAGAAGTTAAACAGGGATGTGTCTTGCCTCCCTAAGAGCCGCATGGCATTCGTTGGAAAGTCAGCGACTTCCTCTATAATATTTAATACTCAAAGGACATCTGATAGATGGCTTGTACTTCTTTTCTTTCCTTTAAAAGCATTATATGCAAAAATGGTGCCTTTAGTGCATACATTGCCAGCAGCATTGACATAGCCCGATCCGCATTCCATTTCATTAACAAAACATGAAAGGTGAAATAAACAAATATCAAATTTTTCCACTTAGCGTCAAATCGGTATTGTTGTATGGTTTAAGTACTTGGTGAACAAAGTAAGCGGTCACAATTTGGAAAGGTATTTTAAAGAAATTCTAAGGCAGGTATTGGACTATAACACAGGGGGCCATAGAAGTCTTAGGGGCCGAAAAATGCATGTATTCAAATAATAAAGAAGAAACGTCTGAGGTTAGTTCGTTTGCGCAAAAAAAGGAGTTTCGCATGGATTTATCATTATAATGTCAACGTCACTAAAAAATTTCATATATGACATCAACAGAAAGTCCGCGACTATAATAGATGATTCAAATCCCCTACCGAGAGCAGTTTCCTAAAGGCATTTCCATAATTCCCTTAAGCTTTTAATAACCACAAAAGGAACAAAATTAATAATTTTTTTCTTATTTACCATACATTAAGTAATTTAAAATTATGTCATATTTCATGTCATTTAATTTCCGTTTCTACTAATTTATAAACAAAAACAAAACAGAAAGGCTGTCACACAGTTTAGTAAATTTTTTTTTCTGACATTAAAGTGTCAAATAAATTGTCATCAATTATAAGAAGACAATAAATTTTAATTATTCATTGTTTCCCTAAAAACAACAAAAACGATAACAACATTCTCACGCATTTACTTAATTATATGACAAACTTGAAGAAGGATAAATGTCCATGTCTCAAAAAAAAAAAAAAAATGACGTATTTAAGTTATAATGAAAACAATGATTGATTTCTTACGCAGTCAGTAGCAAGTCAGTCACTTTTTGTTACGTCTGCCAATCCTCCTTCCTTGAAGACATACAATTAACTCTTTGGATAAATTGTTTGTTCATTTGTTTGTTTGTTTGTATTTTCCTGCAACGCTTCAAGGTAGAAGAGTTAACAATAACTTGCTGTTGTTTGGTAGTTTTTTGTTGTGTTTTTTTTTTTTTTTGGTTAGACTTACTCATACCTTTAACCTTATAAGGCCTAAAATGCTATAAACCATAACTATAAATAAATAAAGTTTATGGGCAGCATCAAGCAAGGCTTGTCACTTAGATACATTCATCCATTAAAGAAAGAAGCTCAATTGCATGATGATGCTGCAGACATCAGCAAGTCATTGCACAACTAAAAAACTGTTGTCATTTTAAACTCACTCATTAATATTGACCAAAAACAGGCATTTAATTGTTACAAATTCCTTTTAAAGGCTAAAAAAAATCGTCTTCGGTCAGTGGGGACATATAATTCTAATTTATGCGCAAATACTGTGCAACTTTGAAAGGAATGTCGTTTGACTGAGTAACTGAGTGGTCAACAATATATGAATGTTTTTAATGTATTTGAATTGTTATTTTAGGCCCAACCTAAATCAGTAATAAAGTTTAAAAAGTTAAAACTTCTTAAGCTTATTATTATTTTATTAAAAAGTGTCTGTTTAAGGTGGGGGTATTAATTAAACAAAAAAGATTAAAAGATTACAGGACCCTTACAAGCTTAAAATAACACAAAGAATTTTTTAAAAATGTGTTTGGACTAGGGACGGCAAAAAATATGCATAAAAAAACTCAAATAAAAAAATAATAATTGAAATAATCATTTTTAACAAAATAAAATAATAATAAAAAAAGAAAAAACAAATCGAAATCATAAAATAATTTCTGTTTTTTTAACAAAAAATAAAAACTAAAAAATAATTATTATTTTCTTGGAAAAAAAAATATTATTTTTATTTTTTTTATGTTTTTTTGCAGAAATAATTATTTTTTAAATTTTTTTTTAAATCAATTATGTTAACATTAATCGTAGTTTTTTTAATTTTTGTATTAATTAATATTGTAATAATTATTTCTAAAAAAATAACAATTTTTTCGGAAAAAAAATTTAAATCAAAACAAGTGTGAGCGCTATATTCGGCTGTGCCCTAATTTTTTCAAATTTTTTGTGGCACCTCCCCCTTAGAGGGTGGAGATAGGGGTAAGTTTGTTCGAGGAAAAAGTTTTAAAATAAAAATTAGTGGGAGCCAGAGCTCTTTATTTAATTTATAAACGGGCACCCTGAAAGCTGTAGTAAGGGATTTGTTACAATTTTCCAAGCTTTCTCTAAGGGCGACTCGGGGAAAGTTGTAAGCGGTTTTACCGTATTTTTTTTAAATTTTGTATAGCAAACCCTGTTAAGGGGCGGAGTTAGGGTGTAATTATGTTTTACAAAAATGTTCGTGAGGAAAAATTAATGGGAGTCGGTCTTACATTGCCACCGTGTAGGGGGAACTCGAGGACAGTTGTACAGGTTTTTATATAAAAATTTTAATGAAATCAACAGAGACAGTTGTAGTTGTGGCCTTTATCCCTGTAAGTTTGCTGGATTTTGCAATTTTCACGCAGATATTTCTGATAGTTTGATATCACCTACGCGACATCGGGGGCTTTAAAAAATTGACTAATTTAAACCATAACACGGACAGACGTACATGGCTAAATCGACTTCCCTATTAGGATCCAAAATATATATTTTATGGGGTCGCCGATGGATATTTAAGAAATTACAAGCGGAATGACAAACTTATATTAACCCTTATTATTTATGTTAAGGGTATACAAAAAAACCATTTAATTTAAAAAAAATCAAAAGATGGTCTGCATTGACTCTCCGATGTTTCCTTAAAGATGATTTTTTATTTTAAATTTGAAATATGTTCCAGATATTTATCATGAATTTTCTCTGGTTTGTACTGGGACTATTTGAGTGTAATACTATGGCTTGAAGCCAACTTTTAAGAAAACTAGGTTTGATCCAGCGATAGAAATGTTAGCTGTAGAATACTAAGCTACGATATATATTTTACAAATTTTGCTCTCAATCATAATGCTGTTGCTGAGCTGTTAAAATTTTTTGCAGTACATCCAAACAGCAAAAGAAAAAAAATGAAAAAACTAGGTTTTAAAAACAGCATTTTTTTAAATTTTATTATGCTGTTGCTTTGATTTTACTTTACTTTTTTTACAACAGTAAAAAGCAAGGCAATTAATTGCTTTTATATTTTAGCTGTTGCTATTGCTGTTAATGTAGAATTTGCAATAAAGCCCATATAGCAACAGCAAAAACAATTATTTTGTAGCATTTTTATAAGCTCTGGGTAATTAATTTTTTAAGTTCATAAATTTTAAAATAGCTTAGATTACTCTCATATTATATCCTAATTAAGATATAACTGAAATACTAAACCAAAAGCATAAATTTCCAGTTAAAAAATAAGCAGTTAAAACTTAACAAATTTTTTTGGCAACTTATTTCTCAATACACGCAATGCGCAAGGCAAAGCAATTATTATTTTTTTAATTTCCTTTCATTAAGTCGACTTTCTAAAGGAAATTAGCCAATACTTATAGTAATTAAGAAAAACAAATTTTAAAATATAGACAAAATAAGTCTTTTAAAAAAAGTAAGTTGTTTAATCCACATCACAACAACTTGTTTAATGGCTGCAGTGATTTCTTCTAAAATGACTAAAGATTATTTTTATGGAATTTCCATTTTTTTAATGGAGTCATTTCTTAAATGTTACCTGAATAAACAGTGTTAATGTCTTGTAAAACTATTGCAAGACTATTTATTAAGGCACTAATATTGATTTTAAAAGACAGACAAATAACAAACAGAAATATTGAAAAATATTTGCAAAAAAAAAAGACTAAATAGAAACAAATTGTCTCTTTCGAAACTACTGTAAATTTTAATAAACTGTAGAGGCGCCATTTGATGCATCATAGTACTTTCCAGAGAAACTAAAGAAATTTTAGAAGAGCTGTAATTCTCAAAGAGGGGTTTACGACAAACCAACTTTATGAAAAAAACGCTCAAAATGTTTTTCTTTTTAAAATTATTTAATATTCGCAACATATATTAATTAAGCAGCATAAAAGCAAGTTAATTAAAAAAAGTTTGGGAAACACTTTTTTTAAAACCATTTTCAATGAATCTATTAAAGTACAGCAGCTACTGACGTCTACAGAACTAAAAGTTGTTATTGGAAACTTCAGTATTATTTTGATATTTGTTTCTATGACTCTACCCTACATTATTGCAGGATGGCAGTTATAGTTACTAAATTGTGTTTAAATAGCTCGCGGAAA
Organism: Melanophora roralis; assembly: GCA_963583895.1. Classification (NCBI taxonomy): domain Eukaryota; kingdom Metazoa; phylum Arthropoda; class Insecta; order Diptera; family Rhinophoridae; genus Melanophora; species Melanophora roralis. The sequence goes on along the minus strand of OY757188.1, from coordinate 97,878,163 downwards.
TCAATTTCTGAGACTATTTGTTTAATGCCTCTCTGCCATTAAGCATAAGGAAATATAAGAGATACCGTGGCTGGAGCTTTTGGTCACTGTCATTAGAGAGGTTGATAAGCTTCTGGTAATTTTGGGAAAATTAAAAAGGGTCTTCGTCCACCCTAGTCTGTTGAGGGAGGGAACTTCTTTTCAGTATGATCGGGGCCACCGTCAAGCACGGTTGTGGTGTGGATGAAGGTAGAACTTAGTCTTTGGCACGGTCGGGTCCCTATCTCACGCTCTATATAGCTGTGGGTGGAAACATACATTCTATCAGCCATTGTACTGTTATTACATACATATGCTAAAGCTAGGGACCGAAAACCCTGTTCCTCCACACTTTCTATCAATTTAAAGAAATGGTAACTTCTCTCAGACTTTAATGTATATCTTTCCTGGCTATTTTTGCAAACAGATAGGTCCCAGCCACCAAAAGTTTTGATTCTGTTGTCGGATATTAGTAAGCCGACGCATACAGGGTTTTAGCCTCCCCAACCTCACTAAGAATTGATAGTCCCAGTTATTGCGCGGAGGACTGGAGACCCCGAGTAAGTACTGATAACCATAGATCTAAAAAAACAGTCAAAGATCAAGCTTAAGCATCCAATAAGGTATAATTTAGTCCACCTTACCTGACCTTACTTTTCCAATCATTTCCTTCTTTTATTGACCACATCGTGCGTCTGGAGACCAAAACATACACACAATTTCTTAAAGAAATCATTATAAAGGAACAACAACAACATTAAAAGTAAATACGAACTGACACATTAATGAAAATATATGGGAATATATGCAAGACACATACAAAACATTTGTTCTGTAGCAACATAGATTTGTTTAATTATGTTCAAGATTATAAATTTTAAATGCAGTAGGAGCCAGACAAATGATTCTAGCAAAAGACAAAACCATAATAAAAAGAGAAACAACGGTCAAGCATTACAACTTAAGAAGAGGAAGAAAAAACATCTGCAAATATTTAAAGATAAATGTATCATCATTTGTAATATTTATAATGATAATGACAATGAGACAATAATAATTGCAGAAGTTATATTAGTTTAAAACTCATTTAATGTAGTGGTTGAGTTTGCAAGAAAATTACAACTAAAATCAGTGTTGCTTCACTTCTGGGCTTTAAAAGAAAATTTTAAAGAAAATTTGTTGAGTTACCCAAAGCAGATTTTTTGTTTACAATTCTTGTAGAGCATTTCCTTTATTTTAACTTATTTTCAGATTTTTTTATATAATTTAAGAAGTACGTAAAAAGGGCAGACAACAATGTTCCCCTTTCCCTTCATGATCATCTTGTTTTAGGTTTATAAAGTGGAGAATTTTTCCTCTGAATAAATGAGCTTTCCTGTCTCCCACTATCATGTCTCCTACTACAGCTACAAGCAAAAGGGGTAATTCTTAAATGGCAAACGATATAAAACAATAAGTTTTCGGTCTGCAAGCATATGTTTAGGACTATGCTTTTTAATTCAGTCAGGCCTGCCCATATTTATATTTAAAATGATGTCCCCTAACCTTCTTCAGGAATATGTGTTTTGCATTTTTGATTTATAATATTTGAAGTGACCAGATTAAGTCAACAATGTAGTTACTCAACTAAATAAACTCTATTTATATCCAAGTCTTGCTATCTTTCCAGGGGTCTCATTGACTATAATACAAGCCTGCCCACGTTTTTAAATCATAGATTTAACCAACTGAATGACTTCGGGCTAAAACGAGTTCATTATTCAAAGAAACTTTGAAGTTTACATCACAGAAAGATGTTGCAGTTCCTAATTTCGCAAGCTCGCCTGTTCCCCACACACTTAAACACTTTTAATAAAAAAATCGTAAAGAAATTGCCATTCATGGGTGGTCACAAAACTAGGTTTAGAAGCCACACTCAACAGGGTAAAGTTGAAGCTAGCATGCTAAGCCAAATATCTAAGGGAAGTTCTGGGAATTGAAAACTGCCATGGAAGAGAAGTAAATAGGAAAGGGTCAAGCTGAGCCTTTACATCCATTCTTACATACGGATCCATTGTGTGGTTGAAGGCTGAATATAAGGATAGTTATAGGAAGCTTCTAGCTAAGGTTAAAAGATGTGCTTAACCTGCCATCACTGGTGTCACGAGATGAACATCTCAAGCGTCACTAAACTTTTCTCTGCGCAGAAGATAAGTCTTAAGGATCTTAGTAAGGGCTGCAGACCGGACATCGAGGTCTGTTCTAAAAGAACATAACCAATAATAGTTCCAGATTAGGTTATTTGGTAGAAAAGTTTTGGTTGAAATTATGGATTTCTTTAAGGGCAGACTATGTTAGGTTCAGGGGCGTTGCGGCATAGTTGGCAAACGAAATTTCCCTCCTAAAGTCGACAAATTAAGAGGAAACAGTGAAGCCACCAATCGGTCACTAATAGAAAAACAGTTTGGATCAAAGGGAAGAAGAGTATGATAGCTAGAGGTTTTTCATCAGTTCTGAGCTCAACAAGCACTAGGTTGCTGATAAGCCTCGGAAGGTTGGGTCCGGGGATCATGATTGGGGTCATTACTAAGCATTTTGGTTAGGGTAAGGACAACAAATGAGCTCACAGTACTCTGAATTATTGCAGGATGTGTAAAAAAAGAAACTGTAAAAACACCAACAGATTATTATTATGGGCATATTAAGACACGGCTTCTTAACATGACAGATCTTTAATGGGAAAACAGGAGTGACTGTAGGATAGCTGGTGCCATTTGGATTCGGCTGAGCCCAGCAGGCATTAAGTTTCTTATTAGCATGGAAAGATTGTGTCTGAGGACCACGGAAGATGTCATAGCTGGATTCTGTCCAGCAAGTGGGTAAAATTTTCCCTGAAAAACCAGACGTTGTTTCTAGATGTAAGGTGGGAAATATCATTGAGCTAATCGTGGAATCAGGTGGCAAGAGGAAAAGTCGTGGAGAGGGTACTTCAGGTCTGTTTTTCGTTTTTAGACTACCACATTTTGTTAGTTCAGTAACTTTTTATTTTATGTTTTACCTTTCATTGGCGGGACGCATAATGATCCTGAAGCCTGTACTTGCCTTAATCACCCCTCGTAACATTATCATATATGTGTTTTAGGAACAGTTGATAGCCAAAAGCCTTTTTTCAATATTTTCCCAATGTGCGAAAAATATTTTTAGTGATATTTTTTTTCTAATACTTTCTAAACGATTTAATCTTAATGACGACGGAATCTTTATGTTCTTTTTAGAAATTTAAAATAATTAGATTTTGTTTGCATGTTAAAAAGTGCTTAAAATAAAAAAAAAATCATTAATTAAAAGCGAAAATCGCGTACAACTAGAAAAGTTTGCAACAAAACTTTGCAAAAAATTTCAGGATTTTAAAACTAATGTTAAAGGATTTAAACTAAATTTAAACAAGGCTTTCCCAATAGAAACGAATTATTATTAAGTTTTGAAAAATAAACGTAAATTTTAAGGAAAAAATAAATTATTTAAAGTAAATAAAATAAAGAATTTGTTATACAAACTTTAGAAGCTACCTTTAGTGTCCTTAGTCTTAACGATTTTTGTTGTACTTTTATAGTAATGATTTTAAAAAAGTACAAACTCAATTATAATAAAAAACAATTTTTCACCTATAACTCCTCCTTAATTAAATATAAGTTATTATTTTATATATTTTTTCTAATTCCCCTGTTGTCCACAATCATTTATAGTTATTATTATATGACGACGATTATCTTAAAATCAAACATTGACATGCAGCTAAGCAGTTGTCAGACAGTCACTCAACTAGTTTATAACTCCAACTTGTTGTTTGACAATGGTTACCATACACTTCTTGGCAGCACTTCAGCAATTGACATTCAGAAAACGATCAGAAAACGATGAGAAAACTTTTAAACACTCGCACACAGTAGTGGACACACGTTGTGTTGCAAGCTACAGGAGTTAAATAAAATTTTAACTCCTTCAATATAAGTAAACACAAGCCAGCCAAGTCAGCCTTCTAGAGTCTTGTGTCCAAGTCTTAGCTTTCCCTCTTAAAAAAGTAACAAAAGAATTAAAAGAGAAACTTCTTTCTTGTAAAAGAAAAAAAAAACCAACAAGAACAAGAAAAATCCCTAACGATATGACAACATATGAATTTGAAATAAATTGTTTTGTCTGATTTATGACAATTCGAAGAGGATGAGCCATATGAGAATCACACGTACTTGTTTTTGGTTTCTTTTACATAAATTTCTTATTGTATTAATATTTTTATTTTTATTTATTTTTTTCAAATTTCGTTACACCCAAACAATCAGTCAAAGCGAAAATACTCATACGGGTACTTTGCCATCAACAAGGTTCTCTTATAAAACTATATTTTATTTTTGAAGGAATGGGGGAGCAAAAGATATTGAAGAGTGATATTTTTTATATTGTGTGAATAAGTGTGTGGCTTTGAAAGATGAAAGTTAAATGAATGTTTTCTTTTAAATTATAATAAACTTAAGCTTAGAAAAAATTTGTGTTGAATATTCTAGAGAATGTGAGAATATTTTTCGACTTATTTTTTGTGTTCTTGATTGATATTAATATTTAGTTTCCAAAAAAAATCATTTTCTTAAAAAAACACGCTAAGATGTGATGGGTCTTAACTGAAAGAAAAAAAAAACTTTTTTGAAGGAAAGCTTTTTAAATAAGTAAAACCCTATAAGATAGTTAGAAGATAGCTAAGGAGAACCACTTGTGGACAGTCTCATATGATGCTTGATGGGTCATGTGGCAGCAAGTTCTGCTTGGATATAGTAAGAGTGGGCACGGTTACTTCAAATAATATCTGAACAGGATAAGAAACAAATTAGTATTTGTAAAATATGCGTAGAGAAGAATAAGAAGGCAGCACACATTTGGAACAAGAGTCTGGCCTTGATCAGTATTAGCTTGAGTATTATTACCATCCCTTTGACATGCATGAAAAGAAACCCCGTAGTCTGATGAACATGGTAGCACAAAGGCCTCTTCGATCGGAAAAATGGTTAATGGAACAAGAATTAAGTTTAATACTGTAACGATTTATATAATGGCGATGCTGCCAGTAACTCGAATTATGTTAGTCAGCCATCGGACAATACAATTTTTTCTCTAATCAGGTAAGTCCGCGTATTTATTTATTTTATACCAAGCGGTTAGGCGTAGTATCAGGTTTAAGAATCGCAAGCGTATTAGGTGATGGTGACACCGGCATACACGTTTAAAATCTAGCGGTGTTGGCGGAATATCGATAATTTTGTATTACTTAAAATCTAATTAGGGTCTAAGAAGCGACATAGGCATAACTACAAGAGCAGTCAGGCGAAGAATCTGTAAGGACATTTAGCCAAAGCTGCTGGGAGAACAATCCCCCAAAGCTATCGATATGAAGCCGCTGTTTTAGACGAGTACTAGGTGCTGATTTTGCACATTTTTATTAAAAAAACGCATTTTTATTTAAATTTTAAGTTAATGCTCGGTAACTAGTTATTTGATTCTAAGCTCACTTGTAGGCAGAGGTCGTGAATTTCAGGACAACTCAAACAAAATAAAAAATAGTTATACGATCAAAAAATAACTACAGCTTCTTCATCTCCAATGTAAATTGAAAACTTACTAGGTAAGCAAATAATTTTGCTGGGACCACCCCGAATATTTGCAATCCCAGCTACTTATTGTAAAGTAAATACCTGGTGTCTGGTGGCAAATTTTTATTTTTCAAAAGGATTATTTTAAAAAAGTAATAAACGGTAGGGAGGGAGGGCTGTTGGAATTATTGATTGTGCGGATTTGTCATTCACGATATCGCAGTGGTCGAGCAAGCATCTCGAGTTCGCTGTGGATACATTTTTTAAGTGTCATAATTCTCACGTAATTGCTCGTCGACGACTTTGTTAAAAGTTCGGTACTTGGCGAATACGTGATGAACTTAGTGTAAATTCAATTCGTTCGTGGGTGCAGAGATTCCACGTAACAACTTTAGCAATGAATGGCCAGTCGATCTTCAGGAGCTCCAGAAAACACTGAACTGGATTAAAGCAGTTTACCTAAAAGTCCGCGCCTTTCCATGCGGAAAGGAGCAGCTTTACTGGGACTTCCAATAGCAATTATTCATAAAATTTTAAAAAAAGTTCTAAAATTCCATACTTTCAAAATTTAAATCCTTTAAGAACTAAAAGAAAGTGACTTTAAATTATGCAAAAAATTTTGTGAAACGATGTTGGAGCGTTTTCGCACTGTAAATCTCATTTTTTGGAGCAGCGAGGTTGATTTCCACTTAAACAGCCACGTCAACAAGCAAAACTTCCGTCGGGTCGGGCTTAACCTACTATAACTTTCTTACTTGTTTTTGTATCCGGCAATATATGGATTCTATATCAAAAGAACTTCTTATCTTTTGAGACCGAAAGCGAAATAAGCCTATTTCTATACCCTGCTCTGCAGTGAATGATGTTTCGGAGAGAACATTCGCCATTATTAACATTTTTTTATAAAAAATAATTATGGCAAATTGGTTTAGAAACAAAATTGCATTCTTTTAAGCTTCTGTAAAAGAAAATACCAAGAAAAAGTTGTGCAAAAAATAAAAAGCAAATGTGATGAGCTTGTTTTATAAGCTTAGGAAGAAATCATTATCCAATGCGGCAGCCTCAGCAGCAGCAGAAACAGTTAAAGAAATCAAAAAAAAATCTTATGAAGGAGGCATTATGGATGTGAACGAGGAGTTGAATGGCAAGCAGACGCCATGCATGATTATTTTAAATTGGATTATTTGTTTAAGGCGACAAGCAGTGCCGCATCTCTTCCTCATCATCTTTTATATTTATTTTTATTATTTTGCTTCTCTCAACGGTTTATCAGGGCGGCTTTTTAGTTAAAAAAAATCACACATGTGGTAACGGATGAATTGGATTTCGATGGAGTTGAATTAATAACAAGAAATTCTTCTTCTTGCTGAATTGTTTTTGTATATTTTTGAAGTTATGCATATCAGTGAATGCTTAAGAAATAAATGGGTGACTGACGCTATGTCTCACTGGCTAAAGGAATGAATTAATTGCTTTTATTTATAGAAACCATTGAGTAGTAATAAACATTTCAAAACTTTAAAATGCATAAAAAATTATAAATTTGCGTTTTTAATTTTGATTTTATTTTTTTTTTTTTCTTAAAAAACATATAATTGAATTTTATAAGGACGTCAGTTTAAATTTAAAGTTTTGCTTTTTACTATATGCATCGAAGATAGCTGTTGGTGACACATGTGCTTAAGCCGTGAAAAAGCCTGGGTTATGTCATGCATATGAGCCATGACTAAAAGGCTTAATAATGTTAACCACGATTAATGTTTTAATTAAAAAAAACGCACGCTGATATTTATATATTTATATGAAGGATTAATATATAACTTTAATTATTACAGGTGTCATAACAGATTATGTGCAATATATTAAAACGAAAATTAAAAGATTTATGATTTAAGTTTGTGACAGATGGCAATTTAAAATTAAGCGCTTTTAGCAAATGTAAGTGATACTTGCAGTTAAGGCAAAGTAAGTTTCAACATCTCAAAATTAAAATATAATAATTCATTTATAAAAATTTTTTTATTTATTTTCTTTTTTAAATAAATTAATTTTTTATTTAAACTTACTCAAAAACTGAATATTTATTTCTATGGCCTTAAAACATGTATCTGCCAGTTGTATAAAACAATTTTTAGTTTAAAGTTGTATACAATCAAACACACACTTTTGTGTACATCAGTCCAATTCATTTAAAATATAATTTTTCATTCGCTAGTAAGTAGCATTTGGGCATAAAATGGTTAAATCAAGATATGAAAAAATAACCTTTTTTTTGAAAAAACAAATTTAATTATTTTAACATAAATTTTATTGTTTTTGTTTTAGTTCTTTTTTAGATTTAAAAAAAAATACGCCACAAATGTTGTTTTTATAATAACATCATTTGGAAGATTTCCCTTTAATAATAATTTGGAAATGATAACACAAACACCCAATTAATAATATGTTAAAAAACATTTATAAAATAACTCATATAATAAATCATTTTTTTTATAAGAGCAGAGAGAAAATATTTGTTTGAATTTTTTCTGTTTAAAGATTAATATCAAATTAGTTTTTAATTATTTTTTTAGAGAAATTAAAAAAATTATAGAAAATGCATGTCAGTGAGTGGGACTTTTAGAAATCGTGCTTAAGTATACCGGCTCATGGCAAATTATACAAAAAAATTTTTTTTTGATTGGTGGATCATTACTGTTAATTAAAGATTGGTTTACTTTAAGTTTAATTTGCAGTTTTTATTGTTTAAAATGGGTTTCCACGGTAAGCACTTATATTTTTTCATTTATCTTTCTTGTATTAAATAAATTTTAGTTAAATTTCGCTTCGTTACTATGGGGTTAATGCCTTGATCTTTGCAAAATCAAATAGAATCATGCCTGTAAAAAGCAAGTAAGAGCGCTTTATTCGGCTGTGTCGTATTTTATATACTCTTTTCAACGTGTAGGTGTTTTTATCCTAGTTTTTTAAAATTTTGTGTGGCAACCCCTTTAGAGGGTGGGTGGTGATAAGGGGTAAGTATGTTCCTGGAAGCCTGGAAGCTGTAGGGGGATTTATTACAGTTCCCAAACTTTGTATGGGAGCCTCCTTTGGCGATGGCGATGGAGGTAAGAATATTCAAGGAATATATTTGTTAGGGGAATCTAATGGGGTTCGAACGTACATTTTATTTCTGTAAGACCGACTCTGTGGAAGCTATGAGCGTTTTTACACCATTTTTGCAATTTTTTTATGGCAACCCCATTAGGTGATGGAGTTAGGGGGTAGGTATGATTTAGAAATGTGTTTGGGAGGGCAAACTAATGGAGGTCGGTCGCACACTTTATTTCTCTACAGCCGACTCTTAAGAAGTTAGGGGCGTTTCTACATTATTTTTGTAAATTTTGTATGGCAGCCCTCTTAGGTGATGGTGATATGGGGAAAGTAGCTTCTAGGAATATGATTAAAAGCGGGGAAATTGTCAGGGGTTTTATTTAATTTTTTATGGCAACCATGTTGGCGAGCGGAGACAGGCTGTAAGTATGTTCCACCAAAATGTTCGTGAGGAAAAATTAAATGGTGTCGGTCTCACATTGCAGCCGTGTAGGGGCAGCTCGTGAGCAGTTGTAGAGGTTTTTATGTAAAAATTTTTAAAAAATTAACAGAGGCAGTCGTGGTTTCTGGCTTTTTTCTCTGGCAGTTATCGGGCGAGTTTGCCCCCTTTTTTTGTTTTTCTTGCAGGTTACACTCTTTGGCGACATAAATTAAGTCCATAATGTGCATTTTGGGACGTGGTCGATTTCGGTACCATATGCATCTCTTTATTTCAATCAAAATGGTTCGTTTAGGTGTCTTTTACTAGAGTGTATGGCTAGATATGGCTTTTAGCTAGAGCACATGTAGGATTTTGCAAATGCAGCTGTTCCCTGAGATCTTTGTGAGCTAAATGAGTTTGAGAGGGATTCTTTGATTCACTCCAAAAATTGCTCCAAGTATAAGTTTACCAATATTTTATACTCGTAGCTAATTTTTTAAGGAAATTTTTTAAAAAATAAACATATTTGGTCTCAATTTCAAATTTTTTCCAATTATCTTGCAAAATGTGATTTGCACTGTGATCACAAAAATGCTACTGTCTTTAAAAAAGGTCATTATGGATGTTAAATTTCTTGTTGCTTTCTTTGAGCAATGAGGTATCAATAAAAGATCGATTTTTCTAAAAATCGATGCAAAGAAAAAGTTTGATTAATAAGTTTATCTTAAGCCATCAAACGGTTAGCGCAAAATGGCAGTCTGTATGACAGCTACATACCTATTTAGAAGTTCTATCCTCCCCAAGAAACCTACAGCAAGTTATCTTTAAATTTCGGCAACACAATTTAATCCTAAAGTAGTTGTAACAATTTCGATGAAGTGCGCTGACTTTCTGACTCATTTATCCCTTTTACCTAAAATATTTTCATATTTTTCATGACTCAGATATTGAGTCATACTTTTAAATTGCATTTTTTTTTTGTATTCATCTCAGTAACTATATATAGGCAATTCCACGCAAGACAGCGCAAAATAGAGAAAAATAGTTTTCTTTTTTAAAAAAATGCTGAACTTACGTATAAAAGAAAACAAAAATGGCAGAATATAAGTTAAATAGTTTCATATATTATTTTAATTTATTTCGCAAGAGCTTAAAGGTATCACAAACTGGATAATCGGCTCTTCTTTTACGTTTTAATAAAGATTTCACACCCGTCACATTTTCTAAAAAAGTTTTCCTTAAGAAAAAAATGATTTTTTTTAGAAATAAAGTGAGAAATACGATTAAAAGCACCTAAAACTAGATTAAATTACGCCCGCTTTCAAATGTTACACCCGTCACAATCTCTAACTGGTTATTGTAAGCAGAAATGATGTTTTTTCAGTGTATATTTACTAATAAACTTAAATTTGAATTAAATGAGTTACAGGCAAAAATATTATTCAAATGGGCACACCCGTTACAATGGAATTGCCCATATATACTTAAAAACATGTGTTTGTGATCGTTTGGCATTTTCAAGGAAACACAAAATTAGCAAAATAAATAAATCTCAAGAAAAGGAGACCCACTTTTACAAATAAAAAAAAATTAAACACACAAAGGAAAAAGGTCAATCACCAGACCTCCAACCGAAACAAGGTGACAACAAATAAAATTTTATAACATTTAAATTGAAAAATGTTGTTTTTTTATGTAAACCATGCCCTGTAAAAATCCTTTTACAAAATTTTATACCAAGTGAGATTTGCACAATGAAACAAACATGGTAGAATTGACAGTAATAAATAAAAGAAAACACGAAAAGGTAAAAAAGCATTAAAATGAACAACCGTTTGTATATGATTGTCAGTGTAAAGTGAAATAATAGGATTTTGTGTCTGACTTAAATTGTTGTTTTAACAACAAATTGATGCAAACACAAATAGGGAAACAGGCTGAAACAGATACTTGTTCATTTAATTTGGGCCAACAACCTTTAGACACTTGAAAACTATCCACTTGAACGCTGTTTAACATTTAAACCATTTTTGTGTCATTTGCTAGCTCTTGTTGTTGTTGTGGTGGTCTTGTCGTACTTACAACAAATGTCATTTTATTATTTTAAAACAAAATGATTTGTTTTATTTTTAAAACACTTCATAAACATGTATGTTGTTGTGTAATTGTATGTGTAGTTATTTACTAAATATACCCAATAAGCACAAATTTTTTGTGAATTCCAATGTTGGAATTCCGGTGTGAATCCAAGCTTGAATTACATTTAAAATCCATCCTCTTTCCAGTCTGTTTGAAGTTTGTTAAAAAAACAGCAACAAATTTGTTTGAAGCATACGTTTTTTATGGCACAGAGTTGATGGAAAATCGTTGGCGGCGGTGAAGATGATGATTTTATAATTAAATTTTCAGATTCAAGTTCGGTTCAACTTGAATCACACCGTTATTCAAGGCTGGAATTACACTATAAAGGTACTGTTTTGTTCGACTGTAATTCAATGGTTAATTTTGCTGGATTCGCTATTGAATTCAACTGTGTTTCAACTGTAATTCAACACTGGAAATTGGAAATTGTGACTTGATTTCAAATGTAATTCCACTTGAATTTCAGCCAAAATGCTTATTGGGTATAAAACGATTGCAGTAATATAAGATTTATATCAATGTTAACCAAGAGTCTCTCCGGGGGACGAAAACTAATCGGTTTTTAATGTACACAACAGCACCTGCGAGACACCATAACAAAGAGCGCAAAAGAAAAAAAAATAACAGTAACACTGGGGGATATTGAATAGTTTTTTTAATAAAAAGCACCCACTCATATGTCACCCTCTCTCGTTGGGCAACGCTGATTTGTATGCATAATTTTATGCTTCCATTTCATGAGGTTGTGTTTGTGAGTTGCCAGTGATTACTACTTGTGTTCACAGAAATATGATCATATCTGTTAAAAAAAATTGTTTTTAATTTGTCAACATGAATTTTCTTTCAACATTTGTAGGCTGTTATGTGTATTAGTTTGAGCCTGCTACAAAGTTTGTTCTAATTTTTCTTTATTACTTCTAAAGTTTCATTTGCGTTAAATGGAATTTTATCTTTATGTTCTTTACGAAATCTATATAAGCCAGCATCGGTTTCTGTACCACATTACAAGTGGCTTCGAATCACAAAAAAGTAATTATTTTAAGTATCATATTTAATGTGTTTGCAAAACATATTTTTTGGGTAAAACAAACATTCAAGATGACTTAAGTTTCTGCATATAAAATTATTAGACCGGTAAAATATTTAAAAAGTGGTTTAAATTTTATATAAAGAGTTTAAAAATATACACATACTTTGCACTAAGGGAAAAAACATGGTTGAGTATGGTACCGACAATATCATCATTGTGTGGTTAGGAAGATCATTATTATTGCTGCCACAACCATACTATAGTTGTAGTAAGCTTTTGGCGAAAAATGCAGTCATAGTTATAATTAAAATTACCATTATATGTTTGTGGTAATAAATATTTTGGTCATGGACAGTCATTGTCTTGATTATGGGTTATCAAATATATGATGCTCTTAGAATATGATAACCCATACCCAAGATTATAGTTACATACCTATAATCAAAGTAATGATTACCCCAAACAAATAATGATAATTTTAGTCATAACTATAAACCATTTTTTCGTCAAAAACTTACTACAACTATAGTATGGTTGTGGCAGTAATAATAATGTTCTTCTTCTTCGTAACCATAAAATTATAAAATTGTTCGTAATCATATTTCCGTGGCCAAAACATGTTTTTCCCTGAGTGTAGCCTTACAAAATCACCTGTTTCCTTGGGTACTTTATGGACCTTTTACGAGTATTACCTGAAAATAAAAGAAAAAATTTTGGTTAAGAAAAAGAGTTTTAAAAACAGATAAAAGTAAGCAAATTTAATAAAAAAAGGGCTGGAAAGAGCGATGCGGCAGAACTGCTCCATGCTAATTTTATGTAACAAAAAGTTTACACTTTGTAGTTTTACAGTTATATAATACTTCAACTGAAAACATCCACTCAAATGGCAGTTAACAATTTCTTCTAAAAATTCTTTAATATTATTTATTTTTAAAATTTTAAACAACTCCAAACAACATCCACATACAACAACCTTAACATTTGGCAAATGTCTGCTGAAGTTAAGAAAAGCCAATAAACCAAACATTTTTCTACGTGACGTCTTTATTTTTATGTTATTTCATCATAAAAAAAAAGGTGCCAGGGTAATTTAAAATACTTAAACTAAACGTTCGCACAAGACAAAGTTTTCATGAAGAATAAACAAAATAACCAATTGAACTTTACAACCACCTGTTCCCCTAAAAAAAATGCACACTCATGCATCAATATTAATATTAAATAATTTTATCAAAAACACTTCCAATACATATAATAAAATATAATAAAAAAAATTACTTTATAATATATAACTGATATTAGAATAGAAAACTTGGCACCAAACAAAGGATATTAGCCTTCTGAAACATATGGTGATTTTTATTTATTTTTAAACAATTTTTTCATTTATATTATAACGTAAGGTTAGTTCATGCTCTTTTTTCGGTTTTGCAATAAATATTTTTTATCAATTGTTTTTTTCTAATGTATCTGTATTAGAAAAAAATTTGCTTTTAACTTAACATAAATTTGAAATCAAATAACTTATGATTTACTAGCACTACTTCGTAAAAACTAAAACTAATTATTAAATACCATATATATGTATACAGTACAATGGGTGTAAAAAATTAAATTTGCCTAATTTTTTTAAAATATAAATCTAAAATCTGTAATTTTTTTTTTATAATTTTTGGTTTCAATATGAGTCAGTAGCCCCATATTTAATAATTTAGGAATAACAATTTCAAAAAAATCGACAAGTACGAAATATGTAAAAATTGTACCTCTTGATTACTTATTTGACTTTTGGTTTCAATCATAATCTCGAAAAATGCGAAGAATTACTTTTTGACCACTTACTTGATTTAAGACCTCAGTCTGGATGAAAAGTCGTTAATTTTTTTATTTGTAGGCTAGTTATCCCAAATAATCAAAAAAAGTACCAAAAATGTGAAAAAAGTATTTTTGTCAGCCTATTTGGTTAAATAAAAAAACCCCAAGAAAATACCTTAAGGGTACCAAATTTTAATATTTTCCCTTTTTGGGACAGTAGGTCTAAAGTTGCTAGGTCGTACAAAGTTTTACAGAAGTCAAACGCTATTTAAAGTAAAATACTATATTCATTGGCTCAAAAGGGACAAAAAGTACCTTCAAGGTAACAATATTTATTTTTTTTTACCATTTTTTACCCCTAAGGATCTTAAATTTTAAACAAGTGTTTAAATAGTATTTTTTCCAAGATCTAAAGATTCATTCCTAAACTTTGTTTGTATTTTTATTAATGTAAAAGTACCAAAATATAGCTTGTACTTCTTAGAGACAGAAATTTCTAAAAAGTACCAAAAACTTATTCATATTTTTTTGAGGCCTAAGGAACACAATTAAAATTATGTTTGTATTCTTATTGGTTTAGAAGTTACAAAATGTATCAATATAATATTTGTACCCTTTTTCACTTTTTGTTAAAAAAGTGCCAAAAATTTATTTGTATATTTCTGTGTTAATTAGATTCAAAGTAACAAAATAAGCCTAAAAAGTACAAAAACATCATTTATACACTTTTTTCTACCTTTAGAGTGCAAGTTTTCGAAAAAGTGCTAGGCACGGGTTCGTTCGGTTATATCTTAGCCTAAATGCCAGTTATAGTTTACGCAGACAAAAGCTACTTTCGGGTTAGGTAAGTTATGTTGAACTACTGGTATTTAAGCCTCACCTAGAATTTTGAAGTTTTTGCTAAATAACGGCAAAAAACCATATACCAGTTATTCCAATACAGCTATTTCGATGTTATAGGAACATAGGTGTTCCACACTCTTCCATATATTTCTTCAGGTATGAGACCCTGATAGCTTTTTTCTGTAACACACGAGAACGGCAGTACCTGCAGTTTAAGCTGGCCAATCGTCCCGCACTTTTAGCATGAACCACAGTTGGAAAATAACCTGTAACCATCTTAAAAAGGAGTCCACAATCGCCCTTTCGATATTAGAACTCTGCCCCTTAACACAGAGTAGCTCTTTTCGTAGGCAAAGGGACCCCCTGCTTCGCTGCTTCGTCCGCAATCACATTCATTTCTTAACTCTCTATTTTAGAACCCAGTAAATACGCATTTGTCTCTCGCGTCAATGAGATCCTGGCATATTTGGTAAATTAAGGAGTGAATGAGGTTTGCGGAGATTGCATTGATCACCGCCCATCTACGAAAAATATATGTTCTCCTAAAAGTGCTCAGTTTGGAAAGACAAAACAGGATCGGTGGCTCATTCGACTGCCACATTCATTGCCTGAGATATACTGCAGTCATAAAGAATTTTTTAAAAAGGATCCTTTATACAGTTTTCGATGAAGCAGACCCGTTAAAAATTTGCACGCCCTCTGAACAACAAGTCGTATTCTTCCATTGTCGCACTCGTCTGCCTAATTATGCTTGGTTCCAGGAGCATCAACGTCAAAGCTTATTTTGCGATCCAAGCACCTTTCTTACGTCGTTAGGGTACCTGTGTCGATTTTTCCGTTGGCACCTATTGAGTCTCAGACCCCTTTGAACGCCCTCTGCAATCGTAATAATTCAAGTTTCAGGTTACATGCTGTGATTTCAGGGGTGCTGCGTGGGCGCCAGTAATACACAGCCTTGTTATTATCGGGGGTATGACTGGTGAATTATGAACCAGTCGTAATAAAATTAGGTACAAGAAGTATTTCAAGATTTCAATATGCATAACGTTGCATAAGGATAGATTTTGATTTGTGGAAAGTATATGTATGTATGTCGTGGAGCTTATTGCGGGAAAGCATTTATTTGAGGGCATCTTTAAATATCTGACCTGTTGTCAACCACTTAAATAATGTATCTTAATAATGTATTTATAAAGTTAGGCACCTACATTATTTACGCAATTACCAAAACTATTTGAGAAGACATTAGAATTGCACTTAGTTTTAATTGGCTTAATAGTATTATACTGCAAAACTGCAGCTTTAAACTTTATCAGTCCTTAAAAACAAATAAAATATATATTTTTTTGCCAAAATAGATGGACACGCTTGTCTCAAACATTGTTGTATTCTATATTTTTTTTTATATTTAAACCACATCTTTTGGTCATGTTTTAGTAAAATATAATGTGCGTTTTCGTTGTCCAACAGCAATTGCAAAAAAAAAAATAAAAGATCTAAAACAAAATTCGACATAGTACTCGTAATATAACAAAGTTTTCATGTTATTTTTTAACAAAAAGTTTAATACAAATGAAATATTTACGATCCAACATGAACCGATTTTCAACCATAAAAAAAATTTTATTAACTTCATATGAAAATCTTTCATTGTGGGAAAATTTCTATATTTGATTTAATGGCAACTTTCATATCTTTATCATAAATATATAAAGAGAAAAACAACTCAAAAATATCTTAATGTATATTTTTCGCATTAAAACATGGTTGAAGAATTTTCTCTGCAAATATAGAGAAAAATTAGCATAAGCGGTTGTTAAAAAAAATTGTTTGCATTTTGCATAAAAAAATTTTACATGAAAAATTTAACACCATAAAATGTAAAAAAAATATTTGTATTTGAAAGCCCACACAGAACATGGTGTGGAAGTAAAACTAACAAAAAATATAACAAAAAATATAACTTTGTAATGTTTATTTAAACCAAAAAAACTATATTATTGGGGGGAACGAAAAGGACTTTAAGAAACTTGAAAGTTTTTTAAGAGATTTAACTTTTTAAAATATCTGTAATAGTTTCACGATATTAAAGATTTTGAATATTGTTGCATGATGTTCAAAGAAAACGAAGAATAATAAATGCACTAAAGTGCTGCTGCTAAACAAAAGCAAAAATCGGTTTGCTTACGGAAAGGAGTAAGTTATATACACACTAAGGATCGGCGCCTTTTCGTTGTTGAAATATCCTTGAAAATAAAAACCTTTTGCCAAACTATCGTTAAGGTTTGCCCAAACATTCTGCAAAGTAAGTTACGAAGGCATCTAAAAAAGAATTTTGTAGTTTTAATGGTGAAAAAAATTTAGTTAAGCTTTCGGAAGAGAAACGTCAATAGGACAAGCTGACACACTGGAAAAGGTTGGAAGAGCTAACTTCTTGGGAGCCGGCTTTACCTGGCTATGGAGGTATGAGTCTTGACTTTAGAGCTATACCCTAGTAAGTGTTTTTGTATGGGGAGAACTTTTAAGGATCCGAGAAAATATTAAAGTGCTGTGCCGTTTTTTCTAAAAGACCAAAATATAGTCACGGGTTCTAGTGTTATTATATGGGATATACAAGCAGTTCAGGTGTAAGGTAAATGTATACTTTTAAAGGCGAACCTTTTAGTGGGGATAAGGGCTGCGTTGGGAATGCGGAAAGGCAAGAGGTTGCAAACTTGCCCTTTGGGTGGTAATGATGGCACGCAATGTAAGACTCTGATAGGAGGTTAATAACTCTACCGGCGGTAAAGTTTTCTTTAAAACCCCCAATGGACATTAATTAGGGATTGATAGAGATAAGAGACTGGGATAATATAAAAAACTGGGATAATCTCCGGATGTTCATATTCCTATGGGCCGGATTGTATAAAGTAGATACTAACCGACTTCCCAAGAAGATAGGAATACTTTGGACTTCTTAATTATGTGAAAGATAAGGAGATTTCAGAGACATCTTTTTTTCCGCTACCCAAAGCTAAGAATCTTCCTACAAAGGCAGTGTTTCTCCTATGGGCTTGGCGAGGTAGGCTAGCAGGCATCAAAGAATTCATTCAATTGTTTGGTTTGGCTGGGAAATAGCAGGCCTTTTACACGGTTTTGCACTTGCGCATGATATAATAAGCACTAGATTTTTCTTTTTTCTTACAATTTACAGTACTTTTCATTTGCATCATCATTTCAGTAGAGAAGATCCTTTATCACTACTTTTTGTAATTTTTTCCAACCTATGATAGAAAGGTTAAAAAAACAGGCAATCGTAGCTAAAGGAGGCCACAGCATACTTCGAAAAAGAAAGTTAAATGGAAAGAAAGAGCGAGAGAGAGAGACTCTTTAATAAGTTAAAAACTGGCACACACTTTATTGCCTGATCTCTTTAGCAGAAGAATTTCACCAGAACACACATTTAAAAAGAATGTTAAAACGCTTGTGTAAAAAAAACAAATAACACTGGTTCATGTCTTACAACTAATAATAAAAATTAAACCAATACAAACAATATAAGATAAATGTTAGCCCTTTTTACCACATTTTTCATTACAATTTAACACATTTCAGGTGGTAATTCATTAAATTCATCACATATATTTTGTTCGAGTTGCTCCAGCGTTTCTGGTTTATTTACGCATAAACTTTGCTTTTCAGATATCCCCACAAAAAGAAGTTCAGAGCAGTTAAGTCAGGCGACCGTAGAAGCCAATCAACATCAACATTTCTTGAAATAACTTGTTGTGGAAAGAGGTCTCGCAGTAATTCCATTGTAATCCTGGCTCTATGCGAGGTGGAACCGTCTTGTTGATACCACATATTAACCAAGCCCAAAGCATGTTATTGTAGCATAAAAAGTTTTCAATCGTATCACGATATTGCTCCCTATTGACAGTTACTGTTACTATATTTTCAGTTTCAAAAAGAAAGGATTAATATTAGAGGGTTTATTTTGTTTATTCACATATCCATTCAAATGGAAAGTGCCTCGTCACTCATTATGATTTTTTCATGAAAATCGATTTTAATAAAATCCCAGCAAAAACTGCTGCTTCGCCGTAGGTAGGTTTGTAAGGGAATATCAAAACAGCAAAGCTTACAAACCTGCTTACGTATGGCATGATATTTATTCGTGATGTCCCACTTAGTTGCATTTCATGTTAAGTGCTTATTTAGGCGCTATGAATATCCAGTTAACTCATGTAATTTTGGTGCTTCTTTAGTTGTTTAAATTTATTGCGTCATCGAAATAAATGTTTTGTCGTATTATGTATTATGTTCGTTACTTGACGAAAAAATAATGTTTTTTACTCACTGCCTTACAGTAGTGCTTCTTACTATGCACTTGAGTAAGCGAGTGTGTAAAACAGTAATTTTTTTACATTTACTGTCATACACTATTGCATTTATTAAGGGAAAAGATAAGTGCTTGCTGCAAAGCGCATTAGTATACTAGAAAAAGTATTTACTGCTTACAAAATCTCGATTATTTTTTGCTGGGATGTTTTAACAAATAAAATACGTTGGTTTACCGAATATTTTACCACAATAAATTTGCCACATCTCTACTTTACGACTGCCAAATATGAACAGCCAAGACTTATGTTTACCAAAATGGCGGCAAAACAAAGTAGTATACCTTGCCGGGGGACACCCTGTACTTTGCAAGCTTAAAATTGTTTTAAAAAAATAGTATTTGGGAAGTATTGCCTCACCCACCTTGTAGCATAAGCCCTACCTCATCCGACTACCGTTTGTTTCGATCTATTTTAAGCTCTGCAAAACTGGATATTCCAAATGGACTCTATGTGTTCTTGTCATGAAACAGTGAGCAGTTTAATTGACTAAAAATGCTTCATTAGTTTAACAAATTATTTTCACGACAGATATTCTGTTTGAGGCCAAAAAACAGAAGTTTTTAAACTAGTAGGAAATTATTTGACCTTTTCCTTGCCTACCAAGAAACCTACGGAATGCAATTGCTTCACTTAGTTCAGGTTAAGCATTGGAAGGAGAAAACATAGTCTAATTTCGAAATATTAAAAATATGTTTTACATTGCTATGTTTAAGTAAAATATTAATATGTATCACTTGTTATTCAAATGCCGTTTTAAGAAATATATCTTAATTTTCAACTAGATCTTCGGTTTTAAAACAAATATAAAAATTAAAAAAATAAACAAAACTTTGATGTGCATAACATACAGTGTTGATGTCTGCTTGTCATTACAATTGTCACCGACTTGCAGCAGCAACAAAAAAATTGCTTAAACAAGCAACTTCAAATATCATGTAACTACGCACGAGTAGCAGCTCACACACGTTATTACTTACAAGCAACAACTTGATTTATAGTTTTATTCAACGAGCATATAGAAATAAGAAACTTTAATACTCCTTGCCCCTTTAAAAGACAAAGAAAAATAGAGGAATGAACCTTCTAGCAAATAATATGACACATGCACACAGCCAGTTTTAGTTGCAAGTCAGTCGTCATTGTCATTTGTAGTCAGTCAGAGATTGCAAACACAAAAACGCCAAGAAAAAAAAAAAAAAGAAACTTAAAATTTATGTTTTTAACCATAAAAATAATTTGCATACACGTTAAATATTACAAGCAAATAAATGTCGCATTTAAATGCAATTAAAAGACTGTATGTAAATTATTCTACTTACAAACTCACATACTTACACCCAGTCATGTAGACCCTTATGGAAGTTGCTTATTTGTTTTACATGACTGGTGTAAAGAAAACTTCCAACTAAAAGCAAAAAGAGCTTCCTAGTAATAGTAACACGCGAAGGTGTTGTCTACATCATCTTGTGGTTGCCTGTTATGGCTGAAAGTCACCTGAGTTGTGGTAGATCTGTTGATGCGATAATTTGTTTTTTTTTATACTTTTTTCATCTGATGAAAATTAAATATTTTAATTGCTGGAAAATCTGTTTTCCCCTGAGTGAATTTCATGCATTTGGTTGTAATTATTTTAATAAAATAAATTTGAAGATTGTATTTGCACATAATAATTTTTAGAATTTTGTTACGTAAAGTTTTGATTTATACTGAAGTGAAAGATTAGATTTCAAAGAAGCATATTGTAATTTCTGCAAAAAATAAAATATTGCTGAGGACAATTCCATATGAAAGATATAAAATCATTTCCACGCTGAAGTGTTTGTGCTCGTATTTAAGCATAGGACCAACATTCATATGTTTGTATTTTTTACGTACAAAAATACGTACGTTAGTTTCGAGTAATAAAAATTCAATTGCATATAACTTTTAAAGTATTAATCAGATTTATTTCAAAATAGAAAATAAATAAGAAAAGGAGTTGAGCTCTCAATATATAGTTTTGTAATAAAATTGTTCAACTTAATGTTCCGATATGGTGGAGTGAAGTTGACCATCTAAATTGGAATTTTATTAATATTGGTTAAAAAATTTGATTTAAAGTTATAATATGGTGTTGTTTTAAAAAGTTATTTGTAAAACATATATGTCATGTTTGTATTTTAAAAAGAATGCATAGACGATCGTTTATTTTGCTTACTAAATAAATAGAGCTCATGCGCATTTACTGACACAATCGCAATAAAGACAACGCTCACTATGGTCAAATATACAACAGAATTCACATGCAGTTGATTCGGATAATTAATTTCAATAAAGCTCGTCAAACATAAAAATAAGGTGTGAATTTAATTTAATGAGGCGTAGTACTTATTCAATAATTTTATTTAAAGCTATGGAACTAAATAAAAATTGCTTACAGCTTTTATATATATATATTGTTCTATTTAAACAGACAAGTTCCCTAAATGGCTGTATTAATAATGTTAAATATTTCGTATAAATTTTATAACTCTTCTATTAGGTTTTACCATTGTGACCAGGCATTTGTTTGCCCATTTACGCATTTAATTATTTGAAATCTAATCTTTATTGTTTAGCAGCATAAACTAAAAGCCAAATAAATTTTTAAATTAAAACTAACACTTGGTTTCTAGTTCATTACTGACAATTCTAAGTAATTTAATATGACTTAATGCTGACATATGAAAGCACAAGTGTTTATAAAAATATTAAAAAAAAAACTTAATAGAGATGGATAAAATAGGTCAAACAGACAAATTACATTTAAATTTGAACGATTATTTTGTGGAATGGAAATTATTTAATTTGGATTAAAATTTGTTTGCCTTAACCAATGACTAAAAAGTTTAATTTTGTTCATGGAAAATTATTTAAATGTATTTTGTTTAAGTGATTAACAACTAAAACAAGTAAGAGCGCTATATTCGTCTATGCCGAATCTTATATACCCTTCATATGTTTTTTTTTGTATACCCAGCCATATGATCTAGCCAAGTTTGTTTTCCTACCGAAAATTTTTTAATACAAATACTTTATGCCGGGTTTGAGTTCAATGCCTACATTTTAGTTTTTGGAAATAGAAACGTTTGTAGGTATAGAAATGGTAGGTTTGAGTTCAAGAGTTTTAACACTTTTCGACATATTTTGTATTAAAAGTCTTTTAAAAATTATATGGGGTTTTCTCTCTTCCTATTCCTGTCCAACTAATTTTTCCAAAATGTAGGCAATATTGTTCAATTACTTTTTGGGGGACATTTAAAGTCGATAGCTGTTAAAGCTTTTGAGATACAGCGTATCAAAAATGCTTCTCCTGCTCCTACCCAACCACTTTTCTCTATAATGTGTACTTCTTTTTAACAGATTCTAAGTCTGCTTTAGTTATTCAGATTTAGTGCATGAAATATTTTACAAAGTTTAATAAAAAGGGGTTACCACTTCCCCTGCTCCTTTCCCCTTCACACTAGTGATAAAGGTATAGATGTATAAGTTTTTATTCCGTTTCTTATTTCTCTAATGTTCATTTGCGGCTCATAAAGTATATATTTTCTTAATCCTTTTGTATAGGAAAGTTGATTTAGCGATGTCCATACGTACGTCTGTCCGTAAATCTCTTCAAATCAAATTTCTTAAGCCCCTTGATACTTCCTGGAACTGTGTATGGCACTAGAAAATCAGGTATACTTGCAAGAATTTTGTTCTTGAAATTCAGCAAAATCTCCCGATAACTGACGGAGATATAATCCAGCTACCATGACTACCTTTTGTTTATTTTTCTAAAATTTGTACATAAAAACCTCTACAACTACCCGGAGTTGCCCTTACACGGGTGCCATGTACGAACGACTCCCATTAATTATTTCCTCACGAACATTTTTGTGAAACATACTTACATCCTATTTCCGCCCCCTAACAGGGTTGCCAAACAAAGTTTTATTTAAAAAAAAATTTTAAATCGCTCTAACAGCTCCCTATCTCCATCGCCTTAAGGGGGCTACTATAAATAGTTTGAGAAATGGTAATAAATCCCCCGCCCCCGACAGCTTCCACGGTGCCCGCGGATAGGTCAAATGAAGGACTGACCCCAACTCATTTTTCCTTGTTAACATTTTCCTAGAACACGCTTTCCCCCTATCTCCGGCCCGTAAGGAGGCTGTCAATAAAATTTTAAAAAATTAGGGGAGTTATAAAGGGTATATAAGATTCGGCACAGCCAAATATAGCACTCTTATTTGCTTCTTTTATTTTCTTTAAATATTTTTGCCAAAATCATTTAAACTTCTTAACATTTTTTTAGTTTAATTTATCAACTAGAAATCTTAAGCAGCCTCAACCACATTAAAGTGTTTAATTGTCAAAGACAGTGCAAAAGAACAGAGAAACGTTGTGGTAGGTTTTTAATGCCTTCAAATATCAAAGATAAAAATGCAAAAGCCCCTACATAAAACATAAATTCAATAATATACTTATAATAGATACGACGCCAATGTCATGCAATTATTATGGTTGCAATTATAATTGTTTAATTTTTCATACAACCTCTCTGTTTTGCTAGTTTTATAAATAGTGATTCCTAAATGGAAAAAATTATATCCAGCTAAAACTCAATATAAAAATGAATGCATTTTCACGGCTATTCAATAAAGTCGCAGAAATTTTGATTTAAAATTTTTTAAATAATAAATAGAGGAATTTACGGAAGACGGAAAATTTTTCCCTATTCGGAAAGTTAGTCTGCCTCTTGACTTAAGCACGATTTCAGAATACCCTTGGTATATGTATATAACCTTCATGAGAGGTATACCAGTTTTAAGTTTTAGAAACGTGCGATTATAGATGAATTTTCCCTGTAATGTGCGGTGCGATTCAATAAGAGTGCTCTTCTTAAAAGACATCGAATTCCGGGGATCTAGAAGCAAGTTTCCTTATTTCTTCAGAGCATATTTCATTATAGCATCGGTAAAACAGTGACCACATATCGTACTACGACGATGTTCCAGAGATTCGAAGAGATGCGATGCCTCAACGTCAACGAGTGGTACCTTTGACCGTTTCTGTACGCCGTCATGTCCTTTCAAAGTAGACTTTGGAGTATCAGTCCATACATTCAAAATGTATTCGATTTTTGGACAGGTATATTTAGAAGAAGTTTAAAACCACAAAGATGAAATGGTGTGAAGTAGTTTTGATTGACAACAAGAAAAACGTGGACGCAGCAAACCTATGACGAAACAGATTAATTGAAGACTGCAAGGCTCCGTCCTCTCTCGTACTCTATTTCTCATCTTTCTTAATGACTTTTTTGTCAGACTTCTAATCCTATCTACTCCTTTGCAGACTACAACAGTATATTTATTTAATACTCATTTGAATTCAGGCCTACACCTTTGGAGATTGGAGCTATGAGGCAGAGTATGAATGAAATAATAATAAGGGCCGTGCGAATAGGGTACATTTTAATGCCCGTAAGACCGAATGCTGTCTTTTGAAACATAAGCGCACGGTGGACCTTGCTGCATCGTCTGTATTAATGGATGGTATAAATGTGTGGGAAACCCTTTTCCAGTGCTATGTCTGTTGGATGGAACACGTTTTTCTTGTGTCGAAAGAAGCACCCAAAATGTCTTAGTTTTTTTAAACCGTGTAGGAATGATTGGACAACTATCATGTTCGGGCTGGTACTCCGAAGTCCTTTGTGGAGCTTCTTGACCTCGTACATGAACGGGCTTACAGGTGGCGTTGGGATGTCTAACTGGCTTGATTCGCTCGAGCACTCTGGCAATGTGGAATATGTCTCACTGCTCTATCGATACTATATTGAAATGTGCTTTAAAGAATTTAGGGAACTTGTTCCTGAAACCCGGGGCTTTGTGCGAGATACGCTTCTTTAAAGAAGAGCACACCCACTTGTGGTTGACTGGCCAGTGAATCCCACCGAGCACAACAGGAAAACTTCGTTATGTAGCCGCACGATTCATATGTGGAGCAAGCTTCTTAAAGATGAACCTCCTGTCACAGTTAATATTGGGGAATTCAAATCAAATGTCCACAATCACTACTCCCCTATCCTCCTTCCCATAACCTCTTTTCCTGATAAAAACACAATGCAGTGCATATGTAGCGGCCATCCCTGGTTATTCTAAAGAAACGCGAATGCAAAGTTTTGTAATTATAGATTAATTTTTTAGGTTATAGAAGTCGATAAAATTTATTTCAGGACGACATTATCATGGAGACTTTTAGCAGATGATAGATCTCATTTACGACAAAAAATTACTGCATACCCAGCAAGCGGGCAGACGTCCTTCGTTTAATCGACACAGGAAGTGATTTTGAGGGGATCGGCACAATTAAAGGTGGGTATCAGACAATAATTTCTCGGCGTTACAAACATCTACACAAACGCATAATACTCCTACCATTTTTAAGGTGATAATTTGTGTTTATAATAAATTTCCAAATAATATTGAGAAACACTGCCCTTAGGGATATTTAACATCTCGATATAATTCTCTTTAAACATTATAAACTTAATCGAATATCTTAATGTGAACAATTCATAATCATATTTATATGTATGTTCATATGTACAAACACAAATGTTTATTAAAAAATTTATTTGATCCATTATTTAGATTTTACAATTTTGATAAAAATAAAGTGTATTTTTACAATTTGAATTTAAAAATCCAAAATGAAGAAGAAGTAGAATATTATTATGAAAAATGTGTCTAGCCACATCAGAGACTACCAGACTTACATACATATGAACATGTTAAAGCAAACTTAAGACATGCAATATAAACATAATTCTCTTCTAGCTGCCACATGCAACATATAGCGTCTGTTTATCGTAATAAATAAAAAGTACAAAGATTTAACTGCATGCCCGCAAAGTGTTTGTTCTTTTGGTAGCATGTGTCGTTCTTTTAGAATTTGAAACACTAAAATAATAAAAGCAGAGGATGAGATGATGAACATCAATTTTTAAAATTGTTTTATAAATAATTTAGTGTCAATAAAATATTAAATTTTAAAAATTTATGCATACTTTACATAAACAAAATGAGGAAAATTTCAAAATTAGAAGCTTCTGAGGGGGTTGTTAAGTAAAGTGTAAGAAAATATTTTTGGAAATTATTTTGGATAAAGTATAAGTCTTTAAGACAAAGAAATGTATTCATAAATTGTATCATTTAAAATGCAATAAATGTATATAACTTTTTAGAAAATATCTAAGAGGGGCAGATCTCTTCTTGATGTACATAGATTTTACTGTCCATCATAACTTAATAAGGCGTGACATTAAACATGTCAACACATCCATAATTTATTAATTTGGGTTTCAGCCGTGGGAATTAACTATATAGTCACAACAACTAAAATTTTATAGAGTGTTATTTATGAACATATTCTATTAAATAGAAAATCAACGAAAATTTTGCATTAAACTTTTTTAAAGAGCTAAATTGCACTTGTAGATCACAAAGTTGTGCAACTTTGTATTAATGCCTTCAGTGTAAAGAAACTACTTTTTTAAAAATGGCAATGATTAATTTTTTTAAATGTCTTTTACCTTTCTCACAGGTCATTCTGTTTGCAGTTTCACAATATTTATTTTTAATCCCATAAATAATATTTGCAATTCTGAGTTCTTATTGTTAGGAAAGTCGATTAAGCCCTGTGTCTAACAGATTTCCAGAGTCAGGTTAAATTCTATTGATTGCGTTTTAGTGTTAAACCAGCAGAAATTTTTCCGAAAAGACTGGTATTTCAAATTAGCAATATGGGATAGCTTTGGACCGCTATATAAGCAAACACCCACATATTCCAGCATGATTTAGTAACTGACAGCGCTGTTTGGGGAAAAAGTTGTTTTTGATAGAAACAAGCGCAGTAGTATTCCCCTTACGATTTCATAAATTTTAGAAAATATTTGGATACGCTTTAACTTGAAAAACTTTAGGAAATATTCGCTTTAGGTCTACTACACACATTTAGAGACCTTCTAGGTCCAGTGTGAGCCCCTTACAATCGGATACACATAAAGAAATTTCTTAATTTAAAAATTGTACTGGCTGTCAACTTGAAACCCGTCAGGAAGTATTATTATAAAAATTGCGTTTTTAAAATAACTTAATTAGTTGCATCGGATAACTGGGTATATAATATTCTGCACAGCAAGATTTAGCCCTGTTGCTTACTTTCATAATTTTTAGGACCATAAACGAGTAGGCACATGTTGCAAATAGAGTTACAGCCGTTCGCACACCCGTCTCGCTTATATTAAGGGTAAACATATGTAACGGAAAATTTAAAAATTTATTTTTTTTAATGTTTTTATTTGTTTATTTACCTTTTTTTGAAACAAACAACCTCTTTTAATTTTTTCAATTATAAACACAGCTGGAGACTGCAAAAAGAAAATAAACTGCACTTCATAACCTTCAGTCATATTACAAAGACCTTTGTCAAAACTCCACCCTCATTTTTAAAAATTTTGAAAATCGTTTTTCACTCCCTCTTTTCTCAGAAAATAAAATCATTCATCGAAAACTGCATTTCAATAGTAAAGAGTAAAATAACAAAACAATAAGAAGATGCTGACAATGATTAAAGATAATGGCAATGTTTTCCCTTTTTCAATAATGCAAACACACACACACATACACACACATGCTGATGCATCATACCTGGCGGATTAGGAGAATGACAAAGTGTGCAAAACAAAAGACTAAAGTAAAACCTTAAGGCATGCAGCACGTGTCTTTGGGGGACAGTAAAGAATTTATTTGAATTGTTTGTTTATATTTATTTTTATTATTTAAAGTAAAGATTAAGACCCATTCTCATTAAGGAGTTAAGAAGAGGGTAAATAAAAAGATGGTTGAGACAGAGGAAGTAAATGAGGGACAGATGTTTGAAAATAAAATTCAATCACAATCCTTTTAATTTTAATTTAAAAAATCGAAATATCTGTTATATTTTAAAAAATTTAATAAAAATCAGTTGAATTTAATTTAATTGTTTTCATTCTTAAGGATTAATTCTGTGCAAATTTAAATGAATATTTTGTAAACTCTTTTCAGTAGCGCGCATAGCGTAAAAGAGCACAACCAACTCCCTTTATTTGCGGCTTTTAATAACCACAATACTTTGGCCAAAAAAATAATTATAAACATTAAATTAAAAATACAAAAAAAAACAAACACTTGTTGTTTTTGATTCAAAGGACACTACTTAATACCACACCCCCACCACCAAAGCATAAGTAGCACAACTCAAGGGCAGCAACAAACAGTAAACAGCTGCATTCAGCCATATTACCGACTGGCTGCCATAGTAGTTACATAAACAAACGCATACTTATTGTCAGCAAACTCATCGAAAAAGTATTTGCTATCCTTTAATGACTGATTGTGGTTGTTGGTGGTGGCATATTAATTTTAATACTGTAATTACAATTTTTTGTTAGTCTGTTTACTCTTAATCCAGAAGAAAACCAAAGGATCGGGAATTAAAAACACTCTCACACAGTGGAGGATATTAAATTAAAAAAAAAAATAATTTTTTAACAGCATATTAAAATTGAATTTTTAAACGAAAACAAATGCTATCAGAATAGAAATTGTTGTGATATTACAACACACGTGTTTCTGTTCTCAAAACATATTATGGCTTCATATTTTTCATGTTAAGTACCAGGGCAGATAAGTAAATAAACTGGAAAAAAATTACACGAACAATTTTTTTATAAAAAACTTCCCCAACAATTTTTATTTGTTAAATAACTTTGAAAGCAATTTTATTAGTTCGGCAACTTCATAATCCCAAAAGGCTCACTAATCTATTTTCAAAGTTCATGCTACCTCGTAACAGCCCCATGTCTGTGCATAAGGTTAGGTAGAATCGGCAGACGTTTAAGAAAGGATGCTTATCACTTGCGTTTTCTAATTGGATCCGTTTCTGTTACCTGCAGAGTCAAATAAAAAAGAGTAGCGATAGGAGGGAAGATAAAATTTAGAGAAGGATTTGAAAGAAAGAAAAGTAGGATGCGTGAGACTAGCCCGAGTCTCTGGGTAGGAATCGAACCCACAACCCTCAGACTGGTATATTTGCGCCCTCACTCACTGATCTACCAGGGCACTCTTGTCTATAGATTAAAAAGTTTTGGTTTTGCTGTGTAAGGTATCAATTTAAAACAAAGAAACGCCAATTTTCAAAACATGGTCTGATCTGATCATCTTGTGCCGTATTAAAATCTTTTTGATTTGACTTAAAAATTAAGTTACTTTTAAGCCTTTTTTAACGTCTACGGCAACCGATAATTCTATGAAACAAATTTAATTTTTTTCGTGCTATTTGATGACCAACTTGATGTTTTATGGTCTATTTAGTACAAAATCAGTCGAAATTCAAAATTCTTTGAATTTGTTTCTTTTTAAATTTTTTAAAAAATTTTAGATTTTTGAAGAGATCAATTGTATTATAACTCGGAAGGGAATTATCCGACTTAATTAGAATAACCACCAAAACCAAAAAAAGAATAACAATATTACATTTAAGCTGTATTAGACAATAAAAAAAATTTACTTTCTTAAGGACCACCCAAACCGGTTTATCATAATCTGCGATCGAATTGTTCAATTTTGTTGAAAAAAAGATTGAAAGAAAACCGTTTTCACTTAAGATTTATAAAATTATTCAAACCAATATCATGAAAAATATTCCGTGTTTTTGCAAAAATCGCAGTTGCCATTTACTTTTTTGAGAACTGGGGGTTGTTGGACGCCTCCCCACACAGAAAAAACTGAGTTGTAGAATCAGTAACAAATTTCAGAGAATCAGTAAATATTTTGTCTGGCTGAGGACCTGCAACGAAAGTTGTAAATTTAGACAAACAATTTTGCAAGAATTTTAGTTTCTGTTAAAAAATTTTGCTGAGCTGGTTAAATATTTTATTTGTCTAGGCGAAAATTTTGTTTGATTTAAAAATCAAATAAAAATATTATTAGAGACTATTAAATAAATTGACTAAAAAAATAAATTATTTTGAACAAGAATTTGTTTGAAAAATTTTTTTTGTAGTTTTTTGTGTGCATAGCATTAAGTTTTTTATAGCTGCAGGCCAAAAAATAAACATTGGTAGGAGACATGCTTATCTCATCTGCGTTATTTAGGTTTCAGGATTCTATTGTGGCTGTTACCATTACGCCGTCAGTTACAATAGTAAACGCCAGAGATGATAGTGAACAACTCTGGCGCACCTCTGTCTCCACGCCTATAGGTTGGATTTCGCTCCTGTAGAGGGCTTTAAATTTATTATATCCGGCGCGAAGACTTTTCACGTCAACAAGCTCCATAAAAAGTCATGGTAGAGTGTATCAAAGACCTATTCTAAGTAGGGAATTATTACAAAATTATAGCGTAGATTTACATTTCAAAGACTGCTCAATTATAAAGCTTTCGTTTATATGTTGCCGACGGTTAAAATTCCGCCTGGTCTTTGCCAATATGAAATTTGTAAGCAGTA
Source organism: Melanophora roralis (assembly GCA_963583895.1). Taxonomy (NCBI): domain Eukaryota; kingdom Metazoa; phylum Arthropoda; class Insecta; order Diptera; family Rhinophoridae; genus Melanophora; species Melanophora roralis. The sequence continues at coordinate 97,847,250 of OY757188.1, read as the reverse complement.
GGAGCTCATTTAGGCCTTACTGAACACAAAAAACTACAAAAAAAATTTTTCAAACAAAAACTTGTTCAAAATAATTTATTTTTTTAGTAAATTTATTTAATAGTTTTTAATAATATTTTTATTTGATTTTTAAATCAAACAAAATTTTCGCCTAGACAAATAAAATATTTAACCAGCTCAGCAAAATTTTTTAACAGAAACTAAAATTCTTGCAAAATTGTTTGTCTAAATTTACAACTTTCGTTGTAGGTCCTCAGCCAGACAAAATATTTACTGATTCTCTGAAATTTGTTATTGATTCTACAACTCAGTTTTTTCTGTGTGATGAATGTAACGTCTCTAAGTTTTACAAACATCTGGGTTACCTAGAACACCCTAAGGTGCCCCGGTAGATCACTGGTAAGCGCACGAGTCCACCAGTCTGGGGGTTGTTGGTTCGAGTCCCACCAGAGACCCTGGTAAGCGTGCTTCATTCTTCTTTTCTTTTTATGTCTTTCTCTAAGTTTCTTATTTACTTATATCTCAAACCTTTCTATCTGACTCTCCAGCTAATACGAATTAAGCGGACATAAGTGAGCTGTATACTTTCTTAAACGGCAGCCTGTTTTCCTAACCTAACATAGGTTAAGTTTAAGCAGCTATAAAGACAGAAGCTGGTATAGCTTTTGAGAATTACGGTATTCAAAATTTCATTAAAATGTTTATTTGTATGGGGGCTACTGCTCCTCTTGCTCTAATTGAAATACTTTTTTTTTTGAAAATGTACCATTGTAGGGCAGTTATTTTGTATCAGGTTTAAGGTCGTTTTATAAAAAAGGTCCGTTTCTGTGGGGATACGCCTCTGCTTGCTTCCATACAAATATTTTCTTTCTAAAATGTAGACATTGAAGTGCATACAATTAATTTGTAGCAGGCTTACAGTCGATAGCTGTTACCGTTTTAAGAAAACAGCGTAAAAAAATAAAAAAAAAAACTGTTCATTTGTGTGGCGATCAAAGCTCCCCTAGCTCACATCTAACTAAGTTTTTCTTCAGAATATACACGTCATAAAATATATGCCCTTAAGGCTACTATTCTTGCTCCCACAGAACAAAAAAATTTCCCCGGTTTGGCATTCCTCTCTTTAAAGTATTCATGCTAAGCTTTGGGGCAACCATAGGCAAATTGATTAGGATTTTGTCTAAAAAACAGAGTTTATATATCAACCCGTAGTGGATTGGTCTTGCTGCCTCGGAACATTTCCGATAGTTTGACAGTTTGATAGTGGTCGGTCGAATTTTATTTGGCCCCGAAAACTTGATTTTAGAGGGACAGACGGTCGGTCATGAGGAAAATAACAAACAGAATGACAAACTGATTCATATAACTTTGTAAAGGGTATAAAAACATACTATCCTTGGGAATCATAGCACTTTTCTAAGTAACTTTAACTTTTGAAATGTTCAAATTATGTTTCATCCGTAAAAATTGAATTGTTAATATGTCTCTGGTTCTCATATGCTACATGGCAGAGATGTGTGTTTTCGATACACGAGTAAGAGTTTAGTTTATCGATTACCAACATAATTTATAATAATTACTTGTTACTTAAACACTCAAATTTCGAATTTAATCGGTTTAAATATAAAACCTGATTTTTAATTATTTAAAAAACATTTGATAGATTTTTTTTTAATAAATAGAAAAATGGTTTTAAAGCCGTAGGAAATATTCAATAAAATTTATTAATAAATTTCCTGCGCAGAAGAAATAAATCTTATAAATTAATAAATTATATGGTTGGGTTTAAATTAAACCTTTTTTAATTGCCTCAATATATGCATTTTTTTGGAAATTTCAAAAATTGATTGTAAATAAATCTTAATTTCTTAAATATTTTATTATATTCAAAAAAGAAATGCTTTTATTGTGCCATAAAAAAATATTTGAAATGAACAATCGCATAAAATTGCTTAAATAATTTTTCATAAGAATCATGGGAACTAAATGTGTGCAACAAACTGCTTAAAACTTTATCAAGCTTTTAAATGTAACACCACTAACCCCAGTTAAATTAGAAAACATGCACAATCAAATCTTAAGTAATCAGTAGTTTTGGCCATTGTACAAATACAATGAAACTGTAAGCTGTTTAAATCAATAAATCTAAATAAATAAATAGAAATCCAAAAACAAAATATGATCATAAAAGTAATAAACGCATACATATAAATAGTAGAAGAAAGAAGTGTGTGGCATTAAAAATTGGGTGCAGTTGCAAAGGGAGGAGGCAGTTGCCTGTCACATGGCGGTTTTACGATGTGAAACATTAATCAGTCATTGCTTTAAAGAGGGCTAGTGTTCTAGCACACACATTTAAACACACAGTTCAACGGCATAGTTTTAATAAAAGAAATTTGATTTTGGAAACATATGAAAGCAAAGGGATGAGCACCAGTTTTCTAACCTCCAATAAGATGTTGTTGTTTCATATTTCGCGTTCAATGGCAATCAATAGAAATAATTGTTTGCAAGAACATAAAACATCTGTCCTTTTTTTGGTTGTACTGCAAGGATAATCGTACTTGAGTGCATTAAAATGATAATCGCTACCCACATACATACATACACCCATACATACATATGTCTGTAAGTATAAAAGTATAAAAATATTTTACATTTCCTTATAAATATTCTTCAACAGTTTGAAGGGCGCCTTATAAGGGATAGTTTTTTCAACACATGCAACGTTTATTGCACTTTAATCCCTGGTGGCAGAGATCATCATCAGAGAAATAAGGTGTATAATTTTTTTTTGTTGTTGTTAACGGAAATAGGGGATGCAATTCTTTTGTTTTTCTTTAACAATGAACCCCATTTGGTTCCATAATATTTCTGTTCTTTTTTCGCTTTGTTAAGAACTTAGTTTTAAAATATCGCTCATTGCGATCTTTATGTAAGCGTGTTTTAAGTGTTTAAATAACACTTGAAAAGAAGATGTGAAGATTGAGTATGTATACAGAAGAGGTTTATGGGGTTGTAATAAAAAACATTGCAAAAAAGAAATGTTTAAAGAAAAAAAAATAGTTAAGCTAAGGGGGAACTCGGCTGTATTTAAAGCTAGTTTTTTTTAGCAAAAAAATCTTATTTATTTAGGAGAAATTCAAATTACTTAAGCCGGACAAAAAATTGATTTAAATGCATAAAAGCTGTTATGATATTAATTCATAGCTCTGTTAGATGTTTAAGTACCATGTACTCAAACATACAACTCTATTTAAAATACCTATTGTACAACTCTGTATTCTTTTTAGTACATTGATATACATAAAATATATTGTAATTCCTAGTTTTAGAGATCACTTAATAAACTGGATTTTAACATAAAACATGGTGTCAGGTGTGTAAATATTGAGGTTAAGAATTGTTCAGCGTGCTAATTTTTTTAAGTCAAAAGACAGAAAGTTAAAAGAGAAAAAAAATTTGTTAAGTCAAGTAAATTAAGAAATCAAAGTGTTTTTCAACAGTCTACAGCAGCCCTTTAATTAAAATTAAAGTCGAGAATGTCGAAAGCAGAAGAAGGAGGTCTCCTCGTTGTAAATCAAACTCCAGCATTCACAACATCAATGGCACCATTGAACACCAATGTGACAAATCTGTGCCAGGAATGGAAAAACTGGAGCAACACTTTTAAAGTTTTCTTGAGGGCGTCAGCGTTGGAAGACCAGCCAGACTCACGTAAAGTAGCGTTGTTACTACACCACATGGGTGGACAAGCATTCCAGATAGTACATTCGTTCAACATCGATATTGATACAGTTAAGTATGATGATTTGTGGAAAAAATTTGAAGCCCATTTTGTTCCCAAAGTCAATACTGCCATGGAGCGTCATAAATTTTTTAGTCGAAGACAAAAAGAGGGTGAGTCTATAACCCAGTATGCTACAGATTTACAAAATCTTAGCATGTCGTGTGAATTCAGTATGTTAAGGGAAACTCTCGTAAGAGACATTTTCATTTGTGGGCTATCCCAAAATTTTTTAAAAATCAAAGAAAGGTTACTGGGTGAAGGTGACATTGAATGGTCTAAGGCAATAGAGATAGCTAAGGGTGTGGAAGCAGCCCGAGAAAATGCTTCAGCTATTCAACAAGTGTCTAACAGTAATGCAAGTATTTGTGGTTTAAACAAATATAACAACAAAAACAACAACAACAAATCAAAACCCATAATGATTATCAGAGAACAAAATCAAATCAACAACAAAAGTGTACAAAATGTGGTCAACAGAGACATCGTTACAAGTGTCCAGCAGAAGGGGTGAAGTGTCATGCCTGTGGTAAGCTTAACCACTTTGCCAAAATGTGTTTTGCAAAAAACAGCAACAACAAGAGCAACAACAAGAGCAACAATAATAGCAACAACAATAGCAACAACAAATTTGTGAAGGCGGTTGCAAATTATGATAATGAGCATAATTTATTTATTGGTACGATAGACAGCAAAATTAATGGTACAAATTCAGCCCAAGAGTGGAATATTGATGCACAAGTCAATAACAACAAGATGATAACGTTCCAGGTGGACACTGGCGCGCAAGCCAATCTACTTTCAGAAAAAACTATAAGTATTCTCAATATTAAAAATTTTTATTCTAATAATAATACTAACATACTTACATTTAGTGGTGAGAAACTTCCGGTGTTAGGGAAAGTTGATTTGAATATTAGTTATGATACGGCTAGTTGCTTAACAACATTTTACATTTTGAAAATGAGTTGTAAGAATGTGATCGGGTTAGATTTAGCTGTCAAATTAAATTTGATTAGGAACGTTAATGTTATTAAACTGGATTTTAACATTAAACTGGATTCAGTTTTAGAAAAATATAGTGATGTATTTGAAGGTCTAGGTCAACTGGAAAGGGAGTGTCACTTACATGTTAGGGAGAATAGTGTTCCCATAGTTGAAGTTCCTCGGCGTGTCCCAATCGGTCTTTTTGAGCCTTTAAAAAAAGAGCTTGATAGAATGGTGAAATTGAGGGTAATAGTTAAGGAAAATGAGCCTACTGAGTGGGTGAATTCCATTGTTTTGGTAACCAAGCCTAACGGAGGGCTTCGGTTGTGTCTTGACCCAAGAAATTTAAATAAGGTGATAGTCAGACCAAGATTCAGTTTTCCAAATATAGATGAGTGTAGAGCTCAACTAACCGGTTCAACAGTTTTTAGTAGCCTTGATGCAAATTCAGGTTTTTGGATGATTCCATTGGATGAAAGCTCGTCAAAGTTATGTACGTTTAACACGCCGTTAGGTCGTTATCGGTTTCTTCGTCTACCATTTGGCATTAACGCGGCCCCTGAGATTTTTCACTCGGAAATGGTCAGACTTTTCGGTGATATAGATGGTCTAATCATTTATATGGACGATTTTCTCATTTATGCGTCTAGTTTAGACACACATAATGAGATACTCGTCAACGTTTTGGAAAGAGCCAAGGCCGTAGGTCTTAGGTTCAATAAGTCAAAATCTAGAATTTTGAAAACCGAAATTAAGTTTATTGGTCACGTTTTTAATGGTAATGGTGTTAAACCGGATGAGGAAAAGGTAAGGGCAATTTTGGAAATGCCAAGGCCTACGAATGTGGCAGAATTGCAAAGATTTCTGGGAATGGTGAACTATTTAGGCTCATTCATTCAAAATATGTCTTCAAAAACAAAACATTTAAGGGATCTGCTTAAAAATAATGTTTCATGGCAATGGCACGCAGAACAGGACAAAGAATTCTTAAATTTGAAGAAGGAGATCACTAATTCTCCTGTCTTAGTCTATTTTGATCCGAAAAAACAATTGAAGTTATCTGTTGATGCGTCCAAGTTTGCAGTGGGAGCTACAATCATGCATGGTGACAATCCAATTGCATATGCTTCTGCTTCGTTGACTGATTGTCAATCTAATTACGCCCAGATTGAGAAAGAGCTATTTGCTATCTTGTTTGGTTGTACTCGTTTTCACCAGTACATCTATGGTTTACATGTAGTAGTAGAAACTGATCATAAACCATTGGTATCATTATTTGAGAAGCCACTTTATAAAATACCGGCACGGTTACAAAGGTTTATGCTACGTCTTTTGACATACAATATCAGTGTCATATACAAACCGGGTAAATATCTTTACATAGCCGACACACTTTCAAGAGCACCTCTTGAGGAAAATACGTTAATGGATCTAAATACGGAAATGGATTTGCATTGCAATTTTATAATGTCCCAAAATAGTTTGCCAGACATAATGGTACAAAGAGTCAAAGAGTCAATTAAGACGGATCAGGTTTCTAAACTTTTGTTAGAATGTATAAAAAATGGATGGCCAAATAACAAGAACAAATTGGATGGAAATTTACTTCCATATCATTCTGTAAGAAATGAAATTACTGAGGTTAATGGAATTTTACTTATGAATAATCGCATAATAATTCCAAAAACGTTAAGAAGAGAAATGTTGGCATATGTGCATGAAGGGCACATGGGGGTTCAACGTTGCCAGAACTTAGCAAGGGAGTCAATCTATTGGCCAAACGTTAATAATGATATTGAAATCATGGTATCGAATTGTGAAATTTGTAAGAAATACAAAAAATCTAATTCGAGAGAGGAGTTATTGCCTCATGAAATTGTAGCCATTCCATGGTACAAAGTAGGTTGCGATCTTTTTGAATTAAACAGAAACATGTATTTATTAGTGGTTGACTACTATTCAAAATTTGTTGAAATTGATCTGTTGAGTTCTGGTTATAATAGTAACCAAGTTATTACTAAACTTAAATCTATATATGCCAGACATGGAATACCAGCTATTTGTATATCGGATAATGGACCTCCATTTAATTCAAAGGAATTCTCAGAATTTTGTAGGAATTGGGGAGTGGAACATATCACCTCTAGTCCTTATTTACCTAGGTCTAATGGCCTAGCGGAGCGTACAATTCAAACGGTGAAGAAAATGCTTTACAAATGTTGGGATGATTCTTCTGACCCGTATACAGCACTTTTACAATATAGAACAACTCGCAGGGGAAAAATTCCAAGTCCTTCTGAAATGTTAATGGGTAGAGTCCTAAGAACTAAATTACCTTGTTACTCTGAGAACTTGAAACAGAAACTTGTTGATTCTAGGGAACTTACTAAGAACATAGATGAACAGAATGAGAATATGTTAAAGTATTATAATAGAACGTCAAGGAAGGTTAAACCTGTGGAAATTGGTGAAAGGGTAATGTTTAAAAAGACACCATCGTCTACATGGTACCCTGGTACTATAGTGGAAGGTTGTAGGGAGCCTAGATCTTTTATTGTTCAGGACGGGGAAGGGTCAAGGTATAGAAGAAATAGGCAGCACATAAATAAAAGTCTGAATGAAAATGAAACCCAAAATGTAAATATTAATGATAGTTCTAAGGGAAATATTGAAGAAAACAATGAAGATGTGAAAAGAGGAATAAATTTAAGTTTAGATGATAATAATATTGAACAAAATGTTAATGAAGATAGATATGAAAAAACAAATGTCAATTTAAATGAAAATAATAATATTGTAAACAAACAAGTTACCAGAAGTGGTAGAGTTTGCAAAATTCCTAAAAGATATTTAGAATAATTCTAATTAATAAAAAACGGAAGATGTTATGATATTAATTCATAGCTCTGTTAGATGTTTAAGTACCATGTACTCAAACATACAACTCTATTTAAAATACCTATTGTACAACTCTGTATTCTTTTTAGTACATTGATATACATAAAATATATTGTAATTCCTAGTTTTAGAGATCACTTAATAAACTGGATTTTAACATAAAACAAAAGCTAAATATTCACTGCAATTAGAAATCTAGAGTCGTTTTAAACAATAAATGCATTTCAAATTGGGGCTAATAAATACAAGATATCTCTTGTAAAAAATATCAATGTCACTATTTCTGTTATTATTGACAACACTATGGGTTATGTTTTATATAAAAATCCCGCAAAAAAAAGAAAGACAAAATCAAATTTAAAGCAATAAGTGTATTTGGTGCACAAAAAATATTAATAGTTTTTTTTCAACTTCTTCTTTCAAGCAATCAGAGGAACAGAAACTCATATAAATGCCTGCCTTTACCTGCAATGAAAACAATAAACTCAAATGAATTGGCAGACCGGAAGCCTATAAGAGGAAATAAAAGCTTAAAACAAGGATTTGTATTTTAATAGTTTTTTTTGCTTGTTGTTGTGGTCGATAAGAAGATTTTTTTCACACTTCAAAGTTGTTCACAAAAAAATGGTGAGAAAAATTGATAAAAAATCAGTTGAAGTATAATCTTTAGACTTATCATGAACTGCACAAACACAAGCCTTTTAATTCTCTCTTTTAACTTTTTACTTTTTTTTTAACTCTTTTAACAATTCAAAAAACAAAAATATGTAATAGGATGTGAATGCATGTTGTAAAATCCTTTTGTAATCACAGTTTTATTGATTTAGTGGCTTTAAAACATTTTTTATTATATTTTTCCAAGGTGGGCAACCGAAACTAATAACGGTATCGGTAACGATATTAAAAATAAGTCATATCGGTATTTTGATTAATTCGGTATCGATATATTCACTTAACGATATTTACTGAAGCCTGGTAGAACGTTTGGATTCAAGTCTGGTAAAAATTGATGTTCGAACCATATTCGTGGCTCGTCGTCTTCACCGAACGCTAACCGATCCTTTTATGATATTCTATTGCTTGCACTTGTTAGTAACAAAAAAATACAAAAGTGTTATATGGGTTTTAAAATATTTAAAAACAAAACTATTTAGTGTCTAATTTATGCAGGGTCAATTATTTCTTCTTATTAAATTTAGACTTGAGAATTTATTTTTTTTCTCCTGCATGTATTTTTGTACGTATGTGACGTAAAATCGTCACGTTTGGCACCCTTTATGTTGCAAAGCTTTATGTTTACAAAACTTAGAAGACAAAAATATTTCACAAAAATTAAACTGGAAGTATATTGCAATCACCTTAATAAGTCTGTTTTGCTACGCTAGGCACACACTTTGATACATGTTTGTGCAACCAGGCATGTTGCATGGTTGTATATTGTGAATTCGTGTTTATTGTTTTATTTCGTATTGCATTCAAGTAGGTATATCAAAACATTTTGATATTTTCTGGTTGCACAAACATGTTGGAAGGTGTGTACCTTTTGGAAACCAAACAATAACAGCGTTGCAATTGTGGAACGTGAAGTTAGCAATACAATTTTAAATAAACACTCAAACTTACAATCAAAGGAAATGGTATTTTGATACCAGTATTTTGCGAAACAAATTACTTCGGTATCGGTATAAACACCAATACTCAAAATTAAGCGGTATTAAGACACTTTCGGTAACGGTCTCGGTTGCCAACCTTGTAGTTTACCTATTCAATTTGTATGGAATGAGATATTTTTAAAATAGTTTTTAGTGGCTTAAAAGTTTACTCTTACACTTACATGAAAAACTTTTTTATTTTCGTGATGGTTTAAGTGTTGCGTTGAATGTAACATCAAATTTTTGTCACTGATTGTCAAAAAAAAAGATCTCACATTGAATGACACGTTACAAAATGTATATAAATTTATTAAAATGAATTAAAACGACTTTTTCATTTACAAATTTTTATTTGATACAATTGATTGCAATAAAAATGATTGATGATGGTGTTGTTTTTGTCAAAATAAAAAATATTTTGTTCTCGTTTAATTTTTATTTTTCATTTTTATTACATTTTTTCTAGCCAATTTATTTTTATTCAAAATATTATTTCTTTGAATGAAAATGTTGCACAAAAATAAAACACTGAAATATACATACAAATATGACATGACAAATTGCTGCAGAAAGTTTTTAAACATGCACTTATATTTATGTAAAGTTAAGAGGAGCGCTTTGGTATCCTTTATTTGTTCTAACATGAGGAAATTAAGGTCTTTATGAGGGTTTTTTTTTTCATCGAAACCACTTTATTTTTTTATTTTGTATCTTCATTTTATTTTGATGACATAAGCAGGTGTGGAGGTGGGCGCACTTCACGATTTTATATGAAAACTATACTCTCGAGTGTTTTAAGCTTAGGCGGAAACCTCCAAAAAATATGTAGCGATTGGAGAAGCGGTAGTGGAAATACGTTTAATGATGGCTTTTCAATATATAAAGAGCAGATAAATATTCTCTATCGGTGCTTTAATATTAAAAAAAGAAAAGTATGCATCATCATTAAAAAAGCTATGAATTCCGTTTTGTACCTGGTTTATGCGGCAAACTGAAATAACAACAACAAAAAAGTCGACCAGATATTTGTTAATAACGAATATATAAACAAAAGATAGGATCAAAGTCAACGATCCTGGTGGTTGGTATACAAAACCTCTACTTAAAATTTCCATGCCCCTAAATTGTTCATGTAGAGCATTCAACAAGGAAGGCATAAGCTATGCTATGCTAAGCATCGAACTGTAAAGACCAAGTACTGTCGGAATTCATTACTTAGTTTTCAGACAAAAAAAATGGTACCAGTCGACCTAAAGCATATACCAAACAGACGAGGTTAGCTAAGGTCAAAAGTATAAGACCTTTAAAAAAGGTCACAGGACATAAATTTAAACAAGTGGTCAGATTATTGTGTTCTCCTAACAAGTAGAAAAAGAAAGTGAGGGGAGAGGGGTTAAGTTTACGGGAGAAAGAATTCCCTCTACGTTTATCATTTTAAGTGAGTCACATCGGGTATAAATAACACCAGGCATACAACATTAAACTTACTCAAACATTTAAATTTTCTTCCACTGATAATGACCGTAAATAAGTACTTCTTTATTACACTTACTGTTTTCCAAACAATAGTTTTCTTTCAATTCATCATACCTGCAAAGAAATAAATCAAAAAAATTGTCATTAAGCATTGCAATAAAACCAAAAACATTTTAAAAATACATTATTACGATTATTTAATTTTTATGAGTTCTTTGCATTCAAAATGAATTCAAGATAAAAGAGCAACAAACAGCAAAGAAAAACTCTTGTATTTAAAGAAAAACAAAAAGCCAAATCTAACACAACAAATACGTGACATTTTAGCTAATTACAGAATATTGTTACAACATTTAACACCAACATTCAGAGCTGGTAGCTGTTTTTGTTAGACGTCCATTCCAAAAGAAGCAAAAACGTATTAAAAAAACAAGAAAGATTTGTTTTATGCAATCAAATATTAAACTTAAATACATACAAGGTGGGCCAGAAGAAGTCGCCCTATTGGAACATTATCTTATTTTTGCAAATGGCGACCACTGTTAAATTTGTTTTGACATTTGTGAACTAGACGGATGTAAATTACAAGTGAACAAGCCACGAAGCGATACACTCCCCAAGAACGCGGAATAGTCGTGCCTATTGTTTTGCGTAAAAATTCGTAAGTGGTGTTGGCGCAGTGCGAATTCTGTCGCCGATTCCCCGGTCGTCCGGCACCGGCTGCGCAAACACAGCGCCGTTTGGCTTCCAACCTTAAAGAGTATGGGACCAAACGAGACCCTGCCAAGAGTGGCCGTCCCCAGAGCGCCCGTGCTGCCGAGAAATCCCCGCTGTTGGGATGTCCAGCTGTCGCCAGAAACATCGACTAGACGCCGTGCCTCGATAAAAGTCATCAGCCGGTCGTATCTAAAGCGAATTTCGATCAAAGACCTGCGCATGTTCCCCTACAAAGTCCAGTCCATTCATCAGCTGCTGCCTGTCGGCCGCCAAACGCGTGAAACCTACTCCAAAGCAATCTTCAATCTCGAGGCCGAAGTGGATAGTTTTTCGATCAAAATCATAATGAGCGATGAGCGTACCTCAGCGGGTACGTGAATAAGCAAAACTATCGCTTCTGGAGCATCAAAAATCCACGAGTGATGCAAGAGGAGCCATTACATTTGCTCAAAGTCACTGTATGGTGCGCTGTTCACGCTGGAAGAGTCATCAGGCTATTTTTTTCGACGGCGCCGCTGGTCAAACGACCGGTGTTGATGGTGCGCGCTATAGGACTATGTAAGCCGAGTTTTTTCTGCCGCCATTGAACGAAGTTGCACCGGAGGACATGTGGTTTAAACAGGACGGAGCAACGGCATACACTGCACGACCCACAATAAATATTCTGAAGGCTGCGTTTTGGATCGCCTCATCTCTCGTTTTGGCAATTAACATTGGCTCGATTTAACCATTTCATACTTTCTTTGTGTAGTGTTTTGAAATTCCGTGATTACGTGAACAAGCCCGAGACTCTGGAAGCCTTCAAGGACAACATTCGACACAAGTGCGAGACTCTGCCGTTCGAAGTTCTCACCGACGTGATGAAAAATGCCATAAAGCGAGCACGTACAGCAATCAACCGTGACGGCGCCCATTTGGCCGATATCATCTTTTTGAAATTCTAAAGGTTCAAATAAACATAATCAAAAAACGGAATTGAAGTTTTTCATTTAGATAAAAAATGAGAATCAAACAACATCGGATGACTTCATTTGGCCCACCTTGTACATGTGTGTACGTGTGTGTGTTGTAGGTATGACATAACCCAGTTAACTTTTTATTAAACAAGTCTAAAATTTTACAAGATACATATTTTAAGCGATTAAATTAGATTTTATAGCTTTTGTTGGGCGAAATTATTGTTTGAGAGATTAAAAATCTTGGATGATATAAAACAACAGCATGAAAGAAAAAAAAAACAATACATTTTATAGGAAATTTACTAGAAAATTATATCTTAATATTTGACCAGATTTTAACATTTTAATAGCCTAACTGTTCCTGCAAGATTCTTGTAGATTATTTTAGAAAAAGTTTTTTGCCGTAAAATATTTTATTTGTTGTAGCTGTAAAAGTACAAATTTTTTCACCAAATAAAATACAGGGATTAGGCAGAAACAACTTAGGGTATACATGTTTTGAGTGAGTATCATTAAATGTAGGGGCATTGCAAAACACATGAAAAAATTTATAAAATTATCAATGGAAAAATTTTGTTAATTAAATTTTTTTAATTTAGAATATTGAAACAGTTATTTTTTAAAAATATTAGGTTGTTTCCGATATATTTACTACTTTTTCTAGAGTTTAGAGCAAGGGTTTTCTGATCCCTTTTTCGTATTAAACATTTTGCTGGGTTATCAAACAACCCAACATAAAAAGAAACATGGTCAACTTGAATACTTCATTGCTTTCTTTCATTTATTTTTTTTATATATTTATTCTTCTTTTTTTTATTAATGTTAAGTGTAACAACTATAAGTATTATTTTTATTATTTTACATTTTTTGTACTCGTAAATATATTGTTATTTGGTTTTTGTGCCATTTAATACAAAAGAAAATTTATGACTTTATAATGCTACTGGCGAGATAAAGAAAAATTGTATAAACAAACACTTAAAAGTTAGATTCGAAAATTGTCTGCTCATAATTTTTAAAAGAATGTTAATTTGTTTTCAACGTCCAGTTTGTAATATCATCAGCACATTAAATAAAAGTTGTAATTATCGTTTGTCACTGAGTTTACTTAAGTGAAAAAATGGATATCTCAAGCCTATAGTATTCATATTAAAGAGTTTCAGCAGTATTTTTTTTTTTTGCCACGCACAAGTAAAAGTTTTAAAATTTATTTTTATGGTAAAATTCTAGGAAAGAAATTCTTAAAACTCTATACAAAACTTATCGACTGAAGTTGCTTGGAAAAATAATGTGGGTTAGATATTTATAATTTATGAAATAATTAAAAAAAGAATTCTTGGGGAGAGAGTGCTCTATTTATAGTGCTGATTAATAACTGCAGACGTTTAGGAAAAAATGTGTGAATAAATAGTGCTTTAATACAAAGTAATTGTATGTACATTAAATGCAATGGATGAGCTTAAAAACACTCTTAAAAAGTAGCAAATCAAAATCAACAAAAGTTAATATCTTTAGGTGATTGTTAAATCCAGCCGCAGAATCTTATTCTGAAGCAAAACCAAATTTTTTTCGTCTAAAAAAGAAAACATATATAAATTACCCTGGTGGTAAGAGCGCCCGCGCACCACACAAGCAACCCAGGTTCGAATCCCAGCCAAGCCAAAAAATTGTTATTAATTTTTCTTTAAACTTGTTAATTCCTTCAAGCAATTAAAGCGCTTAAAGTAAAAATGTTTAATTTGATTAAAAAATCATTATTTTTTATTATTTTTTTTCATAAGTGCAAATTTGAACATTTTATTGATTGATTCAATCATTTTGGTAATTGAAACCATTTTTTAGTTTTTTCTGTGTTACCATTACCCAATCTCTTATAATCAGAATTTAGCAAACATCTATCGAAGCCATTGACAGTTTTTTTATCTGAGCAGCATCATAACGCATGGTTGATTTTTCATGCAACGATTTAGTGGAACCCATAGGGCACCAGTAGACGCTGACGGCCAAGGACAACATGCAGGCACATTGTTATGAACGAAAGCGAAAATTTTTTCAATAAATTACGTTTTTATCAATTAACAGATACCATTTAAGCTTCTAGGTATATATTTATATTCCTAATGAAAATGTGGGTAATTTTATACCCTTATTATGCGTTTTGAAATATTTTGCAACTATTTCCTAAATGTCAGAGCTAATCTAATCAAGCAAAGACAACATAATATTGGTTTGCTAAATGACAATTTGACACTGCAATCTACAAATGTACCAAAGTTAAATAGAAAAAAAAGTTACTTAAAGTTCCTTAATAAAATTTTTTTTTTTAAAAGCAATAACAATTCCCACCAAGAAAAAGTCATTTTCTTTATTAATTTCTTTTTAATTTTAAAATGGTAGCCCCTTTTCAGTTTTGTCCATTATTAAGGCGACAAGCAGAAACAATTTTTCAAATCTGTAGAAAATATCAAACTCTTAATAAGCAAACACTTGAGAAAAGTCACGCACTTAAGACACATAAGTATGGGGGCATAATCACTAAGGCAACTGCCTTAGGTTAGGCCTTCACAGCAAAATTGTGAACACAGCCCTTAGAAAAAAATATCAATAAAATCTAGCATAATTGTGTGAGTACCACATAATTAATCTTTTAATAAACAGCAAATGCCTTTAGAGCACTTTTATTAGAAACTAAGGCGTTGGGCCACAGCTGGAGTTACTTTTTTTGAAATTAAATTAACTATTTTTGTTACAGCAATGACAATTGCTTACAATTAATGATTGCTAGAACCCCATTTCAAATAATATTTTAAAAACGACAGGAAAATCTCATCAAAATATGCTGTCAAAATAATTAAATATGATTTCATTCTTAATTTGACTAAATACACAACGAAGTGTGTGTGGTTCCTCATCTCTCTCTTTTTACTGCAACAATCATTTATTTTGATTTTTCAAAACGATCATTTATTAAAAATTATTATTTTTTTATTAAGAACAATATAAAAAGCTTTTCAAGGAAACTCCATCATCAAACAGTGTAAACGAGAATCATTTATTCATTCATTTATCCAACCGTTTAGCCATATGTTGCTTCGTTTTATGTTTTTCTTGCAGCAAGTTGCAGCATTACCACTGCTACAACTATGTACATGGACTTGTGCTTATGCTGAACTAAACAGAAGCATTTTCTTTTTCTTTTATTAAAAAAATTTAAAAATCATAAAGAAATGATTATTGTGTATTTAAGATGACTAATGATGTGTATTTGAAAATTTCCGTTTGCTTCATTACGTTGCCGTACGCTTTAGTTCATCTTGAGTTGGAGATATGAAAATTCAATTAAATTCAATTTTGTTAAAGTTGTTATGAAGCAGATCTTACATGTTGGATTTCTGTGATATTTTCCTTATCTAATGCTAAAATTTATGATGCATTTTCCAAACGTTATTTTAATAGTTTTAGCAGCTTTTGACTTAGTTTTATATGTTCGGTGGGGCAGGGGAAGGTTGGTTTGTAGTTTAGTAAATGGTGCCTGGGAATAAATTTATATATTAAGATAAAAAACTATTTAAATGGTGGTCTTTTAAAGTAAGTTAATTGTTTCGTGTTATTTAAATTGAATTTTAATATCATTAATCAAAAGCTGGGTACCACGATAAAAGACGTTCATAAATAAAAAATTGATAAATAAATAAACAAATGAACCAGTAAATTGATATAAAAATAAGTGGATAATTTTAAATGTTTTCTAATTGTCAAAGATGTGTGTTTCAAAACCTATGAAATTTTCTGGGTAAGTTGCTAAATTTTAGCGTAACGGTTAAGATGTAAATAATTCAATTAATGCTTCAACTAATACTCACAGATGCTGTTTGACTCGCCTAAGAATGCATGACCACGCTTACATGTAAACAAAAAACAAATTCTGCACAAAAACAAACCACCGTTTTTGATGGAGAACTTAATTGTTTTAATTAAATACTTAATTGCGTTAGTTAAATATTTCATCGTTTTTATAAAAACTTACTTGTCTTAATTAAAACGTTAAATTTTTCAATTAAGTTTTTTTCAATTCTTTTAAACATTTATAGTAATGCATTGCCATATGCAAAATGTCATGTAATGCATAGGGCTACAGGTTTTAAAGATACAGACGACTCGTCAGGAGTGTTGTTTTTCAAAACAAGTCTGTTCCGTTAGATATTTGCAAATATCATTAGTTTGTGTCTTAATACTTCCCACCCATAAATTTGTGACTTTTGAAAGAAATGTCAGAGCATTTGCAGAGAAGGTACAGTACAAACTTCTGCTGTTACCAATATGGTTATAAGGGAGTCTCAGCCATCCGGCATGTTTTTTTTAGCCACCAGCAAAAAACGGGAAAATTAATTTTGCGGCCAGATATGAAACTTAACTCCATCAGCTCATTTCAGTCTTACCAAAAACTCGCTGCAAATGATCCCAATCGAAATTTAATGAAGTTGACTTCAAAATTCAAGGAAGTTGACACTAAATATATTCAATCTAAGCTTGTGAATTTCCCTGCTCAGTGCTAGAGTAGCGCTAACGTGCAGGTTTCTTTGCTCGCTGACTTATATTTTTAGTCAATTTCTTAAAACACTTTATTTTAAATTCTTTAGCTTCAAGTCGGTAAACTTAGTAACAAAATATGAATAAATGATACTTTTATGACTTATGCCCGTAATTTTAGCAAATAGAGAACGGTTTTTTTGGAACCTTATAGTTATCTTCAGCCATCAGTTCAAACTATATAAAGCAGGCAAGAGTTTTATATTTAACTGTGCCGAAATATATATACCCTTCACATTGGTATCATGGAACACCTAGTTATCTGATCTAGCCAAGTTGTTTTCAAACTGCTAATGTTATAATACAATTATTTTGCAGGGGCTTTACAGTAGATAGTCATCGTCGTGGCCAAATTAATGCAAATACATAAAAAAAATTTCTGAAAAAATGGCAAAAGCACGTTTTGTTCTGCGACTCTTTAAGTATGGATTTTGTTCTAAAAAAATAGACAATCCTAGTATTCTTCCTATATCTCGGTCCGTAGTTAACCGATCTTGCTCATTTTAAATAAAAATCATCTTAGTAATATTTCTGATGGTTTGACATCAAGATCTGATCCGTAGTACCTAAATTGACTTCTGAAACTTGATTTTAACAGACACACAGACGGAATTGACTAAATCGATTTTCCTATCTATAAGGATCCATGTACCTAATAGGGTCGCAAACGGATATTAAGGAAATTCCAAACAGAATAATAATGTGAAGGGCATAGTTATAGAAGGCGAGCCACTTAGGTGTTAATAATACGAAAATTAGTTTAGACCATAGATATCTAAACACATCTCAATATTTACAATTTGAAATTACACATAAAAAACAACCGATTGTTTTCGAAACTTAAAATTCAAAAGCAGACAAAAATTATATGTTTAGCATCACAATCGCGCATGCGTAAGTATGCAATTACGTTTTTTATTATAAAATTTAAAATTGCTTTTCAAACAATCGTTCTGTTTTTAAAAAGAAATATTTTTTAAATTGACTATCCCAAAAATTATTTGTAATAAATGTCAATTTAACGCAGAAAGGTTCTAAATATAAATATTTTATTTAATACCAATTTAAGCATACAGTTAAAGGTGGCTTCAGACTATTGTAATGAAGACAAAAAAATTATAAAATTGCAAAAAACACGAAAAAATTCGACATTCGCATAGTTCCCACCAATTTTCAAAATTTTTTAAACCATTAAATTTTGCACTTATCAGAGTTTCATTTCTATAGCAGCAAAAAAGTCAGGGATGGCAAACCAATAATTTGATTTTGTATTAAGGATTTTCAGAAGAAAGAGCTAGTATGTAAATAGTCCTTAATACTAACAATTTTAACTATTTATATACAAATGCCTTTAGTATAAACATTTTGGTTAAAACATATCGTGAAACAAACATACAGACTCAGTATAAAAATAATACCGTATAATATGTTTACCATCCCTGATTAAAAAAAAACAAAACAGCTGTTAATACACAGACCTGTAATTTTATATTATTTTTTTATATTTGAATAAAATACTGAAGATACCATAACCTATCCAAAATGTTTCCATTTTATCGTTCGACAAACGTATTAATAACCACTTTCAAAATCCAATGAAAATCTAATGATATGTAGAATAGTCTGAAAGCACCTTACGTATTGCTAAAGTTAATATAAAATATATAAATAATAGTGTTACCTGCTTCCCCTACAAAAAATATTTTCCTCTGACTAACCGCATTTAATTTCCGAAGTTTATCCAACTATCAAAACCAAGCATAGTTGTTACAAATCCCATACGATAAAATACGTGACGTGTTTAGTAAAATATAAATGAATTTGTTTATTTTATAACATTTTATATTTTAACAAAATTCATAGGAAAATGAGCATGCAAACATACAAATATACATTGACATATGAAAAATTAAATGGTGGATACAGGTAAGCATTTGAGTATAGACTGTTAAGATACCGTATTCATAATCCTACTCCCTCACTCCGGCTGCAACTTAAAAGAAAACTTTTAATAGAGTTGGATCATTTATTATAAATGTTTTATATTTATAATGTCATCTAAGGTATAATTTACTGAATTTAGAACACTTCTGTTATAACTAGTATTTGACTGCTATTACTTACATTTTAAAAGTCATTTATCACAAATCATGTGATATGGCAGCATTTTGTGACATATTTTTAATTTTGGCATCGTCACGCATTTTAAAAGTGAAACGAATTAAAACTCGTTTAAGATTCAAATAAAAAAAAAAACTTCTGAAAATTCTTAAATCAAATTGTTGTTTCTATTAAAAGAGAAAATATCATCCATTAACTCAAATGTGCTTAACTCAATGAAGAATAAAAGTTTTTTGACAGATTTTATTTTCGGGCTCAAAAAGCTTAGAAAGGGAAGCCCAACAAAATCTTAGCAAAAGTGCTTTGATAAAAGCGTGAAGGTAATGCTTTTGACAGGAAAGGTTTGCAGAAAATACTTGTTATTAATTTATTTTTAAATCATTTAGACAGATGATTGTTTGACGTTGGATTCATGAAAACAAAAAAATGCTATGTTTGTAAATTGGAAATACCTACAGAAAACCTTACGCGACTTGTCAAAAAAATGAACTAATGGCTTTTAACCATTACTGACCTGCTCCTGAAGGAGAGCACAGGGGTTCTGAGGTGCATTATGGGGACTCTCACAGATCACTGCGATATATAACGAGCAAATGGGACAGGAACTCTACGGATTTCTGAAGATTTCGAGGGGATGAAAACGAGATAGAGACGAAAAACACCTTGTCTGTCACTGCCCTAGGCTGCAGATCCACCGACAGAAGTGGTTGGAAGGGCGCTTTTTAGATGAAATTGGTGCGGTATCTGGCTGTGGGTTAGGGAACATAATGGGATTCATCAAATTGGTTGGGTGACTGGGTAGGTAAGTGGTTCAGCGCCTACGAGTATTGACTTCTTTTGACTACTTGCGGACAGCATTCTGCTCTCTTTTTTCATTTCTAACTAAAAAATTTTTGTCTTTCATTTTTTCCTTTTCGACTCTTCTGAAGGGATTCACAATGGGTCTAGAGGCCTCTGGGTGGAGGTGGCATGTTGTATTCGCCACTACCACTTCATAGCTTAACCTAACCTAGACAATTCTTAGACTTGTAAAAATAAAAAAACCGGATCAAGGTGGACCCCAACACAAAGCTGGGTCACTGTATATTAATATGATATTTGTAGACCCATAACAACTAAATTCAAAAAAGCACAAAAAATAGGAACATTTTCTTTTGACTCACTTCATTGACTTTTGACATAACCCTGAATTTTGTAGATTTAGATCATTATCTTATAAAGGTGCCAACAAACTATTTAAAGCGTTATAACTTTACATAGTTTACCTACGACTCCAGTTTCGGATCTAATAAAATATAATTCATAAAAGTACCCAAAGTGAAGAAATGTGTTAAATGAATTGCAGAAAACTTAGTTTGTTAAAGGATACTTTAGACATGGGGAGATAGACAGACCGTACAAATAGACAAGTTAAAGAAAACTAATCTGATTATTATATTTGATTGCCATTTGATTTCTACTTGACTTCAATATGCATTTAATTTTACTCAATTCTAGCAAAATTAGTTACTTTTTTATTTTGGATGTATTAAAAATACTACTTATCCTTTTCCATTTTTGGAAAGTGGTTCCCAAATGCAAGAATATTTTGAAAATAAAAAAAATCAATCTGCAACAAATTTTCGTGACGTCGTCTGCTTCTTCTTATTTTGTTCCTCCCAGTTTGTTTATTTTATTTCAGATTTTGATCAATTGAATTTTAGGAAGAATTTCTTTAAAATACTTTATATAAAAACAATTTTACATCTTTTCTTTATATTAACCAATTTACAAATAAAACCTTAATTAAGAACAGCTTTAAAATTGTAATTTTTTTATTTTCCCTTTTACAAGTACTTTCCAAAAAGGCATCAATCTCCAACAAATAAAAGGATGAAAAACATTATATTCAACGTTACTTTAAAGTAAACAGAGTACATAAAACTAAAAAAGGATCATCATTAATTTTGCAATAATTTAACAGATTTATTTGCCATTTTCTTTGCTTCGCTTTGTAGTTTCTTTTATTTTTTTTCTTTACAATTTTATTTGGCGTCTCGTTTCATTGCGTTTTTATTTTATTATCCAGGCTTTTGTTGTGTTACGGTCATAATAGACTTTCTCTGTTTGTTAAACACAGATTCTTTTGAACATTTATTTTTTTTCTGTTGATTCTTATTGCAAATAAAACTCCACCCTATAATTTTTTTACACAATCTTAATCGTCTCTTTTGACGAAAAACAAGTAAATTGTATGCAAATTTTTCTTTATGGCTAAACAATTTGTTTTTCTTATGTGGGTGGCTCAAAGGACAAGGAGTACAAGGGGAAAAGTAATAGAAAAGTGACTAAAGAAAGGAATCAAGTATTAAATGATTTATGACTTTAGCAAGTGAAACATGATTAGCTTTTTGCAATTTATATAGTTTTTTTGTGATAAACTCACATTTTGCTTAAATAATTTTCTTGTTATATTTTCTTAGGAATAATAAAGCAGGAAGTAACAGAAATATGGCACTAACTTTAAGAAAACAAATGCCATAAAAAAAATTCTATTAGTTTTTAAGAATATCTTTAAGAGTCAAGAAGTGGTTGTTGGCTCGCAAGCAATTAAGTAAGGTATGGAATTAAACCGCTTTGACATGGACATGCCATTCGACAGATGTATCGTCACCTAAGCCCTAAACTTTAACTAGAACCCAGAGAAACATGTCCAAACTGTAGCCAAAATGTATTTAGACAGTTCAATTAAACTGCCCCTTGATACCCCATAAACGATATCTAGTATATACTCCCGCAGAAATCTATGTTTGCTGACAGCTAAGGCAGGACATTCGCAGAGAAGGTGAAAACCCGTCTCCTCTTTTTAACTATAGCCAGAACTGTGACAGTGGTTAATAAAAGGGAGTCCGGTTCCGATTCATTAGTATTCGAAAATTGCTGGTTAAACTTTGGCGGGGCACTCGAAATCGAAGAATCGTTCCGCCTAGGCAAGAGCAGAGATTTTTGTGTATAATAATTAAAAAATTTAATAAGAGGGATGCACGTCCATCCATCTGGATAGTTAAGCCGCTTTAATTACACGTAGATCCACCTTGTTAAGGTCAAAAATAGTTAGGGGCCAAAGGCTGGCATTGGGGCTATGGAAAAGCTTTCACAAAATGAAGATCCACATTGTAAAATCCTCGATTCTACGAAAGTGGAAAGATATCTTAAGAATGCTACTAGCCAGAAATGGGCTTCTGCTGGGTGTCAAAGTCCCGATAGTGGTAAGCATCGATCAGTTAAAGCAAGGCTCTTCTGTCCATAATAAGAAAACAAACTAAAAAAACTACATTTCGTATGTTTGACTGGTAACCACCTCCTGGGGAATAGTAGTTATTTTCGTATAACCTTAATGCCAACGATACAGACAAAAGGTGCACCGGAACTGGATTGCGCGAAACTTACTGCCGTCCGTAATAGGGATACCACAGGAATCAGTAAACAGCTCTACTTACTAGTGTCATTACTAGTTATTGTTGAAGTCACTTCGGTGAACTAGTGACGATTGTGCTTATCTACTCTTTTGCTTGGAGAGTCGTGGAAATAAATGTCAGTCCACATGCTGTTGGGCCAAGTAATGAGTGGCAGGAAAACGGTAAAACATTTCTTATGAAGTTGCCGAATCACGGTGTGACCACCACGTTTCAAAGCAGACCATGCATCTGACGAAAACATAATATTGTTGATATTTGACCTTTACGAGGAAACGCAGAGAAACTCAAATTAGCGGAGCAAGTCTTTTACTTAAGAGTTGTGCTCAATAGAAGAGAACATGGACACCATGCTGACTAATTTTCCCATCACTTAACGACGCTAAGAGACTTCGACCTTTTTTTAATTATCACCAGCATGGAACGGATGGCCACTTGACATGCATTGTGTTGGTATCAGGAGGAAAGATGTTCCGCTTTCGAACTTTGCAACTGAAGAATGAAGTCGACTACAAAAAGGTATGCTTCACTCAAAAGGAGCGTATTGAGCTCTAAATCCTGGGTTTCGGGAACAATTA
This sequence comes from Melanophora roralis, assembly GCA_963583895.1. Lineage (NCBI taxonomy): Eukaryota > Metazoa > Arthropoda > Insecta > Diptera > Rhinophoridae > Melanophora > Melanophora roralis. The sequence continues at coordinate 97,824,030 of OY757188.1, read as the reverse complement.
CCTGATTCCTTCAGAGCAAATTCCATAAAAGTATTGATAAAGCAGTTAAGGACATTCCACATTCGAGTGACTTGACACGGTTGGGTCACCGTTAAGTACTTTTGTTTATTGCTGTGCGCGGTCAAAGCATAAGGGAAGGTCGCGTGAAGTAAAGTAATTCTTTCACCTATTTAAAACAAAGGCGATTCTTTAAACACATGAGAAACGTGTTTCGTTAGGCAAGCATGAATCTAGGTTTTTGGGTCCACACAATCAAGAATTTTTTTTCCCCCAAAATTTATTTTAACACTCAATGCAGACGATGCAGCATGGCCAACTGTGCGTTTATGCATCAAAGGACAACATAAGGCCTTACGGGTGTTAAAACCGATCCTATTCGCACGGCCCCAATTGGACGCAATTATGTGCTTCGTTCATGAGTATGGACGGCCGATTTTGCTGCCGTCTACAAAGGAATTCATAGGATTCCAGGTCTCACATAGAAGGTCATAAGGAATATGGTAAAAAAGGACGGGACCTCGTGGCATGCCTTCGTTGATTTTGAACTCATTGGAAAGAGATCTCAACGTAAGCAAAAAAATGTTTACCAATTCTAGAAAAAACACGTTAAGGTAGGCTAAGGTTAAGGCTTAGAATGCGGGACTCTTTCAAACGCCATCTAGACAAACGACTTTGCTTACACCACTTTTCTATAAGAAGGGCCAATAGGTCCCCCGTCGAATGTCGGTAGTCAACCAAGCTTTCCTTTTAGGCAACATAATTCCATTGCCTTTTTCCTGGTATGAGGGGGCGTCGAGAAACTGCTTTAGAGGCGAGTGCCTCTCAACAAGAGACAGCGTCGGCAGCTTATAGCCTTTTTACACTTACGTACATTTTGCAGGAACGCATGGAATATGTTAAAAATGTGAAAATTGTGTTTACATTTGTAACATCTTTCATCTTTCATCCGTCAATTTTTACTGTATATAAGACGCCAAGTGATAAGAGATAAAATAATGAAAAAAAATTATATTAACAGAATTTTTATTTTCAAAATTATTGAAAACTAAATAAAATAAATGTAAATAAAATAAAAATTGTATGTAAACATTTATTAATTGTTTAATTTTCTGCCTTTGCGAAATTTACAAAATGCATGCATGTTGTGTGTATGTACATATATTCCCATTTGTATTAAAAAAACATATGCACACACACACACATATATAGTTCTAATTGTTTACAAGACGTAATTATATAAGATGGCGTTAAGAAAGCAAATCAATACTTTTTTCATCCATGTTTTATGCTTTTTATGTCAAAAACATGTTTCTGAAATGTCGTTTTTGTTGTAGAAATAACTTCACCTGATAAAAACAACCCTTTATTGTATACATTGCTGTTTTTATTCAACTTCGTTCACAAGTGATGACACCAAAATAATCGAAAAATGATAAGTGAAACCAAATGATTTAGGAACATATTTTAAAGATGACGAAAAAAGTTGACACACAAACCTGTATAATTCATATAGTAAGATGATAACATTTTTGAAAATTGATGAAAGATGAAAGATGTGAGTAAGTGTAAAAAGGCTATTAGTGACTGCTGAGATGCTGGGGTACGCCAGAGGATTGGAATGTACGATTGCGCTACGAGTCAAACCCACTTAATCACTCTTCTTTTTTTCCTTTGGCTAAATCTTAAACTTTATGTATTTATGGGCTTCTGTTTATATTATTGTTGTTTTTTTCCAGAAAAATGTTCATAGCTGTTTTTTGATGTGATATGTACAGTATGCATATCTTGCAGATAAATCACATTTTAATGCTGTTTTATGTTAAAAAACGGAAACGCATAGAATTTTTTGGGTTTTAGTAAACCAACTTCTTTTTATCTTCCTCCCTCTTTTTTTAGACAATTTTATTGAAAGCCTTTAATATGTTAGTGTAAATCATTTTTTCCTTAATAATTTTATATATTTTCCCTTCTCGCACATTTTATTAATTTAATGGTCTACTTTCAAAGATGAGGCAAAATTTTGCTTAACTTTACTTCCGTTTTTTCAAACAGCTTCTTTGATTTTATTATTCCCCTGAAAATATTTTGCGCAAGAAATCTTACTTAAGTAAAGGCGTTATTCATTTTTCGGGGGGTTTTCTTTTGTAGTAAAAAGTAAAGGAGGGACTGGAGGTGGTGTTTACAAAACGGAAGTCTTTTGTAAGTAAACTGTTGGTCGTTATAAGTTCGTCTGCTTTTACTTTTCTCTCTTCTTTCCTACTTCTTCTGGCCAAGAAATTAAATAAGTTTCGCATCATATTGAAAATATTGAAAGTCATAAATTATTTGTATTTTTAAGATTATAAAGAGCTTTTGAAATTATTAACGATTTTGGCCAAAAGCAAAATAACGACGATAATTTAAATTTTAAAAATTGTAGAGTGAGTTAACAAAAAAATAAATTTTTTTCTGAATTCAAAATAAAATGGGGCTTTTGCAATTCTAATCAGTTTAATAATGTGGCACCAAAAATCAAAAATTACTTAAAAATTATTTCTTTGTCGATTTTAAATTTTTTTTTAAGCATATCAAAGTACAAAAATTAAAAAATATTAATAAATTGAAATTGAAAAAAAAAAATACTTTAAATCCATTATCTTCTTTCCTAACGCATCCCAGCCCATATCAATCAATTGTATGATATATTTCCCAACAATGAAACACTCAATGTTGTATTAAAAACAATTTCTTTTATTAAAACCATTTAACAAATTTCTATTTTATTTAATTTTTTCTAAGAAGATTTATAAGCCTAAAAAATTTAATTAATTTTATTGGAATTGACATTAAAAAGAAGAACCCTAACAAATAACTCACACCAAATGAAATATTATCAAGTGTGAACACATGCTCATGCAAAGTTAATTAAACAATAGAGAAGTGCAACGAAATATTTGGTGGCATGTTGTGGTTTACAAATATATTTCTTAAATATTTTCCATTTTTGTATTTTTTTTTAGATTTTACTAAAAGGGTGTGAAAAAAGCTTTCACACTTAATCATATATTATTGGGAAAAACCTTGAAGAGATAAAAAGGAAAAATGATTTATATGAAAAATAAAATCTAAATGGTTTTTGGATATATTTAGACAAAATCTATTTTTATTTAAAATCTTTCAAAGATAATGTTTTTTAAGAGATGAATTGATAAATTTCTGTTTTTGTTTATCTGATCATAGACAGAGGTACTTTAAAAATTAAAAATAAAAACCGTTCAAAATGATTTATATAATTTTTAATTTGAAGAAGTTTTTAATTAAAAAATTAAATATTTTTATTTTTATTAAAAATCTTAAGTAGTAGTTTTTTAACTAAACAATTTAGAAAAAATTAAATAAATTTTGTGTTAGTTTTGCTTTATAAAAGAAAAATTTTAATTGCAAACATAAGTATTCGCAGAAGTTAAGTTAAAAATATCTTAAAAACACACAGTAAATTATTGATTTGAATTATTTTAAATTTTCGATTTTATGTTTTGATTTACTCATTGTTTTTCAAAAATGTTTAACATTTTGTTAACATTAAAAATTTTAAACAATATTTTTGTAAACAAATTTCTGACAGTTTTTATGGTTACTTAAAGCACTTTAAAGAAACTTTATTTTTAGTTTTATTTGAAACAGATGTGACTAAAGCCAAAATCTTTTTGTTTATTTTACTATAAAAATATTGGATCAAAGAGCTACCCAAAATATCTATAAGTTACATGTCTATTTTAGTTTAGCTTATAAATATCCTTTCAAACATGATGGTATTACAACGGTGACCTTACTAGAGCAGCTGATTTTCATACCTTCTCTCTCTCTCTTCTCTTTTTGTTTACAAAATGTAAAAATTTAATAAGTTCTCTCTACTACATACATATACAATTATCGAATTTCATAAAAAAACAACAACCCAATAAATTCTTTTGAACTAAAGTCACATTTTTAAATTATACCATGTTTTTAACCTGATAAGATTTCTGACAAAAATCTAGAAAATTTAAGATTCTCTTCTCTAACAAAGAAGCAAATGTAAATAAATGATCTTAACATGTTTTTAGTTGCTTTATTCGGGCTCTATTTATTAGTACTGATTGGAGAGATGCACGAATATACTTGAACTTGTTGTATACTTGAGTATTTTAAAGGACAAACTCTTATTCTCTTCTATGAATGTCAATTCATCAACTATGTATTCGCTGTTACTTGATGAAACTTTATATTAAAGATTTCTTGTTGTATTTTCTATTTTTCTAAAAACAAAATTTAGTTGATGAAGTATGTATCAAAAACGTGCCACAAAAAAAAAAGTACATTTTGTGCCAACAGGTATTGGCACAAGAACTTGTTGTAGTTTTTATTTATAGTATTTTTTATTTACGTTCAATTTCTATGGTATTTCTTTTGTACAGAGTTTAAAGTTGTTGTTATTTGACAAACTACGGTTTAGTTATCTTCCGTATTCTCACACTGCGAGCGAATACAACTTATCTGCTGCAAACCTCTTGATTATAACGAGATCTTGATTTTACGGCATTTTCGACTGGACTTCAAGGCATGTCAGTTTATAACAGCACTGGATATATATATTTATTTAAAACTTTGTCCGCAAAATAACATGTGGGTAGTAACAACACCAGAATTTGTTGTTTTAAAGGCAAAGAGCTGCCAACCCCGGTCTGGCAGGTTACGTGTCTTACCCTGCCTTTTGTTGCAACGAAGGCAGAGTTGAGAAACAGAAAAGAAATAGCCCACAGTGCAATGTGGAACTATAAAAAAAATGGTAAAACAACTCAAATTTTTTTGGACTAAGTCTAAGAGTAGGTAGATCGTAAATTTAAGAAAAAACTTCAACCTGCAAGCACACCTTCATCGTTTTGGTTTCGTGGAGAATAACGATTGCAGAACATGTAGGAAGGACTACAATTTGATGGAGCATTTCCTTTGTCACTACCCTCAATTGCGCCGATAAGACTCCGATATTTTAGATCGGACCTGACCCTAAAAATAGTTAGGGTGGGTGATCGCAACACTTTGTTAGTGCAAACTGCGAGTACTTCTCAACAATTCTTTTTTTATTTCAATATACCTAGGCTGGTCACTTGATTTGGTATATGCCCTGAAAGACTTAAGGCCTCTCTAAGTGCCCTACTTTTGACTTACTGTTTCCAAGCCTTAGATCTTAAGCAGTTGCCTGTTTTTGTTTGTGTGTGGTCAGCAGTTAAACGCATTAAAGTTATTCCGCATTAAGATAAGGTCATTTAAGCAGGTGTTAATGTTAATATTTTCATGTGCCATGTGCCATGGCTTAACAGATTATGCTTTAATGTAATACTGGTAATTAGTTAAGCAAATATCTCCATCCTACACGTTTTCTCGCTATTATTTTTGCATCTTTAAAAGAAAGGCAGTTTTGTTCCAAGTCTTGGTTGCCCAAGGCATCTTGAGCCCTGAGGATTTTGCTGCAGTTCTGCTCTAAAGATGCTTTTTCGGTTTTTTTCTGCATTTTCTACATTTTTTTTCTTTGGTATTGGTTGTACGCAGCTTAACCCTTATGGGCCAAGAATGTCCTGCCCCCAATTGAGCCTGTGGTTTACATTCTTTTCTGCTCCAAAATTCGTTGCCAATGTTTTTCCAAGAAGCAGAAGTTTCAACTAATTGGCCTTGTATCTGACCAAATCTAGCGTTGTTACTTCTTATGGCTTTGATTTTCCTGGTACTGATCTCCAGGTCAATATTGCTCGCAAATCTCTCCAGATCCTCTAAATAAGCTTGGATGTTGAATATATTGTACCAGAGTTCAAAATCTTTTTACATAAGTCAGATGATTCAAACCATTTTTTGTGGTATACTTTTTGTTTTTAAGACCGCTTACCCCAAAACCTATAGTCACCTTGGTTATACAGACACATCTTGTATCTAGTGCTGCTGGGAGAAAAAAGTGGTGCTATCTCCAGGTTGCGTTGAACTGCCCTGGTGACATTTTAGAGCTTGTGCCTGGTAACACGGCAATCAGTAACCAGCCATCGGTACTAAATATTGGTGATGTCCTTTCGATGGCCACGTTTGTGGTAACCTGAACTTCCATTCAAGGGGTCGCAGAAAACAATTTAAGTCTACCTGATTTTGAGCCCGGTAAGATAGCTTCGGGTCGGTAGCTTGTTAAAGCATTTCTAGGTGATGTTGCCAAATCAGCATTTACTAATGGTAGTGAAAGCGGTATTTTCAAAATTAAATGGAATTTGGGTAACCGTACTTTAAGGAACTGTCGTCTATAAACCTAATTTTACACATGGACGGTCATCTCTGTCAGTCAGGGATCTAGGTAGCCCGAGCTCTTTAGCAAGGTGCCTTTTTTTACCCAATGTCGTAACAAGTAGAAAAACTGCAGCATGTGGGTGTTCTTGCCAAACGGCATGCGAGCGACTTTTGGACGCAAAAGTTTTTGATACGTGACTTGACCAACGTCAAGTACTTAAGTAAGCATGAAAGGTACTGACAGTTTTAGTGATTATAGTTTTTTTGTGCAACGTCATAGTTTTCTATTTTGCTTTATATTCTCCTCTATATAAGGACCTCTAGTATCTTTTATATGGTACCATGCAGAATACACATCTTCCAGTTACAAGTTTCCAATCTGTAATCTTTTTCAACTGGAGGTAGTTTCTATTCTTTTCAGAAAGTGATTAAGGTCGGTAAGGACTGTAATCCCAATGTCATTGTATACCATACCCGCCTTAAAAGATTTTTGTGCTTCCATGGCTTTATCCATATTTTAAAATGATTGAAAGCGGTTCCTAACACTAGTCACAAACCCTTCTATAGTAATGCATCATTGAGCAAATTAATGACGCATTATTTTAGAAGGGTAACTTATCAAAAAACCACTTCTTTTTCGGTTGCATCCGTCTCTGATAAAATTTAAAAAAAAAAACCTCAAATATCTTGCAGCAATATGCTGTCTAAATGACCAAATATTTATCATTTGTTTCAACAATTTGTTTTGTTCGCCAAAGTTTTTCAAATCGTTAATTGTTCTATTATTTAGCGATTCAAGCAAAAAATTCTTTGTTTCGCAATATTGCAATATTTTTCTGACACATTTAATACAATTTTTCAAGAATTTACTATTTTTGCTTAAACCAAATGCAGCCAACAGTTGGCACAATTGTGTATGTGTCCGCGTAACTGTGCTCAAGAGTTACAAATTGCTTTTTTTATAACTATTTGCTGGTGTGTTTAGGGACTTTTTAATAAAATGTCAAATTTCAGATGTTATTTTTAACCAAATCCAAACCAAATAAAAAAAACAAAGTATTTCATTGGAAAGACCATGAAAAAGCAAATATAAACAAAATAAACATATAATGTTCAATCATTTATCTTTGTCTATGAGAGCTTAACAACAACAACTACAGGAAAACAGCAAAATAAAAAAATAAAGAAATAAAAATATATAAAAAAACAAGATTATTTTTATTCTAATAAAAGTTGTCTAAGTTAACTGGCGTAACAGATGTTGCCACAAACTAGAATCACACACAGATACTTTTTGTTTTTCTATGTATTTGTAATTGCAACAACCACAATACACAACATAAAAACAAATGAAAGAATATAACAAAACTATCAAATCTAGAAAAACAAAAAAAAAATAAAGAGAAGAAAGCTTATAAACAAATTGTATTGGAAAAGAGGATAAATATTTATACAGTCAGTTGTAGACTGATGAAATGGCTGTTCTTTTACTACAAGTTGCTTTATGTATATATACCAATACATACGTATTTATCTATGTATAGACTCAAACAAATACTTAAATTTATTGCGTACAAGACACACACAAATACTCTAAGAGAGAAGGAAATTAATGACAGTAAGTTTACAAAACGGAAACGGATATTAAAGCCAACCCAACCAGCAATAACATTATACAGTTTCTTTTATACTAAAAACCATTACCACCACTACATAAACAACAACATCCAACGCATGAATGAATATACAGACATACAGTTACAGCAGGCTGTAATAGTGTTTTCCTTTGTCATTGTCTCCATAAATTGCGGTTGTTTCAATCAATAAATTATATTGACAAATGCTAAGTTGTTTTAAAAGGTTTAAAAGGTTTTCGGTTTTCCAAACAAAAAACAAATACAATTGATATAATTGTTTGAATTTAAGAAAAATCTAATTTTCTTAGATTGTGAAAAGGACACATTTAAGTAACGTTAAGGGTATTTTAAACGTAATTTAAAACATTGGAAAAGCATTCCTTTTTGAATTTTTTTTCATTTTACTTTAGGATGTGTTGGCTAATATAAGCTTCAAGCCAACAACCAATCTAGCATGAAAAACGGAGAAGAAAGTTAAGAGTCTAAACTATAATTATGCAGCATAACTTCCAAGGATCACATTGCAGCAACTTATGAACTTGATGCTATAGGGTATAAATAAAGTAACTGTAAAGAAAAAAACTACTAATAAAGTCCATTGGAAGTCACATACTAAGGCCTTATACTCCAGAGCTGCAGAATGGCGTAACGCCAGCTGCAAACTTTTTAAAAGCTATGAATACTTTATTCCAAAATTGAAATCAATTTATATTTTTTAAACATCCCTTTAAAGAATTCGGAAGCCTTGAAATATTTCAATCTCTATGTGTTTCAAATTTTTAGGCCCCTGGTTACGCTTAATATCAAATCGCAAAACTCCACCAATTTTTCTTATCATTTTATGCATTTCAAAATAATTAATTTTTTTTAGTTACATTTATATAAACTGGAGGGGTGTCTCATAAAGGCATTCAGTCTGATAAGACATTTTCATTAAGCCTCATTGAATTCACAAAATTTGAGTGTAATTTAAGAAGAAATAAAAAAAGTAATTTCCGTTTTATTGCAAACAAATTTAAACAACTTTTTGTACTTTTTTTTAATAAACGTGTTATATTGAAAGGCCAAATATTTGTACATACACCGAAGGAGCCGTAAAGGTATTGTGGATCCCTAATGTTACCAGACAAGAAGAAACGATAACCAGTTTAACTAATTTAATGTGCAATGAAATGCAGGGTGATCCAGACTCTCTTGGCAGATGTCAGCAGCCTCTTGTCTTACCAACCCCAGACCTTTTTTTTCAGGTTTTGAAACAAATACGACTCTAGACGGTTTGCTTTAGGGTGCAAAGCCGGTAACACAGAATATGCATAAGTCTCTTCATCTCCCGGTATACTTCAAAACCTGCAATCATAGCTGGCCAACCATGCTGATCATTTGACATCAGCCCCCGTTAAACGATGACCTATTATCATCCCCAAAAGAAGTCTTATAGTCTTAATTCGCGAAATCAGAAGAAACCTCGTCATATTCGGGTAATAAGATTTCCATTTTTTTAATGTGTTCGAACTTTGTTTAAATACACCGATCTTTAATTTTTGTTTAAGATGTTCATCACTATTTTGACAAAGATTACGAGCTTCATGATAATGAACACATTTAACCGGTCGTATTCATGTTCATGACATACATAATTGCTGTGTTTGTCGGTACTTGTCGGCAATAAACACAAACGATTTAAACATAGAAAATAAAGCAAACGTCTTCAAACACAGTTTTTCTCTGTTTATGCAGCAGTCTAATATTTACCCAGATCTTAATTGCTCTGAACCGTACCGCAGAGTTTTGTTTTTACTTAAAAACTGTAGAAAAGCAAGAACGTTCCCGTTTCCATAGAAAAATTGACCCCTTATGCCATTTTATTTCCTTTAATACTTCTGCGTCCACCAATCCAATAGTTGTGCACTTGTCACACGACACAGAATCTACCAATGGATTCCTTGCGGCCCTGAGTAACTAAGGAGTAGCTAAGGTTTACAAAGATTGTTTTATTCGCCGCATGACTTTTAATTAATATGGTCCCCTTAAAACTCTCAGTCTGAGAGGAATCTCTCTGATACCCAGTTTTTGGCAGAAGAACGCAGATTCGAAAGATACCCTCCCCCAAAAGGCAAAAGGAAGAGAGAAAGCATCCTTTTAAGCCAAACATTTTTCATTTTATTTTTTTTTTAATTTAAAAGTTTACATGTGTTAGCATTTCATATTTTAAAATAGATATGTATATTAACATGTGTTTACATCTATGGCAAACAAAAAAAAAAAAACAACAAATAAAAGTTTTTGTTTTTGATGTTATTAAAAGTCCTAAGGGAATTTAGAGTAAAAACCCTTAAATCAAAATGCAAAATTAAATATTTTTCTTGACGAAAATAAAGTTAAGTACAAAATTTAATTTTAAAAATAAAGTAAACAAGTGAAAATTAATAATATAAATTAATATTAAGGCATAGAGAACAGGAAAATATTTGTAGGTTTTTATTAAATTTCTTTTCTACTTTAAAGAATATATTTTCTCGAACGGAAAGAGCATTTAGAGATCAGAAATGCAATATTTATTTGTTAGCATTAAGGGCAGTATGAGTTTAAAATATTATTAAATAAAAAAAATTCCCTTCTTCCACCAACTTCGACAGAATATGGTAGAAACTATAACTTTTCTAAAAGTTAACAGGCAGCAATTCGTAACAAGCTTTACTTTGTAGGGGAACATTGTAAAATCTTACTGAAATTCGTCGCAACGAACTTCTGATGTCTAACTATTGTGCATCGTCGACTAGCTAATGGCTGTAGATTAATTCATGCACATTGCGCTGGAGTAATAGGCCCGTCTTTCAAAAGACCTAGCCATGGGTAAATATCCATCGCTATTTAACTGCGACACCACGTAACCCAAGTGGAAAAATAATGAACGCAATTGTTACCACATAACTTTTACTTTACGCAATGAGACGTGCTCCTCAATCCTTATTAACGACCATATGGTGCTCAACAATTGGAGACGAAATACCTTGGCATTCATCTGGTTCGTCGCCTTACGTGGAAGTCACATAAAGATGCGAAGTTGGCGCACATGAACCTTAAAGCTACACATATTCATTGGCTAATCGGCAGAAACTCTGTGCTTCGTCTTGGCTGTAAACTCTACATATCCGCTCGCTTGAAGTATCTTGCAAGTTGCAACATAGTCAACATTCATCTGCAAAGAAGGGATACTATTGCGCTAAGACAAAACTATTCAAAATAATTAAGTTTACTATTAGAACTTAAATTTTAGTCTGGTACTGTCTGGACCAATATTAATTACTTAGCTTTAAGATTTAAATACTTATTGTTAGTTCACACTAGCAAACCTTCAATAATAAAAAGATGCGAAAAAAGCGTATGTGCCAATGAATGTGTTAGAAGGAATGTGGGGGGGAGGGGACTCGAATATGTATTTTCTCGTAAAGCCAAGCGGCCTTAAGGGCCCTTGCGGCTTATGATATTAAATCCTCACTGTTAAAGAGATGCGTGGACATTCTCAATAGGCTCGGTACGCGCAATGACGAAACGCTGATATGGAGTTCGGATCATGGTGATCATGTGTGCAATTAACGTGCCGACCGTTTCGTTAACTGCAGGTCAAACCGAATTCTGTTTGGCCCGTAACCGTTTTGCTGTGTTTCTCGCGGCTACTTTCATTGGAAGTTAGCTGCTCTAAGGGAGGCTAAATTTGCTGCCTACTGGAGTGGGAGTCCAGGGACAGCGATAGGCCAAAGAATTCCTGACTATATCTAAGACTTCTGTCTTTTAATAGGATCTAAGGGTCCTCACCGGTTTACTAACTGGTCACTGTAATCTCAGATACCACCTGCACAACATCGGCATGGCCGAAACGTCAACCTGTCGTTTCTGCTGTATTGAGGATGAGACCTCAGAGCACGTGCTCTGCGAATGTCCTACGCTCTGCGGCAAGAGACTGAACTTTTTTGGTGGCAGTTTTGCTATACCAAGGGGGATTTGAAATTCATCGCTGCGCAAGTTATTAGGCTTTATACACAGCTCTACCAGAACAGTGACAGTCATTTGACCGGTCATATGACCGACACAGATGACTGGTATTTCGGTCATTATTTTCTATCATTTTCTTAAGGGCGATGCGAAAAAAATAACCGAAACTTCGTGTACCTGTGATCCTGCACCTTCAGAAATGATAGAAATATTGGTCACAAATGACCGAGAAAAATGTTTTAGTGTTAGTTTCGGACACAAATTTCTTGTAGGGAGCCTAGGCTTGTAGGCGATTCAAGTGGCTGGACCAGATACCTATTCTCGGCAGTGGCCAATAATGTTTGAACAGATAGATTGAACCATCTGTCCCTCTGAATAAATAAAGCAAAATCACCTCAAAGTAATACTTTTTTAATATTTTCGGTTTAAAAACAAAATTTCTGGATCAGATGGGTAGGCTTACAAAAAGACTAGTATGAAGGCCATATAGGATTCGTCACAGACAAATAAAGCGCTCATACTTGCTTCTTCACTTGCTTTTTATATGTTTATGTAGAAAAATTTCCATAAAATCTAATTCATTCAATCAAGCGAAAAAGTGAAATTTCACTTGGGTTTAATTTTTTACTAAAAACCAAACAGACAACTTCCCCTGAACCAATGGCAGGGGGCTTTTCAAGCCAAAACTAAAATAAATTTCTAATTTGACATTTTCCTGATGTTTTTTTATCATCAACATGAAGATTAATGTTGACTCTCAATTTACTTTATAGTATTTGTGCAAGTCACCAGCACACACACAGACAATAAGTAAATAACAGCAGTAGTCGTATGAGTGGATGTAAACTTTTTTCTTTATTAATTTCTTATTGTCTTTTGCAAATAATTGCTTAAACAGATACGTGCATGACATTAGTTTTAGTTAGTCCTCCCCACACTTGTATCATTTCTATGTCTGTATATATGAGTTTTTAGAGTCATTATTCTACTTGATTTCTTTATTTCAATATCAATTGTTTACGGTGTGAATTAGTGTTAATTCATCTTTAGTATTTGTTTAAATTTTCTTTTTAGTTTTTGCCATTTCTTTTATAATTTTCTTTTGTTTACTGCCAGACGTGAAGGGAATAAGTTATGTTTTACCATTTGTGTTTTTAAGACAAAAATTTGGTCTTTAATGGTATTAATCAATATGCGAATGACATGAATGTGTTAATGGCAAAAGGAGGAGGAGTGCAAGTAAGAATAATGATTGATGTGGCGAAAAAGGGAAAAAAATAAATGAAAAGTTGTTTAAAAGCTTAACTTCTTGGCTTTAAAGGTATAGTCGTATTAAAGTAAGGCAGTTCCTTTTATAATTATTAAATTTTTTTAGCCATTTATAACCTCTTTTAAGCATTAGTTCTTTAACACCGCCTATGGCCTCTTGTTATGGATAAATTTAATTCACTCGAAAATTTTTAAGCCTTTTAACCAACCAAATTTCCCCCCAAATCTAACAAATTACACGCCAAATTCACTTAACTTTTGAACAAACAAAACATTAGACAAAATAAAATCAATATTTTTACAATTATTTTGCAATTTTCTGCAAATCAAAAATCGCTTTTAATCTTGCAATTATTTAGAAATAAACTACTTTTGCTACAAAACTACTAAAAGTACTTTGTTAAATTAAACTTTAAACAATGATAAACTATCTAGAGATTGCAGTTAAAGAAGCAAAAAGCTAAAAAAGGTGCGGTCTCCACCAAACATTTGTTATGCTTCTTTAGATCGTTAAACTTACTCCTACCATGACGTGGCTTAAATCGACAGCATAAAGGGAATTTGTTTGTTCACTTAAAAGTTAAACAAAAATCTGGGAAATGCACTGAAATTATTTTACACAAACAATGTTTAGCACTAAAAAAACGTACAAAAATTGAAGGAATACAAAGTTTAAAAGTAAATAAAAGTGATAAAGAGAGAAAAAGTATAAAAAAACTAAGTGAATGAATAAACAAAATGTTTAACCTCTACAGGCAATAGGGGCCCATAGGGCAATATCTATTAGTAGTTTTAAAAGAGATCAGTAACATCACTTTGTTGCAAAAAAACAACTGACCATTTTGTTTAAAAAATTTTTAATGAAATTTTAACAAGAACTTTGGCAAAAGCACAGACGTTAGACAGGGCCGTAAAATACCAAAGTATAAAGGATACAGCTTACCTTTGTCTCTCTGTGTTGTTTTGAGTGTTCTGAATGTATTTAAAATATTTGGAACTTCAAGGTGGATTTTCTGTTGCGATCATTAAAGCATTATCGTGTTAAGGTCTGCGCGCATGCGAATAACCTGCTTACATATTATGGTTAGGGGAAAACCATATGCTAAACATAAACTCTATAGTAAGGAGGTCATGCGTTTCATGAGAGATTGTGGATCTCAAGAAGTACAGTCTCAATGGACACACACGTGAAAATGTTTCCGAAAGGCATATAGCCACAGGGACGTTATCCGCTTATTCGGTCTAGCAATCTAACTCTCAGATATGCTACTCAGGACAAATATTTTGGAAAAACGATGAATGAGAGAATAGATTTTTTGCTTTTGCCTTTTAAGTGAGGGGCAAGTTGGAGTTCATTGTAGGAAAGGTTAGATGCATTCTGAGAAGTAAAAGAGACCTCAGCAGACGTGATCTATGGTACGATATTTTAGTGTGCTACGAAGCAGGGTTTTATCATGTCCATGCATGCCCGTATTATAGTTTAGTTAGGAGGAGACCTGCAGATTGGGCGCGTGTTGACTAAGATGTCATAAGTGGTTTAAACTGTTGTTTTTCATGATCGTGATTTAGATAACAGATTTCGGAGGATGATTGGGAATATGCTAGGTAGGGTTCATTTGCTAGCCTAGAACTAAGGAGGCAAAGCATTTGACCTAATGGAGCTTTTTGCGCTGGCTATCTGCCGTCATCCTAACACCTGGCACTGTATGGAGTTCAACTGGTGGTACCTATGGCTACAAGCATAACCAGAGACGGTTGTCAGAAGCGTCGGGTCTAGCCTAACAGCAAGGCGCTTTTGATGAGGGGCAACGTGATTGTGGTGGTTTGAGCCAAAATTGAGGGAAGAGCTTCTGCTAGGTGTGAAGTTCCATTGCAACGGGGTGCCATGAACCATAGATCGAAAAAAAAATTAGATATAATCCGAAGCGAAAAAATGCATACCCAAAATAATGTCTTCAAAGCTGTCAACTTGGCAAAATAACACCCGCAGTGGCACACATTCCATTCATCTGCATTAAGAGCACTGTGGAGTCAAGCTATTACAACAACTTAATAATTAAAATAGGTCCGAAGAGAGAGGACGTCTAGGCCATACTTTTTATCAGCCGCTTTCTGCTTTCACCAGGTATCAAATAGGTAATTTTAGTACATCTGAAAGGCTAGCTAACGTGGTTAATAATCCTTTCTTCCGTCATGATTAGAGTGGGAGGTGTTAGTTAAAGGGAAATTCCCTTTTTTCATAAACACATAAAAACTTTTTTCGTAAGGACAGATCAACATCATTGGCTGCTTTGGCTAAATCCAGTTTTAAAGGGTCGATTGTAATACCCGTAAACACTTGTTTTAGATGTTTGTTTGCAGCAACTCTAGAAAAAGCGAAAGTGCGAGCAATCACGGAACATCTTCGCTGGCTCAAGGCCCACGCAGGTGCAACAGATGTTAAAATTTATGCTGATAGCCATTGGGTAAACTAAAACAAATACGCCTACAGCATAAAATAATCTAAGACAGTCCGGCAATGCAAGAGCTAAATTATTATTACCCGGCCAATTACGCATTAAACGGGTGCCTGGATATAACAGGGCAGTTGGAAAAGAACAGGCGATCAATAAAATAATTTAAGCTGGAAAACAGCAGGCGGCTGACGAAAGAGGGGAAAAATTCACCAAAAGGCATTCTGGAACGATAAAAAAGATAAACCTCTGGTGCAACTCAAATATAGACAAGACTAAGGAAATCAAGAAACTGAGAAAACCTTAATAAGAAAAGGTGTTAAGTCTGCTGACCGGTTGCTCATATCTACAAGCCCGCTTCGAATCTGAGCTTAAAGCTTGATGTTTAATGTCTGACGTTATAGCAGAACTATCTCACTTGTGAGACAAGAAATAGAGAACTCTTAAATTAGGAAACCTCAATATTTTTGAAAGTTTTCCCCCTGACAACAATTTTTGATTGCTTAAATTTATGTCCAGTCGGTCAGAAATTGTTTTGGCCACACATTTGCCCCCATAGATATATATAAGGTTACTTTACTAAGGTGAAAGATTTGTTAATATAGAATATAAGAATCCCTTTCGGTTGCTGCCACTTTAAGACTATTCCAGTGCCAAGCAGTGTGTTAGTTCTCTGCATTCTTAAGAAGTAATAAGATTTTCTTTTTGCCCACAGGTTATACTTAACACCGAAGTGTCTTAGAAGAAATAATTTAGACCTTCACTGAAAAAATTATTAGGGTAAAATCAACTGGAAATCTATTTAAAATAACTGGATATTCATTTAAAAACCGTCCAACAAGATATTCATTAAAATTAACAAAATATTTCATTTAAATTAGACATCAAAAAATTAACTTACATATTCGTTTAAAATTAACTAGATTTTCTGTCATTTACAGCAAAACAAAAAGTATCAAAAAAAATTAACAAACTTAAATATTACCAAAAAATAACTGACAAAAATAACTTTAACTGAAAATCAGTTTTTTTGTTTAGGTGAAGCTTTGAATAACCCTTCAAATCAGTTAAAAAAATATTGTATTCAAATTTAACTGTTTTTTCATTTAAAAACAACTTTACGGAATACTTCCTAAATAACTTACAGTCAGTTACTGTAATAATTTTTTGAGTGTTCAGGTACTTTTTAATGGTTAAATTGCTTCTCCCACACTTCTGCACACTTTCAATACTACCCGCTAAACACGCACAAAATCATCACCAACCATCTATCTGCAACATACTTGCAAAGCATGATGGGAAATCGACCAAATCATGTTCAAAACATATTTGGATCACCTTCTTTTTGTTGGTGGCAAATAGTACAACAAAAAAAAAACAATGAAAAAAGTGCAACGCATTCTCTGTAATGTGTTACGCTTTGAAAATGTGGTAAAAACGAAGAACAGAAGACTTTAACAGAAAATGTCATTAAAATTGCTCTTCATAAATCACCCGGAAAAAAACGTCATGTTGCAACATAACCTCATTTCACGGTCCATGAAGGTTTACATTAATACATTCTTTCGCACACACAACTGTATTATACAGGAATCCTTCTTTTTTCTTTGCTAAACTTTTATCAAGCAAAACTAGTAAAGAGTTAACAAAAAAATGGCAATAAGTAAGCGAGTGAATAAGTAACTAACTGCAACAACATGTTTGGCTTATGGGGGTTTTGGCCAGTGTGCCAGACTGTCTGCCTGACTCAATGGACTAAATAAGAATGCGTCTTGTATTAGGTTCGATATTTTATTTGCAATTTTCATTTTTTGCTGTTATGTTGAGAAAACTTTACTTACTGCTCTTGAACTAAAATATGTTCACAACATTCAGTGCAACAAAAAAAGTTTAACAAAATAAAAAACATTTTTTTTTGCTTAAAATTTGAAAGTATTACAAAACGGAGATATTCGATTCCCTGTTAAAAGGAAAGCTAAAAATAACTTAAACCAATAAAATATTATCATTGGTAACATGTTGAGCTTTTGTTCTTGCAACTGAACTCATACACACATGTATTTTGCATCATTTAATTTGGGATTCATACTTCATATGTGAAACCATTTTAGTCTTTTTTTTTTCTTGTTCTTACAAAGCGATTTGTTTTAAATTTTGTTCTTTCTTTTTGTATTTTTGTTTTTTTTCTTTCAACGATTCTAAAAGTATGTGCCACATAACATGTGGCAAATGTACCATTGCAAAATGCCAAATGTTTGCAGTGGCAATTCCTGTATGCATCACTTGTACACATTTGTTACGGTAAATAATGTAGACAACATTGTTGTTTTACACCTTCTAGTGTTTGTGTTGTCAGTTTTTGTTTTTGTTGTTTTATTTGTGCATATTTCACATCCTTATCAAATGATTATTATCTGTATTATTGTTGTTCTTTTCCCCTTAATGTCTATGCAAGTATTTGCATTTTCTATTTTTTTTTTTTGTTTTCTATTGTGAAATTAATATTCATATTTAACATTGGGATTTTTCAAAAAAACATGCTCGTTTACGTATTTTATAGTCAGGAATCAACAGAATTTATTATTGAAGTTGTTTATTTAAGGATTTTCAATGTTCATTCAATTTTAGATGCATTAAGGAATTGAGCTCCTTATTTGAAAGCAATTGTGATATCGATAAGAATGCAATGCCTTAAGGTGAAAATACATATGTTTACGACTGTGACAAACATACATTAACTATTGTATAAAGTGTAAAAAGCTTTTGAATTATAAAAAGAATTAAAGGATTTGTGGAGATGAATTTAAAGAATTTTGGGTACTAAAAGGATAATTGTTTAAATGCAAGAAAAGTTAAAAGATTTTCTCGGGGCAGGCTGCGATGCAGGTAGTGGATAGCTAACGCTTTCCAGGTAGGGATGGTAGAAAAAAAATTAAGTACCTCGCGCAAACTAACCCAACAAAAGCTTTGCTTACTTTGTTATTTAGCATGTAATAACGGAGACGAAGCAACACTGGTTCCTTTTTAGCCTAATAACAAATTATTTTTGCTTATTTTTATTATTTTTCTGCCGAGAATATCGCCACTGTTGGCGAGGATGTCGACCTGCCGCCCGAAACATCGACCAGACGTCGTGCATCGCAATTAGCAATCAGCCGGTCGTCCCTAAGGCGAATTTTGGCCAAAGACCGGCGCGTGCTCCCGTACAAAGCCCAGTCCGTGCATCAGATGCTGCCTGTCGACCACCAAACGCATGTAACCTACGCCCAAGCCATCGTCAATCTCAAAGCCAAAGTGACCGTTTTTCGACCTTAATCATATTATTTCCCTCTGAGCGGAAACGTAAACAGGCAAAACTATAGCTACTGGGGCACCGAAAATTTTAATACAAATTTAAGGATTTAAAAACAAAAAGGTTGTACAAAATTTATTTCGAATTTGCATGTGGAAATTTCAGTTGTAACGGGTGTGACAAGTTCACTCACATTTTTGCTTATAACTAAAACAGTTCTAAATTTAAATTTAAAAAAGGCTATGATTTTTAAGGACTGTATGTTTTTAACCGATCAGTAGTAAAAAGACGCTGAAAGAACATAATTCGTGCTCACAGTGACGAGCGTGACCTAACAATTTTTGAGAATCCTGTCTTCAAAATCGAGTTGTGTAAAATATTTTTGAGGGTGGGCTTAATTCGAATAATTGTTTTTGTAGTTCAAAGTGTTTTCAGTCGTAAAAGACACATATTTTCTACTAAAAGAAAAACCATAAAAAAAGTGACGGGTGTGACATTTGTTTTAAAACGTAAAAAAGAAGAGCCGATTATTCAGCAATTGATAACCTAAAGCTCTTGAGAAATAAACTAAATTATAAATTCGACCAATTTTTTTTTTTTAAGAAAAAAAGTTGTTCCCCATTTTGGGCAGTTGAACCTTGAATTGACCATATACATATATGTAACTATGTACCTTCAAATGTACATAGTTACTAACACCTTCACCAAAAGGTCATATTTATGTTATTATGACCTCATTCTTTTGTAACCGTTGGAAAATGAGATCCTCCTATACAAATTCAAAAAGATTTTACTGGGAAGAACTACGGAGACCGACAAGTGTGGTAAAATTCCATCATCGTTTTGGAGGCATGTTTGGCAGTGGAATCGAATGTTGTAATTCAAGCAGTAGCCAAGCATACTAAGACCATAACAAGAAAAAAAAACTACGGAATAATTTAATGGTGACATTTGAGATGAAAATACGGACTTGACTAGGAATTCGAAATGTTAGATCTCTTCTGAAAACATGAAAATTAAATCAAGTATGAAAAGAATGCATGTTACACGGCAAAGAAATACTGGTATAAGGTAAAGCCAAACTTCGCCATTTAGTGCTCGAAAAACTCGTTTTTTTAAATGAGAGCCAGGGAAGTCTTTTTAACAGACAAACTTAGGGCAAATACTATGTTAGAGTGAAAACCCATTCAGAACACATAGGTTAGATTAGGTTAGGTAGGACAGGCAGCCGTTGAAGGAAAGGATGCAGCCAACTTGGGTCCGCTTAATTCAGTCCCTTTGTGTTACCTGGAGAGGCAGATAGAACAGGTTGAGATAAAAGAAAAGAAGAAATTTAGAAAATGATGAGAAAGAAAGAAAAATAACAGAAAAACGCAGCAGACTTACCAGGGTCTCTGGTAGGAATCGAACCCACAACACCCAAACTAGTAGACTCGTGTACTTACCACTGATCTACCGGGACACCCTTCAGACCACAAAATAAAAGCGCAGTTCTGTACCCCTAATTATACAAGTAATGCACGCACAGAATTTTCCGAGCTTCTCATTAAACAAGGCTTTTACTGTGTTATCAAATGTCTGTAGAAGCAACATTGGTATCCTTTAAGGATACTTTAATGGGCAAGTCGGCCATAACAAGACAATTACTCAAAATGTTATAAGTGACCACGATCGAATTCACCGAATGACAGAAAACGCAAAGTTGCTACCCAAAATTGGCGAAACTCGCAGTCTTCTGATCGGTGGCACAATTTTGCCACAGAAGAAGTTAATAAAATAACCTGGATTTTATCAAGCCACCGCACTTATAACAAAGTTTATCATATCCTCAAAAGCAGAAAGTTGAACTCACTACTGAATGTACAAGGAGCAGGGATTCTATCATCACAGGAATTCACCATTTCATCATCCCAGCCGAACACTTTAAGATCGCAGCAATTAGGCAGTGGAATTTCAACATCTCCTAAAAAAAAGGTCGCCACATTGTATGTTAACTCCTAGAATTTGATGGAACGCTTTCAAAGACATAGTTCTATCATCGACCACGGATAGCATTAGTTTTCCTACCACCGATCGAAAGCCATAGACTTTCGAAGAAACATGTAGTCTCATACTGCAAAGGAAGGGCACTAGGACAACCATATGCTGGGCTAAATCTCTTGCAATTCAAAGAAAAAGAAACGCATTGACAAAATAACAACAGATGCATAAAAATAAAGCAAATCAAGCAAGCTTTCCGAAGATGAAATTTGGTCTCTGGTTAAGGAAAAAGAAAAAATGGAAAAATTTCTATACCAATATTCTCCCTGACTTTATATCATTCATTTAACCGGGGTTCCACTGTATTGTCTTCGGTTGATTAACGTGCTTTGAAATGGATTTTTAATAACATCTAGAACTAATTTGAAAAAGAATTTAAATTATATTCCATTTTAAATTAACCAAGGCTACGGTTAGATGTGTCATTAATTTGCCCAAAAAAACGTGACCACTATTTTCGCTTAAACCAGTTTTTTTTCAAACAAACGTGATGCCATAAACGAAAAAATAATAAATTGGTGTTTTTGCAATGTAAAAAATGTATATGCCAAAAAATAAAGTTTAAAAATAAAATTTTTAATGGTCACGCTTTTTGGTGCAAATTGTTTGACTAATGTGACCATCCACAGCTTAAGAATAATAATTTTTCAAAAAGCCTAATTTTTAACAAATTTAAATTATGTTTATTCGTTTAATATAATAATAATTTATTTAACAACTTTTATTATTTTGTAAAGATTATTTCATAAAAAAAGAAAACGACTTTTATTACACGACTTTAATATTTATTATTACTTTGTTTAACGACTGTTTTGCTTTCATTTAAATAAATAAAGTAATTTTTTCCTGCTTACTGATGAGCGGCTGACAAGTCATAAACAAGCCTCTTCAAAGAAAACCTTAAATATTTAATAAAAAAAATAATTTTTTTATAAGAAATCTCCCCCCTGCTTTTGCAAATAAAATATGAAAAGAAAAGCAAAACCAAAAAAAATGGTTTCACTGCAATATGGCGCATATTTGCACTTTATTTTTAGGGGCATTTCTTTTATTCTATTTTTTCTAGGAAAAATATAAAAAGACTTAACAGTCATTTTTTTAACGATTTTTGTTGATATTAAAATCACGTAGACCAAACAGCACGTACTAAAAGAACAACCTAACATACCTAAGTACATTCATTTTTTTGAGGATTTAAAGAACTCTGAAAAAAAATTTTGGTATTGTAGCAGAAATAATAAATTCCATAATACAAGTACAAATATAAATGAAATGGATTTGAAATTTGCGTGATGGATATAAGATTTATAAAGAAAGTAACATTTTTAGATTTTAGAAGAATTTTCATAAAGGGTTAACTTCAAACTTACTGACAAAAGACATCACAAAGGATTTCAGTTACGTACCTAAAACGAAAATAAAACAAAATACAAAAATTAGCAATATTGTAGAATATTTTTAATAAAAAATTCTTTAAATTTAAGGCAAAATTGTAAGCTAGAAAAAATCTTATTTCAACTTAGCAGCTGAATCTAATTTTTTATTTTAATGATTAAGATTATAATAATGATGATGATGATGTCGTTTCCATCCATATTTAGACCCATCAAAATTCAAAGCACTTTTCATTTGTTTTTATTTCTTTTGGAATAAAAAGACCATGAAAAAGTTTTTCTTGTTATTAAAAACCATGAAAACTGTTCGCTTAATGGAAAATGTCAGTTTTATAATGTTGTTAACATTTCAATTTGATTCTTAAGAGCTTTTCCTCCTGTTTTTATTGCAGTTTTATTGAAGTCCGTTTGATGGGGGAGAAATGTGGGAGTTGCAGTAATAAAACTGCAAATATGTATTACATTTGCCAGTTTTTTTACTTTTTTTTAAATTGTTTGCGTAACATTAAACAACAAATTTTATTATTATTTCATTATGGTTTTATGTTGTTTTTTTTCATTCTTAATATATTTCACACATCACATAATGCATTTTGATGATGTTACTTTTTAGAAAAGTAAAGACTCTTAATATATTTATGATGTCCTTGTAAGCATGTTAAAAAGTATAAAGTGTGGAGGAACATAAATTTAAAAAATACTTACTCCAACTCTAAACCAAGATTTGCAGTAAGCAAGTACTTGACAAAAAAAGAAAAGGACCTCGATCATTTACAGCAATTTTGGAAAACACGAGAGCTTTGGTTCTGTTAGATCTAGATACATACAACGTTCTAAAAAGTTTTATATACAATTTCATTATTTTAGAAGTCCAAAGGGAATCCTTTGTTTTCAAAGTAGTACTTTAAGTAAGGTTAGGTCGAAAGAAAACCTTTAAAAAGCCAAATGGCTGCATTCAATTCACTTCAAATCGAAATTGAAAAATTCTTATTAGAACTTGATCGAACTAGTTAAATTTCGCTTCGAATTAAATGCAGCGATTTGGACTCTGAAATCTTGTAGAACACACTCTCAGACCAGTGATTGTGTTGTTATCCACTTTACCCAATGGAAGGTATATGATGGAGATGTTGAATGATAGGGGAAGCTCTCAGAAAACGATGGTGCGAACGAAACCACTATACGTTTCCCATTGAGCTTCTCAGGTGAGCTACAACTGGTATCACATCAGATATAAAACATAAAGCTCTGATCTGTGCCACAGCTGGGCAGTGGAAATGCTTTAAAGATTCGATGTCTTTCCTGCACACTTTGCAGCCGCTTGTCTTTGTTACCTCCATTTTTCGGCAGTTTAACCAAAAACTATGTTTCTTGGACGGGAATGTCACTGCCATGACAAAAATGGTCGAAAGAGTTATTATACTAAGGATAGATATTTTATTTCCTGTAAAATGGGACAAAAATCCTGGTTTAATTAAACCGGCATAGCTCCAGTTGAGTCCATGGAGGAAGCATTCAATGGTACTAGCAGGAAATATGACACTGATTTACTACGCAAGCATGCGTGTGCTCAAGTACTTAAACGTGAAAAAGCTCGATTCGAGCAGAATCTACGTGCAAAGGTTCTTGCTGTTTAACTCCTTATGTTCTGGGCACGAAAATCTAATGCGGAAAAAAAATCTCTATTTAAAAAGATCTTGGGGGTCTCTCAAGAGGATCCTCCTAATTCCAAACTGTTTCAGTGTTCTGCAGTACCTTGTGAGAAAACTTTTGGCAACATTTTAACCCGGTCTTCATTACGATAAAAGGCTTTGAATTCCACAATACAACTGCCTGCTTTTTTTACCCTAATCAGTAGATTATTTATGAATCTCTTGCTGATAGCCCTGCACTGCCAATGTTCACACATTCTTAAAACATACTAGTCCACATCTTAACTAATCAATAATACTTGCCTTGCATTGCAACACTGTAAAAAATTCGGTTAACCCGGACATAGTTGCTATTTTTGGCTGTTCGCACAAATTTTAACGTCTGTTGGCTCTGCGCGTCCTCTAATCCAAAAAAAATATTCCATGATTGTTCAGACCTGTGCAGCCTCGTTCTCCCCTTCCCCCCTCTAGGGCTAACCATTAAGCAAAACGTTCCATCCTTTCTTCCTTCCTTCCTTCCTTCCTTCCTTCCTTCCTTCCTTCCTTCCTTCCTTCCTGCCTTCCTTCCTTTCTCTCTTTCTTACTTCCTTCCTGCTGCAGAGTTAAATCTAACCAGGGCTTTCGGTCTGGGATCAGTACGGTTCATACAACTTAGACTTTCTCCTAAGGTATCCGATCGAAGAACTAAACTTTTTCCGGATAACGCTTCAATCTATTGAAAGTGCGTTGCCTTATTTTGTGTATTGTTGTGTGTTTTTTCGAACATCAGCCGTTTCACCTATTCAAAGGCTTATTCCTTTATAATCATAATTTTTTGGCTCATGTTTGAAACCACAAACCATAATATATTTTTCGTTAATATTTTGCCAAAGTTTTGTCAACAACAATTTGCAACAAATAGTAAAATAAACATCTTCAATGACGATAGAATAGCAACTCAATTTTCCCCAACACCAAATACAAAAAGTAAATTTTTGTATCAAAATGATGTTGATAAAATTGACAACCACGTTGAAAGGATGACTACAATGATGACAAGTAATTTCTAGACAAATACAAGAGATGATACTTTCTGATATTTTTTTTCTTAATGAAACAAATTTAATGCAGCAGCTGTATAGAGAAAATAGAAAAGAAAAACAAACTAAAACTTTTCGAACAAGACACTTCAAGTTCAAGTATTTAAAAGTGTATTTTGAAACTTGAATGCGCTTGATTGGTGGTGGTGGTGGTAAAGCTGATGCTTCTGTTACTTTTTGTTAAGCCACCACAATGATGCACAAGTGTAAAATTTTCTATTCAAGTGGGGAAAAATTGTCAATTTGTATTATGATAGCAAAAATATATCACCAGCAACCAGATAAGTAAGTTTGTGTTGCAGATAAGCTAAAGGATAAATAAATAATGGATGTATGTGCGGCAAGTTTGTCCAACAAATTGGTTTAAATAATATTATTGGAAGATTAAAAAACAAAAAAAAAAACACGGTATTTCTTGTTATTGGTGTTAAGGTGGCTGGTTTATTTTCAAAAAAAAAAAGTTATTTTAAATTTTTTTTTTTTTGGATGTGATTCCAGCTTATTTAAATACTTGTCCACATATTTCAGGATTTCGCATTATACAAGTGGAACTTCTAGATCCTTGTGGATGTTGCTGTTTTTGATATACCAAGGAGCACCAGTTATCATTCTTAGAATTTTGTTTTGACGGCGTTTGATTTTTTCGATGTTAGAGGCGGAAGCAGTACCCCATACAATTACTCTTAGATGAAACCTTTGAAGTTAGATAATTTTATTGTGAGAACTTAAATTTTAGTCTGGTACTGACTGGACTAGTATGAACTACTTAGTTTTAAGATTTGACTACTTCTTGTTAGTTCGCTTAAGCGAAGATTCAATAATAAAAAAAATAAAAAAAGAATTTAAATTTAAAGAAAATACATTTAAGAATAAAAGAGGGTTTTAAGGCTTTATTATAGAATCATTTAGATTTTTCCACATTTTATATTCAAAACGTTTACAATTCCCAAGTTTAATTGTCAAGCAATTTTTATAGCCGCATTGGCACATGCCTGGACTTATAATTTAGCTTTTTTTATGGTCTTGCCAGTCATAAATCTTTTAACGGCTTCATAAATTTATATTTCGATTTAATGTACTTAAAACATTGTTAAGGAAACACTTTTATTTCACTTGTTTAAAACTCATTTGAAAATATTATGAAAATTTATTTGTGGCGCCTTCATGTCACTTATCATACAAACATTTTAATAAATCTTATCAAGTGTGGAAGGAATAAACTTGTGAACAAAGTGTAAATATGACAAATAGTTGGAAGATTATAGTTTTTTTTTTTAAATTGCGGTAGTTGCTGCAATGAAATACAGAAGAATTAAGAAACAGTAATCTTTCCCAATCCTATCGTGTGTCACAGCGCTACATATAACAATGTTATTTCCCGAAGTAGTTTTAAAAACAGGCGGATAAAAAGTTATTCTAGGCAAACACTTGAGAAGCAAAATCCTCATGAGGCTTCATTTAGTTCCAAAAAAGTCACTGAAGGCTTTTTCGCCTTTAACTCCGCAAATACTAACAGCATTACCATGAATGACAAACAATACAGGCCGATGATTTCGATATTTTTTATTCTGATATCCTTGTAAATCATTTTCAGAAAGAGTTATTTGAAGAAGACGGCGTTGAGCCAACCGTTTGATAGCCGACAAAGTGGATACGTTATATCTTAGATATACCCTAATAGATCAACTACGGCTGATAATTTAAAACCCAGCATTCGCCACACTTTTGACAAAATAAGAATCGTTATGCTCGCGAGAGGAATGCAAAATCGGACCAACGGTACAGAATCCTGCCTCTCGAAAATCCAGAAGCAGCATACTTTTGAACAACCTCAGGAAATATAAGAAACTTTCATCTCAATTTTATAGCATCGTCTCGTCAATTTAACATTTAGCGTATCAGCATAATGAAAATTTTGCACAAGAAATCTGAACAGCTCAGCAATGAGGGCACTAACAGAATAACAATTTTGCACAAATACGACGGCATTTTTTACAAAGAACGTCCATTGATGACCAATTACTTTGCTTTAGTATTTAAGTTCACGCCTTTTGAAAGTTTCAATCAAACAGAAAGAGAATTATTTAAGCCCTTTTCATTTACCGAATCTAAAATATTTTTCACAAAATGTATTAAATTCCAATAAATTTTTACAAAAATTCCAATATTTTTACATCAGAATTTTTTTTTTAATTTCTTACAATTTTATTGAAACTTTTTTTATTTTAAATTTAAATATTTATTATAATAATTTAACAAGCTTTAACTATAAAACCTGCGAACTCGTAAGTCTTGTAATTAAAACTGTCATAATAAAAACCAAATTAAACAGTTTTTTTACAAAGTTATCAAAACCACCAGCAGCAGCA
Source organism: Melanophora roralis (assembly GCA_963583895.1). NCBI lineage: Eukaryota > Metazoa > Arthropoda > Insecta > Diptera > Rhinophoridae > Melanophora > Melanophora roralis. Next base: position 97,796,570 of record OY757188.1, on the reverse strand, counting down.
ATAAACAAATATAATATTTAATTGTCAGTTAATATTGACATTTCTTTTCACAAAAGAAATCTCTATAACATAACAACGAACACAGTAATAATAAGGAATTTTTTAAGCATGTCACGATTCATAAAAAAAATATTATTGTAAATGTAAAAAAAAACATTTTAAAGTTTTATTTGCATTAGTTTGTGCATATTGTTACACAGAAAAAGAAGGCTCTTTTCTATAGTATTTAAGTAAGGTCTGGCAGCAAACACATGCATAAAGCCAGTTAAACCATCAGTCAGTTAGTCACCAGAATGCAAGCAACATTCACCATACAATTCAATTTTCACGTTTTGAGTTTTATATAAAAATGTCTAGACAGACATTAAACAGAAGAAAACTTTTTCTGCCTACAAGTTAACCAATAAAAAGGAAAGAAAAAAAATTTAGTTATTGTTGCTACTGTTTGTACTGCCGCTGTTGCTACTGTTATTGCTCACAGTTATTTAAGCGCCTACAGTTACAATCATTTCCTATTGCTTTTCCTGCATTGTTGCAATTTGTACGACACAAACATTGTATTTCGCTTTTTAAAGTGCAACTCAGTTGTCACAAAATTTTGATGAAACTCCAATATTGAATCATGGCAACTTTGTTATTATTCAAACTTGCTAAAGGGGGGAGTATTTAGGGGCATTTTTGAAAAATGAATTCGCCTCTTTTGAAAATGTATTTATTAAAAAATTGTTGCTGTTGCACAAACTTCATAACAAACTGTATTTGCTCGTTTTTATATTAAAAGTTGATAGCTATTGTTGTTTGCTTCTATTGTCAGGCCAAAGTGCTAAACATTTAGTATGAATGGCCAAATTTGTTAACAATTTGTCGAAAGTCCAGCGGAATATTGTGAAATGTCTATCTGAGAACCACATATGCCAATTTTGAGGATAGAATATGTCAATATCAAGATTTTATTGTTATTAAAATTAAATTATCTCGCACCATAATAATTGAAAAATGCGTTTGCTATTGGTACAAAAAAATAAAAAGACAAAATAATACCCCCAAATACTCTGAACGACTTAAACAGGTTAATTAAATAGTTCTATTTAAAGTCAAAGGTCAAGCCAAAACCACTCGTGCATAAAGAGGTGCATTAATAAAAATAGATAACAGACAGTTTTGGAAAATTTTGAAAAGAAATTGGATACATGCAGCATTTAAACCTTTTTTAAATATTTTTTTCTTCTCAGCAAAATATACATGAAATGTTTACCTATATTTAATTACACTTAAAGGACATTTTAAAAAATCCCGCATCAGGCAAATCAACAATAATTCTTCATTTAAAAACAATTGTTACAATAACAATTCATTAAAACATTAACCTAAGAGTTAATTAAATAAATTAAAAAACTTGTAAAAATTGTTGACATTATTTTCTGTTTGTTTACACTTAAAAGTACAACTTACACATATACAATTGTAATATTTGCACAAAAATTAAATTAAATACATAAATAAATAAAGAAGTAATTGTTTAAATATTTTTACAACAGTTGTCATTAATTGCAGGCATTTTTTATTTAATTTTTTTACATTTTTGCAATTTGTTAGTGAAAAATGTTTGTTATGTGTCAAACCTTTTAAACAATACGAATCTTTTTCGAATCTTTTACATTTGGGAGAAGAGTCTCTCCTTTCAAAGAGTTAAAGTTAAACGGTATGTGTTTACAATTTTATTATTTATGTAAATTAATTTTTTTTTGCTGTGTTAAATTGCCATTATGACAAAAACAACAGTTACAATAAATACATTATTGCAAGAGAAATACACACATACATATTTATATGCAATAAAATACTCGTATAGGCTCCCTATAAAAATATCGTTGTGAAAAATTGGGGGAAAGAGAAACTGTAAATAGCTATTTTGTTGCTGTTATGGAGTACTTGCTAAGTTAAAGATGGAGGAAGTAATTGGGTTGACAGTTGAAAAATCAAAATATGTGTGTATGTATCTATGTGTGTTACCGTGCTGTAAAACAATAAAAATTTACATAATTTACATGTGTATTACAAAATTGTCGTTCGCTCAAAATGAACGTGCATATATGTAAGTACATACGTACTTATTTACATATATTTAAAGCAATCTGTATGCAAATATTTTGTTGTATAAAATTGACTGCACTGACTGTTTATTAAAACAAATAGCGCAGGTAGCCCTGGAGATGACTTCAATTTGTTTTTTGTTCTGTATGTATTTAAACAAGGAAAAACTATAGAATGTGAATAATTGAATTCTTTGGTAGAACCAATTGTAATTTGTTGATCGATTGCTGGGATTTTTTTTTTATTTTTTCTTTGATACTTAAACTCCACAATCAAGTTTTTGGTCCTCTACCATCATACACAAGGCATTTTTAAAGGATAACATGATTTTCGGATAAAGGGCTAACATAAGACATCGTGCCAGTAGCGCACCGATCTTTGTTAAATATAGTGGGGTCATTTCTATAAAAATAGAGCTGTGCATTAAGTAACATTTCTCAAGTATCAATTATTCGCAGCTTATGATGTTAAAGGAGATTTCAAGAAATAGAGGAATTATATGGGACCTATAAACGTTTTTGAAATGATCACAATAAAACTCTATTTCGCAATTGTTTTTATAATTTTCTAACGATATGATCAATTTTTGCGAATATGAAGTTAAATTCAAGAAAGCTTTAGCGTTAAATGTTTATTTTATGATGGCATCTACATTAATGGGGGCTGTGTAAAATAATAGGACAAAAGCTACCATATTCTAAAAGCATGGTCCCTACACCGAGAACTTACTTTTGTACGATTTCAATATGCATCGCTTTAAAAATGCAACCTGCAATTCTCCCTTATGCACATGGACTTCCAGCCAGACGGACTACTTCTTAAAGCTTGAATACTTGACATTTTCTTAAAAATATTTATGTTTTATCAAAACTCAAAATTTATTTGAAGTATTAATTAAGGTTTTTTTAATTTGAACTTTTTGTTGTTTTAAGAAAAAGTTTAATCTCTAAAGCAATGTAAGTATGTATGTCCGTTTATCCTCCTGTTGAGTTTTACAAATAGGGATATTTATTTTTGCTTTATAAAATCTGCAAGATCGGTTCACTACGGACCGAAATAAAAGCAAAAACCTGAAATACCTAACTTACTTTTTTAAGACAAAATCCACGAACATATCTCAAAATATTGTGCAACTATATTTCGGTGTAGATTCTACACTTAGAGAACAAAATTTTTTAATAGGATTAAGGGAATTGTAGCCCTCATACAGAAGTACATTTTTCTTAAACCTTTGTTACACTTTGTCTCAAAAACTAAAACAGCTATAGACTTTAAATCGACTGCAAAATAATGTTACTGCAATGTCTACGCTATGAAAAAATATTCGGATGAGATCAGAGTAGTAGTAATACGAATACAACGGACCCTTTTTTATGAGATGTTTGATGTGCAATATCTCAGGAAATATAAAAGATATAAACCTTGTACTTGGTACAAAGTAATTGCTTGACAAAATCTCAATATAAAAAAGAATTGTTGACAAGAAGCAAATTTTTGATACTACATACATATTTCAAAAACTTTCGCAGCTATCGACTTTAGATCTACTTGAAAGTAATAGTACTGCAGTTGCTACACTTTGTGAAAAAACATTATTGGATAGGGGTAAGGGGAGGGGTAGACCCAATGGAAAAGAACAAGTTTTATGAAAGCTTCGATAGACTATGTTTTGGAAAATAGAAACTAATTTAAAGTTTACAAAAAAATTCGTTTTCTGAAAAAGTCTTTGATTAACTTTTAAATGGACAAAGAAGGTCGCCCAGTGCAGACTAATTAGAACACAGCTTTCGTTACAACGCTTCCAAAAAAAATTCACGGGAGTTAGATCGAGTCACCTCGACGGCCATGGGACCTCCTCAAAGCGACTGATAGATTTTCGGAGGAAATTTACCCAAAGCAAATTCATCAAAGCTCTGGCTGTGTGTGCAGTGGCCCCACCTGTTGAAACCCCGTGTGTAAAAAGTACGATGGATGAGCTCGCAGGTTTGATAAAAAGAATTCCGTAATAGTGCATCAATAATTTTTACCGTTGACATTCTTAAGAGTTTTCGAAAAAAATGGCCCAATTATCTCATGCGTGGATAAGGCACACCAAAAAGCTCCCCTGGGGAAATGCAATGGTTTTTGATGTTTATATCGGATTCTTGGAGACCAGAAATGGCAGATTTGCCTTTTGTTGTGGCCGTTTAAGTAAAACAGAGCCCCGTCGCTCCAAAAAATGGGATTTGCAGTGCAAAAACGCTTCAACATCGTTTCACACAAATTTTTGAGCGATTTAAATTTCAAAAGGATGGAACTTCAAATCTTTTTTTAAATTTTATATATAATCGCTCTTGAAAGTCCAAGTAAAGCTGCCGAATACTGAACTTTAAACAAAATTGTCGACGAGCAATTACGTAAAAATCCTTAAGCCTTAGTTAGCCGAGCGTTGCTGCAACCGTACTGTAATGTAACGTACTGTAAGCACGTTGGTGCAGTTATAGAATATTTAAAAACGTGACATATTTTTTTTATATTCATAAACAAAATAGCATTAGTAAAGGTAAATAAAGCAATTTTAATTTGCAGGAAAACTTTTATTTTTTTAATTTATAAATTAATTTAAAACGTATTTTATTTGACTTGTTTATTTTTGATTTTGGTATGATAAATAAACAGCTGTTAAAAAGACAGTGATGGGAATTAAAATTTTTCAAATGGGCTTTCGTTACGAAGAAAAAGTACCTAATGGCATTAGAGAATATTTTGTGTATATTTTTATGTATGTCTATAAATATTATTTAAATATAATAACCAAATTATAGTTTATTTAGTATATGTGTATACCCAATAATAGATTTCTATACAATTTAAATCCTTATATATTTCACAGTGATTATACACAATATATGTACTAAACGTATGCGCAAGACGCTTAAAAGTCTCCAGTTGTGCATTTTTTTGCAAGCGAAAATAATTATTATAGTGGTGATTATCTGTAAAGCAAGTATAGCGAAAAAAGACAAAAACAAAACTGAAAAAAGCATAATATAAAGTTTAATAATAGACAATATTATCAAGTGTACAATGAAAATACCTAAATCTTCATAGTTCACAAAACAACATTTCAAAAATGCGTGAAATGAAATAAAAAAAAAAGAAACACACAAAGTACTAAACGTTCTTTTATTTTTCTTTCGCATATAAAAGTATATAAAAAAAGTACCATGAAATGAGCAAAAATACCCTCAAATCATAAAACAAACAAGTAGCCCATCACTGGCTTACAAATGTCACGCAACAACGTAAGGAAATTCTATTTTATACAGAATGGTACGTTGCGGTTACAGTACGTTTTTTTTCGCTAAGCTTTTGCATTGCTTCTCATAAGCCAAAAACCAACAGCTGATACATTACATTACGGTTGCGCTCGGCTAATCCAGCCTTTACTCTTAAAAAATGTCTCCACAGCGAACGCACGATGCTCACTCGACCACTGCGACATCGTGATTGACAAATTCGCACAATCCATAATTCCAACGACGCCACCCTCCCTCCGCACCGTTTTTCTTTTTGAAAAAATCGTATTTAAAAATATATATTTGCCACCAGACACCCTGTATTAATTGGACATTTTATTATGATAAAAAAAATAACAAAAACTTGTTTATGAAAATCAGTGAAACACATTTTTTTTACAATCGAACACAAACATTCACATGCATATCCTTGACTTACTGAGAGTAGGTAGTTTGTCATAATCTTTTTTTTGGAATAAAAAATTATATATGAAAATTGTCATAGTTACATGCATTTAGTAAAATTTTTTCATAATGAAAAATAATTTAATTTTATTTGCAATTTGTTAAAAAATTTTTTTGTTAAACATTTGACATGTGTTTTTTCGGCATTTTTTATGTTGTAACCAAATTGCTACTTTTGCGCATGAATTTACATTTTTAAAATTTATGTATTTTAATCTAAAGTTAGATTTGTTGAGTTTTTGAATGGCTCTTTGGAACACACACCAAGTACACACATATGTATGTCTGTATGAAAACAGCGTCAGTCTAAAAAAACAGTTTAGTTAGTCTCGACATTAATTGACAGGTACTACATATTTTTATGACAAAAAAATAATTTATTATACCTACATGTGTTCTGTGTTTTAATATAAAAAGCACAATTTGATTGATTTAATTAAAAAAATAATTAAAAATATTTTAATGCTTGTCGGCACTAAAGCTTAATTTATTTACAGCCTCAAAGAAAAAAAAATACTTTAAAACACATATGCTATAATATTGCAGACTATACATGGTTCAAAGTTTATACGTCTGACAAAAAAAATGTTGAAGATAACTCACAAAAATGGTGTTTAACCTAAAAAGCAGACAAATTTGTAAAGATTAAGTAAACATCAGTGCTTTTTCATTCACTACTTACTCAACTTATAAACCTATTGAAGTGCTAAAGTCTTTATTGAAACTTTAATGGTTGAGCAAAGGATTATTTCCTTTTTCAATCTTTGATCTAACTGGTTATCTTAATATTTATAAGAAATATATTGATGAATCCCTTTTTAATGGCACTACGCTTCAACGCCTAAGGTTTCTTTCCTTAAAAAAACCATTCCATAAACGTTTACTTTTAAAAGGACTCGTTGATGTTTAAAAAAAGGATTTCGTTTTGGTATCCTAAAGACAAACTCATAACACACATAATGCGGTTGCGGAAGGCAACCCCACAATTGAGTATTTAAAATATAAGGAAAAAATGTAACTTAAATGGTAGAATAAAATAAAATATTTTGGCACAATGATGTAGTACATCAAAAAAAAAAAAAACGCTGATAAAAAAACACCGCACATCTGGATTATTTATACGACGAAAATTAAAATTAAAAGCTTTTGGAAAACCACATAAGAGGGCAGAATGGTAAAAGAATTTAGGAGAATATTCTAGTTACATGAGTATTTGATCAGTTTTCGACTTTTTTTCCAATCAATCCGGCCGTTTGGTAGTAATGTGGCTTGAATATTATTTTAACCAAATTGAAGGCGGTAAAACGCACGAGCAAATGACCATCGAGCACAAACGATTTCTGGAAACAAAGTTACCAAATTGATTTTATTATGAAACAAGTGTTAAGAACGCTATATGACACTATATATAAGGAGTGATCCTAGATTATTGACAGTTGGCATCGAGTATTTTATTGACTGAAGAAAAATTAGAATGACATCAAAATTGGCTACGCCCGCCCCCCTCCTATGCACCAAATCAATCTTTTTGTAACTAATTTTTTTCTTTTAGGCGCAAAAGTCTTGAAATGCAGTAGAAGTGAATCCTGTGATTCGATATTCATTGACATCATCCACCTCCCATAGAATAGGAGCAGGGGAAGGGATAGCTCCCATACAAATGAACAATTTTTATAAAATTTTCGAACCACTATATCTCGAAAACTACAACAGCTATCGACTTTAAATGTTTAATATAAATTAATTGGGCAATAAGACCATTTTGGAAAAGGGCAGGGGAAGGTGTAGCTCCTATACAAATGAACAATTTTAATGAAATTTTTGATACGCTCCATCCCGGAAAGTATAACAGCTATCGACATCAAATATTCTACAAGAAGTAATTGGACAATAAGGCTTACATTTTGGAAAAAAGCTATTTCGATAAGATCAAAGGAAGGTAGCCCCCATATACATATATGAAAAATTTTTTCAAATTTTCAATACTCTATATCTGGGAAACTATAACTGCTATCGACTTAAAATGTTCTACTGGAAATAATGGTCAAATAATTCATACATTTTGGAAAAAAATAGTTTAATAATAAAAAAAAACGTACTTCTTTACAAACTCGGAAAACGACTGTAATGCCCAATACACATTCGACGAATTTATCGTTCGTCCAAATTGTGTATCTTTCATAAGGCACAGTCCAGCATCACAAATTTTTATTTAAATTGCTTTAATAATAAACACGAAATATACTCCTCAAATGAAAATATCCCATAAGAAATGCTTTTCTTCTTATTAATAGAGGCAGCTTTAAGCTCCCTAAGCATTAACCTCAAGTACTAACATCACATGTAGTTGTATGTTGTTACACATGACTTATCCTCTTACTGACTTTTTCCAAAATACATTTCTTTTTGCCACTTTGCAATTTTGTTAAGTAAAATAGCGATGAGTATGTGTCATAAGGACTAATGTTTGTTTTCTGTTATTATTATTTTGTCTTCTTTTTTTTTTGTAATAAAAAAATTTTTGATGACAGCTTTTACCACCACAAACATTAGATTTTGACATAATATTTGTTTTTTATTACTCTTTTAATGACGAAATAGTTCTTTCTGGCATTATTTCCTATTAGTTTTAGTTGTATGTGAAACTATGTACAAGAATAAGGGTGACTTTATATCCTTTTGCTTCAAATATGTTTAAGTGATTTTTAACTTAAGGAATTTTCTTAAATATATTAATGAGGTTGGCGTTAAAGGACATAACGGCAAATAATATTTTAGTTAAAAGAACAATTTTTTTTTGTTAAAAAAGTCAATAACTATGATTGCTATTGAGGGCTATTCCAAACGAGCAATGATAATGATGACGCTGTTGATGTGTGTTTTGTGTCGCTTTTGTGTGGATTCTTTTTTAATCAAATTATTATTTATGTCCCAGACATGACAGGAAGTAAATGATGAATTTTTCATTTGGCTTAGACTTATTTTGCGGATACGAAACGTGTTTGGAATACTTATGCTTATTGGTTTGTAAAAATGTCTACAAATGTGGGATACACTAGGGAAGACATTTTATTAAATAGAGTTTTTAAAAGGACCCCCCACCCCCATTAAAAAGCTTTTGACAAATTTTTTCTGTATAAAACAATTTTAAGGAACTTCAGTTTTTTTAAAAAGCTTTAACAAAATTGAATTTATGTTTTAAATATATTGCATAAGGCAACCATGATTGATTTGTTGTTTTAATACAGGGTGTCTGTTGGCAAATTTATACCTTAAAATACGATTATTTCAAAAAGTAATGAGCGGTGCGGAGGGGGGGTTGGCGCCGTTGTGCGAAATTGTCAGCCACAATGTCGCAAAGGTCGAGTGAGCATTGCGTGTTCTCTGTGGAGACATTTTTCAAGAGTAATGATGCTTACGTAATTGCTCGTCGACAATTTTGTTTAAAGTTCCGTTTTCGGCAAAAACATGATGCACCGAGTGTAAAATTAATTCCTTTGTGTAAGTTTAAAAATATATATCTCCTACCAGACACCCTGTACTAATAATCCAGTTTATAAGCATCTTAAATAGAAAACTAGCGATAATAGGTATATCTCTAGTTTTCCATAAAGAAAGTTTTTTATAATTTAAAATAAAATTTAATTTCAGATTAACAGGAATAAGGTAGTCAAATTTAGCTATCTATAGCCGCGTCTATTTATGAAGGTTTTTATTGAAAAAACATATTTAAAAAGCTTATCGTCAGTAGACTGGATAATATTAATTTAAAATAAATCGCAAAAGTAGTTCAAAAGTTATATCAACATTAATTTTTTTGTAGATACAAGCTGTCACACACGTATGATTTACTACTTATGTATACGCAAGTCGTATATATGATGGGCATCAAGCAAATATTTTAAAGATTTTGTCAGACCACTGCAAATCCAAAGAATTTTTTTTAATTTAACGTCGAATTCTTAAACGAAATTCTCATGTAAATTTAGTATTGAAGCCTTTTTTAAATCTAAATTTTTTTTGGATACGACTCTAAGAGACATATGTTTGGCAGTAATTTCCGTTTACAAGTAAAAACTTTTGGACTTTGTAGAAAGCCCATAAAAAGTTAACTGTTTGAATTACGTCATATCTCATAATTAATAGTTTTCTTAAACCGATTCAAATTTAAAAAATTAATTTTTCTTATATTTTCTCCTTTAATATAAAACTCCCGTTTAAAAACGAAAACAGTTTGATAAAATTTCTTTTGATTCGGATCAATTCTTTGCCAGAAAATTCCCACAGACAGACAATCGGACTTACATACATTTAAGCACCCTCTTTAACCAGTAGCAGTGGTGGTGAATTGTTCAAAAAAATTGTGTCTGCTCTATATGTATTTCAAAAAAAAAATTACAAATTAATGGAAACACTAAATAATATTAAAAATGTTGACCCTTTATAACTGAAATATGTTGAACTTAACTCACAACACTAGTGGGTAAAGAATAAAATTTCCAATTGACTGGCTAAGAAAATTTCAAAATTATGCGTTAGTACGTACGCATTGTACATTTATATCCAAAATTACATTTAAATATTTTTTTCTAAAAACAAACATTTTAATTTAAAATTGACTACATGTTTCTTTCTTTGTTTTTTCTTTAATATTTTCTTTTAACACACAACATTGTTGAACATGAATTCCTCAAATTGGCATTTATGTATGAAATTTGACGCAAAACAAATTAAATTTGTTCATTTAGGATTCATTCATTGAAGACATGTGCACATAGACTTATGTAAAAGCATACATATATACACATGTAACTTACTATGTTTTTATATAATGTAGTTGAAACAAGTATTCGTGCAATACTGAAAGCAAATAAAACTGGAAAATTTTAAAAGACAGATAAAAAATTAAACTGTTTGCTTGAATAATTATTAAATATTTGCATTAACATTTAATTTACATATGGGCAATTCCACAGAGATCGGCACGAAACCAACGAAAAGATTTTTTTATTTTATAAAAAATCTGTTAATTTACTTTAAGTTTTGTTCAATGATTTCCTCATTCGGATGGGTCGCCCTTATCTCAGCTTTCATTGCAACGAAGAGGTTTCAGCTTTCTCAGGTCAACTCCCAGCTCATTTTAGCTCGATTTTACATTACCGCGCAAAGTTTAGCAGTCCTTTACATACTAATAAAGAAACTTATCATTTGATAATATAGTTGTAATCATGCAAGAAAGTTTTTTTTTATTTTTACATGCAAAACTTCAAAATATATACAGGTTTCAAACTATGGTGTTGTTTACCCTACAACAGTGCTACCAAATTAGCGTGTTTTTTGTGTGCCTTTTTTCTGTGTAACAAGATGTTATGTTTGTGTTTTTATTACTGTTATTTTAAGAAAATACAGGGTGTCTGATATCAAGTGTGTATATATTTTTCAATACGATTTTTTAAAAAAGTAATAAATGGTGCGGAGTGAGGGTGGCGCCGATGGAATTATCGATTGTGCGGATTTATCAGCCACGATATCGCAGTGGTCGAGTGAGCATCGCGCATCCGCTTTGGAGACATTTTTTAAGAGTTATGATTCTTATGTAATTGCTAGACGGTATTCGGCGAATACGTGATGGACCGAGTGTAAATTTAATTCGTTTGAGGGTGCAGAGCTACCGCGAAACTGCTTTGGCTGTAAATATCCCACGGCCAGGGTCCAGTCGATTTACAAAAACTTCCGAAAACAATGAACTGGTTGAAAGCGATTTCACGTGCATTCCATGACTTTCAATGCAAAAAAGAGCAGCCACACTGGGACTTCCAATAGCAATTATTTATAAAATTTTAAAAAAGGACCTTTTAAATTTCAGATCCTTCAAGAACTGAAAGTGGAAGTGACTTTAATTTTCGCAAAAATTTTTGTGAAACGATGTTGGAGCGTTTTCCCAATGTAAATCCCATTTTTTGAAGCGACGAGACTCATTTTCACTTAAACGGCCACGTCAACAAAAAACCTGCTGTTGTTGGTATGCCGGAACCCGCAACCCTCGCTTAAAACATCAAAAACCATTGCCTTGCCCCAGGGTAGCTGTTTGGTGTGCCTTTTATCAACGCATGAGATAATTGGACCATTTTTTTTGAAAATTCTCGAGGCCAAGCGACGATTGTCAACGGTAAAAATTATTGACGCATGATTATATTATTTTTGCGAAACCTGTGAGCTCATTCATCGTTTTCTTTACAGACATGGTTTCAACAAGATGGGCGACTCCACCGCGCCAAAGCTTTGAAGAACTTGCTTCGGGAAAATTACCCCAAACAATGATCAGTCGCTTTAGAGACATCCAATGGCCACCGAGGTCGCCCTATCTAACTTCCATGGATTTTTTATGGAGGTACATCAAAGGGAGGGTTTATAATGACAATCCCTAATCTCTCGTGCTTTAGAGGAAAATATGCGTGTGGCGCAGAAAACAAAGCTCAGTTTTGAATAGTGTGTTTAACTTGACGGAAGACATCTGGATATCTGATATCTGAAAAATTAATTCCGCATTTCCATTCTATCGTTCAATGCTCTTAATAAAACTTTGTGCCAATTATTCAGTTTTTTATTTAAGTTTGAAAATATAAATCTGCCATCAGGCACCTTGTACCCATTCTTCTGACACTGCACTGAACAAGTTTTTGAATTGAAAATTCCTGTCTGGCGCGTGTTTAGCTAATCTATTTGATTAAAATAAAAATTAATCCAAAACTTATCCTTTAAAAGGGTTTAATTTTGAAGCCGAGAGCCAAGAGGAAACCAAATATGGAGAAATATTAAGGAAACTTTGTGGCGAAATTCAACAATTTAATGCAAATTTGTATGGAATTTTAAATTTTTTATGTAACGTTTACCCATACAAACATATTTGTGTTTTGGCGTTTCTAAGGCAAGACAAGGATATAAACTGCGTCAAAAAAAAAGGAAAATTTCATTTATTTACATTTTTATAAGTAATTTGTAACAGTTTGCATTCAATTTGCATATAAGGATGTTATTATTAGTGTTTTAAAAGGTTTTTTTTGAATATGAAAAAATTTTCTTGCTAAAAATTTATTCAAATATGTATGTCTGCATATGAAAAGATTTAACATAACTTTTTATGGATGTAAGTATGTTTGTTTCTATATTTTTATTAGAGTTTTTATTAACGTAAAATTATACTTTTTTCATAAATGTAAAGTTTTAAAAATTTGCAAGAATTTAATTTAATTTTTTTTTTACTAAAATTTGGTTTCATCCCCCATTAACATGAAATTTTATTACCCTTATAAAAAACAGTTTTTCCTCGTTATGTTTATGGATGTTTAACATATAGAAAAAAGAAAACATAAAATTTTATATCACAAAATGCAGTAGCAAGGATAATCGATTAAAATTTAATACATAAAAATTTTACATTATGCACATGTTAATTCTGTTTCAATGGTAAAAACTTTAGCCCCTTTAGATATATACATTGTCCACAGTTTGGCTCTATTTTTCCAGTCAATTTATACACCCACCAAAAAGAAATTTACTTTTTTGGTTACATTTTTGATATAAGAAGGCTAATAAATGTTAAGCAGAACATTTGGCTACGCCTACACGTGACTTTAACCTTTTCACTGACGGCAATAATGATCACATCAAGGTGACATTAAAAAGAAATTGTAACAGTTGACACATAAAATAAAAATTAAAATTTTACCCTTAAGTTGGTGATTTTTTTTATTTATTTATATTTTTTCGGAGGGTAATTTTGACACAATTATGAATTTTTGTGCAGAACACATGTCATTAATTCGGTTCGTTTTTTTTTACCACCATATGTTGATGAAAATTAAAAGTAATTTATCATGTTGTCCAACTTAGTTTTCGATTAGACTTTGACACTTTTATGTTACCCACATTAAACTGATCGATTTTTAAAATAAATTTGACAAACCCGTTTCGCTTTGCTTAAAGCACGTTTCAAATTTTTAAGCCTGGTGTTCAACTAAAACTTTGATAATGAAACATAAAGTAAATGTAATAAATCATTTTAACTTATAAAGCAGAAGCAGGGAGGTTTTAAAGTAATTACTTGAATGTCATCCAAAACTTTTTTAATATAAGTGAGTCAAATAGCTCTCTTGACTTAAAAAAAGGGGAAGAAAGTTTATTACTTAAAAATGCGGCATCCACATCAAATGACGTAGATATCCTTAGTACATGCGATATTTCTCTCATTACATTATGAGTGACTCATTCATCATTAAGCAGTCCAAACGCATAGAGCTAGACTTGAAACTAGGACTGCGGGTACCTTTTCCGATTTATCGTTACGGGAAAAAAATTGGCCAAGAAGGTAAAATCGGTAGGTTTTTAGGTGCGTTTTGTAAGTTTAAAACCAATAAAGAAAGAAAAGAAGTTCAAATAGCGTTCGACAGTTATCGAGAAAAATCAACAGGCTGCCAGTGCTTCTTTAAAACTTTGGATCGAAAGTAGCCCGGAAAAAGGGGAAAAATTATATTTCGATACTTTTTGGGTATCTTTTGTATCTCTAAAGCCAATAAAGGTATAAACATAATTTAAATCATGTTCGATAGGCTTTAAAAAAATGTGAATACGTCTGAGGTACTTTTTTTAAATTCTGGACCCTAAAGTTTATAGAAGTAATTATATTTGCATACTTTGTTTTGTCTTACAAACCAATAAAAATATGTATTAACATAATTTAAGGTTTCATCCTTTTTTCAAACTTGGGCTCTAAAAGATAAAAAAAAAGATTTAAACTTATTTTTGGTACCTTCTAGGTACTTTTTGTAAGTTCTTAGCCAATATAGATATAACATAATTCGAAATGCGTTTGGCTGGACTTTAAAAAAAAATAATGCATTTTGGGTAGTTTTTTTTTAATTTACACTATTTTTAGTCCAAAAACGGATAAACGTTAAATTTTTATACTCTAGAGGTACTTTTTTGGATTTTCTAAAATTATTATTTAGAAATATGAAAGAGTGCGCTATAGGCCCCGACTAAGGCCAAAAGTCAACAAAAGAGCACATTAAGTTGTAACTTTACATTTTAGGTACATTTTATATTAATTTTTTTTAGGTTATGTTTTGAAGAATTAAATTAATTTTTCACTAAAATAAAATTCACGCAATTTCTAAATTTCTTAAAATATTGGTTTTAATTTTTCTTTAACAGAAATGTTTCAACAAACATTTTATTTTAAGAAAAATTTTTTCTTTTTATATTTTTGCATTAGTGAATTATCAAATAAATTTATTTTTAACGATGAAGAAATACATATTTTAAAAGAAAATTTTTCTACCGATACTAGACGAGTGGAATACAATTTCGAAACCGGTTACGGATTTTAATCATCAGTACTCTTTCAACGGTAGTAGAATTTTGGCTGTAAACATGATCTATTTAACTCACATTTTATCGAGAAAGACAAACGGAATTTCTTTTTTGTAAGTCAAAGCGAAGCCTACCATTTGTCAAATATGTACATTATAGTTTTGTTTTAAAAAAATTTTAAATTTTATTTTTATTTAAAACTTATTTGGAAATACTGTCTTTCCGGCTGCCAAACACAAATTACATTTTTTACATTCCCATTACAAACGTTTAACACCCTTAATCGAATAAAACTTTGCGCGTTAAAAAAACTTTTGTCAAAAGCACATTTCCGAATTTAAGCCTTTTTCTTGTTTGCTTCACGCTGTTTGCGTGAATTAACATTTAAATCTTTAAATAATTTATCAATAAGTTTTGATTCCACAAAATTCAAATAAACTTTATATTTTATTTTAATTAAAGTTAAATGTGGAAAAGATAAAACTACAACAACCACTAAAAGAATACCAATAACAGAAGGAAATTTCGGAAACTGTCACATAATAATTTATTTCTAACCGAAACAACATTATTGTACGAGTTGTGACTTAATAAGTAACTAAATGAAAATAAATACTTTGATGTCGTGTTGCGCGTCGTGTTCGAAAAAGAAAAACAACCACCTTAAAGGTAAAGGAAAACATAAAGAGACGTGTTTCTAGAAATGTTAAGGTTGAAAAATTACTCGTAGAAGTAATAAAAAGTACTATTTATTAACTATCTGTAACAAAGCGTTGACTTGTATGGACTTTTATGTACCAATATAACTACATGCATACGAATGTATACATAAATTTAAATTTCGTTGAAATATTTTGATGTTGATTTGTATTTAAAAGCTACTCACGATGATGGGGCTTATTTCTAGAAATGAATTTTTTTTTTAATTTCGAGAGCCATTTCCACCTCCTACAGAAAACTAAGTGAGTTTTATTATGAACAAATTGCTGATGCATCATCATTTACCCTTACAATAAATTAAAAAATTCTAATGTGAACTATGGTTTTCTCTTTCAATATAAAAAATCTGGAAAATTCCCTAACAGCAGAAAGGTGGCCATTTTAATGTTTTTTTTTTAGCAGATTGCGGACTTTTGAAATTGGTTTGCGTGATTTTATTATTAAACGAAGAAGTACCTTTTTACAAGACACCCTTTTTTAGGATTAAGCAATGTCTATCTGTTGAAATCAGCTTTCTTAAACCAACTCATATTGTACGATTTGAATTCTGGTGTTAAACTACTAGAGATATCCCTGAGATTATTTAAAATAAGCAAGAGCGTCTCACCACGGACCTTCATATAAGCAAAAAGCTTAAGATAACCCAGTTTTTTAAGAAGAAATCTATGCATATATTCCTATACACCAATGTTGCCACACAACTTGGCAAGGACACTTGTTAAGACGGCAAGCTGAATGGGGGAACACAGTTTTTGGGGTACGAGCAGGGAAAGTGATAACCCCCTGCAATATCACGATATCTCATAAAATCTAACAACAAGGTAATTTTTGGTATGATGTCTACGTTTTGAAAAAAAAAATTATTTTGATAAAAGCAAGGGAATGGCAGCCTCGATACAAGCGGTCCAAATTTATAAAATTTTTAGTTCTCTTCTTACATATATCTCTGAAACGATTACAACTAAAGACCTCAAATCTGTTACAAACTAATTCTCGCTTGCTTTGTACATTTTGGAAACAAATTATGTGGGTAAGCGGAAGTGGAATAGTAGCCTCTTCGCCCTCCCTTCTACACACAAAAAACTATAAAAAAAATTTTTCAAACAAATTCTTGTTCAAAATAATTTATTTTTTTAGTCAATTTATTTAATAGTCTCTAATAATATTTTTATTTGATTTTTAAATCAAACAAAATTTTCGCCTAGACAAATAAAATATTTAACCAGCTCAGCAAAATTTTTTAACAGAAGCTAAAATTCTTGCAAAATTGTTTGTCTAAATTTACAACTTTCGTTGTAGGTCCTCAGCCAGACAAAATATTTACTGATTCTCTGAAATTTGTTACTGATTCTACAACTCAGTTTTTTCTGTGTAACAGGCAATTATATAAAATTTCTAAATGCCCTTTATCTTGAAAACTTTTATAGTAATCGACTTCAAACCTTCTACAAATAATAATAAATACATTTTGGAAAAAAATATTTGGGTAGCAGCAAGGAAAATTGCGACCTCTATACAAACGGACAATGTAATAAAATACTTAATGCGCTGCATATCGATAACTACTACAGCTATCGATCTGGTACAAAGTAATCTACCACCTGTCAAGATAGCCTCTTTTCTAAAAGTCACGTTTAATTGCATGGTGTAGGGAAGACTTGATCGACTATAATTTTCCTACTTCACATACATTATGGGGGTGCTATGCTTTTGTGCAGATGCTTGTAACGCCCTAAAATAATGATTTGAATATCGGTCAACTCAGAATCTCTTCTTAAGTGATTTAAGCGTGTCTGGGTGTCCATGTGTATTGTGATCTTAGTACCGGTCTTGTTATTAAAAATTTGTTTAAAAAATTTGGCTCAGTAAAATGGTTTTGTATTTGGAATAAGTCTTTTGAAACTGCTGATGATCGGCTCATTACTTCAGTTAGCTCACATACAAATGTTTTCCCGGAATAAGCATTCTGAGTTGTAACTGGCACGAATATTACTTTGTTGATACAAAATTTGGAATATACTTAGGATCTTAGGCCACCAACTATCGCACTAAATTTTAAAATTGTCAGTCCATAATTTACAATAGGTTTTATATAAGTCCCACTACCTTAAATAACCTCCCTGCAGGAAATGTGTGTCAATTGGTCGGAGTACTCGTCTTTTTACAGGTACAAAACATGAATTTGACAAAAGTTATTAGTCGTGATCAGTAAAAAGGGCACACATCAAGTAACTGGTTAAAAGGCGTAAAAGAAGTTCAGAAAAAAAGAAATACTGATCCCTACACATATACGTACATCTGTTTATACATACACACACACGTAAATACAAAATAGCTTAAACAGAATCGTAAACAATTAATGCAAAAGTTGCATATATGGGGTTGGCCTGTAACCCGTTCCGAAGTATTAGTTTTAAACCGATTGCGACCTTCAATGACAACGCAGTGTAAAAGTAACAGGTTCTCTTAATATAAAGTGGAAAAACTAGAACTAGTCCCTATCCTAAGGAAACGGTCACGTCAATAATCTTAGATCAGTCCTCTTCTCCGTAGGGCTTATACTGCATAAATTTTGTACATTTTCAGGTACCAAATATAAACTAACTTTTTTAATTTCTTTTGTTACTGTTGCTAACTATATGCTTTGATTTCCTAAAAACCGTCGAGATTCTTAGGATCCTTCAGCCCAAAAATTTTGGTAAACTTTTAAAAAAATTTTTTTAGTCATCCGTATCAGTTGCATATAGTTGGCTAAAAACAAATAAATTAAATAAAAAAAAATTTACAACAGAGAATTTTATGAATTTTCTTTTATTGAAAGCCGCTATGCGGCAAAGCAATGGTCCCACTAAACAATTTTTACATACATGGCGCGTGCCACATTGTGGTAATAACATTATTATTCGTATATTTTTTTTAATTTATGCATCAAAAGCATTTACGTATGTAGAAACACAATGATCGTTAAACCATTAAGCATTTATTGTTATGTTTACCCCTTTAGACAAATACTTCATATGTTTTAACTGTTTTAACCAATTTTAGAATTAAAGAAACCGCTAAAGGAATTATCAAGGGATCGAGGTGATATAATGAATAATTTTATTTCAAATAAAATGTTAAGAGGTGTGTCATTATTAAAATTATTATAAACACATATTTTGTGTTTTATTTATTAGGGAGGAATATTGAAGACACAATATGACGTAATATTTTTTAAAAAAGAAAAAAAATAATTTTTTGATGAATTCAGTAAATATTAAAGTTTTGGTTTTGTAACAAATTGCTAGCTGGGCAATTTAAATGCTAATAGACAGAATGGCTTTTAGCTTACCCAAAGTTATTGGTTATTATTTAGATAGAGAACACATTTTCAAACATACCTGCAAAGAAAAAAACATATTTCAAAATTATATATTAAAAAATTGCCCAAAAATTATTAAAAATTTTTTTATAAAATTCATTTAAAAGAACTATTAAATAAATATCCTCATTTAAAATTCACCTTTGCCTTTAATGTTTGCCCTTTTTTCAAATTGACTTTAAAATTTTCCTTTCAAATAAAAAAAAACTCACACAATCTTTATTATTTATAAGGGGCAATGAAACAAAAGAAACAAGGAAAAATCTTACAAAAAACTGCAGCATGTTTTTCAACATTAAAATTTTATAAAGAAAAGTTTGCAAAATATTAAGAATTTTATGTATGAATTTTCTTTTGTTTTTTTCTTCCGTTTTTACAGCAGCTGGTTTATTGTCACACAAGAAAAAATACTTCTTACGAAACAATTTTTCAACACTTTTGAAAAAAAATTATTTAAATTTTTTTGCAAGTTTAATTCTTTTTTTTTTTTTTTTTTTTTTTTTGCAAAAATAACTAAAAACAGAAGAAAGCTTTATGTTGTTTTTGCATTTTATTAACAAGGACCAAACTGACCCAAATTTGTTTAAAAGGCAAAAGAAAACGAATTTAGCCTAAATTTATGTAAATGCAAAATTTATGCAGATGATTTAATTTTCCTTAAAGAAAAATAAAATAAAAAGTAAACATTTTGCAAAAGTTTATGCATAGGTTTTACATAAGTTTTTACTTCTAGTAGGTAAAGGTATGGAAAAAAACTTTTTGAGAAAAATATTCTTAAGGCATGTAAAATGAAATTGCAAAAAAGAGTTAAAATAGTTTCGACCTAATTAGAGAGATGTTTAGCCCCTTACACCGCTTTAAAAAAAATCATGCAAATAATAAAGTTCAAATATTTTTCTTAAAAATGTATTTCTAGCCATAATTATACTCTTTAGATAGCAACAAGTGTATGTATTAGTTTAGCCTTAAGTAGATTACCCAAAAAATAGTTCTTTCACATCTTTTGTGCCTCCGAAAGTTTGATGGTGAAAGTAGAAAGACGATGTGGTAATTTTGGTCAGGGGAAAGTTAATTTTTGAACGGTCTAGAGCTACTGAAATTGGCGTTGTGTGCATTTTTTTCGGGCACCAAATGTGAGTCCTAGAAACACTAAACTTATTTTCTTCACCAGCAAGTTTAATATAGGAAGCCTAAAACGCAATGGAGTGGGGTTGAAATAAGTGTACTAAGTCTTTAAAAGCAAAGTATCATGGAAGAAGATTACACAGGACAGAGTTAAAAGGCACCTTAACGCAATCTATGAATCCTAAAAATCCTGCTTGCATCCATATGTACTAAACTGAATCTACCCAATTATTGTAATCCCCCTGCTGAAGTGTGGTTGCATTGTCTAATAGGGCGCTGCAAAAAAGGGCTGTTAAAGACAGCTCTACAAAGGTTAAAAGGTGTGCTTCATTGAACGCCACTTGAGCCATGAGAAGTACGCTTTAAGCGGCACTAAACGTTATTCTCCATACGGCACTTATCAAGTACTGGGTGATGGAAATGGCCGCAAGAAGCTAAGTCAGATTTAAAAAAAAAGGTTTCAAAAAATTTTTTAATACTGGCAACACTGAGGCATTATGGGAATTCAGTCCTAAAAATTTTAGAATAGGCTGTAGGTCTAAGACGAAATATATGATCACAGAAGCCAGTTTTGAGATTATTTGAATCCGACAGTCTGCATAACAGGTGTGCAGCTACTGACGGACATTAGATATTAGCACCGGAGTCAGGATCTTTATTATATGAGGGGAGTATTAGATTGCCCTACAAACTATCTGATAAGTGTTCGGTATTTCAGCCGGAGAGCCAAAGGATAGTGAGAACACTCTTTATATTGATTGTTAGGTGGCCCTTAAGTTCTTGAATTCTTATTTCGTCAAATCTGGGCTGGCAAGAAAATAAATTGGTGGTATTGTGAAAACCTTTAACGTCAGACTATGTGGGGTTCCTGGGAACTGCGGCATAGTTGGCAATAAAATTTCTGACAAACTATTTCTTAGCGGCTCAGCCTTTGTAATGACATATAAGGTGGAAGTTGCAAGAACACAATAGAGCAGCACTGTGGAAAGATCAGAACACGGTTGCTTACCAAGACAAATATTCAGTAGGAGTCCTAGGTTGGCTAGGGCTATATGACCGGCGCTGAGCTCAGCAAGTATTTTGTGGCTCATGATCTTGGGGAAAATGGGTTTAAGCTTCACCGCTAGGGTCAGAAGTTGACACTGCTCAGTTAGGGCTTGGAAGAGCAGATGGGAACGCGGCACTGGAGATTTTTGTAGGATGAGTGAAGATACAAAAAGTCGGAGAAGATTGAGTATTCCAGCTATCAATTTCCGAGATTGCAGAGCCTTAGGGTCAGGTTGTTGATTAAGAGATTCCACAAGAAACTATCGATGTTTCGCCGTGTAGACTGGTAAACATCATTGGTTGTATAATGGGAGTCAGGTGTCTGTAATGGTGGCAATTGAGAGGGAATTTTTACAAAAGTATTTGAAGTTTTTTGTCTTAGACTGTCTATTTCATTCTTGTTAGTTTTCCGCCTTTTTTGCTTCACCTAACGTCTTGTTTTTCTAATTTACTTCTTAATGTACAGCATATAGGACCATCTGAGTGAGGGTGTGATTCTATTCAGTGGTTGCCCCCATACAAACCGAGCATTGTTATAAAATATTTGTGAATACTTTTAAGCTCGATTTTAACCTGAAAGAAATTAGTTAGCGAGGAGCAAGGGCAGTGGCATCCGCCTTGCAAAAGAACCATCGATTAGTAGCGATTTTATTTACCTGTTTGAAGATAGATTTAGCACCATTCCTTCTTATGCTTCATGACGTTAACTAGCAATGAGCAATTAGTTTAAAGACGGCTTCGCTGCAGCGGCTATTTTTTAAACTATATTTTTTAATCCGCAGGTATTTTGTTTCCCTTGTCCAATCTTCTCCGAATCTTACGTCACTAGAGGTTTCCAGTGGAGGATCTTATTAGCCCAACACTTTTTTAAATGAGGATAAAGTGGTTTTGATTAAAATATTGGGCGAAGCACTTAGTTTAGACATATTTATGAACACATAAAATCAGAGTATTCTCCTAAAAGAATTAAATTATGAACGTATCCTTACTTACTGTTCTTTAACAGTATGCGGTTTTCGATCTTTTTTGCTTTAGTTTTTTTTTTTGTATTTTTTTTTTTTAATTTTCCAAAAATCCTCGCACCAAATTTACACAATAGTTTTTTTTAACTTCCCTTTTGCATGTAGCAGCTATTTTGATTCTTTTTAATTTACAAAGTTTTTTATCAAATAAGGTCCTTCTTGGTGCATACTTTTAAAATCAATCAATTTTCAATAACAATATCAACATTTGCGCAAATTTTTGTAACGCAACGACTTCTAACAGCCCAAAAACTGTCTATCCCAAAGTATAAAGGAAGCCAAAAGAAAAAAAATTTAATTGCGACACGTTAAAATCAGAATTTAGTTTGCGAAATTAATAACCCTTAAAATTGTAAAAAAAAAATCACGAAGAACGTATAAAAAATGATAATATTTACTTAAGGCAGTAAAAAAATCTATAATCATTTTTATTTCTCAATTCGTTTAACTAAAGTAGAAAAGACAACAAAAAACTACACAAAAAATAACACCCTTAAAAAAGGCAAGCTACTACTTACAACAAGTGGAAAAGGTTTGCAAGGATTACAGAAATTTAAAGCTCAGCAGGATTTCTTTGTTCTTTTGTGTGATTTTTTTCTTTGCACTTTTTTGGATTTAAAATCAAAGCCTATAAGTCCTAGTGCTGCCAATCTGAAATGTAACTATTATGGCTGATTTCACTGCAGCATAATTGACAACATCTGTCCTTATGCGTCTTGCAATATGAAAGAAAAACTTTCAATTTGTCTTCCCTTTGGAGCTTTTGTATAGAAAATTAATGTTTTTAGGAAAGTAAAAAACTAAACTGACAAACTGCATTTATGTTTATATTGATTTGTCTTGATTATATGGAATTTTTATTTGTTACTTTTTTCACTGTTTTCTTTTTGAGATTGTAAAAGTCAATAAAGAAAAGCACAAAAAAATCCTTTGTCCTTTTGTTTGCTGCGTTATTTATAAAATGGATTTTAGGATTTATTGAAAAAAAAAAATTGAAGACGCTAACATTTGTTGTCTTTTTTTTAAATTTTTATTTCATTATTATTATGTCATAGAGTTTGATTTTTCAAAACATTTGAGGCCTTCAGTTCTTATGCGTTATAAATTTAAAATCTTTGTTGGATTTTTACACATTTTGAAAGGGATTAGTACCCAGTGGCGAAGTATTCATTCATAAATGTAATAAATTGGATTTTGCCGGCATTAATGTTTTTTGACTTTTTTTTCTGGTTTGTAATTGGCATCGTAATGTTCTTTCCTTGACAATATGTACATTGCAAGAATTAAGGGAGGAAACACATTAGAATTTAAAAAGTAAAACGTTGTTTTGCAAAATGTTTTTAAAACTTGAAATTTTTGAAAAACTGCTAAATAATAGTTTAAGATATGATCACATTAGTCAACACTTGTCGTATTTAATTTTTTGTAAACCGTCCAAAACTAATTTTTCATGGCATCCAATTTGAGCCCAAGGATAACTGAATAAACTGGGAATAGACAATGGTATTGAAATATAATTTCATACTTGTATATACATAAATATTATTCAAACCCAAACTATCACATCCCCAACCATAACTTTCCACATATTTTCAAAACTCTCCATCACTAAAAAGCTTTAGAAAAATTTGTCTTTTCTTCCTATTGAACGATGTTATCAAACCGAACTTCTATATTAAAGTTTTTGTTTGCAAATGAAACATATCCTAAAGCTAAAAAATGTTCCAAATGACAGATGTTGTTGATGCTCTATCATTACAATTTAATGTTGTCTTAAAATCAGCAGTTAAATTTTTAAGAGCAACAACGTCATGCAAGTGCAAAGTTATGTAAAGAAATTTACCAGTAATCGAGTAATATCTACTGATATTGATATGAACATCACATGCAGATGACATGCAGCAGCAAAAAGTCACACTTCTACTTATAAACAGATAAATCTAGTTCATCGTTACATTATGAGGAGTAGCGCGCTTTGGAAAAGGGAGCTGGGGCATTAGGTTTTATATGATGAACGTTTTTTTTATGTTTCCTTTTAAGCAGCCATAGGCAACCTACACTTTTGCGTTTGCAATGGTATTTGTGCTGTTGGGGTTTTCTTCTTTGAACAACATCCAATAACACAACCTGCCTTTTTGAAGTCTTAAACAGGACTGATTAATGTTTTTTAAGACTCCACAATGTGTGTAAACACGCAGGAAAGTTAAGAGGAAATATAAGGGCGCGGCGCCCATTTTTGCCAATACCAGCCTTAAAGAAATTTCGTTACACACAAACAGTTTGACATGAAGATAATACATATTTAAGCACAAAAATTCGTTTGTAATAGAGGCCAGCTCAAGACGTCACTAAATAAGGCATCATCTTGAATTTTCAATTCATTTCATATACCTTACGTGTGCACACACAACAATAAGTGCTGTGCTGTATTGCTCGCCATCTCTTTTGTTTACTTAACTTAGATTAAATGAAAAAAATATTTACACTTAGGCACACTTAAGTATAAGTTAACAACAACGACACATCAATTCATTATGATCACACATTTCAATTTCAATTCATCTTGAAACTTTACTGTTGACGGGATGTTCCTGCTGTGATAGTTTTAAAAACAGGGGTTGATTTTTAATGTATAGCAATGTAGTTACGTATGAATTTTATTATGATTTGCCTGCTTGTATATATGTTTGTTTATGTATCTATTCAACATTGTTGTTGTTGACCACACATCATCACAGTCATTTTTTTTATCGACCACACATTATGACAGTATATAAGTTGAATTAACAACAGTGCATGACTACACTCTTTGTTCTTAACTACACTAAATTGCATCGCTCTACATTACAGCAATTTAACAGTTTAATCGCACAACAGCACAAGAATTAGAAAATCATCCGGGATTTAAATTAGCTTCAAATAGGACTTGATGCAGGCCTCTATTATGTAATTGGAATACATTTTTCTTGATATGATATTACCATTAGCAGTAGTAATAGCAACAACAACAACAATAACTAGTGCAGTAATTTTGAAATTTTATTAAAGAAAAGCAAACTAAAGCAGAGCCAAAAGATAAATGTGCAGAAATACTATGTGTGATATGTAGTATGAACGAAATTCAAAAAATTTTTTTGAAAGCAAAGACTTTTGCAACATGCAACATACAAATAATATGTGTGTAAAGAGAATGAAGTATGGAATGCTTACAACTAACAAAACTAGAATAAAACGACATTTTGATGAGAAATTGATGATGATTGAAGAGTTGTAGTTGTTGCATTTATATCGTTTTCCTTCAGTATTTTAACTTTAAAAAGACTTACATTTTCCTTTGTAGGAAAATAGAAAGTAAAATCGAGATTCTTAAAATTTTTTGTCAACACCTTAAAAATGAGCAGCATAAAAAGTAAAGGGTGTATTCAACAAAAATGTAAAAAAAACTTTAACAAACTTTTTATTAATGTTAATCAAGGATAAATTATAATTAGGACACTTCCAAATATTTTTTAGTGTTAACACCTAAAAAATAATTTTTAAGCATTTTATTAGAGAATCTTACTAATTTTATGTGCAATATGCAGACACGAAGTAATTGAATTTGTAAGAAATGTTACTCCTTTGCTTAAAAAAACTGTAGTACAAAAAGGAAAACAAAGATGGCAATTATTATTTTCCTACAACCCACATCATTACTGCTACGACCATTTGTAAACAATACTTTTAAATTGCACAATACTGTAAGATGAATATAGGGATACAAGAAAGTAACTTCAAATTACATTACATTTAATTCCTTTAAATTGCAGGAAAGAGTTTGAGCTTCTAGTTACTAAGTTAACGGCAAACTTAAGTACGTAAGAAAAAAATTTGTTCTACTTTTATTAGAATTAGAATACGGGAATTATATTCATATTTTAAATTGTTAAGACCGACCTTAGCCCACATACAATCCTGTGCTCTCTTATTCTATTTCCATTTATTATAAGGATAAGGCGAGCAGCTACTGGGTTAATCTTCAGGCTTAATGGTGTCAAAATCCCAAGTTACATCAGCTAATAAAACAAAGGCTCTCTTATTTTTCTATAAGGAAGACCTGAAAGTACTCACTAGAGTCTGCAATATCGGGTCAATGTAGGTAAATAAGTAGCCGCGTATGTCTGGCTACTGACACTTGTTCGAAGATGCAGGCGAGGTCGAGACGACAAAGCTTCTGCTCTGCCGAATCCCAGCATTTGCTTGAAGACGTCGAAAGCACTTTGGTAACTATTTCGTGGAACACTTTTTTGTCGGCAAAATCGAACTATGTTTTTAAAAGATGCTTAGTTACGTCAATAAGCCAACGGGTAGAACTTTAAACCATTTGTAGTTATTTTTCATAACAACCTACTCATTTTTTCGTAGAATACTTAATTCCTGTATTTTTTTCTTCTCTTTATGCTTTCAGGGAAATACATCAGTAGCCATTAACCATATCCATTTGTTCATGAACGAGCCTGTTACTGGTCGGATACCCAACTAACTGTCGTAGCTTGCTCTTTAGTGTTGACCACGGTTCGAACAAAAATAAAATCTACATATGTATGTACCCACTAAAAACACAAACAAATAACAAAACAACAAAAGGACAAAACTTAAAAGCTGGAACATATACAAATGAATATTGAATTCGGTATGTATTTTCAGCCACCAACATCACCAGCATGGACGCAAAACTTTCGTTTCGTAGTTTACGGACCAATTAAACCCTCCGTACATCAACTACTTCAACAATCCCCTCGAACATCTAAGAGGTAAGGATAATCTTTGGAGTCCTGTAAATATTCTTTTATTGTGACAAGACAAAAAGGATACATCAAACGGCCAGGACGAAAGGTAACTTGTATTATAACCTTTGGACATTGAGGTTATCTGCCTAAAATAGACGTTCAGATAGAAAAGGTACCAGGACAGGATTAAAGAAAGGACCAGTAATGGATAAATTAAAAATCATTGCAATATATTGAAAGGTGAGTATTGCCTACTCAGAAGAGGAAAAAAAAATAATGTATTTTAAGCAAAAGTTTGCACATTGGGTTTTACTAACATATGAGCAATTCCATTGTGACCGGTTTGACCAATTCGCTCACATTTTTTCTTATAACTCAAACAATTGAAAATTTTTCTTTAAGCGTTCAATAGTAAGAAGACACTGCAATATCACAATTTCTAGTCACAATGATCAATTGTAATTAAAAAGAATTTTGACTTAAAAATCGTGCTATGGATAAAATATTTTACAATGGGTTATTTTGATGTTTACAATAGTTTAAAGTGTTTTAATCGTTTTTAATTCATTACTTCTTCAAAAAATTATTTTTTCATTAGGGAACACCTTTTAAAAAATATGACGGGTGTGATATTTTCACCAAACTGTAAAGAAATAAATATTCAGTATGTGTCCATTTTAGGCTCATGCGAAATAAATAAAACTAATATATGGACTAAATTACTTATCTTATGATCATTTTCGTTTTCTTTAACACGATCGATTTTCCCTAATTTGAGCAGTTTTACGTGGAATTCACAATATATTGTTCTATAAGTATTTATTTTATTTAAATAAAACTTAATTTTTTATTTTTTTTTATTGTAATTTTTTCAGGTTTTTTTCGTTGATTACGCTAGTCGAACAAACCTGATCATAGCTTTATCGAATTTAACAAATTGCGGGACTTCCGTCGAATATAAATCTGGTGATCCAATTGCTAGTCGCAGTTATTAATAAAATTAACCGAATTTGGAAGAAAAGGGAATATTTACTGGTGATCTAGATGAACCTATGCATACATAAGTAGCCCTACCACTTAAAGTAAGCCCTTTCGCAGTAATCATGTTAGCCCCTAACAAATACATTATAAACCATATTTAATGTTTATCGAATTTTAAAATCCAGAAGATTGAATTTAAAACGAAAATTCCAATAAATAAAAGTAAAATTTTTAAACTCACAATAGTGTTGCAATTATTTAAAAATTTCCTAATAAATTTATACTTTTGTAGAATTAATCATTTACTTCTGCAATGTTTTCAAATTGCCTTACAAATCACCTGGGTAATGACCACACTTTTGCAAAAGTTTTCAGTAAAAAAGTTTAAGTTATTATTGCCATAAATGCCCTCCTCTTTTAAACACATCGTTAAAAACTCATAAAAAAATAACGGATAGACATACATAAACGCATGTGGTTTTTAAAACCAAACCTAACTATGCATTTAAATGAATGCATTAAAAACCATACACAGAAAAAATAAACCAAGCAATTTTTGCTTAAATCAAGCCGTAGCGGTGTCAAAAAAACGATGAGTACAGACTTTCTTAAATTAAGTACGAATTTTTTAAACACAAGTTCGATTCATTTAAAAAGAATTTCTTTTTTTTAACCACATTTAAGCCAAAAAGGGATTGATTTATGTTCGAAACCGCACTTGATGTAAGCTAGAAAAGATTGATTCAAGCGCAAAAAAACTAATTCAAAAATGAAACCTGTTTTTACCAACGGATCTTTATTATAGAAGAAGAGTTATATATTTAATTTTTAATTGATACAAAAGCAATATTTATTATAAAAAAACTATTTTTCTGTACTTGAAGTAGCTGGGACTTGAACCTGGGACTCTCCGGATAGCAACAGCAGCGCGCTACCATCTAGGCCACCGAGACACTTTGTTTTTAAATGATCAAAACATGTATAAACACATCAAGTTTTTTACAGATCGTACTTAAAAATTTTAGGTACAATTTGGATGAATTCAAAAATTAAATTCTTAATTTAAGAATGTGTTTTTTCTTTCTGTGTAAAGTTTTTATTTTTCTATTTTCAATTCATTTTTTCAACAGTTTAATATTCTGTTGCAATAGTTTGACTTGTGGTTGACTATTTTGTTGAATGATATTGGTAACGTTAAAACTGTTTTATTGACCATTATCGTCATCAGATTTGTAAGTTAAACTTAAAAGTGAACTTTTTATTTTATCTATTTGAACCGTAGTTTATCGTTTAAAGTTGTTTGTAACTTTGCCTTTGCATGAGTTTTAACAATTTTTTTACAGGGTTTGTGTTAAATGATCAGGACATAAAAAATCCAATGCGTGTAAGTCATGTAACTTAAAAAAAATAAAAAATATTTTTTTATATTTAAATTGCAATATACTCATAACTATTTATGATGGCAGGTTATTTGATGACAGTGAATGTCTCGTTAAACAACATTTTAGTGCAAAGGCGTTTGGCACGCGTGTGCGTGAATTTGGTGGAATAAAACTATTAAAGCCATAATCAAAGAATAACTTAAATTGGAAAAAGGGTTTTGAGTTCTTTAAATAACAAAATAAAACTTAAAGACTACAAATGTTTATGACTTCAGTTTAGTTCGCCATATTTTTTCATACTCCAAGTATTTATTTTGCTGTAAAATCAATTGAATATCTTTTCCGACTTATATAACACTTTATCTTGTTAACGTGCTTTCGTTTAATAATTCAATTGATTTATGGTTTTGATTATAAAGCGAGGTGATGATTGTTCTTCAGTAGGCTGTATTGTTATCAACTCCTTTGCAAAGTAATGCAAATAATTTTATCTTAAAAAGTTATAAATACCTTAAACAAAATGTGTGTGCATGTATTTCATAAGTAAAGTTTACCTGGAAATAAAACAAGAACATAACTAAGTTAGTCTTTTTAAAATAAAAAAAAAATTATTAAAGTTAAGTAGCAATATTAAGTTTCAGAAATATGTGTTTAAAATTTAACATGATATTTTTATCTCTTATGGTTATTTATCACCGAGCTGTTGAACCATAAAACCTAATCAAACAAAATGTTATTTGCCAAGAACAGAGAGGCATAAACAGTACCGTGCAATGTAAAGCAAAAATGCTCACATATACTTTATATAAAGAAAAAAGTTCTACAGGGTGTCTGGTGGCAGATTTATATTTTTAAACTTAACTAAAAAACGTAATAATTGACACATATTTTGTTAAGTTCATTGAACGATAGAACGGAAATGCGGATTTAACTTTTTAAAGAATATGTCACCCAGATATCTTTCGTCGATTGGAACACACTGAAACGAAACCTTGTGTTCTGCGCCGCACTTTGCAGTAAGCTTGGTTCAATTTAGTTGATTTCTCGACAAATATTTAACTTTAAAGCCACAAAAGTTTGGGAGTTGCTGTTATAAGCCCCTTTCTTTAAGGAAGCCCCGTTAGAAATTCATGGGAGTTAGGTCAGGCAACCTAGGTGGCCATGTGATGTCGCCAAAGCAACTAATTAGTTTTTGGGGGAAAATTTCCCGAAGCAAATTCATCGAAGCTCTGGCTGTATGTGAAATCGCCCACTTTCTGTGGAAACCACGTGCGGACAGAGTTCAATGGATAAACTCGCAGGATTGGCAAAAACAACTCTGAAATCATGCGTTAAAAGTTTTCAATGTAGACATTCTCTGCCTGCCCTCGAGAATTTTCGAAAAAAAAATGGTCCAATTATCCAATACGTAGATAACTGACACCAAACAGATACCCTGGGGTAGTGCAATGGTTTGTGATGTTTCAATCGAGGGCTGCGGGTTCTTAGATACCAGCAACAACAGTTTTGCTTGTTAACGGGGCCGTTTAAGTGCGAAAACGATCCAACATCGTTTCACAAAAATCTTTGCGTAACTCAAAGTCACTTTTAAAGGATGAGACTTCAGATTCTTTTTTAAAATTTCATGAATAATCGCTCTTGGAAGTCCAAGTGAGGCTGCTCCATTCCATATTTAAAATCGCGAAAACTGCTCTTAACCAGTTTAATGTTTTCGGGAGTCCTTAAAGATCGACTGGGTCCTGTCCGTGAGAATTTCATAGCCGAAGCACTTGCGTGGAATCCCTGCGCCCACAAACAATTTAAATTTATACTCGGTCCATCACATATTCGCCGAATGCAGAACTTTAAACAAAATTGTCGAAGAGGTATTACGTAAGAATCATTACCTTTAGAAAATGTCTCTACAGCGAACGCGCGATGCTCATTCGAACACTGCGACATCGCGACTGACAAATCCGCACAACCGGTAATTCTAACGACACCACCTTCCCTCCGCACCGTTTACTACTTCTTGAAATAATCGCATTTAAAAATATAAATTTGTCGCCAGACACCATGTATTTGGACTTGCGCGTGGACGAGTCCCTTTTAAGTATAATTTTAAAAAATTATTTCACTGAACAGAGAAATTCATTTTATTCATAAATAGACTTTCAGCAGCTCTTAACAGGGTTTTTGAATCATTATAATTGTTAGTTAATGTGTTCAGAGTTTTTAAATTGCACGATACTGTTTTTTTTTTGCCTACAAAAAACATATGTATATGCAGCCACAGAAACCCTGGCATTATAATAAAACCACTTTAATTTAAATTTTTGTTATTATTTTTTTCTAAAGACTGGACGACCAACTAATCTAACACATGCCTGGGTATGTGTGTATGAGTGGGGGTTTTTTGTAACCAACATTAAAACCCCAAAATATATTACAATCAGAAGGCAAGCGGAACAGCCATTACCACCAAAATTGTATACAAAATGACAGCAGTAATATAAATATATCTTGTCCCCAACAATAACCATCGATGGTCAGAAAAACAAAAAATCAAAGGGAACAATAAAGTAAAAGTAATAAAATTCAAGTGAACATAGAACAAAAAACAAATTTAAGCACTTAATTATATTGAGTGCATAGAATCCTTTAACCACATAGACAGTTTTATATACATTTAAGGAAGCAAAATATGCCTTCTCACACTTTGGCATTAAAAATCTTATAAATATTTTAAATACGTTAAAGCATATTGTAAAAGGAACT
This sequence comes from Melanophora roralis, assembly GCA_963583895.1. Taxonomy (NCBI): domain Eukaryota; kingdom Metazoa; phylum Arthropoda; class Insecta; order Diptera; family Rhinophoridae; genus Melanophora; species Melanophora roralis. The sequence continues at coordinate 97,764,194 of OY757188.1, read as the reverse complement.
TTAGGGTCAGAGATGGGAGTTTCAAAAAATTCGAAAAATTATTTATGAAAAAAATTTTCTCCTAGAAACCGCATTATAAACTATAAAAAAAGATTTTTACAAGCAAATTAAACCTATGCCTAAATTATCTTTTTGACATATTCTTTTATGTTAAATGGCCATTTTTGCCTTCAACTGACAATTACAATGCCATGACTACATCATGACTACTACCATTACCACCACAAAAAACAAATATAATTCTAACCACTCAAAGCACAAAGTCTATCTCTGTGTATGTAACTATATCCCCCTTTCAACAACACACACGTTGCATTTAATCCCCAACAATTTGCAATTTTTGGCAATTTAAGTTGAAGTAAAAGTAGAGTTTATGGCCAAATAACACTCTTTCATTTCGCTTTAAGCAAACTTTAATAGGGGAAGGGGAAGGGGGAGTGCAAATTTTCATTATTTGTTTGCCTGATGGTATGGAAAAGGAGTTGTAAAAAAGCAATAATAAGAGATAGTAATTTCATGGCTAACACTCTTCTCCATGCATTTAAGCATTTTGAAAAATTGCTATGACGCCTGGTTTCAAATATTAAATGTCATTGGGGTTGTTTACTTTGAAAATAAGTTAAGCCTAAAATTCATGAAAATTATATCAGATTCCATGAATTTATTGACCATTTTTTTTTTTTTTGGTTGGATTTAGTTTTTGTTGATGGTTATTTGTGTGTTTATATCCTTAACGGGCTTAAGCAAAAGATAGAAATTTATGTTCGTTAAAGCAAAGAAGAATATGACTTATAAAAAAACCATGAAAAAACGTATTTTGGAATGAAAAATTTCTGAAGAAAAATTTTAGTTTTGGATAAAAATATTTGAACCTTCAATGGGCTATAAACGCTGTCAGCCTGTTTGCAGAATAGCCTGCAGGGGCTGTGTTCAGTAGGAATTTTTGTTGCCCTAGCACCCTTAATTCGGACTTATTCGGTCGAGTTCTCTGAGCATAAAGACATACATATCTAACACCTCTTCTCTAATTTGTTTTAATTGAAGGTAGCCGTATTCCTTATGTAAACCACCTTTCAGTCGTTATTATTCAAATATTGTAACAGAAATTCGCCCTTTTTTTAAAATGTTAGTACTGCCTTATACAATATGATAAGGGTTAAGGCGGTAACCTGCAAGTACTTCTTTAGCTTCATTTAACATTCCTTGTAGTTCCGACGAAGATGGTAGTACTGGGGCTTCAAAGAGCATGCTGATGCCATGTAAGTGTTGCCTTCACCTTGCTCAAGCAATGTTCCTAAACGAGCGTTGCGTTTGCATTAAAATTTTTAAAAACTGATGATGCTCAAACCATTAACCATGTAATGGATCGTTTAGGTTTCCTGAATAAGAGCTATGCATACATTACGTTTTATAACTTTATTCACCAGAGTATGTGCTGCTGTCTCGCTCCGATGGAGGTCTATCTGGATGGCTTCAACGGCTGGTTCTCCAGAAACAGTCTTCTTGGAAGCTAATGATACTGGTGACGGTGTTCAACACGTTCTTCCTTTTTTTATTTTTCATTCTGCGCCTTTTCATTGGTTGGACTATTGTGATTCTTTCTCTGGCCGATGGAAGTATTGTCAATCTGAAAGAAGTCGATTCTGGATACGAAGACCCCATAACATTCGTCTTGGTCATTCTAGCTCTTAAGTCCTAACGCAAGTAAAATTCTTTCCGGATTCTCCTCCCGATAGAATATCACCTAGATGTTGCTAAGTATACATCCTGTTGTAAACTTGCATCCCTATCCTCTTATTTACAAATATGCTTTGGTGTAAGCTTAGCGCGAGTTTTCAGAGAGTGCCAGTGCATATTAGTGATGCTAGGTAAGCACCAGGATGCCACTCTCAAACACGGAACTCACTACCTCTATTAGAAAGTCATTCTTCAAATGTTGCTGTGTTGACCGAGTTGGGTTTCAGGCAACTTGCCAAAAGGGGTTGCCGGTATCGATGACTGCATAAAACAGTTCTTCCAAGCAGTGTTTTCTGGCCACTTTAGGGTGGCTCCTTTAAAACTTCATATCAAGTTGTCTCCTCCATGTAAGTAAGGTCGTTTCAATGGAAGCCTTTTATTTCGCAAAAGTTTCCATTAACGTACTCGTATTTTCCCCACTAGATTTAACGTTGCTTTCCTCAATCGCTAGATTCTGACTAGAGTGTGCTTTGAAAGTGGTAAAGCTCGTTTTTCCTGATTGCGTAATGGCGAGATGTGCTTTATCTTCTTTAGCATTTCCCACTGTTCTGCTCCTCTAAAAATTGGGTCATCTTTCTTGCCTCGGAAGAGGCGGGGGAATAGTCCGCTCAGATATTTGAGGCATCCTGGGCAATTTCTTATGTATTTTGTCGGTTTATCTTCGTCAGTTTCCTGCGCTTTGCATACCATAGTCTTTTTTTTCTGATCCCAACCTGGGCAATACTGCCGTCGACCTCTTTAGCCATTTAGCTGACCTCGTCGTTTGGAGAAGCTAGAATGAGGAATTTTGAAATTTGAATTTAAAGTCGGTTTAGAGCTTTTAAAGGTTAGGTAAGCCCAATGTCTTCCTGGATTAACCCATTCCTTAATTTTTTTTTCGCTTACATACACACTGCCGTAGAAGCAATCGAGTCGCAGGAAGATCAATACTTGCCGCCAGTTTTGTTTCAACTGGTCAAACATTCTACAGATTAAGGATATGCTGGGTCTATTTTCAGGCCACTCACTTTCCAAAAATTAGTCCAGTCCTCAAAAACTCGCAACTAGTGATTTGGTGCTATGTGATACAACCATGGGGCACTACCTGCCCTTGCAAATGTTATTTTCAACATAATTTTTGTAATAAAAAAAATGTTTTTAAACATTTACCCCTATATTTATAAAACTTAAAGAATGATTATTATTTATGGCTTATTTGACAGATATCTATGGCATTACTGTCAAATTAGACCTTAATAAGCTTTCTTTAATTATTATGAATACGAGCGGTAATTCACTTACAAAACAGGCTTTATTTCTTTTTTCTATAAATTTTATTTATTTTAGTTAAGTATTATATAGTTTTAATGTTTTCGAAAAACTAATTAAAATTTTTAAATTACGTACAACGTCAAAAACAAAAATGATTAACTACTCCTTAGGGAATTAGAACAAAACAAAAAAATGTAATAAATGGCGACAAAAGTCAATTAAAATTAACAAACGTTGAAAGCATATTAAACCTGAAAAGCAAAAAAAAACACATAAAATTAAACAAAACCTGAACAAATGTGGCAAAAATTTACAAAAAGTTAATAACGCAACTAATAAATATTAAGTTCCAAAGAAAATTGCACCATAACAGACAAAAGGATACCATTAAATAGAAAATGTCACCCCAAAACGGGCGAGCCAAGACTCAATTGGAATAACTGAAAGACACCCTTATGAAAATGCAAGAGAAAAAATAAATTTTCACTGCTGCGTAAATAAATTTTAAGTCAATGCAATTTAACAAAACATTTATTTTTTTCTTTTTAAATCTTTTTGATCTAATGCTGCCTGTGGATATCGGCATGAGTTTTGTTAAAGTTTTCATTACACATTTTAAAAGTTGGAAAAAATATATATGATTTTGCCATAGTAACACCTTAACATTCTTTTAAATGAAAAAAAAAACACAATCATCAATGTCTAAACAATCTAAGTTTACATACATTAATGTTTTACTAAACACACATTTAGACGAAATGTAGAGGGAGAAATGTTAAATGCTGCACATCTCTGGCACGAAGTATTTTCCCTAAGGGTGGATGAAATTTATTAGTGGCAACAGATTTTTTGCTGTAGTTTGGATTTTTTTCCTGGCATGGTTTTTAAGTTAAAATCTAAATTTTCATTCAATTTAAATCCATGATTATTAATTGCTTTAAAATTCATTTGAATAAAAGGATTTTTCAAGGGGTTAGTCGGTAAGGAAGGAAGTGTCTAGTTTTAAATGAAAGGCTTTTGAAGACTTTGTTTTTGTTAACAGTTTTATAAAATTTGTTAAGCGTGCGGACATTATTACCCACATTTTTCCTTTAATATAAATACGTCCCAAGATATATTTTTTTCAATGTTCGTAAGTGACTGGAAATGATTACTTTAAATGAAATCCCAAAAATCGAGGAAGCTGGGATTTGAAGAATGCTAAAACACCCAGGAGGTAACACAATAAGTCTCGATGAGTCCTGAAAAATTGGAACTATTCCTATTTAGAGGCCTTTAAAAGTCCGAAATGTATGGTGTTGAGCTAATGCTGGCGTGTGAAGCTATATATTCTATGGTAGTTACAGGGACCTTAACACCTACTATACATGCAATAATTCCATAGGAAAGCGCTGGGTCTTGCCTAGCTGGATTTATGATATTGCTGTAGAACTCATTCAATAAAAAATAAACTATTTTAGGAAGCTACTTACTAAGGTGTAAAGATGTGCTTCACTTAGCATCACTGGTGTCATGAGAACTATTCTCAAGGGACACGTCATTTTTCACTAAGATACCTAAGTTTTAAATGCTGGGTGAAGAGGACGTTGGCAAGGAGCTTAGTCAAACGAGTTTGTCAGGATTTTGAAAATTTCGCAATACTGGCCGTATAAAAATATGATAAAAAATATGTCTTGGAGATCTAAATATAAGCTGGGGATCAAAGACGAACTGTATGGTCCCAGAAATAATTTTGAAAGGCACGAATCTGATAATAACCCCTGAGGAGGCATGCTGATTGGGATCTGATACACCAAACTTACACGACAAAATTTTTCATAAAATTACTTCCATGAAATTTTTACTTGTACACAAAAAGGTTAAAAAGGAACCAACTTTTCTACACCCCTTGTCTTGTAACACAAAATTTCATGGAAATAATTTTATGAAAAATTTCTTCGTGTAAGTCTGGTAATAGTCTCTAAAGTGTAAAGTTTTCACTAAGTGCACACGATGCCTTAAGCAAATAAAATACAAATTGTATTCAACTTACATAATGCAAACTTTCAAGACAGGTTTTTATCCACAGAGTGAAATAGCATCCGTGAATTCTTGCAAAGCATTTTCTCTAATTGGTCACCAATGTCATACAGACTTTCTGATGAGTGTAGCAGGAAAATATATCAGCAATTTGTATATCTTAGAAATACGAGGTCACTAATTATATCAGGCAGCCTTTTGGACATAGAAGGCGCATTGCATCAAGTCAACGTTGGTAATGGAAGGTAAAAGGGCCCTTTGTGGAAGTATTGATTTCTTCAAGATTTCAGAGCAATGCAAAAAGTTGGTAATAAAGTTACCGACAAGCTTGTTTGTAGTGATTTGACGTTTAAGTTGGTTATTAAGCAGGAAGCTGTAAGGCCAGCAGCGACTGTAGGGCACCTAGGGCTATATGGCCGGGGCATGGCCAAACAATCACTAGCTCGCTCATTAATCTGTGTAGGTTGAGTCTGAGGACCACAATTGTGGTGATTCTTGAACCCTGTCCGGTAAGCGTTAGGACTATCAAATAGGATAGCGGCACTTTGAATCATTGTAGTATGTGCGGTGAGGAGGAGGAATAAAGACTATTGCCTGTTGTGTATTTCTGCCTGAGATAACAGTGCAAGCAAGTGACTCTATTTTATTGCACTTTTTACATGATGATAAGGGTTTATCATTTTATTTGTAGTTAAATTGCTGATCAAGTATAGCATATTCTAGAAAACAGAATGCATTTAGATATGTTCGGCTGCTAGCCTATTGAAACCAAGTCTTAAGAGCAAAGTCATTCTCTACGAAACCGTTTTTGATTTCCAACTATTAGAAATATCTCTGAGACAATTGATCTTTCAAATCAGCAAGGACGATCTCACTGAGATACAAGAAAAACTCTAAGATAATCCACTTTTAAAGGACATGGTCACTGTTTTTATATAACTTAGCGAGGCGACCTTGCTAAGCCAATTTTAGAAAACATGTTTTGGATAGGAGAAAGACAAACAGAGCTATTTTATGAGACTTTAAATATGCTAATGCAATGTGTCGAAAAAGGATCCCAGGAGAAAGTGGCTTCGCTTAACTCCACCGCTTCTGTTCATCGCATTTGTCCTTAAACAATTTTTAATACAAAAAAAGTTCTCCTAAAATATATTTAACTTTGCTTGAAAACAAAACAAAACAAAACTAGTGTATTTGAAATTTATTAGCCCTAAAATAGTTTAAAGATATCTGCCATAAAAATCTTTATTTTTTTTTATTTTTTTTTTTTATATATATGTTTTTTTTATTTATTTGAAGCGTTTGTTGCAGGTTAAGTTTGTTCTATATGCATTTCATTGGTTCTTACACCATCAGTACACTTCAACCAAACTCTTATTGAGAATTACTATAATTAAAACAAAACGTTCAAGAGTTTTTTTTCCTAACCCAACAAACCATTTTGCGCTGTGAGCTGTTCTAACTTTCTCTTTTTTAATTTAATTTTTATATTTAACAGAATTGAAAATTTTATTTAAAGTTTATAAAAAAAAATCAAACTTTCTTTTCAGCAACTTAGCAGTTATGGACAAATTATTAGTTTTTCTTCTATTTAAAGATTTTCACTGATTTTGCCAAAATACAACGACATATTTTTCGCTGAAAAAAGTTTTTTAAGAAATTGAAATGTAATTTAATTTCTATATAGTCTCAAAACAGTCAAAATAATTAAATTTTTGCACATTTAGGAAAGTTTAAGAGTCCTTAAAAAAAAACAAATAATTATTTTCTGTGTAAAAAATATAAATTATCTAAATACAAATTTTCAATAATTTCTTTCCAAAAGATTATCCTAAAAAGCGACCAAAATTATTGCCTTGATTTGTTCTCTATACAAAATAAAAAACCATTTATTGTTATTTTAACAAAATGCTGCTCTAAAATCAAGTTTTATCATAAGAAAATATTTTTATACAACAACCTACCCCCTTTTAAATATATTCTTCTAATGGTACAAAGGTGCTACACTAAATGATGCTTTTTTTGTGTGTGTAACTGTTAAACAGGCGGTAAAATGCATTTTTGAAATTTTTTTTATTTATTTCAGATATACAGTGCACGTGTTTAGTGTGTTACAAACACAAACTTTACTATTTTATTGGAAAGAAAAACGTATTTAACAGATTCCCTGTACAATTCAATCCTCCCCCACCCTCTCATAAACACAAAGATAAATTGCAGATTTTAATCGTTTTAGAGGAAGTAATGAATTGAAAATTGCATAGATTTACATGAGAGAATTCAAAGGATTTTTTTATTACAATTTATTTACGTATGTATTCACAATGGTATGTATGTATTTATGTGTATGTACAAACGTGTATGATATTTTAATATATGTGTGTGTGTATTCGCAAAAAAATACCAAGATTTATGTTGTGTTAAATATTAGAAATGTAATTGAAATTTTTCGAAGCATGAAATTAAAAATTAAAATCTAGTGGATTTTTAAAAGCACCTAAACGTTAGTTAGTGGTTTTTTTTTAATCTGTTAATTTCTTTTGCATTGTTTTATTTGATGATTGTGTGCAAATTAGATAGATTTATTGCTTAATTGAAAAATCCTTGTTTTTATTTTAAGTTTTTCTTTTTATTTTGTAAATTCTAGTTTAAAGTTAATTGGTCTGTATGTTTGCAATTAGTGGAAAACAAAATGACTACTTGTCATGGACAAAAGTGTTTGTAAAATGTTTACAAATCCGCAAAACCAAATTGATTAAAGTGCGGTTTTAGAAAAGCTAAAAAGAAAAATAAAAAATAAATACTGTGGGACAGAAAAGGAAGTATGGAAATGTTACTCTTCTTCTGGTAGGCAGGTATTGTCTAGTGCAATATTAATCTGTTTTTAAAATTTGCAAACGCCCCAAAAAATTTAAGTTGCAAATAAAAAACTGGGCCTTAATTTTGCACTTATAAACCAGTTAAATGACAAGTGGTACAAAAGGCGGTAAAAATTTAATTTTGGTTGATGTCCGGTAACTGTTGAGCTTAACATGAGATACGACGCCAATGTTCTTCACTGGCAATAAAGAAGCAAGAACTTAAAAAAACGGCGAGTGGTCATTCAAATTCCTTTTTGTAACCGGAAAATACCCTCACTTTTCAAATATTGGACAGGGTGGAGTTGAGATATAAAACGTTGACGAAGTTAAACGAGTCTTGAGTAACGAACCATAGACAGATACCTTTTGAACTAGCCGCGCTACACTGGACTGATTCAAATGCTCTAAGGCACGGAGAGCGACTAAGATATACACAGGTATTCCAAACAATACATATGAAGACCCCTGTCCTCCTTTATGCCCAGGAAAAAGATTGCGGCTGGTTTAATGAAATTAAGAACTGGGCTGTTTCAGGCAAAATGGTAGAACTAGCAGGACCAAGCGGGCCATACAGTAGAACCAACAGAATCAAGCGGACTACCAATGTGATGGCTATATGGTCAGTTTTGACAGGCTCAAAAGTGTAATCAAAAAGGCGAAGAGCACCTTATGGATAACTTTCTGTAAGGTTACTTATTGAGGGGGGAGAAAGAAAAGGATGGAGAGTGTACACGTGCAAAATCCACACATTGTCAAGAACCTGGCTGATGACATCGTTGCTGAGTTAAAGATTGCATTGCCATTAGACTTCCTTAAGCCCTACAAATCTCTTCATCTAAAAAGATTTCCGCACTCTTAAGTAGGAATTTCAGGGCTTGTCTTTTCCTAACGCATATTGCAGCTACGTGGCAAAAGGTAAGGGGAGTCTTTACACCGATAGTAGAAAAGCCTAGTGTTTCGACTGCAAAGGACCACATAACTAGAAGTCTTTCATCATTTCAGGAATAAACTTGATCTGAGAAGGTTTACGAACACGCCTGCCTCAGGGTCAGATCCGTTGAAAATGCGCTACTCGAAGTTGTCAGGTACATCGAATATAATAAGTCGAACTCCAAGTTAACACTGACGGCCTGCCCAGTTATAGAGAGGGCATCCTACAATGTTAAGCTGGGTTCGATTTATGAGGCACTTGTGTCATTTTATTTTTGTCCCTCCGTTGTGATTTGGATTGATATGGCGCTGAGGAGCAGAATAATCATTGCAGATGTGGTTAGGCGCTCCATAAGAGAGTGGTAACTAGGAAAATATCGCAGAGGAAAGTTCTGTTGTAGATACTGAATATTAGTGAAATTCTGAAGATGCGGACGATGTGGTCATACTGATCCACCTTGGCTGATCTCAAGCATTGCTGTTCATTTTTATTTCTTTAAAATTATAAGTCTTGAAGTATGAAATATAATATCGAAAGCCAAGAGGATAGATAAGAAGTACTTTGTTGGCATTTAGGTACTTTTCCACATTTTTTTTATATTGTGAGTCTACAGATTTCAAATTAAGGACTAGTGAAAGTGAATTATGTGAACAGGAAGTAGTTTTCTACATTTAAGTATTTTTCTTCAGTTTTTCAGATTATAAGTCTGGAGATATGAATTTGAGGTTTATTAACCCCTAATTCAGGTCTAAAACTTTATAGTTTTCTGCTAAATAGTTCCTTTATATTTTTAGTACATTTCGCATACGTCTTAAAATATAAAATTAGGAACTATAAAACACATACGAATATCTATTTGCTTGTTAAAAGAGTTAAGGTGGGAAAGAAAATAATAGAAATATAACTTTTTAATGTTCATAGTACTCCTCACACGTATTCATTTGCTTCAATTTGTATTTTAAACGGCTTCTACAAAGTTTTGGGTTAATGTCTTTTTAAAAATAATAAATTTTTTTTTTTACTTAAACCCCAGGCAAATTAATATTTTTATATAAAATATTTTAAGTTAGTAAAGTACTTATAACTAAAGTTCGAGAAAGTGATTTAAAAATCCTCCTTAAAAGTGTAACAGAAGGCATTGCTGATAGCAGCTGGTATAAAGTGTTGTTAAGATTTTATAGAGATACGCGTTTGATATTTAAAATGTTAATTTCTTTTAAATTTTTTTTCTTTTGTATTTTTTCCATTATAAAAATTATGTTTGGTATACAAACAGTTTAATTAATTCGTGAACTTTGACTGACTTTTTTTCTTAAACTAATTATTTAAACATTAGTTAAGACCACAAATCAGTTGCCAACAAACTCACCCTCAAAGTTGCTTTTGTGGGTAATTTTTGGTGAAAAACTTAATGATCCCCTAAAAAATAATGAAATTTTTTCTCATTAAAGCCTTGTAGAAGTATTTTCAACTTTGAAACGCCTTAAGAGCAAAACAATTTATAATATTTTTTCAAGAAAAAAAAAAGAAATCCCAAAAACTTTTGCTTAATTTAATAATTTCCTTTTTTTTCTGGTTAATGCGAGTTGTTTGGCCCAACAAACAAATATAAACATTTTTATATGGAAACATACTTAAAGAAGAAGAAGACGCACGCTTTCGTATTAAATATGAAAAAGTTAAGAGAAGCAAGGAAACGAACAGGAAGAAAACATGACACGTAAAACAATCATCAGTAAACATTTAGCAAGTTTTCTTCTTTTGACAACACCCACCCCCTACTTTTAAAAACTTTTGCAATCGACTGAAAATGTCTATACATGTGTATGTGTGTAAAAGCTTAAAATGCTTTTTCAGGATTTTTTGGTGTTTTCAAATGTTTTTAGCATTTAAATCTTAAGTAGAAATTCTTGTCTCTTTTGCAGTGTTTGTCTTTGCTGCTGCTCACTACATGTTGTCGGAACTCCTGTCGTGGTTGTTAATGCGTTAAAGACCAAGAAATTACATGCTGTTGAAATAAAACAGTTTTCTTTTCTTTTTCTATTAATGATGCCATGCTGTATAAAAATTTCATTAACAAATTGTATTTAATTAAAAAAATTTATTTAAATAATTTTGTAATGTATATACAAACATTTAAAACAAATGATGAACAAATTAAAATGTTATTTTGTTTCGCCAACTTTATCAAAACGAAAATTTATTTAATTTATTATGCCACTAAGCCTTAGATTTTCTATTTCTTACCCACACAAATCCACCCACTCTCTCTAATGATATATATTAAAACCTTTTTTCCCCTACTCTGCCTTTTCTAGTTGGCATTTAAGCAAAATATTTATGTTGGATTTTATTTTCTTTTGTTGTTTCAACAATTGTTCCCCAAAGTGCCATTTGGATTTTTCTCTAAATACCCTTTTACTCGTACAAATACTAAAGGCAACAACAACAATAGTTAGACAAAATCAAACAAATCATTTGATTTTATTTTTGTTTGTTTGTTTTTAGTGAATATTTTTAGCCTTTTCGGAGGGGTTTTCACTAAAAATCAATAGTGTTTTAAATGAATGTTAAAGATATCGGTTCATTCCTGTGCTTTAGCTAAAATACATAGTTTTTTTGTGTTGAAACTGTGACTGAAATAGCGATTTTCTATTTTTCTTAATATTTATATTAAAACCTAACCCTAAGCGTATGAGTAATATTAATTTTGCAATAAACTTACAATTTAATTTAGAGTTATTTTGTTTTACACTTTATTAGAAAGATTTAAACGGATATTATTGCTTAAACATTTTAGCTTGAACTTGGCAGTTTTAGAATAGTAGAAGTTTTTCGAATTTGAAATAAACTTTATAATTAATGCAAAGAAAAATGAAATTGAATACAAAAAATCCTTTTGTTTGGACAAAAAAAAAACTTAAAAAGTTATTTTAACTTTCAAATTAAGTTTTTTTAACTATGGTGACACCTGTAAAACCTTCATCTTAGTATTTTATTTCAAAGTTAAAAGCAAAATTTATCCCCATACGTGTGTAACCCAAGAAGGCAACCTTAATATGCCTTCCTGACATTTTCCTAAATTAGAATTGATAAAGGTTTTTTTTTGTTAGGAATTAGATATCCTTTGCTAGAATTATGGTATCCTTTTAATTTCTCATAGGACTTTATGTTACAAAATTATAACAAAAAAGATTGGAAAAGCTTTTGGTATAACAGGTGGAGACATAAAAATACCTTTCAATTATGTTACAGTTGGTTTAACTTAATGTCAAGTGACAGTTAATAATAATTTAGGAAAAAAAATGGGCAATGAGGATTAAAAAAAATGTAAAAAGAAATCTCTATAATTTTTTTTTCAAATTCCTGTAAAAAAAAAACTTTTAGTATATGAAAATTCTGTCAAACTAACCTAATAGATATACAAGAAATACTGTAGACTTTGTGTCCTTGATATGTTTATGGGTGTACTTTTATGTTCAAAAAAATGCCATCGTAGTTAACAGACAAGTTTTAATTCGTCTTTACAAATTAATCTTTTGTGTAAAAATTAATTAAAAACTTATTAAATAAATACCTTTTGAACCCTTGCAAGAAAATTTTATGTTCTCACCTAGAAATAGAAAACAAGAATAATGAAAAAAATTTAATTACAAAACTTTAGGTTTGTTAAAAATTTTACTTTTATTACCGATAACTAAATGCAAAAAAGTACTAGCAGCATTAAGATATAAAATTCGCCTGATTCCTTTTTACAATCATAATCCAAAATATGAAAAAAAAATTTTAAGTTTTTCTTAGGTTATGCATTAAACCTCAATTCGGTTCGACTTCCCAACTTACTCACTATAGGTCACTTGAGTTCAAAAATTCCAAAAGCCCCAAAAGTAGAGAAAATTCACTTATTGTCTCTTCATAGACTATTAGTCTTTACTCCAAAAAAATTCAAAAATGTACCAAAACATATGCAAAAGTACTCGTGATTTTCTAGGTTTATTTTATGCCTAAATATGGGTCATATATTAGAGCTCACAATCCTAAAAAATGCAATAATAAAATTGAAACGGGAACTTTGAATCTCCTTGGTTGGCTTGTTTTAAGACAATATATCTTAACTTCGTATTTATAGACTCAAAATCCTAAAAAAAGTTAAAAAAGGTACCAAAATATTTAAAAAAAACCTTTTGTCAATTCAATTCACTTCCGACCTTAATCTGGATTAATTGTTAATAGTTTTATAATTCCAAAACAGTACCAAAAATGCAAAAAAAAAATACTTTTGGTCCAATTAGTTGACTTTCGACCTCCCTGGGAGAGTAGTCCTTAATATTAAGTTTAAGACTCACAGTCCGAAAACAAAACCCACATTTATTTTTGTTCAAAAAGTGTCAAAAAATATTGTACCTCAATTTGGTTCTGTAACCCCTTTAATTGTATTATAACATCTATCTACACACCAAAAATAATTAAAAGGTACTTTTACATTCGCACTTCAGCCTTAAAAAATTTACCTCCAATTTGTAGTTTGTATTTTTGTAGAATTTGAAACAATTTTATTCCTTTGTCGTTAGAATTTCGGGACAGTTGCCCAACACCTGTTCGTATTTTTTTCAGGACTTTCGAAAGCGATTCAAATTATGTTCATTTTTTTTTTGGGTGCCCCGGTAGATCAGTGGCAAGTGCACGAGTCTACCAGTCTGGGGGTTGTGGATTCGATTCCCACCAGAGACCCTGGTAAAATTGCTTCATTTTCTATTCTTTCTTTCTTTCTTATCCTTCTCTAAATTTATTCTTTCCTTCCATCTCAACCTATTCTATCTGCCTCAACAGGTAACACAAAGGAACCGAATTAAGCGGACCCAAGTGAGCTGTATCCTTTCCTTCATTTTTAATTGGCTTCACAGAGAAAATTAATACAATTTAATAATTATTTGGTAAAAATGACTTTAACGTGAAAAAAAAACATTTAAATTGAAGAACAACAAATTTTTTAACTAGTTTAGACAGTTATTCACACGACTACCCAAAAATACTGATTTTCAGTTGGAGTTAATTTTTTCAGTTATTTTTTAAGAAAAATTCACACGGCTATAATGGGTAGACAACACCAAAATAACACTCTACTTTGTTAGTAAATTTTCTGGAAAATTTCTGTTAAAAATAAAAGTTGTAAATATAACAACAAGATTAGTAACATGGTTTGTATTTTTCATCGTTTGGTCTTAAAACAATAAGTTTAAAAAACTTTTTTCTAACTTACAGAAAAGAAATTCCGTTTGCATTTCTGGATAACATGTAAGTTAAATAGGTGATGTTTACAGTCAAAAACACTTCTACCAATCAAAGAGTAAAAATATTTAGTTATTCTAAGAAAAAATAATTAAAATTTAAAATGAACTAAAACCTAGTATTTGAAAATGCTGCTGATTTTCAGCGAGTTAATTCTTTAGTGTGTGAATTTAAATGGACTTCTTTGTTGATTAAAATAAATATCTTGTTGGAGGGTTATGAATGTCCGTCCACTCGTTTTAAATTATATTTTAAGTTTATTGTACTTAAATAAATTTCTGAGTATAAGAAGTTACACAAAAAGAACGAAAATATAATTTTTACCCTTTAGTTTCCCAAATTTAAAATCTGGTACTCCATGCATGGGCATTAAAATACTTTTTTAATTTCTTTTATTTTGTATGGTGTAGAAGATGGTAACAAAATCGTTTTTTTTTTTATTTTTGCCCTAATTTATCCCCTCCTATCACGAGTATCCGAATTCTCCTCTTAGTGGGTCTACACATTTGCTCCAATTTTGGGTTTAAAAGGTTCACTTGCTTCAATTTTTTTTACCACTAATTCTTCGCAAACATAAAGATATGAACAGGCATACCTTTAATTGAAAGCATTTGTTCCTTTTTGTAGCACTAAAAAACTCAAGAAGTGTGTCAAAAACATACAACGCCTGTTGCACAAAATTTAACCCTTATTGCAATAAAATTAACCAAATTTCAATAAAAATATTCAATATATTTTAATTTTTGTGCAGCATGTATCTCTAGCATAAACACATACGCACAACCATAAAACACGAAATGGAAGTTATTGAAGCAGTCAAGTGTAATTAAAAGTAAAATAACAATAACAAATAAACAAAAACAAAAAAAATTTCCTCTCGCACATACACACAAACACAAATAAATTTACAATAAGATGACAACAAAAAAGCTTGTGGCACACAGTTTGATAAAAGAAAGGAACATCCACATAGCAAACACTACAATATATTGCTAAAAGCAGGGACACTTAATAATAGGGATTAAAATAAATTTATCGTCACAGAAAATTCAAAAATTGAATGAAATTTTAAATTTTACAGGAGAAGTAACAAGCACAAAATTTTGCAATCCACAATGTATTTTTGCTAGAAAAGAAAATTTTTTTTACCTAATAGGCCAGAATTAATTATTATAAATCAATTTTTTATTATTATATTTTTTTTTTGTTTGGTCTTTTTTTATTTTCTGTGGCAAGAAAAAAGAGCACAATACTTGATAATTAAATAATCTACCGTGTTACGACCCAAAAGGAAAAAAGGGCCAAAAGGGGAATAATTGGTTATTCAAAAAGCATCGTTTTTTACTCACAAACAAACGGGCGTATTTTTTTATCATTTTGGTCCCTTAAGGTTATTTAAGTACTTTTTAGGTACATTTTCATATATGTTTGGAATTTTTATGAAACTCAAACTTTAAAGGGATAAACTTCGTACTTGCCTTTGGCGCTTTTATAAATCAATTTTTTATTTGATTTTGACGTAATCAATGAAAAGGCATATAAGAGTTTCAACAACATTGAACATATTAACTTGGAAAAAAAGAATTATGGAAAAAGATTGAGGTTAAATTTGTACTACTCTTTTGCTTGTTTTAATATTATACGTTTAGATATACGAAACTAAAGGCGTTTGACCCCGATTGAAGTCAGAAGTCCACTAAGTGACCATAATGTGCTTTTTTACATTTTTGGTATCTGAGATTTAATTCTTAATATATAAAAATAAGGGATTTGAACCAAATTGAAGTAGTTATTTTTTATATTTTTCGTCCTTTTTCACTTTTTTGATTTGGAGTGTAAATATACAAAACAAAACTAAATAATCAGTTTAAAAAGTCACCAGAAGAAAAATTCCAATAAATAAAACCTTATCCAGAGTGTTGACAGTACTTTTTTAAAATTTTTAGTACATTTTTGCATATTTTGAGATTAAAACTATAAAAATATTAAATAAGGAGCTATTAGCCCAGATTGAGGCTGGAAATAAACTAAATGGGCAAAAAGTATGTTTTTCCTATTTTGGGGAACATTTTTTTACTTTGATTATGAGGCTAGAAATACGAAACTAAGGTTATTAAATGACAGGTTCGAAGATCGCCAGGAAAATTATTATTATTAATATCTGAAAAATAGTTTCTTCAAGTTTAAGAAACACTGCCCCTATACAAAAGCGTGTGTTTTTTAGCAATAATCGAACATTTAACGAGAAAGAAGAAACACAATGTTTAATTAAGCCAAATTGTAAGTATGGACGACTGAATGTTTACATTAAATGCACTTTAGTAATGACATTAAACACATGTTGGTAATCAGGATCTGCTTACTTTTTCTCTATACAACCAGTTTACTAACACTTTGAAGTTTGGTACTCTTTAGTGTTTGTTGTTTGTTTAACTTTTAATATCCTGTTAAATATGTTCTATACAAACAGGCATACAAAAACGTTTGTATATGCGTGAGTACGCATGGATGCATATGTGTTTGTTTAAGGCTTTGTTTTTTTTCTTTTTTCATACTTTCTCTTTAAAGTCAAAGGGCTTCTGGGGTAGAATTTCTGTAAATGTATATGTATGTAAATGTGTATGTGTGTAAGTTTGCTTTTCTGTGAGTATTATTTTTATACTGATAATATTAAAAGCATGTTTAACAAGCATATCTACAACAGCTTTTACTACAAGAATAACCCCAACAACTTCAACATCAATAAGTCTGGCTCATTATTGTTAAGTTCTTTAATAAACACAAACACAGTCTGATACAAGCGTATGTATGTGTAAGTGGGCGAGTGCTGCGAAAAGCACGTTTGGTGTAACGATAAGAACCGGTTGCTGTTTCTCAGCAAGTACTTACATTATAACATTGTTTTTAATTTATTTTTCTCTTCTTGTTTGTTGTAAAACTACGTGTAAAACATTTTTAATTGTCGTAACTGATAAAAAAAAAATGCAGCGACTGAAAGTGTGTGTTTAATAGTTAAAGACGACGATATAGCAAGTTCTCCTGTAGCTTACCACCGTGTCAGGAATAAGTCTAAAGCAAAGAGGTGTAGAAAACGATAAGGTTAAACACGTGTTTGGATTTATTTCAACTTGAAAGAAATATTATTTTCTTTAAAAGTAACTAAAGCTTGTTATGAACAAATATATATAATATATATATTTGACTTAAACTGTAACGATTAAAAATTGCAATACTTTATTGAATAAACCCAGTTTTTTTATTAAAGGAAACAAATTTACATATTCGTTACTTTGAAATAAATTTAATATGTTTAAAAAATTAAAAAATATTTTATTATATTTTCCTAAATCCAAACTTCTAAATTTATTAAAAATTGTTGTTTAAACACAAAAACTTTGCCACAAACTAATTGCCCCCAGAAATGTTAAGAAATTGCTTAATAAAAAAATATTAAAATATTGCTTTCCCCTCAAAAATTTTGTTCTTTAAATATAGAGATTTTATAAAACTAACATATCTTGCATAACAAATTTTTTTGGTTTAATTAATTATATTATACAATCCCCACAACAAAAAGAAATTCTTCAACTAAATACCTTAAAAGGTAATTTAAGCTGCAAGTACCAACAAACCAACCCAACATCAGAATTAAGACAACAATAATAACAACTACAACTTCTAAGGCATTAAGATACAAAAGGCAGAATATGATATAAATTTAAAAAAAATATATAAAATGTTTTAATATAATAACATAAATATTTTGAAAATCTTTATATGAATATTACAAAGTAAATAAAATGCAAAGGAAGTTAGATTGGATTACGTACAAGAAAGCAGTAGAAGACAGACTGACTGACAGAGAGACAAATATACAAGCAATGGTAAGGAGTGACATGTGGAGAAAGACAAAGATATTAAATGTTTTAAATATACATTTACATTTCAACATTTAATACAAACATTTTCATAATAAAATAATAAAACGTGGTATAATGTAAAAGTCAGTGGACTTAAATAAAACTTCCAGAATAACGATTATGAGATACAAAAGCTTGAAGATCCTTGGTCTCCAGTACATGAAAAAGGATGTAAGAGTACGTTATAAAAAGCAGCATGGTCGAAAGTTTTTCTCTGTAAGCATGAAAACAATTTTGAAAATTGTGTGACTAAACGGAAAACAAGTAAGAGCGTTATCTTATTACATGTAAAATCTCTAATACACTTTACGTGGTGATTCTATTTGGTATATAATCGTAAAGGCTAAGAGCGTAACGTTAGAAACTTGAAATTTTAACTGCGGGTGCTTCTCGTATTGAGTAAATTCATTAAGGCGGGATTTTAAAAAAAAAATGCACCCGACTAAAAACGAAAGAATCGAAAAAACAAAATTTAAAAAGAGTTGTATTCTACTCAAAAAATAAACGAATGCGTCTGGGACTTTTTCGAAATTTTAAAGTCTAAGGATACAAATTATATATTTGTATTTTTCAGGTACATGTTTTAGCTTCTAAAGCAAAAAAAATATAAAACATAGTTTAAACTTTTGAAAAAATGTTAGAGTCCTTGTTAAGGCCGAAGGGAGCAAGAAAGGGTTAAAATTGTATTTTTATGCTTTCAGGTACCAATAGACCAATAATGGAAATTGCACTCGACAAGTCTCAAAAACAATAACACGTTTTTGGTACTTTTTTCTTTTTGTTTTTTGAAAATGATGTGTCTAAATATATAAAATTAAGGTCTAAAGTTAACTAAGTACTAACAATATGTACTTTTTCCATATATTTGGTACTTTTTGCTTTTTTTTGGCTCATTAGAGGTCTTAAGTCAACTAAGTGGAGACAAAGTAGTTTTCTAAAGTCATATGTAATATGTAATAAGTAAAAGTCAAATTTTTGCACGTTAAACCAAACCTTTATCTCAGCCTTTCTAATGCCTTGCCTTTAACTTTGGGCATCGCTGCCCTAAAACATTTATTATTAAAAGACACTCACAATTTTAAATAACTTAGATATGTGCGATATGAAAACAATATTAATAAAAACCCGGTAACAGTTGTTGCTGTTAATGGTGGTATAAGACAAGTAGTTGATAGTTTAATTGGCAACAAACAGAAAGCAAACCCCAACAATATTATCAAGCACTTGAATTACACATAAACATATAAAGAAATATATAAAAACATTTCACTAAGACTTTGTTAGAAGTATTTTGCAAAAGACTTTTAGGAGTATTCTAGTCATGCAAAAATACATTTAGACAAATAGGCGGAAGGACAGACAACTAACGGAATGCCATACAGTTGTCTACAAAAAGTTATGTGTAAGTAATAGGTATGCCACTTCCATACAAATTTAGGCTAAATAAAAAATATTTTTTGGTTTAAACAAGTCTAAAACTAAAAATTAGGTTGGGAATAATTTTAAGGTAAAATTTAGAATTTTAAGTACCTTTGCAGGATATTTAAAAAATTTCTTAATATTACCAGGTAGAAAGGTTTTAGTTCGCGAGGCTTAACCATATAAAATTCTGCACCAAAATTTATTTAAACTGAACTAGCAAAATGATATGTTGAGAGTAAAGTTGACTTCGGAAAGTGGGGCTAAATTATGAACTGATTTTCAAAATCTGTCCACTTGTAGTAAGCTTTAAGCCAAGAGTTTTTCGAACTTAATCTAGTTTCAATACTAGCATGCATTAGGCGTTAATGGGATAAACATGATTTTTGGGTGAATTGATTTTTGCCAGTTTTTAAGGCCTGTCCCATCCCCTTTTTAAATTAAAAAAACTTGCTGGTGCCAAACTTTTATAATTTATCTTTGGAAGTTCAGACTGCGTTTAAAATCAAGGTGTTAAGTGTATCAGGCGAAGGAATTTTCCCTGTTAGGTGTGCTGCAAATTACTGGTTAGTCGACCACACATGGGTGTGTTTCTCTTACTTATATCACGAACAAATTCCTGGGTTGTAGGAACAAGTGCTTTGATTTTCTTGAAGCAGATTTTATCATAATATCAATAGAATAGTGAAATTCCTCCCACATTACAGCCGTGATCAAGCGAATCGATGCCCGTACCCGACGAGCCCCAGTGAAAAAATTGTTTACAGTTGCCCCGCGCATAACGTGTTCTCGATATGAAGACCTTACTAGCAATTTCGGAGGCTTTGTAATGCAAGATAGGACTCTGGTGACCCACGCAATATTATTTGTAGATCTAGGTGATTGACAAATATGTGCCTGTCCGTGCCCGCCAGTGTTGACGACAGCACTTATCAGATATTGGCGAAGATATTTCTTGAAGCATCGAGGCAATATGGAAAAACCTCCAACAACGATCATCAATCTCTGCCGAACCATGTACAAAAGTCCAGTACAGAAAAAGTTTTAGCCGACACACATGGCAAGACCAAGGATGGTTAGGCAAGGCCTCGATCGTGCTGCCAAAAAAAACGATTTTATCTCCCCAATAAGACCAGGTTGGGCGACAGATCCGATCAAGCAGAAGAGGGAATCAGAGATCTTTATTTTACTAAAAGAAAGATTTTTGGCCATGTCCATTAGCATTTTAGATATACGGAAAATTGCTTCCTAGATACTTTGTGGGGAAAGGTATACCTACCTCTTTAATAAAACAGTTAGCGAAATGACAAGAATAGTGGAAATAGTGATTTGGAAAATATCTGAATAAAGTAAGATAAGGCAGACTAGCTGCGTCCATCGGACAAAGAATGCGTAGAACAGCGAGTGTGAAGAAATCACTGGTAAATTTTTTCACAGGCCAGAGTGCGACAATTTACGTCTGATATACCAGATGTGGCTTATTTGAATGGTGTAAAATGGGAAACGTTCAGGGGATTCTTCCGCATCGCCAATTTCTTCCCAACTGTCACTTTTTCCTTTTCTATTTTAAGGAGCGCAAAACAAGCCAATCAATGGCTTGTTCTGAAGGGCTTGAGGAATCTTCTGCTGTTTACCTACCTTCTAACTTCCCATAAGACCCCATGCAAAGTGCAATTTGTCTTTTTTTAAATATTAATATGAATTTCCAAATTTTAAAAATTCTGTTAACTAATTGTTTAAACTTTTAAACTTTATAATTCGGAATTCAAACTACCTGTTATCATTTGGCATCCTTATACGAATTGCACGAATGCCATACATCTATCTACACATACAAGTACGTATGAACCTATATGTACATTGTTGTTTCAAAGACTTAACATGTGCTATTAACTGCCTTTCAAACAAACTAACACATATACATACATACGTATGTATACTTACATACATACTTGCTTATCTACATTTTCATTGAATTTTTCTTGAATAAAATTTTTACTTTCTTAAACATTAAAGAAACGCTTTTGTTTAAATTAGAATAAAATAACATATTAAAAGTACATAAGTACGTATGTATGTGTGGAGCCAAAGAAATAAACAAAAGAAATTCTGATTCTCTTTCCTCTTTTACTTTTTACATGCTCTCTTCAATTTTTCATGGTTTGAAAACCAACAACAATAACTTAAGGTTGGTTTTTCTTTAAATTCCCTATATAATGTAAACAACATTTTATATATCGTTTAAGTAAAGAAGTTTTACTATGTTTATACAAAAGTAGTACCGGGGTCATAGAGTTTCGAAACAATAAAGTCTTCTTTTTTAGAAATAAATACAAGAAATAAAATTTTAGTGCTCTAAACGAGTGTATGTAATACATATTATGCATGTTTGTTT
The DNA here is from genome assembly GCA_963583895.1 of Melanophora roralis. Lineage (NCBI taxonomy): Eukaryota > Metazoa > Arthropoda > Insecta > Diptera > Rhinophoridae > Melanophora > Melanophora roralis. Next base: position 97,742,372 of record OY757188.1, on the reverse strand, counting down.
GTAGTGTGTTATATGTTTGTTGTTGGCGCAAAACAAAGCCATTAAAACAAAGAAATGAACAAAAAGCAATACGGCAGTTAATACCATTTAAAGTAAATTGTTTTTTTATGTAAATAAAATATTTATACGTATACACGAACCAGTTTAAAGGGATTTTCCGGAAAATTTGCGTGCATTTTACATATATTTATTCGAAAGAAAAAGTTTGTAAAGAAAGCTCTCCTCAAGTATAAAAGATTGCAAAAAAAAATTTTAATTTATTAGAAACTTAAGGGGGAATAAAATTATTGAGAACAAAAAATTTATATAAAGAAATTTTAAAGAATATTTATTTTTATTAAAAGATTTTTTTTAAAAGGAATTTTCATTCTAAATTATTTTTTTTAATGAAGTAAGTATGTTTTTTACAGTATTTTGTAAAAGCGCCAGCGCATATTTCGTGTTTTTCTTACTCCACATTCTAAAAAGTTTAAGCTAAGTGATCCTTGGCTACTTGGATTATTTCACCTTTGCTGTCTTTTGTTCGTTCTACAAACATCACTAGCGTTTGAATACAGCCCAAAAAGCATTAAATTTTATTTACAAAAAGGCTTTTCAGACACATCTTAAAGGGTTCTTTCAAAAATCTAACTGGAACCAATGCCAAAGGTATAGTTTTACTTAAGACTTAAAAAACTATAGCCAGTTCCAAAGGGAAAGTATTTGGCGTCCTGGCAGAAACTCATACTCATCGTTTGTCAAACGACATCTTTGTATGACAAAGTAGACGGGCTTAAAAAGGCTGCATTTAAACAGCGTCTGCGTCTACAAGTCAAAAGAGCAGGATCCCTGACAAGCGGTAATTGCAGGTTTTGTGATGTACGGGGGATACGGACATTCTTAGGCATATTTTGTGTCCCTGTTCAGAGCTCCACAACAAACTTTCTCGGGGCTTTTTTTACTTCAAAGCCAGGTGAGATAAAGCTGCTGTTATTTACCAAGAAAGTGTGAGGCGCACAGGCTTTTATTACATCAAATTAGGTAAGCTGGTCGAGGTTCCTCTTTGTTTGGTAACACAAAGGATGTTTTCAGAGGCAGTTAGTTTAACCTAACCTAAGACATAGTGCTGATTCTTTAACTCCTACTCTGTTAAGAAATAGCAAGTTTTCCACTTAGCCGCTAGGCAAGCTAACCTTTTGCGCTGAGATATTTTCTTGCTCGATATCAAAGTCGACTGTTATGCCGTTTTCCAAAAAATGAAAGGCTGGTAATCCTGAAAATTATCGCCAATAGCTATTTGTTCAGCACTCTCCAAGGTTATCGAAAGTTTGGGTAACTACCGTCTGGAGTCTAAGCGACTGTAAGTATGGCTTTTGCAAAAAGCATTCTAAGGGAGACCTACTGGCTTTTTTTAACAAAAGGATAGTTTACCGTCAGTTATCACAATGGCAAAAGTAAAAGTGGTGGCTCTAAATATTTCTATGGCGTCGGACATAGCCTGGTATTTTCGCCACCATCCTAACTTTTTGCTTTTAGTTCCGGTAAAAAGTTTTCTAGATTTATATCGGGCTTTTTCAGAAGACTACTCGTCCTCCATCTTTTAAACTTGTAATATCGAAAGCTTTTAGTCAAATAAAACTATTTTCCTAAAACCTACAGAATGCATTGCATGTATAGGAGAGCCTTGCCTTAAGTGCTTTTTAATACAAAAAAAACAAGAATTACAAAACTTGTTTGTTTGTTTTTTTTATAGCAAAAATATCTTTGAAAAATTTATTAACATTTATTGTAAACACAGAAAATTAAGTTATTATGACACTTGTTTTTTACAGCGTTAACTTTTTGTACTAAAACTTTTTTACATCATTTTTTCATTTACTTTGAAACGCTCTTAACAAAACTACTCAAGAAATAAAATTACAAGTTTAAAACATTTTTTACATTTTACGCAATTATTTCCACCTGTATGCTCTTAACAAACCACAATCATTGTCAGACGTCAATACTTTTGTAGTAAAACATACCAAAAGTATTTTTCTCGTGTTTCTTTTTGGTTAAATTTCTTTTGAGTAAAACAAAATGCTTTTAAAGGCAACATGTGTCCTTAACACAAAAAAAATAAAAAATTGGAGAAAATAGTATAAAGTTGTGAATAAACGTTTTAAAAATCATTTGAATGTTGAGAATTAAAAAACAAAAACCAAAAATTTTTTCTCACGTTTTTTTTTTTTTAACAACTAAACGTTTTTTGTTTTTGCAGTGACTTTTTATTCATCTTGAAAATTTTTGTCTGCGGTTACCGTATAACGTGCCATCAGCTTGAACCGATAACTTTTTGTGGTCGGTAGAGTCGAGTATTTTTTTGACATCATAAAAATTATTGTAGCATTCAATTAGTTTGTGGTCGAAAAATAAACTTTTTAAACTCAAAGATTTGTTTGCGGTTTTAGGTGTGAGTTTATCGTACAAATATATTTCATTCTTTTTTGACTGTTTAACGACCTGCTTTTGTTATCAATTGCCGTGATGTTAGTCTGTCAAACGTAAAGTTTTAATTGTTGGAATTGTAAATAAAAAGTTTTACCCAATTACAACCTTGCGATAACATATTTTTTGAAAAACCTATAAAATTATTAATATTTTAAATGTATAATATTTAAAATATTTTCGAAAGTGCTAAGAGGTTTGCATACGCTGTTGTTGTACTCAGACCCCAACCTGGCAGGGATGTTTTTCGCTTGCCCGCATGTCAGTAAAGCCAAAAATATTAGTGTAAAACCAACTCTAAATTTTACCGATCGACCCAAAATCACTCACTGAGTTAATTGGGCGATATCTGTCTGGCTGAATCTATATTGGTTGATTTTAACAAGATGCCAAGTGGTATAGAGTAGCCCCGTTTTGACTTAACAACATCCAACCTACACGCAACAAGTAAGAATGTTATAGTCGCTCAAGACTGACCATATTATACCCTACACCACAATTGTATATATGCCTATAAAAAATATTAACCGATCATTTGTGTGTTTGGTACACCCAGTTGGTAGCATAGAGATCAACATGTGTAAAAAATTTTCAAAAGGCAAAGTGATAGACGAGCCATATTCAGCTCAAAATGCTTATTCCGGGATGACATTTTTGTGAGGGCTATATGAAAAAGTCGACTGATTATTACTAGAAACAAAAAGCCCAGACAACTTATTTGTGCTAAATTTCATTAAAATATGTTTTTATACGTAATAATATATACAGGGTGTCCCCCGGCACGGTATACTACTTTCTTTTGCAGCCATTTTGGTAAAAATAAGTCTTGACAGTTCATATTTGGCAGTCGTGAAGTAAATACGTGGCAACTTAATTGGGGAAATATATTCGATAAACCAACGTGTTTTAATTGTTAAAACATTTTATTAAAATCAATCATCGATTACTGTAACAATGAGAAAGTAACGTGAAATTTTTGGGAGAAACAACGTGCGAACAAGACGCACTATTTGTCGTGTAGTGAATGATTTCGAAGAGAGAGGGACTGTAGCTGATATACCCAACATGGATCACAACGTACTACAAGATTAGCTGAAAACATTACTGCTGCTCAATTAAGTGTTCAAAACAATTCATTTACCTCAATTCGACGCAGTGCTCAGGAGCTTTGTCTTCAAATAACAACTTTGGCCACAATTTTGCAGAAGGATGTGTTTCCATTTAAGATGTAGTTGGCACAAGAACTTCTTCCAGAAGACCATTTCGATGCCGTACATATGCCAATAGGATGTTACAGCTCGCCCATGACAACCGCGATTTTCATTAAAAAATCATAATGAGTGACGAGGCACATTTTCATTTGAATGGATATATGAATAAACAAAATAGTCGGTTATGGGCAATGGAAAACCCTCAAATTATTTATTAGTCTGGTGTGCAATTTGGTCAGGAGGAATAATTGGACCTTACTTTTTTGAAACTGAAAACGGCGCAGCGGTAACTGTTCATGGGGAGCGATATCGTGATATGATTGAAAACTTTTTAGTGCCCCAACTGCATGCCTTGAGCTTGGTTAACATGTGGTATCAACAAGACGGTGCCACATCGCACACAGCCAAGGTTACAATGGAATTACTGCGAGACCTCTTTCCACAACAAGTTATTTCAAGAAATGGTGATGTTGATTGGCCTTTATGGTCGCCTGATTTGACTGACCCAAACAAAATATTCGTCATGAATTTAATGAAATACCGCGCGAAATAAGTGATAATGTAATGAAAATATGCTTAAAAGGGCTCGCATTTGTGAGGCTAACAGGGGCAGACATTTATCTGATATTGTATTTCATGCATAATTGCTGACATTAAGTAAAACATTTTTCAATATACGCTCAATTCTCTTTCATCTAGTCAAAAATTTTAAGCAAACAAAGTAGTATACTTTGCCGGCGGACACCCTGTATAGAAAAATACGAGTTTTTTCTGCTAAATATCTTGAAGTAATCTCAAGTAGACTCGATTTAAAAATTTCAATTAAGATTTTGGATAAGGTCAAGAACAAAATTCTTAATTATAAAATGTGTTTTTTCTTTCTGTGTGCGATATTGGTGGATAAAATGAAGTACGAGCCCATTTTTGTGCTAAACAACTGTCTGACCATCCATTGACCCGTTAAGACTGACATCGACCTCAACGCATTTTGCCGTTTACGGCTTATTAGTTGGGTTGTACGCTTGCTATTATAACATAATTATAAGATCATAACCCCTTAACTCATAGACATAACGCTCTAGACACCCTATATGTGCCCAAGGAACGCTTTTTAATCTCAGCCTTTTCGCGCAAATGTCTAAAGATCCTGCTCTTTATAGTTCCAAGTGGAAATGCAATTAATTATGGACTAGGGGAACGTAGAACAGATCCCAGTTTTTCCAGCTCGTCTGCACTTTAATTTGTTCGATAGTCCTATGTTTTCGTATTTAGGAATGCGGTTGTTGCCATTCAAGTTTGGAGTCAGCTTGGTTATAAGCAATTTTGACATGACCAGCGACAGGCTTTAAGGCCTATAAAACTTCCCCTTCAAACGACACTTTTAAGGCCTCTAATTTGTTTTCCAATGAAGTTAAGTTATCAAAATGAAATCAGACATTGTTTCTTTTAACAGCAATAAATGTTTTTAACAAAATATTTTTAAATTTAAATCAGGGGCCAAATAGTCATATTCGACTTGAACCAAAATTTAATCCATCAATTGCGTATAGAAATTCTAATAAGAATTTTTCAGTTTCGATTGCAATCGAATGCGGTGATTTAGCCACAGATTAAAATCGTTTTTTGTTTTTTTTTTTTTTCTTAAATAACCAAATTAGTTTCTTTATGGTAATTTTTCAATGCCTCAAATTAGGACTTTTACTTTTTAAATGCATTTTTCCAATTTAACCAAATTTTTCTTTTTATCCTTAGTTTTTAAACAAATTTAAAATAAGGATTTTGTTTCTCCTCTATTATGCCCGGAAAGCCAATAAAAAAACAAGTTCACTTAACAGAAAACAGTTATTTTATTTCCTTGATACTTTTGTTTATTTTGTATTTTAGTTTTTATGTGTTATAGCCGGCTTTAATATAAGCCTAGTTAAAATGAAATGATAATTTATGCAAATGTCTAAACGTTTAGCTGCAATGTTTTCTGTGTCTTCCTTAGTTGTGAACTACACACAACTACAGTACGAATTTCCATTTATTTAAATGTGCTTCTTTAAAAGTCTTATACTAAATGTCCTTTTTAAAAAGGAAATATTTTCCCATCTCCTAGTATTTTCTGATGTTTGTGCAGACTTTTGCGGAAAAAATCTTTGTTCTAAGAACGAAGATAGCGATTTTGTGTTATTGGCTTTATTTTTTTTGTTTTTTCCTATGTTCTTCGTTGGCTGTCATTTATTATGTTTATTATCTTTTATAACAAATTATCTGCAACACATTTAATGCTGAACAAACAGGCATTTGAAAAAGAAATGTGGAAAAGGGACAGGGTTTCTAAAAGGTAGCTTGCTTTTTTCTTCTGAATGTGCATACGTGTGTTATTTATTTTTTTTTTGTTTTTTCTTCAAATAACAACCATAAAGATTATGCAAAATAAACAAGAAATAAAAGCGATAAATATGTGGTTTAGAGGAAAAGAATATAATATTTAAATATGAGGTTGGCCAAAGAAATGTTGGAATTATATTTATTGCAGAAAAGTTTTTTAAGAGAAAAAACAATGAAATTTCAAGGTGTTTTTTTAAAGACTAAAGGGTTACCATTTTTAGTATCCAAATTATATATTTATATTAAATATTTTTTTATTTATTTTATATATTTTAGCTTTATACACATGTCAAAACCACTACAATCTGTACCAAATTAATTATAAAAATGTTTAGCTAAAACATTTTTTTTAACTTTTTAAGATAAAGTTTAATTAATATTAATCATACGCTCTCATACCTCGCTGCACTTAGTCGTCATAGACTTGAAGAAAGCATTTGACGCACTGTCACTCAGCTTTTTGGAAGGCTTTGACATGTAAAGGCACGCTAACACAAATAATAACTTAAAAACAAGCTTTTTGCGTTAATATAAGCCACAGAGTGTTGCATGAGGGATGCGTCACACAATGTCAAAAGCGTGTCCAAAAATGGTAAAAGTCTATAATGGAAATTCTATTTATTTTTTACCTTTTCTTATTTTTAAATTATTTTTGCTCAAATTTAAGGTTTGCATGCAACTTTTAAATTTAGGGGAAATCCCTTAAGCTTTACATGTGTTTGTTATAGTAAAAAATCAGATCTATTTTGTCAGCGACCAATGTATTTGTAATAGAGATGTAAGCCAGGTAAGTGTCTATTATTAGGCAATTTCATTGTGACGGGTGTGATCACGTTGCACACATTTTTGCTTAAAATTTAAAAAGTTTGAAACTATGACTATGATTTCCAAGGATAGTATGTTTTAAAGCGATTAAATGTAAGAACACACTACAAGAGCACAATTTCTAGTCGCAATGATCAATTTAAAACTGTGACGGGTGTGACCTTATAAATTTGAGTTAAAGAGAATTTTTACTTTAAGATTGAGTTGTGTAAAATATTCTTGGAAAGGGCTTAATTTGTTGGATTTTATGACAAATTAAAGTGTTTTTAATCGCATTTTAATAATTTCTACAAAAAACTATTTTGCTAAAGGAAAACCATTTTATAAAATGTGACAGATGTAATATTTTCATCAACGCGCGTAAAAAGACAACTGACTTTAAAGTATGTGATGATTTTAAGCTCTTGCGAAATAAATAAAAACTAATTACGAACCAATTTATTTACACATATTTCCATCATTTTCGCATTCCTTTAAACGTTAATTATAGATTTTTTTTAATATAGGATTTTTTCCCAATTTGGGCCATTGTAAGTGGAACCGAGCTATTATGATAATGCGAGTAAACTCTCTTAAAACACTGGTTTTTGTATAACGGGAGAGCCACTGGATGATCTTTGCAAATTAAGTTAATTGGGCAGAATATTAACTTACTCTAGCAATTAGTCATTTAATATCTTAACGCCCATCTGCACAGAAAGAAAACTCGCTTTCTAAAATCAAGAATTTTATTCTTGAATTTATCCAAAATCTTTTTAAGTACGATTCTTACTTACATTTTCTTAAATCAAGCCTATTCGGATTGCTTCAACAAATCAAGCAGAAAAGAGCTTGTTGTTTTAATATATTATTTAACATTTGAAAATAAAGTGTCTCGATGGGCTAGAGGTAATGCGCGTGTGCTGCAGTACAAAAATCCCTGGTTCCAATCTCAGCTTCGGTAAATACAAAAAATTAAATTTTTAAATTATTAATTAATTATAAAATAAAAATAAACTATAAAATTCTTTTTCTTTGATAAAGCTCCATAAGTCAAAAAAATGACATTTCATTTTCGAATTAATCCCGTTTATGGCTTAATTCAATCTTTTTTTTTGGCTTACATCAAGTACGGTTCCGAACTTAAATCAATCCTTTTTTGGCTTAATTGTGGCTAAAAGTAAGAAATTCGTGCAAAGAAAGAAATTAAGCCTATTCGGATTGCTTCAACAAATCAAGCAGAAAAAAGCTTGTTGTTTTAATATATTATTTTACATTTGAAAACAAAGTGTCTCGGTGGGCTAGAGGTAATGCGCTTGTACTGCAGTGCAGAAATCCCTGGTTCGAATCTCAGCTTCGGTAAGTACAAAAAATGAAATTTTTAAACTATAAATTATAAAATAAAAATAAAATATAAAATTCTTCTTCTTTAATAAAGCTCCATAAGTCAAAAAAATGACATTTCACTTTCGAATTAATCCAGTTTTCGGCTTAAATCAATCTTTTTCACGCTTACATCAAGTACGGTTCCGAAATTAAATCAATCCTTTTTTGGCTTAATTGTGTCGTTGCCAACAACAAAAGTTAATTGCCGTAATTTCATTATTTCTTCATAAATTTTTTTTAAGAGCAAAAAATCGTAATCAAAATACCATTTAAGCCACTTTCGCATAAATTTATTTCTAAATTTTTGTTCTCATTTCAAACAAACAAAAAAAAACAGAGCAAAAGAATTTAGCTCCATCAAAAGCTCATATATCAGTGTTAGATTTGACATTTTTTCTTTTTTGCAACGTTTTTAGTTGTTGTGTAAGTAGTAATTCTCTTCATGTTGTATTGTCTAAAGCATAGTTCACACTAGACAAATATTTGTTTAAAATATTTAGGTATAGTTATTGTTAAGCAGTTGTGTATTACACTGTGTGTAATTTTTTAAGTCATGGAAAAATAACCATATTCGGACATCACTACGTGAAAGAAGACCAAAAAAGAAAAGACCCGTGTCTCCCAGTTTTGGCCAAAGTCATGCACTTTTTTTGTTATGGGCCCCCAAAGATTTGGGGCCTTTTTGCCATTTTTGCAAAAAGTGATAATTTTCTCAGGCTCATATCTTGCAAACCGTTCGGAATTTTAATTTACTCTTTGAGGCAAAGTTGTAGCCCTTTTTAAAAGGAACAAAAGTAATGAACATAAAAAATTAAAAAAAAAATAATTTTAAACCAACATCGCAAAAAACTTTAAAAAATTCCAATTTTTTTTACCTTTTTTCCTTTGTTCAGGTCCATAGGTAGCAAACCGTTCAAAATTCAAGGAAACAGTCAACTACAAAAATTTACCTAACATCCCAATAAACAACTTTTAAGAACATATAAACTTCCTAGGAATGATTCTTAACACCGTTTAGGTACAGCTTAGGTAGCCGCAAAAGTTAAAAATTTCCCCCAAAATGTGTGTGTGTACATGTAGTTATGAAGTTATCTCTTCCTTACGTTTAATCAAATTGCCTTAACTACATACATATATTGTATCTGTCTTTAGTGTAATAGAGAACTCTTGTGCATATAAATATGTGTATATGCATGTGAGATAGCCGCGAAAAGTCTTGCAACGTAAACACGTAGGCAAACATTAAAATTGCTGGAAACCCTAAACAACAAAATACATCATACACAAATCGCAATAATGATCCTTAACGGCCTTTAATTAAATTATGTACATACTTTTTTTATTGTCAACGAGATCTCAGCGGTGAAAGTTATAGAGAAAGTTCTACAGCATAATTCGCACACAACATTGGCAACTGACAATTTCAATATGCAGTGTAAAAATATTTATTTCTTTTGCTACATTTGCGGTCATCAAATCAGAAAAAATAATTCTACAAGATTTCAAAAGGAAAAGAATCTTTTAACTAGTGAATTTAAAAGAGCATATAAGTCATTTTTCGACGAAATAGATTTGATCAGTGAAAATTACACACCTAACGCAGTGTGTCGCCAATCTCATAGCATGGTTGAATGGAGGCAAACATAGTATGAAATATTGTAAGCCGGTAAACTGTATTAATCGCCCAGGTGATCATGGTGGAACCAGTTCTTATGCATGCGTTAATTACACATCTTGATTAAATAGAAATGATGAGAAGAACAAAATTTATAAAGCAACTGTAACAGCCACACTTCCAGTACTTGCACCTGAAAATTTTGTATTCCCAAGGCCGCAAACTCCAGATCGTAGGACAGAATTTACAGAAATGACTACAGCAAGTGGTGTTACTAATCAAGATCGATTTGATACCGAATATGAGCCCCAACAGGAAAGAGATGGACCAAAACTAATAACTAATAAAAAATCAAATTCTACGAAAATAAATGGAAGATTTGCTGTGATTTGAAGGTCATCAATATTTTGCAAGGAATCATCGATGAGGGCGGCTTTCCAAAATTCTTTTGTTTTCTTTGTAATTGGGATTTGCGCTCACCTGTAAATCAATTCCAATGTAATACATGGGCCCAAGGATGAAGTGTGCAGGAACAAATGAAACAACATAGACTTAAGAATGCACCTTTAATTGACAATACTCAAGACATTTTGCTGCATTTGCTCCATATAAAATTAGGAACTGTTAAAAAATTCATTGAAGTGGCCGTTGTAAATTGTTCAAGCGATGACAAAATTAAAAAAGCTATTGCAGTAAACTTAGAACGATTTTTTGTTCACCTCGTTGTACTATAGCTATTTACACGATGTTAATGTTTTCTTTTCTGACCTTATAATTGTCTTCATTTAATAGGCGTACTTAATGGCCCTGACATTAGAAGCTATTCAAGAGCAAATTTGATTCATCGTTTGATGAAAATCATTCAATGGCATGGATTAACCTTCAGCGTGGTGGGGATCGAGATGCGGAACCGCGAGCAAGAGAATGGGTGAAAGAAATGCTGTATTATTTTGAGAAAATCGGCATATCGATGACGTTAAAGCTGCATTTTCTTTATTTTTATTCTGACGACTTTATTAAAGGACTCCCTACCGAATCCGATGAGCGAGGAGAACGGTTCCACCAAACCACAATGCCCATGGAAAACGGTACAAAGGCAAAAAACTCGACGCATTGCTTGCAGAGGTAATACCAATTTTATTGTTGCATGGTCTTGTATTGTTTTTGATTTCTTTTCTAATTCATTTTAGGTATGTTGGTGGAGTCACAAGATAACCCTTTATGATGTTAATTAGGTATGTGAAAAAGAAAACGCTAATGATGGAAAGCAGTCTGGAAGCAACGTGCCTGTGGACACCATAAGTTCTGAATCAGCGTCAGATTCGGACGACGATTTGGATCCTCAACTTAAGATAGCGCGATTTGCAAGTACAGGGACATCAACAAATATTTTTTTTTATTATTTTTTTGTAATAGACAGTACAGTATCTCAATGTTGAAAAAAATAAAAAACAAATGAAATCAAAAATTTTCGTAAAATTTTTAACTTTTGCGGCTACCTAAGCGCTACCTAAACGGTGTTAAGAATCATTCCTAGGAAGTTTATATGTTCTTAAAAGTTGTTTATTGGGATGTTAGGTAAATTTTTGTAGTTGACTATTTCCTTGAATTTTGAACGGTTTGAACAGGGGAAAAAAGGTAAACAAAATTTGAATTTTTTAAAGTTTTTTGCGATTTTGGTTTAAAATTATTTATTTTTTAATTTTTAATGTTCATTACTTTTGTTTCTTTTAAAAAGGGCTACAACTTTGCCTCAAAGAGTAAATTAAAATTCCGAACGGTTTGCAAGATATGAGCCTGAGAAAATTATCACTTTTTGCAAAAATGGCAAAAAGGCCCCAAATCTTTGGGGGCCCATAACAAAAAAAGTGCATGACTTTGGCCAAAACTGGGAGACACGGGTCTTTTCTTTTTTGGTCTTCTTTCACGTAGTGATGTCCGAATATGGTTATTTTTTTTCGTGTTGCACTGTGTTATATATGGTTTACAACTTTTTTATTTCGGACAATGACTTTTTTTAAATCTGACTTATCTTTTAACAAAGAAACATATGTTTCATTCTATTTTATCAAATATTTGCTCAATACGAACTAACGCACGTACGTTATCGTTTGATTTTCAATTATGAAAAACTAGATCTTTACTTAATAACAATACGTAGTTAGAGAATATTGTGTCAGTACTGGAATGTCTAAAGAAACTATATTCAAATGCAAATTTTGTTTTATTTTGTTCGGTTTTTTTCTTGTCTGTCCGCATGTCCGTATAATTGCTTGTGTTTCAACATTCCTATTTGTGCGTTACTTACAAGTTTTCTTGTCTTTCTTTACATTTTTGTGGTACATACAAAGTTTTTTATACTTTTGCCATAAAATTCAATTAAAATTCAATTCAGTTCTCTTTTCCAACTTTGATATGTCTCAATTGAAATAATTGTAAGACTTTTACATGTCTGTTTCAATCATAAGCTTTGAAAAAAGCAGAATCCAAAAGATTTAGACTTTAAACTAACATTTTTTTTAGAGATTTAAAAAGCAATTTACTTCAGTTTTCTTAAATTACTTACGCTGAATTAAAAAAATACTCTTTAGTACCCCTATTTTAATCCAATTTTTTAACCATTTTCTTCGCAAACAAAAAAGAAACATTAATTATCCATTTAAATAACCTATTTTTTCATGATCTCCATTATCAATTTAATGAGTTTTTTTTGCAATTAACTTTTTTATATTTATAATAAAATCCTAATTAATATGGTAAATTTGTTATCATCCTAAAAATCTTAATTATCATGACATACAAAAGTATGTCTCATACTTTGGAATTTTTTTTATTTTAACATTCTCCTACAAGAACATCTTACAAGAAAAAATTCCAAACATTCAAGAACAATTTGTTTGATAAACAAACAAACTTTGATTTTAATGGCTAAAGTATGACGAATTTTCCACGCAAATATTTACCCTCCCGATGAAATCATAAGGGTTGCGGATGACAATGTTTTACAAAATCAAGATAAGAAAAATGCTAGAAAAAACAATGAATAAGTAAATTTACTTGATGCTAAAGGAAAAAAAATCTATTTTATTATTTTTGCTTTTTGTGGCATTTTTTTTTTTACCAACAACCATGACATTTGAATTTTTAATGAATCTTAAATGTTGACTTTAATTAGCAGTGATTTTACTATATAAAAAAATTCTCTTTCAATGAGTTGGGAAATGAAAACAATACTGCGGAATAATAAATTAAGAAAAATAATGTTTGCATAGGAAAAGTAAAATAATTGAAAAGTTGTTGCAAGAAGCTTTTTTTTACAATTTTATTTCGATGGGGGCGTATGATGAATATTAATATTTTTAAAATTTTAACAAAGACAGTACAAGAAGTTTTTAAAAATAAGTACTATTAAGTAAATTTTGTTTGATTTTACAGCACATATTTAAAGGGTCCCTTAAAAAAGAAAAAAAATTAAAAAAATTTTTAATTTTTTTTATGAGTTATTGAGGCGAATATCATTTAAAAATTAAATTGCATTTAGAACATGATTTATGAGAATGTATTAGTGGTTTTTTACTGTATGTACTTTTTAAAAAAATTAGTTGCAACCAAGCGTGGTACTAAACTAATTTTTTGTGTGTTTTTCTCGTATTGCTTTGATTTTCGTTTGTACGGTGGTGCAGTTTGCCAAGACTTACTTATTCGTCGTTGATTTAGAACTGGAAATCATATAAAAAAAATAACCGATTCGAGTTTACCGACTAGATTATAATTTAATAAATTTTATTCCACAATCTTTTTGTGAAGTGTTGCCATTTTAAGCTTTAATGCATTTTAAAGATAAAAACACCCCGGTTAAGTAGGCACATTGGGCGTTTCACGGGTTAAAGCGACTGGGTAAAGAGAATAACATTTTTCAAAATTCAAATCAAACATATAAAGAATGTTATACAAAGTAAAGAATTTCATTGGTTTTTCCTAAAAAAACAACTTATTTTTTAATATATGCAAAAGAATTAGAAATGATACTTATCCACTTCAAAATACCATCAACAGCAAAATATACCTGAAAATAGAAATTAAGAGTATAAAATTAGCTTTTACAACTTTTTTTAAAAAAAAAATTAAATTATCAGGAAGCATTTATCATAATTATTGCCTCTAAGAGCACTTAGCACAAAAAAAAATTTAATTTGATATAAAATTAAATTTCACAAATTTTCATAAATAATATTAATTATACGCACCGTGTTTATATTCTTTAATAAGTCACCAGTAAACAGCAAAATAATTACTTTTTTGTTAAAGAAGTTTTATTAATCACTTGCATATTAATTAGAAATTATGCTTATATTAACAATCTGTATATTTAAATTTATGAAGGTTAAAAATGTTCTATGACTAACTACCTTTGTAGGCAAAATTGCTGTGTCGTTATATAATATACAAATACAACGTTAAGCAATTACACATTAACGAATTTCAGTACAATAAAAAATTTTAAAAAATATTTTTGTTTATGCTTAAAAGCTCTAGCATAAGATAATGTAATCAGCCTAAGCAATATTATGATTTTTAAAAGATTTTGAAAAATTTTCTGTGGCGCACTTCGTCTAATTTTTAGCGCTGGTATAAGGGCTCTTAGATTTTTTTTCATACTTCAGCTTTCTCACAATGACACAATACCTTTCTATCATTGATAGTAGAAAATATACCGGCTAATATTCATCCATTTTTCTAATTAGATTTTGCTATTTTCCAAGCTGTCTGCCAAAACATTTCTGACATTTCTTCTTCCTTTATGTCTAAAATTTTCTCTTCTAGTAATTGTGTGCATGTTTGTGTGCAAAGTTTTAAATAATGTTTGGCGGCAAATTTCTTGGCTTATTATAACAAATTTTTATGAACAACAAGTAGTTTGCCAAAAATAATAATTTTTATATTATTTTATTGCCTTCCCTTTATGCTCTTGACTTAACAGGAAACAGCAATTGAGTTACATAGTTAAGAAGAACATTATTTATTTTCTTCTGTGAAAGTAAGTTTTTATTATAATTTTATTAGACAAAATATTATTTATGTCTTTTAAAATTTTAATTTAGTTTAAAATTTTATATGACAATAAAACCAAAGACGACACAATAGACTAAAATGATTTTGATAGCTGGTATTACGTCTTGTCAGTAACATCTTCTCTTAAAGAGAAGTGTGGTGTAATTATAGCGTCAAGTTACTTTACATTCTTTTTTGCTATAGGACTCTTAAATTGCCTTTCATATAGCTATGGCATACTGACAGTTATTATTATCAGTAATTAATAATTTCACTCTTCAAAACTCACATCCTGATTATGTCATACTCTAGTACTAGCATCAGCCAATTATAAATATCATCATCATCATCATTATTATTATTTTGAATTTCCCTACCATCATCTTTATTCATATATTTATACATACATACAAACATATTTGCCTTTTATAAAATGTCTCTGATATAATTTACTGAAATTGCTTTCTTGTATCATAAACTACAGTTTGGCACTGTTTTTAGCCGTCTACTGCCTTATGTTTTACATGTCGTCCTTGTCATTTTCACTCAATGTTGGGTGTTTCTACAAAATTTATTTTATAGATGCCTGTTGATTTTTGTTATTTTTCTTTTTTGTAATTAAGTAATAATGAATATCTATAGATTTTTATTGGCGAATAATTGTTTCGATGTTTGTTAATTAGAACATGATTTAAGTGGCGAAACCGAACGAGAATATTTAATTTTAAAGGAATGTTACTATAGAGGAATTTTTTATAATAACAAGCCAATGAAGTAATAACCAGCTTGGCTGTGGCTGAATTTTTTTTAAATATGTTTTGGAATTTAGATTATAGACATGATACCATACGCTGATATTTCCCCACAAAAAATTAGGTTCTTTTAAAATTAATAATGATAGCCAAGTAAAATTGAGTTTAAGCAATATAAAAGGGGGTTTTCACTGACAGGTTTAAAAAATAAAGCCTGCTTTGCACAACCACATACTATACGATATAGGTTTGGCTTCCCCCGAGTTCATTGCTTTGCACGTTTTGAAACAAAGTTGATAACCCATAGCTGTTACCAAAAAGCTCAACAGAGTTTTCAAAATCAAAAAAATTTGGTCAACATTAAACAGCATAGATGTAGACGACATACCGCAAAGGGTTAGATCTTTCTTAAAATAAGGCCACAATAAATTCATTTCAATATTTAAAAGTTCAACTGCTACAAAAAGGCGGAACTCGTTACAATTTTGGAGTTGTTATTTAAGACAGTGTTGGTTGGTTGGTGCACATTGTAGCTTTTTTTCTTGCAAGCCATTAAGTAGGGCTGATTGAAACCACTTCGACATAACTATTTCACCTGTCAGATATCTCATCCGTTTGAGTCCGTACTCGAATTAATAGGTCTTTCAAACCTGTACCTTAATTCCCGACTAAGGTCATCAAGGACATCAATCCCAAAAACCTGGCTCTCATGAAAGTTAGGGCCGAACACTTGCAAAAAGGCTACAAACCGTCTCCTTTTTTCCCCAAAACTACGGTGATAGTTACCAGGAAAACATTTCGATACATTTCTTTAATTGTTGCTTATCAGCCGGGTCATTTTTTCGGCAATTAAAAAAAGGCCGCATAACCCTAATGCTCTGCATGTGTCTAGATTATGCCACCTACTCTTAGCCAGTTCTGTTTTACATTGGTTAAACAGAAACGGCGTAGTGGTGTGAAATGCACTGCGTCTTTTTGGCGGATAATGTGAGGAACTTATACCAAGATCTTTCGAGGAGACGCCGAATACCACCCCGCACTCAATGCTAAAGCCGTCGGTTCACAACAACGTCATAAGTTTAAACGAGAGTACCCCCATACCACACACTACTCGATGGTTTGGGAACCCTGAGCTTCTTATCCAAGTCACTGTGGTTTCATTTTAGGAGAAAATGGTTCCAGACCGTAAATAATGAATCCAAGATTTTCGCATGGCCGTGAGTCTTTGATCTCTCCACCCAAAGCTCTAAGCCTCACTCCGTTACTTGCAGATATGGGAACTAAAGAAACTGCCTCTAAAGAACCACTTCGCAGAGCGTCTTGTAGCAACACTGGCCCAATAGTATTTCCTGATGCAGTCAATCATACCAGACATATATGTAAGAAGTGGACGTACTTAAGCCTCACACTTCCCTATAAATATGCCATTTTGCGCCAAATACTTGGAGACAACCGTAAATATTAGGCTACCGGTAGCCAGTAATGGGGGTTCAGTGTACATGGCAAATTCTAGCCAAGAGGCACTGCCCACATATTTCGTATTGTTTGAAAGGCGAATTAGGTGTTTAGTGAAAATTTTGGTCTTTGTTGTGAATAGCGCCCAGCATCCTCTATTTTTGACATAGCGCTGTTTCCAAAACTCTTTGTAACCACTTTTCACTCAGCAAGGATAGCAACCCGTAGATATACTCTTCAACCTTCAGATTTGTAAAAGTATGCAGGATAGTGTTCACAAGAGACGCCATTGTATACGGTTTGACTCACTCAAGCTCACGAATAGCTGTTTCTGTAGATCGCGACCCTTAAGATAGTATTGCTATTTACTTTAGAGCTACAAACGAACTTCCTGTCACTGTTAGCCGACCATTGGCATAAATACGGCCTTTAGCCTCTCTAAGCTCGCCGGAACGTGATTGAGGGCAAGGCGAAGTACGAATCCCCCATGTACCCAGGAAATTATGTCTCCCTTTGTATTTTAAATAACCGAGGTAGAATGCTATCGGGTTTCATCGCCCAAACGAAAGATGTAAGGAAACCCTTCTTCCATATTTTAACAGCTTCTGCAAAAGTAGTTTGAAGACTGTCCCATTTTAGTAGCATTAGAACAAAACTTGGACTTCAAACATACCAATAGCAGACAGTTCAGCCTGTAAAACACTGCACTCATCGGGTAGTCTAAATAAAATCCAGACTCCGTACATGCCATGAAAATGCTTTCACCAACACCAGTTTCTCTTTCAGAGCCGTCCGTATATACATCCAGGTTGAAAGGTTCCGAAAAAGTGCCTGACCATTGGATATATCTAAGTATATCTAAGTCTTAGTTGGGTCAATGGCATTTTTCCTGTTATCAGAATTGCCATATTGCGCATGGTCCTCTCAATTTTAAGGCGATTGAGTCATATACACAATTTATAATTTTTTAAAGAATTTATGAATTGGGGTCATTGCTGAAGTTTAATTTCTTTTAAAAAGTTAAATTTTTTTATAAGAAAATTAAATTTTTCGATTAAAGACAATATCTTCTTTTAATAAATGCGTAAAATGAAAAAATGGAAATAACTTTGTCTTAGAATCTGCACACACAGCTCGCGCGACAATAGACATTTAAACAATGTGTTTCCACTTTCCATTATGCATAATTTTTGAAATATGCAGTGACCCGTAGCAATTCGAACAATTCTGAATTTAATATGGAAAAAAAAGAATCAAATTTATAAATTCCCAAATACATTGCTTGTACATATAATTTCTTGTTATAATAATAAATATTAGAAAATTTATGTCCCTGCTTTTCAAAGCCACAACAGCTTAATTTAAAAAGTTGACAAATTTTTTAATATAAAAATATCTCAACTTTATATTAAAAGTTTTTTAACAGATAAACTATTTACCAATTTGAAACTCATATGCATATTTCATATATAAGTTTCTAAATATTTCTCTTAAGGTATTTAGATTATAAACAAGCATAAGTTTTATGTTACACAAGACTATCTTATTATCTTTTATCATACTTTTGCTAAACGAATATAGTTTAACCAAAGAAAAGTTTTTGGAAAATCAAGATAAAAATAAAGAAAAAAAATCAAGTTTTTTTCTGAACAAACAGAACGAAACCTTTTGAGATTAGAGAAGGATATAAGAAGCTGTGCTTTTTTTTATCAAATATTTGGTTGTTTTCTTTGAAAAACATTTGAAAAGCAAAAAGTTAACAAGAAAGTTAAAATTAAACTTTAAATAAGGGTGAAGATGGATGATATTTTTCTTATAAATATTTTGTGATAAATTCGTTATGGTAATTTTTGGTGGCAGGATTAAATAAGAAATTTATTTATAAGAAACACCAACAAGTTTTAACTTTAGCATTTTTATCCAAACACTTAATCACATTAAGAGAAAGTCAATATGTGACTTGAGTTTTCTCATTTACTCAAACTATAAGACAAGCAATTTACATACAGAATTAAGGGAAACCAATCTGAACCTCTACTTTTAAACTGATACAACCAAACACTTCCTCTTTGCTCAAAAGCTTGCTATGAAGATGGTAGTTTTCTTCCGTATTCCAATTCATATTCCTCTTCTTGTTTTAAATTAAAAATTGTTGTTATTAACGTTCTATTTACTTTGATTATACAATATTAAAAAAACAACCCCTGTAGTTTTCAAACATTTATTTTTAAATTTATTCCTTTTTCTCTATAACAGCATTCAATGGATGACAAGGATGACGATGATGATGACTAAGTTTTATAACCTGCTACATTTAACATTTTAACCTTTTGAGCTTAATAAAACAGAAAAAAAATACAACAAAAATGCCAAATCAACAGCAAAAACAATTGTTTAATGTTTTTTTTTTAATAAAATGGGGTAAACTGCATAGAATGACTGGAGGAAACACAACAAAAACTCTTATGGCAAGTATTTTTTTAAACACTTTTCATTTGCAGAAATTCATAATAAATATTTGTAGATTCACAGAAACAACTACAACCTTAAGAGGTAAATAAATATAAAAAAAATCAAAACAAAGAAGACAATTCCCAAAGCATCCTTTTCCTGTTGTATCTATGTATGGATGTAAGTGTTTAGTTTAGTGTCTTTTCATCAACCAGGCACTGCCATTATCAGAGGCATGTGTGTGATAGATGGCAAGGATGACGAATGTTGTGCTGTTTAATAAACCAGAAGATATTGCGATATATGCCATATTGAGAAGAAACAAATTAAAAATGAAAAGGAAAAGAAGCAACTAAAACAAGTTGTAATATTATATTGAAGCAGCACCCTACAGTATAATAAAAAAAATTAATTTATTATTATTAAGTAACATCGCAACTATAAATTATAAGTTTTTCATTAAGATTATTATCAGGCTTTATTTGACAAGATTCCAAAAAAAAATTTCCAAAAGCTCAACAGAATTAATTATATACTTTTTTGTTTCAATTTTAAAAGTACGGCTTTCTTTTAACGATTTAATGTTATTATAAAAATAAATTTTAGTTGAAAAAATACTTTGAATTAAAGCTTCTTTAAGAAATCTTAAGGCGTAACGTTACAACCAAGCAAAAAATTTTAAATTTCTAATAATTCTCATTTGGTTAATAGTAAAAAAAAGGCAATAATTTGTGAAACCAAAAACGTGCTACCAAAACCGCTTCTGTCGTATTTTTTTTATTTAAGTAATACTGATTACAAGACCTCTGGCATTTTTCTTGTTATCCGTAACAATGTCAGAATTTAATTTAGTCGTAGCCGAATACTAGACGCTTCGCATTTTCCTTGTAAGCGTTTTTATAACACAATTCTTTTTCTCTCGAACTCCCTTTGTATTTGTTTATGTTATTTTCCCATTTTCAATTCTTTCTTATTTTTTACTCCTACCCTTGGTTAACGGAAGTAGATCTCTGAATAGCCTTGGAGAGATTTACTGCATTACAATCTCTATGACACCGTACACGGGGTCGTATGATTGTTTTTATTTCTAAATGCAAACAAAAATGTGATCATAACTTTATATAATTGAAAATTAAAGCTCTTTCAGGACGAATACTTCCTTATATCTTGCCACCGACTCTTACCAAGAAAAACCACATTGGTGGTCATCTATTGTATCTTAGGCTTAGAGAAAAAACAGAAAACTCTTTGATCAGACAAAGTGGACAGTAAACTGGACTTTTCACATTAAACAAATTTAAAAACAAAGTTAGAAGTGAAAATGGTGGCGATTGGAAAAATGTCTGCTGTTAACGTTTTGGATAATGTTTCTTAACAATTTACCTTTAAAAGTGACCCTTACCAGGCCAATTGTATCACCATATGCTGCACTGTGCAATCAAAAGCTTTAAATTGTTTAAGTCAACAGCACAAGATAGACGGCATATACGTCATCTTTATCTCCAAGGGAGCTAAAGCAACTCACACAAAAGCAAAGGTCTGAACGTCAATCAGTCTCATATATTTCCCGCTTAAAGCCTGGTAAATGCTGATCGATCTCAAACTAAGGACGAGGATCGATTATTCTTCCATTAGCCTATCAACATGCTTCCACCAGGGTCAGTCACATCGATGAAGATGGATCTTATCTCCACTCTTTAGTTGATTACATTGAGAGATCTCTTTAATCTAATAACTATGCACTAGTGTCCTTTTTGGCGTCTTAAGAAATATTTACCATCATTCATCTTAGGGACCTACGTAAGGTGGAAGTTGGTTAAATTTTTTTTCCAACCTACTGGTTGTCTATTAACTCTTCTTAAACGAAACCAGTGCTGCTTAACAAATACCGTAGCTTGTTTTAACTTCCCGACATTAAATGAAGTGACACTGACTCTGTCAGACAACGGGAGACATCTGGGATGTTTTGGACAGTCAGCTGTCTTAGAGGTCAAATGTGAAGGCAAGAATGGCAAAGGTACAGACTATGATAAATGTGTGCAAGCGTGCCATTGGCAAGACCCTGGGCTCCAGTTTCCAGAGCACCAATTGGCTTTTTGAGACCGCGACAGAATTAATTCTCTGTAATGGAGTTAGAATCTAATGGAAGTATATTGACCTTATTGCAGGATCGAAGGCAATAAGTTAATTTTAGCCCTACGGAATTGCCTTAGCCCGAATCGCCTGGTGAAAAAGCTAAAGCTGAAGCGTCGAAAACTCGTCTGAGTTTAACCAAATAAGCAAGAAGTGGTCTAAGGAGAAAGCCGGCGTTCGTTGAGGCACAAACTTGAGTTCACATTTCGTTCAGATTTCCTAATGAATGCAGAATTCTGAAGGCTGAACTGTCAGCAATTTCCAAAGCTAATTATACAATACAGTGCTACAGAATAACTGAAATAGATATCGGGACCTTCACCGACAGCTGAGCCGCCATTAGGCCCTCTACTAATGCACACTTTACATTACAACTTATTCGCGAATGCCTTACATTCTTACGCTAAATGGCAAAGCGATCTAGCATAGCACTGGCAAGAGTGTTGAATCTAAGGACTAATGCAGCCAACTTCGTTGCCAACGCACTAGAGAAAAACTATGCCTAATTAACTGGCAGATTAATTGGCCACTTCTTTGGCATTTTTTTTCCTGCACACTTCGCGTGAATGCACACACTAGAGGAAACGCCTAAAACAGATGATACAACCAACTCAGATAAGGAACCACTAGAATAATCTGTCCAAGGCTGCTAGATTCCAGACATTTCAAATGTCTAGGCAAACGGAGAGTGAGGGATACCGAGGCCAATCGATTTTAGTCTTTCAAAGGGTTCTGTAGGAACTGTCAAGAGCAAAGAAGGTTGAAAGTATCCAGAACCTTTTGTGCCTTTGTCCGACAATGACTGTTTGTATCCAGCGGACTGGACAGTCTGTAGGATGTGTCTAACATTAGTCTAGCTTGTCTACTATCCTATTAGGTTAAGCTGTTGTTCGAGAATAGGAAACGAGACTGTCAACTACCGAAATTTTTTTATTCTTATTTTATCGTGCTATCCTTCTCTCGCTCTCTATTTTTCAGGTATTACAAAGGGACCGACGAAACGCTAAGGAAACCTGCAAGCGGTAAAAATCTGAAAAGCCGCTCCAAAAAATTTTGTTTAATAACTCAGGGCTCAGGGTCATTAAACAAGCAACAAATATTCAAATCCTTAGAAACTTTTTTTAAACGCCACTTTAAAATCTTGACACATAAAAATACTCAAACAAAGTCGGCCCACCTATTTACGTTTATTAGATTTTACATTTATTTTAATTGCGATAACATTCAAGACTGCGTTTCACCTAATTTTAATTTAGATTTAAATTCATTTTAATATATTTGCGTTTATTTCAATATTTATTTGTGCATGTGAAAATACATAACTAAAAGCTCCAACCAACTGTTTACCCTTTCCTTGGCAGCCAAAAGAAAAGGTCAAATGTCATATATGACAAATTACGTTACCTAATTTTTTACCATTTTTTGGCTGGAAATTAATTGTTTACTACTTCCTTCCCGCTGCTTTAGACGAAGATATACATTTAAACACAAAAAAATATTACATAATAACAAAGTCAAGGCGGCCAAAAAAAAATTTCAACCCTTTTCTTTTTGTTAATATTTTTTAACAAAAAAACCCCAAAAACAAACATTAATTAACATTAATTTTTAAAAACAAAATATTAACCAAAAAAATATTTACACTTTCACCTCATTGTAATTTAAAGCTAAAAATTTAAAATAAACATATTAAGAGACCTTAAAAAAATTTAAGTCATTTAGCATGTCAAATAAAAAAATACGCTAATTAAGTAGTTGAACTTTGACAGACAAGGAAAGCAGAGAAAGTCCTTTTATTCTTTCAAAATTAAAATTTATTCACTACAAGTCATTTCATTAATTTTCATTTTACCAACCACCACAAAAGTTAACTGAAAAGAAAGTTTTTAGTCTCTGCCTATGTTCACACTTTGTGAGCAAAACCAAAAATATTCCAAAGAAAAAAAGCTTGTGTACAATAAATTTTTAACATTTTTTTTATCCCCCTCCAAGGACCAAAAAGCAATAGTATTTTGTATATTTTCTTGGTTTTTGTCGTTTTGCTTTTGTTTTCTCTAAAACTGAAATTATTATTTATTGTCGGCATTAAATATTTTGTTTGGACAATGTCTTCTTCGTGTATGAACCAAAAGATAATTCAGAAACATTATTGTTGATTTGTTTGCATTTGTTAAGTTAAACAATAACAAATCTTTTGTCAACGTTTTATGCTAAATTATAAATAATGGCAGTAAAAAACTATAAATAATTCGTTATGTGTATTAAAATTAATTTAGTCAAAAGGTAAAAAAAATAAGGAATTCAAGTTTTTTTTAAATGTTTAGAGGTTTTTTGAAAATAATAGAAAACTAAACAATGGTTTTTTAAAAAATAAATTTCTGCTAATAAATTTTACTTTTGGTTGTTGTTGGGGTTGCAACCTACGGTACGTATGATAAATATTATTTTAGTCGTATTTGACCTTAACATTAAAAAAGTTTGCAATTTACATATTTTTATCTTTAATGGCAAAATATTTGACCAATTTAAAACATGTGTTTATTTCATAAATCACTTACATTCACCGGTTGTAAAAATTTATTAATAATTAAAATTTATTTAATAAATTTAACAGTCTTTCAAAATTTGGACGCAAATTTATCCACTTAAATACATTTATCATTTTCTGAATAGAACTTGGCACTAATTTACTGACATAGTGAAGTTAGGTCCTACAAAAATGGATCGTGTAAATAGATCACCGGCATACAATGTTTAGTGCGATGTAATTAAAGGGAAATTTCATTGTAACAGATGTGACTATTTTTGCTTATATTTTAAACAGGTCAACATTTTTTATTTAAAAAAACGCTCTGATTTCCAAGGTAGATGTGTTTGCAAGCGATCAATAGTAAGTAAATACCTAAAAAAGCAGGATAACTTCTCACAAAGACCACTTGAAGACCATTTGACTAGTGTAACCTTACAAATTAAAATTTTTTACGTAAGGATCGTGCCATAGAAAAAATATTTGAGAACGATTTTTAATTTTTACGCAAGTTTAAAGTGTTTTTTTGATCGTAATTTCTTCTACAAAAGACTTTTTCGCTTCAGAAAACCCCTCTGGCAAAATGTGACGGTGGCGACAACGTAAGAGAAGGAAGAGCAGATTTTGGGCACATTACCTTTTTAAGCTCTTTCGAAATAAAGAATATTAAAATATAAACCAAATTATTTTTATTTATAGGGTTTGTTGTCTTACAGCAAATCATCAATAGACTTTAACCAAATTCTTGAAAAACTTTATGAATATTTTCTGCCTTTATGTAATAACTTTAATAAACTTATTGAGAATTACTGTAAAAAAATCAAAAAACTTAACAAACCATTTGTCGTTGTTAGAAGATTTTCTTATCTTTTTCTCAGAGATTGTTAAGGTTGGATATCGCAATAAACATCGGTATCTCTGTTTTTTCATTGTGGCTTCGGGTGACTGTTCTTTTACCGCGGTTTGGCCCTCTGTTCTTGTACTGACTTCACAGTGGTTTCGGTTGACTGTTTCTTTCACTGCGGCCTCGGATGTCTTTTCCTTAACTGATATTTTAGATTTCTATTCGTTTACTGCGGTTTTGCGTGAATGTTTTCCAGTGCGGTTTCGGCTAACTGTTTCTTTACTGCGACTTAGGCCGACCGTTTCTTCACTGCGGCTTCAGTTGTCTGTTGGATCGCTGTGGCTTCGGCTGACTGTTCCTTTTCTGCGGCTTTGATTGTTTGTTCGATTACTGTGGTTAGGTTGGCTGTTCTATTACTTCGGATTCAGCTATTTATTCGGTCGCTGCAACTTTGGCTGCCTGGTCATAGTTAGTGTCGCGAAGCTAGAACTAACATTAAACATGTCTTGAGACCCAAATATAAGAAAATATTTGGCGTTTTACATATCCCTAGTGATAGGGGATATTGAAACATTATCTATATATAATTCTCTTCATCGAAGCGCAAGGTCATCGAACAGCCGACATCATCCATATCAAAATTTTTGATGGCACCTGTGTTATAAATTCAACATTACCCAAAAGAATAATCGTAGGCCAATCGACAACTGCTGACACCGACAAACACACCGATCACTATATAGATATAGTTTATTCAGAATAGACTTAAAGGGTCTCTAGTATCAATGTATAAGAGGGTGTGCTTTCTTTATTCACCCTTCACAACCTAATGGCAATAATGTATACTAATACACGGCAAAATTTTGTAAGGCGACACGTTATTGTATCCCCTTAAAGGAAAAAATTGGATACCACTCAGATAGATTAGCTGACGATAAACCACATTATAAATTTTTACTTTAAGCATACGGAAAAGGGCATGTGATAATTCGGTATATGGTAGCTTAAACCTACCTTTTGGACCTCTTTAGACCTAATTCAATCGACGTTTATTGCAAATAAAAGTCCTGTTTCGGATTAAATCCATTTAAAATGGACGTTTATAAAGTTAATTGAGCCACTCGATACACAATAAAATATTAAAACTCCTAGTTTTGTCTCAAACCCCTTTAAAAAAATTAAGTTATTAAATTAACATATGTATGTATATTAAGTAATTAATATACATATCCTTACACTTTTACACGTTATCTGTTTCATGTTTTAGCATTTTTATTAAGTAAAACTTCAATGACTTAATCTCCCCCTACTTAAGCACTTAACCTTAGAAGTAGTTAAAGAAGCAAACAGAAAATTTTATAAAAGTGATATTGACTGATGCTGGCAAAAAACAAAATTCTACCCAAAGGCCACAAAACAGTACTACCTTTCTAGTCTTCACTTTTTGCCAGGACAAACTGTATAACAAAACCCCAAAGCTGTTGAGGTTATGTATAAAAGATGCTTAAAAAGCATATATTTAGTACTTCCCCTCTAACGGAGTTTGTCGTTTGTTTCTATTTTCCGCTTCTTTTTCTCTTTTTAATTTTCTTTAGTTTTGTTTTTATTGCTATTTTCTTAAAACAGATTCCTTAACGCTCCATAAACATTACAACAAACATGATTTCGAAACCGGGTTTATGCACTTATGTCACGATAAATGAAAAGACAAGAAAAGAAACCGAAAAAAATTGTCATACATCATTGTCGCTTCTGTCTGGTTTCATTTCAATTGCTTTTTATGTGACTAAAGGTGTTTTAAAAGCAAAGGCATGTCTGTTTATAAAAAGTAATTTTATAAAAAGCTTAAATAAATTTAATTAAAATGAAGAAATAGAAATAAACACACATAGGAATGTGTGTGCACGTGTGTGTACGAGCGTGTGTGTTTAACCCTTATAATTCTCTTTTACATACGAATATGTTAAATTACGTAGAAAAAACATGCGATACACACAGAAGTGGTTAAGCTTCATAATTTTTGTCATTAATGTTTGAATATAAGTGGATAAGAGAATCTAAGCAAATTCAAAAGGAAAAAAAATCAAGCTTTAATTGTGTTATTTTGTGCAAAATTTTATCAAAAAAGATGGCGCTGCTGTATAATAAAAAATTGGAGTAACGTTGTAGTTCCACTTAAAAGGGTTAAAGAAAATCGCAATATTGTTAACAAATGCTAACAAAGCTTGGTACTGAAATATGATTTAACATAACATACATATTTTGAGAAAATTAAGTAAATAATTACATAAATTTAAAAAAATCAAATAAGGCTTTACTTGATAGAGAAAGCAAGATGACAATTTTGCACAAAATTAAGCCAAGATTGGGGGGTACTTTCCTTGTGTCCTTTAAGACATGCTATAGCCGTAGAAAAATAAAACTTGACTTAATTTTATTCAAGGAAACAAAAAAATTTTGTGCAAAACGGGAATTTGGATAGAAATAGCTCTCGTATTAAGTTTTCAATAAAATATTGCCGTATATTAAAAAAAAATTAGTAAATTTAGTAATAATTTATCCTTAAGAGCAAAAAAATTACCAAATTTGGAGCCAAATTAGGTATTTCTATCATATATTCTTTTTCAAAACTACTGCTGTAGAATAAAAAAAATTGGGCTACACTTTATCTCGAAAAGCAAAAAACAAGTTTGTTCAAACTCAAAGCGTTTTTTCCAACATTTTTTTAAGCGGCCTTAGTGATTTATAGTCCCAATTTTCTCTTCATTCTCGTAAAACCTGCAGAAATCTTCCTGAAAAAATATCACACATCACTCCAGGACTGCCCCAATTTTATATCTTAATTTTCCTCTGGTCTCCTTGAGAAGCACACACCTCTATCTTGCCATAATAGGAACCTTTCGGTGCCCTTAGTGGCTCACAATTTAGCCCAATATCCTGGACTTAAAACCTAACTTATTAATATTAATTTTTAACTATCCATAAACACTGCACAAACCTTAAATAGTTTTTCACATCCCACTAACTGAGATCCCAAAATCGAAATTCGCGACCCTCTAGTCAGTCAAAAGCTATCCTCAGTACTCTATCGTATCTAGCTGACTTTGCCCCAAGCATACGCGCATTACTAAACCTAAATTAACTCCTTGCAGCCGTTCCAGTTACGAAATAAGAAGAAGGCATAAAATATATATAAATGTAATGTCTAGTGCAGCACATCGTTAGACTTATGACAAGAGTTTCCTTAAGTTATCTCTCTCAATCCCTTTACCAGATTATATTACCAAGCTTAAAAATAAGTCTTATAATGGATATTTTAATAACGTTCACTATAATCGGTTGTAACTCGCAGTTTTTACCATTGGAGTTTCAACAAGTATAGTAAGCCTTAAGGCCTTCCTAGCCAACTTCTCCGCATTTGCCCTCTAAGGCAGCTTTTCCTCCTTGAAGGTACCAAGATATCTGGCCTTCTCCACCAATCTTAGCTCTACCCTGTCAAGCACCGGCGGTTCAGCTTGTTCCCCGATTTTAACCCCAGTCCCTTGCAAGACAAAGAGGTCGAACAACGTAGTTTGAACCGTTGACCTTGCTCTGGATAAGAATATACCCGTCACTTAATCCACTTTCAAGTCAAAAGGCTTCAGTATCTCGTTGACCACCAAGATCGCCGACAGTGGCGATGAAACAACCCCTTCCTGTAGCGTCCTTATGACAAATTAGAGTTGCTAATACTACTGATTGTCATGCATAGAATATATCCACTCAATTAAAATGCTATTAACCCCTAACTTCCATAGTCGCACACTCTAAACCCTGTGGAAGATCACTAATAATGTGCGCATCAATTGTCGTTCCAAAGACTTCAAAAAGAAAGCGATAGGCTACTTTGTCTGAAATCTCCTAGTTTCAAGTGGCTTGCATTAGCAGCCTTTGGTATAAATATTAGCCTGATGATTCTTTATCTAAGGTGTATATAACCAAATTTGATACTTGCATCAAGCGCACTCGCCAAGAGAAGAAGTCCCTTATCTAACGGATTTTTACATTGAGGTGGTAAATACCGTCCGGACTCGGTAGCTTGTAGTGTTAAAAGGAATTAATCGCCCATTTCGCCTTATGAAACGTTAGAAGCATTTTTGCTTTCAATATCCTATCAACTCCCTGAAACTTTTGGGCACATCACTGTTTAACTTCCCAGTATATAGCTCCCTGCATCCAGGGATGTACGCACCCATCCATAGGGCATCTAAGCACGACTCCTTTTACGAGCTATCTGTTTTCTGAATGTATCCAAGAGCACACTAGTATCCTACTAAATCTTATATCTTGCTAACGAAGCCAATGTAATCACAATACTTTGACTATTAGCTCATTTTCGCCCTCCTGAAAAAAATAAAACTTTTCGAAAAAAAATTGAAACAAGGATGTTGATTGGTAGGTTTTTCGGTTACCTCATTTACACGTCAAGGGCTTTCATATGATACATCAAAACCCCAATCAGGTTTTTCTGAAATGGCCCGCACAACCCAAAGGGAGTTTTTCTTCCTTCTTTCAATGTACAAACATTGCTTTTTTAAATGCAACCTTCCGAAGCGTATTTTCTAAGAAAGAACTGGCAGCCCAGTTATCACATCTACTCGAGATTTAAGTAATCCATCTACCATTTAGAAATGAAATGTTTTTAAACATTTTACTAGAGTCCCAAATTACATCCCTGAAAATTTCTATTCTAATGTCATTTTAAAATTTGATTTAAGTTTTTTTCCTTATCTCAGGGCACACTCAAGCGACCAGCTGATTAAAAAAATTTGACTTTTTCACGTTACAAATATTCAATTTTGTATGAAATTTTTTAATTTTTCTGACATTCCACCGGTCAAACACAAAAAGGAAATGCAAAGGGCAAACTTTTTGAATTCGCCTTGCTACCACCTTGTTTAGTGTACCCTGCCTTATCTTATACAAAAAGTGAATATGTCATTAGTAAATTCAATTATAATTCCCAACACATGTTTTTATTTAAAAAGGGTCTTTAATATTTTTTCTAATCTAAACTAATTTGGCACTCATTACTTTCTATAGAAAAAACTTTCCCATTATATAACTGGGAGCTAGAATGTGTGTTTAAAAAGGAAAACAAAGGGAAAGCTGCCATATTTGGATTGAAAACAACACGCAATAACAATTTTCCAGCACTAGACACTTACATGTCTAATAGGCTTCATTAACGTTATGATTATATTATTTTTTGCTTATTTCAATATTATTAGAATAAGAACAAAATTAGGATAATTGAATTAAAAAAAAGGCTCTACAGCTTTAGAAAAAAACCAGAATATGATATTTCCTCAAAAGCAAAAGGCCAAAACTAATATTCATAAACAGACACACACAGGGTCGTTTTAATACAAAATCGTTTTGTTATCTTAAATTGAACATTAATTTCAATACATTTTCTTTAATAAAATAGACAAAAGAGTAGGAAAGAGCAAACAGGACTATTAATAGAATTTCCCAAAGATAACAACAGTCAGGCGGCACTTAGAGACAACTGAAGCAATGGAACTTCTAGCGTTTTGTCTACAGCGCATTGTTGATTTGCTTAATTGAAATTATACATAGTTAATGAGATTTATCAAGAGTTTCAAATAAAGGCTTCTGATACTAAATATAATAACCTTTTTTACTCCTTACGTTTTATATGAACAATGTTATCAAATTTTTTTGTTCAATATAAGTTAACATTTAGTTTTTATAACAATACATTTCATTGGAAATACAAAATGGGGAACCTTTGTTGTGATTCTATGTATTAAGTAGAGGAATAATTAATATAAAAAATACTTGACCCATATTTAGATAATAATAAAAATGAATAAAATAAGAATAAAAAGTTTCTAATAAAATTAAACTGATGTTAGAGAATAAAAACGACCAAGTTTTTTTTTCATTTAAAGCGAAGGACCAAAAGTTGGTGATAAAAAAAATTTAATTTAAGAAAAAATTCAAATAACACTTTAAACAGATAAAATGGATAAAGTTTCTTAGCTTACCCCTATTAGTTTTTATTAGATGACTTAAGTTAAAAAAAAATAAAAAATTTGTAATAAAATAAAACATTTCAGATAAAACTCTTTTATTTGGACAAAATTAGCAGAGCTAAAAAAGGCCAAAACTTTTTGAAAAGAGAAGCCTAAAATCATTTGACCAAAACATTGTAAGGGACAACCTTGTTTGAAGAAATTGTAATCAGCATTTTGTACTGATGTGTGTTATCAAAAAGTAATTTCAAGTTCAAAACTTTTTTTAAGTTTTTGAAAATGTGTAAACTTTGTTCTCACTTACAGAGAAAAAGCAATCCCGTTTGCCTTTTTTAAAATCATGTAAAAAATATAAATAATGCAGCAATTTGACATAAAAAAAATGAGACAGAGTAAAAAGAAACAATTTTTCCTTTTAAATTAATACCTAAATTATGTTTTAAATAAATATTAATAATTTTTTTTTAACTCTCTAGGCGCATAAGCAGTGTTGCCACCTTATGTGCAATTACACATTTTATGTGTAATTTTTCGTTTCATGTGTAAATGTAACAGGTTGTATGTGTAAATCATGTGTAATTTAAAACTTTATCGTTTTTCAGCACTATTTTCTTTAATCTCAATATAAAAGTAATACATTATTATATTATTTAGTTTTTTTTAAGTTTAAATTGCTATAAAAAATAGTATGAATTTTTTTGTTTTGTTTTTAGCCGTTATTTTTATGAAATAAAAAAACGATGAATTGTTAGTTAAAAAAAAAGTTTAAATCGTTATTTTTTTTAACAAAAAAACGTATTATTATTAAAAAAAAATAAAAAAGCATGTGTAATTCGTAATTTAATGTGTAATTTTGGCATAATCCATTTGTAATTTAACATTTCGTTGCTGGCAGCACTGTATACAAAGTAAACGTACGTTAAGTGATGCAAAAATTAAACGCGAATTATCGCCCAAACTGAACCCTATATAGTAGAAAACATTATTTAGCATAGAATTGATTTTCTTGTTCAGTTTGGATTTTTTACTACTTGATGTTTTCTGTGTATTTCGACAAAAGCCGGCACAAGAAACATCAAAATGGTATAAAACTAGATTTTTGGAAAATCAAGTGCTTTGTAACTATATATTTGCTTTTTATTACTTTAATTATTATTATTATTATTTGATTTTTTATTTTATTTTAGTCTTATTTGATTTTGTTTTATTTTTTTTTATTTTGTTTTATTTTACTTTATTTTATTTTATTTTATTTTTTTTATTTTATTTTATTTTGTTTTATTTTGTTTTATTTTGTTTTGTTTTATTTTATTTAATCTTATTTTGTTTTATTTTATTAAATTTTCTTTTATATTATTTTGTTTTTTTTTATTTTATTTTGCAAAAAAAAATACCAAAAAAAAATTTTATTATTATAGATTTTTTTAAAGAAATAACTGTTTTTTTTTTTATTGGTAAAAAATCAGTTTAAAAAAAATCAATATAAAAAAATTGATTTTAAATTTTATTTATTTATTGATATTTTGCTTAACTATGTATTACCGTCACTAAATAATTGCTCCTAAAAGTTTTTCGTTTATATTAAAAAACATCACATTTTGGTGTTCAAAGAAATGCTTATTTAAAAAATCCCAAACCTAATAAATAATTACTAAATCAAAACATTTTTTTTTTCTATTTTATTTTCCTTTTCTACCAACAAACTTCAAATAAATCAAAAATATGAATGGAAAAACAACAAAACTGATTTAACGCCCTCCAGGTATATAACCCATTAAAAATTTAAAAAAAAACCAAAAATTCATTTGCTAAAATTATTTTTAAGCCCTTTAAAGTTTTTAAACATATAAATTAAAAAAAACAATTTTTTAACTTCAGGGATTTTTTCTAATTTCAAAGTTTTGTATAAATTTTCAAAGGTTTTGTATAAATAAAAAAATGTTACAACAACAATATTACAAAAAATATTTTAAAATTTTCCGTAAAAAAAACCTTCGCTATATTTGTTTAATTTCTTTTATTTATATTTTATCCTTATTTTCCTTTCACTTGTGCTATTTACTAATTCCTAACCGTCTGTGTTCTTTTTTTATCACAAAAGCAAAGATAACCACTCTGCCAAGATTAGTTTTTCATGTGTATGTAGTAGAGGTCTGCTTGACTACACCCAAATGCCCTTTAAATACATTCGTTTGTTTTTCAACAACATAGTGTTTTTCATTCAATGTTAAACAAACTAAATGAATGAACCCACAAGCGAAAGCAAATAAAAAACAACTTCAACCGAAAACAAAATATTACCCATACATTCATATAAATAAATACTGAATAGAATGTGTGAATATTGCTGTATGATTGGTGTAAAAAATTATTATTCATTTGTGTTTGCAAATTTGTCGTTATTGTTGTTGTTAAACATTCATTAACTCGAAAAAACACCTGAATGTTTTTATAAAAACTCTAACTGTAATGAGACTTTGCTATGTTTTTGTATTTTCAAGTGTGTTTTATACACATTCAAAACGAAAACTGTAAAATGAATGTGTTCTTCTTGTATCATTGAGTGTAACACACATTACATTCTTTCTTGTGTTGTTACTGGCTTAACTTTATTTATCTCCCATAGAATGAAAAATGTTTGAATGAATATTGTTTTTGTTGTGTATAGGCAATTAAATGAATATAGTCATGCAGATGTCTAGTATGTAGAATATCTAATAATAAAAGACAAAGATTTTACTTTTTATATAGCTTAAGGCCATATGACAAATATTAAATTTGAAGTGTCTTTGGGCTTGTTTTTATTGTTTCATACTTTCTCAAATATTTATTAAAATTTTTTTTTATTTAACGGAAGCTTTTTGCAAAGTAAATTCCCCAAGCAATTTTACTTTTGCTAAGGAAACAAAAAAATTAGGCAAAGTTAAATTAAAATAAAATATTTTAAAAATATGCACATAAAAAAACAAAATGTTGATCAAAGAAATTTATGGTTGCTAAGAATATCAAAATTGAAAAGTAAACGTTTTTAATATTTACAAAAACTTCTTTTTTAAAATCAACCAAAAAACTTTGTTAACTATAAAATTTAAATAAGTTCATTTAAGCTGTGTATTCTTAAACTAAACATGTTGACTTCCTTATAGCAACATGTCGCCAGCTAAAACAAACATGTTGCCATATAACTTGATTAGATCTACTTTTAACAAGAGGCATGAAAAGTTGTTTGGGCATTCTTTTGTATTAATATTTTTTTATTTAAGTTTTTATTTATCATTTATTTTTTTTATTTTTTAGTTAGGAAAGAGCTAAAGGAGATTGTTAAAACAATAAAACTTTGACTTCATTAACTGATATTATTTCCACAATGTCAGCGAATCTGTAAAAAAAATAAATTTTTCATCAAACCAATGATGATTAAATATTTTAACTGATATCAATTAAACAATTTATTCCGGATTCCACCAAGCGTATAGCTTTTTTGCAAAGAATGACTGTTACTGTCTATCTAGTGCTAAATATCGTAGTTCGCTAAAGGATTAACCAGTTTAATTAAACATTGTTCCCAATGTCATTAGAGCCTTCCAGCTTGGCTATTATGTTGCCCTACAAGTTCCTTTATGGTGCGGCGTGACACATTTTGTAAGGTATAGCCTTTCTTATTAAGCTTAAGTCTTCCTCTTCGATCTTGGTTAGCTAGTCTTTGAAGTTTATAAAGCTCTCATGTTTTTGTTTGATTGTCGCATTTAAAAGTCAGGTTTCAGATCAGTACAGCAGTATGGATAATGCAAGGATTTTTTCACGCACGGGGGAAGGTTGCTTAAGTTCTATGTACTATAAAATCGTAACCAATAACATTTTGCTATTAAAATAATGTGAATGACGTCAGCGTCTCATATCTAGATTTACTACGTATATTGTTTTTTTTTGTTTGCTTGTTTTGCAATTGCGCCTTAGCGGCAATAACGAATTTCATGAAACTTGAGAAAAGCATAAGTCCTCGTCATTGAGGAATTCAAATTTAATATAGGTACTTTTGTTAAACCAGCTTCTTACTATAAAATTTTGGAGGCAATAACATGTGTGGTGTCACGGCCAGAAAAGTTAAGCTTTATATGCGGGTACTTTTATTTCACCCATATGTTTTAAGCTCTGCATATTGAAAGGCTCTTACTTATAAAAAATTCAAAAAATAATAGGCGGTGCCACGCCTACAAATATTCCAATAATAAAACCGAAACTTTTAGTGCACCAATTTCTATGCAGCTTTGTATGCATATCATTGGCTTCTAAAGTCAAAATAGGAAGGCCAAAAAGTGGGAGGTGCCACGCCTACAAAAACTTAAATTGATGATGGCACTTCTACTGCAACAATTTTTTAAGAATATGTTAGGCCTCCATCGTATAAAGTTTTAAGGCAAAAGATAGGCGGCGACGCACTGACTGACCGATTCCCCGATTTGAATGAAAAATTTGTGCGAATATTGGTGTCCTCTTAAGTCAAAATTTAAAAAGAGAAAAAGCAAAAGATGCATCTCTGACTAAAAGTCAATTTTTTTCTGCTACTTTACCTTTTTTGGAAAACTTTGTACGCGTTTGTAGAGTCTCTAGCGTCAAAATTCTAAAGGTTATAATAAACTCAGTGCCACGCCTACAAATACAAAAGCATATACACAAAAAGTCCTATCCCACCGAAATTTTTGAAGCATGTTGACGGCTTCTATCATCGTCTAACCGCTAAAAAGAATTATACCGCCCCTGCATCAACTTTGAGAGAAATTTTTAAGCGAAATAGAAATTTCTTGTTAGAAAATTTTAAAGACAAGAAAGTCTGCCGCACTTGAAAAAAAAATTTTTTTTTGCTTTCTAAAAGTGTATGTTCATATTTTTCAATTTTATTAACTTACTTACAGTTAGTTTAAAAATATTAGATTTCATGGCTCCGGCATTTTTTAGTTTTAAAAGCCAGGTACCAACCCAAGTCAAGAGCATTATATTGCCTAAAAATCATTCCCGTAAAAAATAAAATAGTGCAGTTCGCATCTCAATGAGATGATCAAATTGATACCTTGTTCACTTGTTGAATTTTCATGGCAAATTTTTAGTTTAATTTTTAAAACAAAAAAAATCCTTTGACAAGAAGTAACCACACTTACGTATATAAAAAGTGCTAAGTATTATCAGTTTCATCAAACAATTAAACCTTTTGCATACCTGAAAATAAAGAAGAAGAAAAACAAAACAATAATAAACAGTTTTTAACTCTCGTAGTAAGTAATTAAAGTAATTAAACATTTATCAAATTAAATCCCCAAAGCTCCATCATCAATCAGCTAAGTTTGTAAAACATAAAATCAATAAATTGGACATTTACTTCGATATCACTTAATAAAAATATTTGCTACATTTGTCTCACTTAATAATTGGTCTTGTCGCTACCAAAACTTTTCTATTAGCCGCGTTACAAAAACAACAACAAAAAACTTTTTTAACGTATTTAGTCCCTTTGAAAAGGGTTTGGAATTTAATTCCTAAAGAGGTGGGGTGGGCAACAAATTACTACATTAAATATTCATCAGCAAACCATTCAACTGCTGGGTAATTTGGTCGGCTGTTTCAAGTCAAACCAGCAGTCATTTGGTCTGTGGTATTTGGTTTTGGGTGATTATTACACATGTTTTTGCTGTCACGGTAGAGAAGTAGCGTAAAAATGACAATCACGACAATAGCAACAACAATATGTTCAGCCAATGGCATATTGATTGAGTGATTGACAGATAACTGTCACGACATTTGCTAAACTTGGCAAAATTTTTATGAAACAATAAGTTATTAAAAGTGTCAGAAAAGGGTAAGAAGGGCTTAAGATGTAAAGACGTTATTATTTTTATAAAATTTCAAAAAAAGGGTTTCTTTTTTAAGTATTTCACAAAAGAAGAAATTTTTTATATTTTTATTATAAGTTTATTAAATCAAGTTTTTCATCTAACACTTAGTAAATGATTTTAGTCTTTCAAACAATTTATAAAAAAATCTCAAAAAAAACTTCTTTTTTAAACTAATTATTATTTTGTTAAAAGTTTACAACCGTAACAAAGGAAACGCTAATCTATATTTAATAACAGTCCTTTACAATTGTCAACTGTTTCACACCAAATTTTTATTCGATTATAAAAAGAAAAAATATTTCTAAATTATTACCTTTGTCTGGCACATACAAAATAGCTCCATTAAGGTAAATTGCTCTTTAGATGTTTTTCTATTTTATTGTAACTGCCCGCCCCCTCATGTAAGCAAGTTAGAAATTGTTTTATTAAGTTTGTAGCACTTTTGTAAAATTAATGCAATAAAAGTTTAGAAAAAGGACAAAGTGGGGCTTAACTTTATAAAATTTTGTTTAATGAAAATGGTTTTTGCCGTTTGTGATTCATATATACGTATGTAGATAAGCTTTTAAAAAGGCAAAATACGTGTATAAAAAAAATTAGTTAAATTTTTTTTTTTCTCAATTTATAAGGAATGAGATGAACAAATTAAGGTGCATGTGAAGGCATTGATAACCTTTAATGTACACCGCAATGTCTGTCTGGAAACTTTATATTTGCGTGTCATTTATTGCTTATATCTCATTCTTTTTACATCTACTTATGTTATGTTTAAAAAAAATATTGGTGTTGTAAAATTAATAAGAGTTGGGCATGCATAGGGACACGTTTTGAGCTTAAAAGGCTAATATTAAACAAATTCCTACATCTTTCATTTTGAATGATAGCCGCCCTTAAAAGTGGGAAAAGGGGGAAGATATGTCAATAGAAAATATTCAGACAAATATTAAGCAACCCTAGAGCAGTTGTACGGCTTTTTGTGGATTTTAAACCCTTAGATCCCATTTTTTACCCCGATGCGGAGTCATCTATCTACATTTACCCCATCGCACCAATGAATTTGAAATTAATTTTTTTCGAACCTCATAATATTAGAAAGTTTTGTCGTATTTTAATCTTATTACTAAGACACTATTTCACCCCTAATGTCCATATACATATGTACTACCATCTGTCCGTCGTTATTCATTTTGAAGTCTTCAGATTGGATCCTTGGCTTTTATGTCAAGGATAATCTGGCATCAGTTGGGCTTTGTGTAAACCAGCACTCAGTCGTTTTGCAGGTTAAGACAGCTCTTCACTATGGCAAATATGCTTTTCTTGATATTGTACGCGCTTTCTACAATGTGGACACGGGGGGGGCGAAAACAAAAACTTACCAGCAGTTTTGTACTGGATATCTACTTTCCTGGAGCTTAAGACTCTATGTACCGAACGGGGGAGCCCGAAGATAGAGGAAGCATGAAGGACTGCTCCTACTATTTTTTAAACAGTCATTGTCAACGTTATTACACTTAAGTGCGAAACCCCTGCATTAACCGTGTACGCGCCGTGTACGGCCAGCTTTATGATATATGTATAAACCAGTGGGTGAGAAAAGTGCGGCGGAGTGTAAACTCCCAGAAAGAGAAGGAAGAAGCACTAAGATTGATTCCTCCCAAGATTTAGTAATACCAATCTGATACTAAAGGGGCACTCAAAGTACCTATAAGAAAGCTGTCATGAAGACTCAAAGTAGAAAAAAGGGTCAAGAAAACGACCAATGTACTCTATGCATGTAGGAAAAACTGGGCACGACATGGGGTCTTATGCCAAATCTTACACATTTGGATCCAGTCTACAGTGGCTAAGCCCATCTTGTCTTGTGGGTTTCATGTGGTTGGCTGCACTACGCTATTTTGCACTGTTACGAAGATCGTGTAGACACTTTCTGGACTGCGTATATCTGCAGCACCACTACAAAGATTCCAGATGTATTCTTGAATTTAAAACCATTTTATATGGTCGCAGAGGGTGTAACGAAGAGATCCGCAACCCAATTGAAGTCAACGGGACAATTAGCTCAGGTGCTATATGACCAAAGCAGAATTATTGGAGGCTTAAAATTTAACAGCGACTACAGGGTCCCGAAAATGTGCTTCGTTGGGAATCATAGTGTGACTATGAAGGAATACGACTGGTTGTGGGGCCTTCGATCAACTTATTTACTTTTAAATCCATGATATAGGGGGATTTGGGAATCAGAGAGTCCCATAAACTTCTTGGAGACTGGCCTATCTTTCCAAAGTAGGACTTTTCAGGTGAACATCGTATTTGATAGTCAGATGGCGTTGAAGGCAATCTCATCAAATTTCTCCTGCTCGTCAGTTGTTAAAGCATATAAGGAATTCATTGGTAACCTGTGTACCGTGAGACATATGCATATTTACTGGGCTTGTGGGCACAAGAGAATTGAGAGGAATGAGATGGCAGACGAACGGGAGAGGCAAAGGATCTACTTGTCTATGGAAAGAGTAATGGACATGCGTGCTCCACTTTAGTGGGTTCACTTCTTCTGTGTTTGGATTAGGGGGCCTATTAAACCATGTTCTGGCATTTGTGCTAGTGAAATATCTGTGGTCCTTATCGGTTTATATAGAGGTGACCATGTCAAGTATTTTGACAAAGTTTTCGCCAATGTCTACTGCAATGACAAAATCTTTAGCAACGTTTATGTTTGCAATTGTATATGCAAGTATCAATTATGCACTTTGGTTTTTAGCTGGAAAACCTATACAACTTATTGGCGGGAACCCTGCGGTTTTTGGTCTTAGGGTTAAACCAAAACCTGCCTACCGATGATCACTAGCAAAATATGGAAAGACCTTAATTTGACAAAGATTAAGCCCAACTAGAATTACGACTGAGTTTGCCTATCTGTAGTGGTCACGGGAGTTTGCCTCTTTTATTTTTGAACGAATCAACCTTGGATCCAATTTAAAAAATACAGAGTGCTTAAAAAAAATAAAGTTTTGAGACACCCATTTTCGTAGGCCCATTATGCCTACTCAGCATCATTTCAGTCCAATAGCAAAATAAAGAAAAAGTAAGAAACATTTTTTTTTCCTCAAATTAAACTTAAATATATTGTTGCCAGTTCATCCTTACTTTCAAATAGCCGAAAATAGGCAGAAGTGTCGTAGTCCCATCAAGGGATGCAAGACCTTATTTGGCAGTGTTCCTTGAGTATCCTTATCGTAATCCACGTTATGCGTCGTAATTTCAGAATCGATTATAATTGCTTGAATACCCTGCGGTGTGTTTTGACAGATTGTTATAAACCACAATTACTTTTTGTAAGAAGTATAAAAAACTACTCTCATATTTAAATATTTATACGGGCCTCTGTGTATTTTATAAGCAGATTATAACTGCACCTTAGTATGTGTTTTGTTAATAGCCTAAAGAGGTACAATAGTTTTTTTAATCACTATCGTAAAGTAAAAGCTTCTCTTTTATGTTTTTCATAACATCCATAAACATACTTAATACATCCATATGTGCTTAACTTTTACTAACACTAGTTACTATGATTTGCCTTTGTAAAAGTGAAGGCCTCTAATGGCCTCTTGTTTTGGTTTGCTGGCTTTCGTTTTAGTGTATTAAAACCTTGACAATTGCAGGAAAACATGCAAAATAAGCATAAATTACAACACATAGAAATTAAGTTGGTATTATCCCCAATGAAAAACTAAAAAAAATTAAAATGAAATATATTTACAAATAATAACGAAAAAAGGGCCTTTCTGCCTCCTTGAACCACCCCCACTCTTAGATCTGTTTGGTACACGCACACAGGCTTGTAATCATAAAAAAGGAGTTTTAGATTTTTACAATGAGGTAAATTAATTTACCTGCGAATAATAAAATGCACAAACATCTAAGAGGATTAAAATACTCATGGAAAAATTTTGGTATAAAAACTATGAAATGAAATCTGTGAATATGTAAAGCTTAACCATTTGCGAATCCAAAGGAGAGAAAGTTTGTCAATAATTGTTCACTTAATTACAATCCGTCCTATATGGTTCCCTCTTCAAAATATTACAGTGACACCATATTAAATCCTGATTTTGAAACAAATAAACCTTGTTGCAGGAAATGTAGCAAGGAGGCTCGAAGTTTATTGCAGGTGCCACGAATCGTTACAAAGGCGAGATATGATCGTAATAGAATTATTTGTAATGTGAAATGTAGCACCAACTACATACTTCCGAAAGAAAGCTAAATTGAGATTTAGAGTGTAACTGCAGAGAATACGGCTAAATGCCAGGTCTTTGCTCAAAACACAAAATACCTACAACTCCTTGACGGGTACGTGCGAGATGAAAGTGAGACTGAAGCTAATCTCTTTGCCCAAAAATTATTCCAGTATGGAGGGAGTCAGGGTTAGTTAAGGGATATAAAAGTTTAAGGGTAGTAAAATGAGTGGGCCTACTTTCATAGTAAGTAATTTA
This sequence comes from Melanophora roralis, assembly GCA_963583895.1. Classification (NCBI taxonomy): domain Eukaryota; kingdom Metazoa; phylum Arthropoda; class Insecta; order Diptera; family Rhinophoridae; genus Melanophora; species Melanophora roralis. The sequence goes on along the minus strand of OY757188.1, from coordinate 97,700,878 downwards.
ATTTTCCCCTTTTATGTCCTAGAGACGCCGGGGCACTTATATTATTTGTCAAATTTCTTTTGAATAAATGAATTAATAACAAAAAAAAAAAAAAAAAAAAAAAAAAAGCTAATGCTCCACTTAAGTTTAAAGTTAAAAGTATAGACTCTGCTATGAGACTGAGAAATACAGAGTAATGGGTGAACCCTTCTTCCTTTAGTCTCGCAAATTCAGCTTAAAACCTACGACCTGAAGGCTACAAGTTTTTTTCTATAATTGTGAAAAAGTGGATATGAGTAAAGCCTCATTGGGGACGACAACAGTACGATGGACCATGCTAAAAGAGCAGGGCCATAGGTCAGCGATAACTGGAAGTTTCGTGGTATACCGAAAAACAAACTTTCAGGCATATTCCATTTTACTGTTTGACAAGCTTCTTGCCCTCAGAGGCAAGGCCAATGTCAACCTTCACGAAGCATCAACTGGGCAACTTTAATCGGGAAGCCCAAGAGATATATTTAAAACTTTTTCGGCATAATCAAGGTATTCTTTACCTTCAGATTGACCAGGGTTTGCTTGGGGTAGAGTCGGATCTGTGCCTGCAGCACATTCGAAATTCTGCCTACCCTCCTAAGCCGTGCATGTGGGAAAGACTTAAGCTCAGTGGGTACTAGACTTTTGAATCATGCGTTTCGCCACATGTTTCGGCATAGATAGATAATCATTGTTCATCATCTTCATCTGATTAGCACAGCATTTCAAGGAAAAACAGAGCTACCCACGATATTTCTAAACTGACTAGAGTCTTATCTGATATCACGCAAATCAGAAAACTTTCGTATTCTACGGTCTGTTTCAGTAGCAAATGTGGTCGCTGAGGTTATCACTATGTATACAGAGGCTACTCTTGTAGGAACCTTAGAATGATCGTCTTCAGCGTTTTTATATAAACTTTTAAGGTTCACAAGATAAATGTCTCCTGGTATTTACGGGTTGATCCTGACGTAAGAAGCCACCTTTTTAAAAGCTAAAGGTGATAAGTGCTCAGAAGTAAGTGCTAACGGGAAATTGGCTTCTGCTGTGCTCCATTTTAGCTAAAATACGATCCAGTTAAAGCAGTACCACCAGAAATTGAAAGAAATCCCCCAGTAAATGAAAATGAAAGAACTGTGGGCATTGCCCAAAACATGTGGAGAAGGTTGCCTTTCCGGTACTATAATATTCTTCCAAAAAGTTACGTTATCAAAACTAAGAGACCAATTTGAGTCTTAAAAGCCAAGCTCTAAAGCAAGGTGTTTACTACGACTTATCACTGAGCTTAGTAATAAAATTGCTACCTAAATGCTCTTACAAATAATAAAGAGACGCTGGTCTCAGACTTCGTGTATTATTCGATGCCAAACTACCAGAGATTAAGGCGTTCTCGGGTCGCCTCATCTCTCATTTTGGCGATTTACATTGGCCCGCAATATCGACCGATTTAGCCGTTCAAGATTTTTTTGTGGGGTTTTTTGAAGTCCCGTGCTTACGTGAACAAGCCCGAAGCTCTTGCCGAAATGATCAAATATGACATAAAACGGACCCGTATAGCAATCAACTGTGACGGCGCCCATTTGGCCGATATCATCTTCTCATCTTGACCGGTAAACTTCTAAGGGTTCAAATACACATAATCAAAAAACAGAATCGAAGTTTTTCATTAGAAAACAATAAGAGCCAAAATCTGCTGACTTCTTTTGGACCACCTTGTAAAAAATAACCATTTGCGATCACAGTGATTTTCTAACCCCGTTCACTCTTCACAGTGTTCTCTGAAAATAACGAGGTCGCCCCTTTCTGATGTCCACATAAACCATTAAATGACTTGTTTAAGCTCATAGTTATTAGGCCTGTTTTAGTTTCCAGCTCTGGTCGCTTTTGCATTCATCTCCCACAATTAGAAAAGGTTTGTTAACCGTTGCCTATTTCTTTGTCATCCTCGTATAGGCAGCAAAGAATTCTAAATACGCCCATATGCAGGCACTTTTAAAAGTATTCGTGCCCTAAGAGCATTCCAGTCGCGTAACAGTTGACTTCTGCAATTGTTAATTTAAGCTAGCTTTCAAGTTGTGGAATGAGTCCTGCTGTCCTCAGGCTTCTGGGACTTTCAGGGATTCAGTATTTTTTGTTCTTCTTCTTTGCGTAACTTTAAGGTGTTTTTCTGTTTTCGTAATTAGGATTTTTAATCACCTGGTACTCTTCATATTAAGTGGCCATTTTGAAATGCCTTAACGCACAAAACTTTAGAAGTCGTTACTTAGTGTCACTTCTTATAATATTATTAGAATTTTTAATGGTAATAAAGTTTGATATTATCTCACTGCAAAAAACGTCGTTTAGTGTCCCTTAACAAGGCAAATCTTATATTTTATTTATTATTCAAACGAATTTTATTATTATAACGTGCCGGTAAGTAATAAACATGTATCTCAAACTATTTCTAATTCAATGTTTAATGATGTCTCATTTAAAGTTTATGTTTATTTCTGCATTTACTAAAAATATATAACATTTTTATACTCATCGGTATTGGTATGTAAAGACAAACGTGTCATGCCTATAAAACCTAATTTTATCTCGTTTTGGGTATTAAATATCATTACAGAAGTATTAAAAGATTTTATTACCGAGAAAATTTTCGAAATAACTTCATAATTTCGAGTGTAACTAGTTGTAGTGTAATTTAAGGATTATAAAAATTTTTTCATTTACATCCATAAAACAAAAAGGAAGACCTTTTAATGTATTTGGTTTTTATTTCTAATATAATTATAATGCACAATTGTTATGATTAATGTCAGAACTTAAATATGTTTAATAAAACAGCAGGTTATTAAATAAACTTTATTTCATATAACAATAACTTCTTTACGGGTTTTCATGCCAAATCTGTGCCACAAATAAAACAATAAAATAATTCCGTTCAATAAAGGACTTTTGTTACTGGAACTTTTTACAAATTTCTATTTATAAAATGCATGACACATTTTGCTATTTTTTCAATATCATGATCAAAATTAATTTCCAAAATAATTAATTTATTCTTATGATTATAATAATTCTAGGATTTTCTTCTGCTCTATCATAAGCATTAATTTTGGAGGTTTTAGTATTAAAAAACTAAATCATTTCTATAAATTCTCTGTTATTAAAGGCGCCAAAATGTATCATTACTTTTGCAGTGACAGTTTAACATGTGATTTGTGGTTTGAGGATTTTGCCATAAAAAAACAAAATTGTGCGTTTTTAGCGTAAATTTCTCAGGTTTTATTTTATTTATGGTTGTTAAAATCTATTTATTTTTTGGTTTTGCTTAAAGGTGTGTTTTATTGAAACGTTTTTCTCACACAATATATTTTAGGATTTAAGTGAGGATTTTCAAAATTCACGTTGTTGTATCATCCTTTTTTATGATTTAAATTATTTTTTTATTTTTAGTTTTTTTTCCATTTTTGCATAAAAATATCATAAAGGTGGTAATATTACACAAAGGTTTATTACCGGCAACCCATTTGACATTAGGCGACATTTGAAATTTGAAAAGTTTATATGTATATTATTTTTATAGCCTCCCAAATGACTAAGATGTGATATCATTTTAAGTGCTTAGTGTTGGTTAGAAAGGTCTCATGAGATCATAATTTTTGAAGCGAAAACTTTATGCCCCCATGTGTTTGTGCAAATATTCATGCATGCGTATGTGTGTGTTTATAAGTGGTACATTTGTATGCATATGTATATGTATGTCAGAGATAAAAATATTAAGAGGAATCCTTTTAAGTTACCTTTCCCATTAACAATAACCATTAGGTTTTTTTGTTGTAATATGCATGCTTCACGCTTACGTACACATTACGATGTTATTGTTACATATTTTTGTTACTTTTTTGTTCGGTGTTTTAATGCAAGAAATAAAAACAGAGTTTTTAGAAATTCGATTTTAATTATTGCACAGTTTACTTATAATACAAGTTTAACCATAATTTATTTAGTCATTGTAATATGTATTTCCAAAATTTTATATTACTTTAGCTTTTTCAGCAATACTTACAACAAGCCATTATCCGATTACTTTCTTTTAGCAGGGGCTTGATCCCATATACCTGTTATAACTAATGAAACTGTTCTAGTGGACTTTATAAACTGCCAGAACCCTTTTAAGGAAATCGGAACAACTTTCAGTAACGTTTTTAAATATAACCCTTTACGCTTATTTTGTAACAAGTATTTATATTTGAAGCAAATTTAAAAACAGACAGCCGATAGAAACTGTTATACCCTTAACGTTTATTGCTGGGTTGTTCTAAAAACTCCCTTCAAAATTATTAAAGGATTAAAATGAGGATTTATTTTTTAGAGATTTTCTGGAAAACATTTTTTCGTTACATCTGATATGTGGCACTTAGAATTAATAGTTCCTGACCGCTGCAAATGAATAAAAAAACTCAGTGGTATGTAATTTGGGATCGGATTTAATTGGAAGTGTGCTTTTAAAAGAAGAAGAAGAAGGTGCAGCAGGCAGTTTTCGGCCCATTATTTTCTGCAGATTTACAATTGCACACGGTAGTTGGTTTTATGATTAAGTAAAAGGTATGTCTTTATTTTTTAAACTTTAACAGAAAATTTCATTTATTTAAACAAACATTTTTATGGCGTCATTAACTGCATACCGAATAAACACAATATAAATATTTGTGGTACTTTTTTGAAAGTTTGGACCCTGATGGGTAGAAGTTGTATTTTAAAGTTTTTTGTAACATTTACGCTAATAAAAATTCAAATATAATTTAAGTTTGGATCAAAGATGTGATTATGGTCCGTAAGTAGTTAGGGGAAAAAATTATGCTATGGTACTTTTTGTAACTTCTAAAATAATAAAGATAAAAACATAATTCAAAATGCTTTCGACAAACTGTTAAAATATTAATATATATTTTTCGTACTTTTACTAAATATTTTTGCCCTAAGGCACAGAAAAAACAGGTAATAATTATATATTGGCACTTTTAAGGTACTTTTTGTAACTTCTAAATAATTCAAATGGCGTTCAAAAACTTTCGAAAATATATGAATATGTTTTTCATACTTTTACAAAATTTTTAAGCGAAAAACGTATCAAAAATTATTAAAATTTTATTTAGATACTTTTTTTGCATTTTTTAAGATTTTGCGTTTTTACATAAAAAAAAATTAATGAGCTGTGGGCATCGGTAGAGGCCAGAAGTCAACTAAGTGACCAAAAAAAAATTTTTTTTTTATTTTTTCGGTTCTTAAATCGATTTTAGGATTTTGGGTCTAAATGTATTAAATTACGGTCTATGACCCAGAATGGGTCGAAAGTCATTTAGAAGGTCAGAAAGCACTTGTTTTTTGCATATATTGAGATTTAAGACCAAAACTGAGGTCGAAAGTCAGAAAAGTGGACCAAATGTACTTTTTTAAGATTTTAGTCATTTTCAATGATTTGAGATTATGATTCCGAAACCTAAAGTCAACTTGCTCGACAGAATGTACTTTTTTACAGTTTTGCAAAGTTTTTTTATTTATTTTAAGATATTAATTTTGGAAATAAGAATAAATAAAAAGTCCCTTTAACATATTTTTGGTACGTTATTTGAATATTGTAAAAACAAAAAAAATTTAACATCTGTACGACTTTAAAGGAAAGTCGTGCAAATTTTACTTTTTTATATCAATTATGTCTTTTTAGTTATACCTTACGCCACATCTTTTCTCAACTTTAGGAAAATATTAAAAATTCCCGCTTTTATTGGTTTATAGCAGAACTTAAAATATCTAACATATTTTTTCTTAACATACCTCACAGAGGCAATAAATTTCAGTCTGTAATTTTTAAAGTGCCACCGATAGTCTTTTTAAAAAACGTTTAATGTAAACAAAGGTCTCTTTAAAAAATTTCAAAAAAAAAGGTCATTCAACTTAGTTTATTTTATTTTTTATTGATACGTAATCAATCTTTTAAAAGTCAACATAAACACTGTCCATCCAAAGGCAAATACAAAACGGAACAGGGAACCTTAAATACATACAGACATTTAATTAAATTTAACATGATGATAACAGAAGCAAACACACACACACGTATATACACAAAAAACATTTAGGAGAATAAAATGATACCCTTAACTAAATAAAAGCGACAACGATGACTGAATACATCAATATTTTGGATGGATGTACGATTAAGTGTTTGGGATACACACCCAAGTAGATTGAAATAAAATCCATTAGAAACAACAAAAATTGAAAAATTAATGTTTAATTTTATGGATGACTCTCATCTGGTCAAACCGAATCACTAAATTAAATTAAAGCAATTAAAGTCCAACGCTTTCATTCTTACATTATTTAAAGTTTAAGAAATCACTTTGGGTTGTTTTATTGCATCTATTAGAGAAGAATAAGTTTTTTAGGGTTTTTTTACAAAGTTTATGTCTACTTTATATTTTATTGTCTTTCAAATGCTCTGGAAAAACTTTTAAAACAGCCATAAAATCAATTTCAAGCTGCTACTGATTATTTCAAAGCATTTCTTTAAGTTTAGTTGGAAAAAGCTTTAATCTTTTTTCAAATCTTAATTATTAATCTATTTTACAGTTGCGATCATGGGAACTTTAAATGTTTTGTACTTTTGAACTTGCTTTTTATGGCTTGAAAGAAATTTCTAAGATGTTAAAAAAAAATAATTCAATGTGTGGGAAAACAAATTAAAACAAAGCTTTTAGATTTCATAATTTTTATTACTTCCTAATACCATGTTCACACATATACCTTAATTGAGTAATTAGCACATTTTAATTGAGCTCACTTTACCATACAAGATTTCAATTAATTATTTAAGCAATTAGTAGGTAATTGCTTCACTAAATGAGTTTAAATCGAAGTGCAACCCTGCTGATTAATTAAGAGCTGTGTTCAGTTAGTATTAAAACTTGAAAGCTTTAATATACATATATGCCCTACAACAACAACTTCCTGTAAAAACTTAGCATATAATTTGTTGTAGCTAAATTCTAGCTAGATTATCAAAAATATTGGTGTCACACATACGGTATACACAACCATAATAAACCATAACAAATTTGCCAATCTAAGCTAGAAAACATGTGGTGTAAATAAAAAGCAGCTGGTCAATTACTCCTGCCTTGTTCAATGTACTTTAAAAAGGAAAATAATATTTTTTTTAGTTGTCAAATGCTAATTGAATAAGCTTAATTAATCATGTGTGAACAGGAAACTTAATGGCTCAATTAACTTTAAACTGTCGTAATTTATGGTGTATGTGAACATGGTATAAATTAAATTTTATTTATTATTTTTTATAAGAAACAGAAGTGTTTTGCACATACAAAATGCTATAAGTCATATGCAAATATGAATGTGACAGTTGTTATTTCTAACTAAATAGCCAAGAGCTTAAAGAAGATAAAGCTCGACCGTAAGCAACACTGTTAAAAAATCTTTAAAAAAAACTTTATTATATTAAAAATTTCATTTACTTTTAAAAATATAATATTTCTTTTGTCCCCATGCCTACGTTCTCTTTTTTTGTCACTGGGTAGTATAAGGATGTAATATGCATCCTTTCAGATCGATAGACGTTGAGAATTTTAAAAAATAGTTTACCAGCTCTGGTACAGCATTTTGCTTTCCTTTTCTTTTATCATTTTTTTAGGAATAAATACTGTTTTTATATTTCAGGTAGCCCTGACAACACTGTTTGTTATTGAAATTATTTTTTTTTAATTAGCAACAAATAATATTTGATTTGTGTCAATAGTAATAATAAGTGTTAAAGTAATTTGTGGTTTTTAATTTATTTTAATATTTATCTTTCAACATTAAAGCATATTTTTTAATATTATTGAAAATAATATTCTTTTTAAACGCTCTGCAATCAATTTGTTTTTTTAATGAAAATGCTTTAAAACTGAATTAAAATTCAATTTTGCTACTAAAACTATTTTGACAACAATAAAAACAGCTGAATTAAATTATAATTTTAATTATATAACAATAGCAACTAAACAATAACAACAAATAATATGATTGGCTTTTAATTTCGTATGCAAAATAGTAGTTAATGTTAATTATTATTTGTATTGTTTATGTGAACTAAAACAAATTTCTGTATTTAGGACGGATATACAGACAGACAACCGAAAAGATAATAATATAAAACATTCACAGTCAAATTTGTTTGTATGTAAAGAAATCCTTTGTTAAGTGTTTTAACACCCATGTGAATAAAAATAATTTATGTTAAAAATTTTCTTGATTGTTTTGCCAAAGTGCCCGGATAAATTAATAGAGAGAATGGGGCTTTAAAACTTTTTGTTTTTGATTTGATTTTTGCGCGTATAGTCGACTTCTTATTTTTTGGCTCACTTTCCTTATCTTTTTCGTTTCGTTCCTTTTTTTTTATTCAGCTGATAAAAATTTTTTGTAGTGGTAAACTAAAGACCGACCAGAGAAGTTGGCAAGAGCCAACCGAGGACGGCAAGGAGCTTTAAAGCCAGCATACCTGGGCGGTCGATGGTCTGGCAACATTGTTTTTTTACCCATGTAGAACCAACCAAATCCACTATAAAAATGCCATGCTTTTGCACTAAAAAATTGGCTTATTTCGGTTTCTGCTTATACATATCTCGGTCCGTTGTTAACTGGCCTTGCTGATTTGAAATACTGATCATGTCAGTCGGGGACAGTTATATATCAAACCGATAACCGTAAGATTGAAGTTGGCTGTGGAAACTTGATTTCAGCAGATGGAAAGACTGAAAAATATATTATTTATGGGGTTGTAAATGAATATTGTAGAAATCATAAACTAAATGACTAACAGACAAACTTAAACAAGAGCGGCATGCATTTTTTAACTGTCAAAAATTTTTATGCCCATACAAAATGTATTAAGCAAACCCAAATACCGTGGTGGCAACGCTTTGCAAATGGAAAATTCGATTTTGACAAGGCGCTAAGAAGCGAAGTTAGCTGCAAAAGGTGAATCAGTATGTAAACAAACTATAAATAGGGATGCCAGTTTAATTTATTAAAGCCAAAAATTGGGGTTTTTCGTAAATTTTTGAAAATATTATTTCGTCGGTTTGTTTTATTTCTTGAACAAAATTTAGTTCATATATTTTTTGTTTTAATATCATTTTATGCATAAGAATTTGAAATAAAAATGGGCTATTTTTTTCCTTTTTTTTCGGCAGGTTGTCCTTGATGATGTTATGGCATGATTCCTTACCAAAAGGTTTTCACAACAATTCAAGTTTTAAAGGGTACCAATACCTTATCTGTGCAGACTAAAATTGGTAGAAATTTGACGGAAGTCGATTTTCAAGGCTGACCAGAGTCCTATTTGGTACCACAGGAATGAAGAAAGCCCCCGTGTACGTGTGTTGCACGGCTTGATTACTGGTAAGGTCTCCTTCGGGAGTGGCTGTGGTTATCCCTAAGCGGGGCAACTGGGAACGAAAGTGAATATACTGGGGTCGGTCTTGTGCGGGCACCAGAGTGATCGTGTAGGCGTTTTTATAAGAACTTAAGGTCGCAAGAAAAAGTTTTTAAGTTTTGGCGGGTCTACCCGAGCACATAAGCAACTGATAGAGTAGGCTAATAGATGAAAATGTGTGAGTTTGCTTGGATGTATGTGAGTAGGTAAACTGGCCTCGACTGGGGGCCCTATTCCCTGAAACAAGTCTCCATCAGAGTAGTAGCAAATAATGAAATGGCCGGCATTGGCGTGTTTAACATGTGAGTGATTCGGTCCTGACTGAGAGTGAGAATATTGTGAAGTGGTGATTAAATGGTAGAGAATGATTTAGCCCGAATGAAAAGTTTCTATAAAATAAACTGGGTGTCGCATTGTGGACATTGGACATGATAGTCATAATCGTTTTCGCTTAAATTGGGAGCGGTCTCGCAAGCGTGTAGAGATGTGTCTTTGGCGGCGCGGCTCTATTTGGATTGGAAAATGACGAGGTCGAAACTGGAGACGCAATTCGGGTTTAGATAGCCCAACTCTTTAGCAAGAGGTCCGTTAATGGCTAGCACGGGGCATGATGGAGAATTTCAACGTGGGTGGTCTAGCAAACCATCTGGGGTGCCGTGGCACAGGCAATATTTTTTAATTTCAAAATATGTTAATTTTAATTTATTGTTGAACTAATTGTTTTAATACAAATTTTTGCTTTTTAGTTAGGCTTAAGTTCATATAATTTCTTTTTTTATTAGAAGAAATTATTATTTTCCGTTAATGTTGAAAGAAACTTTCATTTTTGAAAAAAGCAGGTTTTTCTACCGATACTAGCCGAGTAGAATGCATTTTCGAAAGTAGCTACGCATTTTCATCATCAGTACTCTTTGAACGGTAGTAGTGTATTTGGTTGTAAACATCACCTATTTAACTTACACGTAACAGTGAAAGGGATACGGCATGACCGTTTTTCTTTCGTTTTTACTTTGTAAGTTAGGACGAAGTTTACTTTTCATATACATACACTATGCTTTTTTCTATTAAAAGTCTCTTCGGCAACACTTGACTAACGGTTGAGCATCATCCATCTCTCCGATGGAATGAAACGCTTTTAATTCTTGTATATTATATGCAAGGGGGGTTAATCATTTTTAATTTCTTTTTTTGTCAACGTCAAATGGACAGAAATTTTTAAAGATCATTTTGCACCATACCAAGAAATTATATGAACTTAAGCCTAACTAAAAAGCAAAAATTTGTGTTTAAAAAAAATCTTTAAAAAATCAACTGAAATCTTTGAAAAAATATTGAATTTGTGAACGTCCTTAAAAAAATGCTGGTAAATAGCCTGAACTTAATTTTACCAAACCCGTCCAAACCTTTTTATTTTGCAGTGTTTATCTACACACAAAAAATGAAACAAGAAATCTTTTCTTAAATCAAGCCGTAAAGGTGCAAAAGTGCGATTTGTAGGGGTTTTCTTACACCAAGTACGGATTTTCTTACGCCAAGTGCTATTTATTAATTCTTTTGTTGACTAACGGCCACCGAGTCACCTTGTTTGTTAATGTTAAAATATATTAAAATAACATCAAGTTTTCTCTGCCTAATTTTTAGAATGTGTTTTTTCTTTCTGTGTACAACTACTTAAACATAAGAGTTCTAATGAATCATTTTTATTAGTCGATAAAGGAACTGTTATTCGTTAACATTTATCATTTGCCTTTAACTATAACTTAACGTTCATAGTTTTGAGCGTTTATGTTTGCGCATTCATCAAAACTTTTTATTTGGTTTTGATTGTTATCCAATAAATTCGATTAAATTTTATAGACTTTTTCAAAAAAAGAAAACCAAAATAAAAAATATTTTAGTGGTATCGCTTTTAAAGATAATGTAATCTTTATTGGCTATTTTATATAAAATAAATAATAAAAAGTGTAATGTACTCGTTAAAATTGAAACAGCAACAAAAAGGTAAAAGAAGATACATCCCAGCAGACCATTTCTTCAAGAGACCATAGTTAATCATAACTAAATCTTTAATAATATTTACAAACAAAGTGCCGCCAAATCAAACAGGATTAAACAGGAGACAATATTGGCTATTTGATCGTTCTTCATTTAATTATTGCAGGAGACCGAGCCCATGTCAATCACGATTTTTTCTGCATTATTTTTTAAGGGAACACAAACGACAAATGCCGTCAGTGATAAATTTGAAAATATTTCAAAAACAGGGTTCTGAATAGTATTGTCGACAACGCTTTGGCTAACTGGGATACACCACAATAAACATGTCCATACATTTACTTAAAATATTTTGTAAAAAAAATAATTTATGTTAAATTTTTATTGGGTTCTAAAATCAAAAAAATCAGCCAAAGGCAAAATTAGCTTTTGTTGGTTTTAAAGGGTACAAGTGTTTCCCAAAATGTTCCTTTAAGTATGTTTAGGGACAACCAGTTGTTATAAAAATATTATGTGCTTTTACATATGATTTACTTTAGTGCTAAGAAAGTTAGGAAAATTTTTTTGATAAAAAATTATATGAAATGGGTGATCAACTATGGTAAGAAAAAAAAATGTTTTAAAATATTGAGATCAACCTCAAATTCCTGCGTTTTGCTTGATTTTTAGTATTTCTAAGGCCGTCAAATTTCACTTCCGGAAGGATCACTGCACACTACCCTTATCAAATTAATGCAATACAATAGAATGCTAAATAACGTAAAATAGTTTTTAATAAGAAACAATTAAGACTCCAATAAATTAGAGCATAATTATCACTAGTTTTTTACAAGCTCAAAAGGGAAATTCCTTTTTTTTAATAAAACATGAAGCGCATTTCCTACCAAACAAACTTACACACCTAATTGGTTACACTTACGCACATGAAATGATCTTGATAACAGTTGTTGGTGTTGTGATGAAGCCCTTCTCAGTCGCATTTAAAAATTAAAGTGCCATAAAAATGTTAATTTTAAGTTTATGGCACATTTCTTTAAAAAAAACAACCAAAACATTTAGAAGAAAGAAAAAGAAAATAACTCTAAACACAAGTAGTGTTAATTTAAATTAAATTTAAAAAAAATCTAAAAAAAAATGTCACCGACACTTAAGTGGTCATGAAAAAAATAGGAAACATATGGGTATTTTTGTTTTTAGTAAGGATGCAAGCGAGCGTGCGTTTATTTTAAAGGGTGTCAAATTAAACATATGGAGTGAAATTATATCAAAACAGTTTATTTGAAAAAAAAAACAAACGCACCCTCATATTATGATTCTGTTCTAAAAAAATTCATTAAAATGTTTTGAAAATATAAAATTTATTTTTAAAATTTTAATTTACTTTTAACAAATATTTTATGGTTTCATTAAGAAAATAAATTTTTTTTGTAAAAACAAGGTTCGTTTGGTGTGTTTTTACATGCCGGTACTTACTGTAAAGCCACATGTTTGAAGTTAATATATTATTGAAAACATGTCATTTATAATACGAGTTCTTAAAATATTAAATTTTTTTCAAGGACCGTTATTATTATGAAAAAAATAATCTTAAATTACATTTATTTTTTTTATAATTTTTGCTAAAAAATTATAATTTTTCAGTTAAATTTTTTTTAATAAATAATTATTTATTGATTTTTTTTTGTGTAAATATTTATTTTTAGGATTTATTGTAGATAATGTTTGTCCTAATGCATTTTATTGGTTGGTACACCTAATCATTAGTAGAGTGCAACTAAATTCTTAAAAAAACTTAAAGAATATTACATGTATTTATATAATAACCTCAATAAACTAATTGAGAGTTATTATGAACAAACCAAAGCATTCAAGAACTCTATCAAAAACCCCAACAAACCATTTTTCGTTATTCAATTATTTCAATTTTTTTTTTTCTCTTATACGTCTGGAAAATAGTTGCCTCGCAAACTCTAATATGCAAGAATAGATAAAAATGATTTAAAAAAAAGTTTGCAAAAAAGTTAGGTGGCGGTACATATTTAGCACACAAGTGAAAGTGACAATAAGTTAAAGGACTAACAGGAAGTAAGAAGAGAGTCTAAAAACAAAAAAGAAAAAAAAAACTAAAGCAACCGTATGAACCTTGCCTTTCAACTATAATCTCAGAAAGTGACAGAGAATATGTTCTAACGTTTCTATTTTCTTCTAATTATTACACGCTCCGAAATAATTTATTATGCCACTTTTTAATTTGCTTATGTTAGTCCTAAATGAAAATTGCGTAGCAATAACCTATGAAAATGCCAAAAAAGTTAAATTAATCAAATAGTAACATCTATGCTTAAAAAAATTCAAAATGGGAAAAGCAAACGTTTCTGTAAAAAAAAAAAATTTAAACGAAAAATTAAATTTGTGTTTTAACGTTTCTGCCTCTTTGCACATATGAGGGTCAACTTGTGCCTAATTTTTTTTCTATCCCTCTTTATGGGCCTTCAAAACTAAAAATGTTCAGCAAATATCAATATATTAAAAATTATTACCGAAAAATAAGGACACGTCAGAATTTTTTTATAAATATTTTTTCAAAAAAAGCTTATTTCTTTTACAAGGCCTTCATTTACAACTGCAAAACTTAAAAAAATATATAATTGCCCTAATTGCATATACCCCATCTTATCAATGATAGAATATTTAAATAATAAATTTAATGATCCAGTTATTTTTTTAAAAAGTGTTATCAATAAGTCAGAAGATATTAGTTAAAAGAATTCTTGGTCCTTCGCGCCTACATGCTTTTACAAATGAAAACATCGTACACAGAAAAAACTGAGTTGTAGAATCAGTAACAAATTTCAGAGAATCAGTAAATATTTTGTCTGGCTGAGGACCTACAACGAAAGTTGTAAATTTAGACAAACAATTTTGCAAGAATTTCAGCTTCTGTTAAAAAGTTTTGCTGAGCTGGTTAAATATTTTATTTGTCTAGGCGAAAATTTTGTTTGATTTAAAAATCAAATAAAAATATTATTAGAGACTATTTAATAAATTGACTAAAAAAATAAATTATTTTGAACAAGAATTTGTTTGAAAAATTTTTTTTGTAGTTTTTTGTGTGTATGTACTTTTTAATTGCATTATAGATTTGATTTTTTTAAACAAATATTAGCTCCCATTAAATAATAAGTTAAAATCAACAAAGCAAAATAAAACCATTTAATAATTATTTTTAAATCTCCTGTTGCATTGATGTTATTCTTAATAAAGAGATTTCTGTAAATAAAATTCATGTTTAAATTGTAAAATGTTTGTTAAATGCCAAAACGAGTCAGGGTTTACAAGGAATTACAAAATGCATTTAAAATAAAATAACAAAACTATTTTCTGAAATAATTTCATTTAATGATCGGCCCCACAAAATGCTTTATTTATATAAATCAAAGTCATTTTTCTAAGTTTTTTTATGGATTTTGTTATATAATTTGTAAGAGGCTGGTAGAAAGCCTTAATATTCTACCCTCGTACATAGTCCGTCGTTTTTAAAGCCACCAAAGCAATTAACATAAATAAATACTCATTAATTTTTACTTTAAAAAAAACACAACAAAATGAATTCAATTAAATTATTAACAAATAATAAAACTACTAATTTAATACAAAAACATGCTTTTGCATGTCTATGTACGGTGGGTAATTTAAAAAAAAGCAAAAATCTGCTGATAAAAGAATTTGAAAAGAACAAATTTTGTTTTGGGCTTGCTGCAAATAAAAACATTTTCTTCTAAGGTTTGCGTTCAGATATTTAAAAAAATAAGATTTTTGTATTCTAACGAGTCTTTTGGTAAAAACTAATTTAAGCTCTAAAGAAACCATTGCTTAAAAAATAAAAATTTAGTAAGACACAGCGTTAAAAAAAAGCATACGGGAATTATAACAAACACCACCATATATTTTTTTTTTTTTAATAACAAGCATTCTTTAATTTATTTTACTTTTTTTTTAACTACTGTCGTCTGCACAATCATTTTAAATGTAAATTAACTAAATGAAATAAAAAAAGGGAACTTAATCAAATATCTATAATAAAATAAGTAATTTTTAATGCATGATTAAATAATTTTAATACCAAAAAAATCAAACTGTAGAAATAAATACATAAATGAAAGCAATGTTGAGTTTTTTTTTGTTAAAATGCATTTAAACAAAACTTAATCGAATGAAATTAATTTTATTTATTTATTTAGTTTTTTTATCTTTTTGTTAAATTCTTTGCTTTAAAATTTAATGGCATAGAAAAAGAAGAACTAAATATATTTTTTAGCACGTGCGGTTGTCAGCAGACCACCATTAATTAGGAAAAAAAAAACAATTATTACTAACAAGTTTATACATTGTTGATGGTGTGATGGGAATTGGTGAACGAATTTGTTTTTTTTTATTACACAGAAAAAACTGAGTTGTAGAATCAGTAACAAATTTCAGAGAATCAGTAAATATTTTGTCTGGCTGAGGACCTACAACGAAAGTTGTAAATTTAGACAAACAATTTTGCAAGAATTTTAGCTTCTGTTAAAAAATTTTGCTGAGCTGGTTAAATATTTTATTTGTCTAGGCGAAAATTTTGTTTGATTTAAAAATCAAATAAAAATATTATTAGAGAATATTAAATAAATTGACTAAAAAAATAAATTATTTTGAACAAGAATTTGTTTGAAAAATTTTTTTTGTAGTTTTTTGTGTGTAGATAGAAATGGGGTTTGAAAATATGGTGGCTTAAGTTAGGGATTATAATTTTTGCTTTAAAAACCATTAGTTGATAAAAAATTAGTAAAATTTAAGTTTAAAAAACATGAAAAATATGAGTAAAATTAAAAAAAAACAGGTCAAATAATATTTTTTTTTCATATATTATATATTTTTTTCTTAAATTACTTCCTTTTGTATGTAAGTGTGTATTTTAATCTAAACAGGTCCTTAAAAACTAACCGGCAAAAAGATAACTTTTTTACAAACCACACAAACATATTTTGCAGTGCTTAGCTGCCAATAAAAAAACAAGGATTTTTTTAAGTCTAGTAACTTGTGGTAATAACATTTATTTAATCAAATGCTTTAAATGTCAATAATCCTGTTAACACCCCTTTAACCACAAAACCTAAACGACAAATTCGAATACTCACACACGTTCGCAGCACCCCTTAAAAATAGGGAAATTTAAACAAGTAAATAAAAAAATCGTGTAAAAAAAGCAACTCAGGTAAAAAATATAAACAAATTAAAGGAAAAATAATAAATAAAAGTAAATTAAGTTGTAAACCCTTGTTCTTGTTGTTTGAATACATGTAAAGCAAACAATCGATGCCGCTGTTGGGTTCATTCACGTACTCATGCACAACTAACATTAACAATAGGAACTGCAGATATTAAAAGTAATAGGCTCTTACAGGATCTTTTAAAATGTTAAGGTTTTAAACAATTTTTCAAACAAAACACTCATTTTAGTAGCTGTTTCTAGTCCTGTACAATTTTCCCATTTGTAGGCATTTTTGCACACTTGTTTTTATTTCCTTTGTTTTTTAATTTTTTTTTCTGTATTATATTATGTTTAAACTCTTACAACATTGCTTTCGTTTCTATGCTATTTTGCTATTTTTTTATTTTCTTTGGGTTCCTATTTTTCTATAAATTTGTTTGTGTTTGTGTTTAATGTAACCCTGTCGACTACAAAAATAACTCACTAAGCGCTAATTTTTTTTAACTAGCTACAGAGGTGAGTGAAAAGTAATCTAAAAGAACTCCAAAGTTAAAGCCTACACAAATATTCTGTTACAAGGTGTGTTTTCTACATATTTTCTTTTTTTCTTTTGGAGTGTATTTTATGTGGGCTTTTTATCTGCATTATTGTGGGCGAGTGGTAAGAGTTCAAGTGTGAAAATTCTAAGAGCATGGGTTCGAATCCCACCAGAGACTCGGGTGGTAAGGTAAATTAGATTTAAGTTACAATACTAATATATCTACTTAACGTTGTTTCAATCCTTTCTTTTTACCAGTTAAAAAATGGGACAATTGCACTGACCAAAATGATCGTCTGTGTCATTTCCATCAAATAAGTATATTTGTCGCAATAGTTAACAAATTATAATATAAAAAAATTTTCCAGTATAGGATTCAAACCCAGGGCAGCTAAAAATTGGGTGACTTTAAAACAACAACAATGTAACTAACTTTAAGTTAGCTACCGAATACCCCCAAGGATATCCCAATGTCAAAATAGAAAAGAAACATTGAAAAATATTTTCGGTCTCAGTTATCACTAATTGCGAAATAGTCAGCTTAAAATTTATAAAAAGTTAACTGGATGTCCTACAGGGTATTTACTTTCTAAATATATGGGGAATTCTCATTTTAAGATTGTTTTTTTTGTTTTAAAAAAATTATATTAGAAGATTTTTGGCATAGTTGTGTATTGAGCGTTACCTAAGCTAAATAAACTTATGTCCAATATATGTTTGCATTAAGCCTTTTTTTATTTAGCTCTATGTAAGTTATGAAGTACCCGGTCGAGCTAAAACGTATTTCTATATCGTTTTCGCTTTTTTGCTATTGCTTATATTTTAAGATCTTTAAATTGCAGAATTAAAGTAAAGTAACGTTCAATACATTTTTCTACAAATTTTATATTTTTTGAAAACACACACTAAAAACAACTAAGAAATTTATAATACTTAATTTATTTATCCCCTTTCTTCATTACATAAAGAAAATTATTAATTAAATAAAAAAAATTATGAAACACTCAATACATTTTTTAGGTTACCATCTATAATCGACAGTTTTACAGTTTAATATAAAAAAAATTATGACAAGGTCAAAAATTTCTATATATTTAAAATAACATACGAACGCTGCTATGTTTATATGTATACAGTTTTCGACCTATAACCCAGTTTTAAAAGTTTGAACGTTCAATACACAATTTAGAAAAGTCAAGTCAAACCACATTACGGATAGTTTTGCCTTACAAACACTATGGTAGGTTTATTAAAAAAAATTACAGCATTCTTTTCTTTTTCAAATTAGTTTGTTTATTTCATAAAATTTGTTACTGCGTTTTTAATGAACTGGAAAGGAGCATTTTAAATAAGAGTGACCCATATGCTGCGTGTTAGCTTTCCTTATTTCATTATTATCCTTCAGTTTGATAATTTTGTATGCCTTTTCTATAAGTTCAGTTTGTTTTTATATCACAAAAGCGTCTTTAATTTTTATACACAAATTGTAAAAACAAAAATTAAAAAAAATATTTCATTTAGGTAGTTCGCAACAATAATTTTTAAAACCCTGCAGTTTTGACAATTATATTGTTTTAGCTCTAGCTGGGTCCCATAAATAAAAGCAAAATATGAAAAGAATCAGAAAACCGCTTTTTTGTTTCAGCAGTTAAGGCTTAACAACAGCTCGATGTTATAAAATTTCAAGCGAGTTTATATATTATCGGACATCTGGCAATATTATACTGTGACGCTAGGTAAATTCCTACAAATTTCTAGTAGACTTGCAAGTTTAAACACGACAACTACAATTTGGTAGCTCTTCGAGCAGTTATGCTTCTTTTTTTATGTTCACTTAAGGGTCTGGTCTTTTTATTTTTTTTTTTCTTATTAAATGAACGAAATATAAATTTAATATTCAATTTTGCTCACATGTATGAACATCTATTTTAAAACATTTTTTTCGTGCAATTTTTTTGCATTAAGTTAAATTAAATAAATTTGTTTGTAAAAATATTGCAGACTATTTTACTAACCCTGTTTCTAAGTAACAAATTTTTACAAGTAAATGACTGTCTGACTTACTTTGTAAAGTAAGCAAAAAAGGTGTTGCTTAATATGTATTTTAGACAACAGTTCGAGTGTGTGATGTTAGAAATTGCAAAGATTCTTTTTTTACAAAAACACATACACATGCAAAAACTCTTTATTTGTATGCACAAAATTTTGGCTTAACAGTAATGAACGCCAAGAGTGTCTTCAGGGGACGAACACTATTTGGGTTTCACATGAACACAGCACGACTGCCTACAAAAAACAATAACAAAAAGAGAGCAAACAAAAAAAAAGTAACAACAACAAATTATTGTTGCACTGTTTTTTATAAGAAACAGTGAAAAAGCACCCATACATTATTATAAACTATCCTCTCTCGTTGAACAACACTGCTTAAAAGCCTTTTTACCTTTTGGACGGTAAATCATTTAAATATTTGACTTTAGATGGACAAAGTCGGTCAAAAATATGTTATGTCTTAAATGCTGAAAGGTTTATCAGGAGTTGATCAAGACATGTTCTCACGTTCATCTGACTGACTGGTTTTTCATGTAAACTTTATAATAATTTTTTTGCATAGTGACAAGGAGAGTTAAAGATGATCTAGCTCTTATCCTAGCACTTATACAAATGTGGTCCGGAAATATATATTTATAAATGGCTCATAAGTTCATTTACGTTTTTAATTTTTTTCACACATTCTTTTCCAGTATGGCCCGGTTTCCTTACAAAATTTTAACCTTCGCTGTACTGATGGAAAGAGTTGCAAAATTTATAGCACTAATAAACAGCCTTTTTTTTTTTTTTTTTTTTTTTTTAATAGTAACCAGCACTCAGGGGATGGCCCCTACACATGCATTGCATTGTGTTGGTATCAAGAAAATAGGTTATGGGAAGGAGGATGAAGGGAGTAGTGTTTGTGGACATTTGATTTAAATTTCTCGATATTTACTGTGGCAGGAAAGACATCAGTAGGAAGTTCATTCCACATACGAACTGTGCGGCCGAAGAAGGAATTCTACCTGTAATGAGTGGTGCGATTCACTGGCCAGTCAACTACGTATGGGTGTGCTCTTCTAGAAAAACGTGTATCACGCAAAAAGTTCCGGGTTTCGGGAACAAGTTCCCTGATTTCCTCAGAGCACATTCCATTATAGTATCGATAGAACAGCGAAACACACCCCACATCGCGACGGTGTTCCAGTGAATCAAGACGGTTAGATACCACAACGTCGCCGATGAGTATCTTCGCTCGTTCCTGTACGCGGTCAAGTAGCCCCAAAATAGACCTTGGGGCACCAGCCCATACATGAGAGTTATATTCCATTTTTGGTCGGATATAGGTGGTATAAATATTGAGAAGATCAGATGGTGTAAAGTAATTCCTACACCGTTTAAGAAAACCAAGACATTTCGATGCTTCTTTCGACACAAGAAAAATGTGTTCCGTGCAGCGGACATCGCACTGGATTCTCATGCCCAGAACATCAAGAGTCTCTGTCCTCTCAATAATTATATCATCCATTAATACAGACGAGGCAGCATCGTCCATTGTGCGTTTATGTGTCTGAAGACAACATTGGGTCTTACGGGCATTTAAATCGACCCTATTCGCACGGCCCCATTTGGAGATTACCATCAGATCGCGATTAATCGAAACATTCATACTCTGTCTCCTAGCTCCAATCTCCAGAGAGCTAGGCCTATGGTCAAAAGAGTATGAATGGCATATGCTGCTGTCGTCTCCAAAAGAGTAAATAGGATTTGAAGTTTGACATAGAAGGTCATTCAGAAAGATAAGAAATAAAGTAGGAGAGAGTACGGAGCCTTGCGGTACCCCTGAATTGATTCTGAACTCGTTGGAAGAGATCCCATCTATAACAACACGAATAGTGCGATCTCTGAGAAAACTCGATATAAATCGAGAAAATTTTTCACCGACACCAAAAGCAATTAGTTTAGATAGAAGCGCACAGTGCCAGACCCTATCAAACGCCTTAGATATGTCCAGAGCCACCACTTTACTTTCGCCAAAATGATGAATTGAGGTACACCATTTTTCTGTCAGAAAGGCCAGTATGTCCCCCGTAGACCGTCCTCTACGAAAGCCATACTGGCGGTCGCTTAATAAACCGTTCATCTCCAGATAGTTAACCAGGCGGTAGTTAACCATACTCTCCATAACCTTGGAGATCGCTGAACAAATTGCTATTGGTCGGTAATTTTCAGGGTTTTCAGCCTTTCCCTTTTTGGGGATCGGTGTAACATTAGCTACTTTCCAGCACGTCGGGAATGCTCCGGCATGGTAAATACGGCTGAAAAGGTTAGCTAAAGAACGCGATAGCGTCGAAGAACATTCTTTTAAAACCTGTGCTGGTATATCTTTTTTTGCTTAACTAGTTTTATAAGGTCTTAAAATTTTTACGACAAATTCTTTTTGTACAGTATATGACAATTTTGCTGTCTGTTTATTTTATTTATTTAGTATTTTGTTTGCCAGACTAATATTATTAAATGAATCCAAAGCTACACGACAAACAAAAATAAAATTGAAAAAAAGTCACCCAACACAATAATAAAGTTATTTCTATGTCACTGGGGAAATTTGTATTAAAAAAAATTCTAAAATAAAACAAAATCGAAAAAAAAATCTTTAAGAGAGGTATTAGTTTTATACCTACAGATGTTCATGACAATGAATGCGGCAGACGGGTCACAAAAACTAAATCTATTTACGGAAAAATATTATTAAATTTGTCTAAAGTTAAATATTTTTATTTCAAACAAATTAGAGCTAAACAAAATAGAGCGACAGGCAGGAGTCAAATTTAAAACTAGCAAAGTCCACAGAGACATAGTTTTAAATAAATTTATTGGAAACTACAAAAAAAACAAGAAAACAAATTAAAAACTTGAATGCGAACTTAGAAAAACCTATTTAAAATACACAAATCGTTTAATATTATTTAATATAATTTAAAACAGGGACTGTAAAAAAATAATTTTCAAATTTTTAATGAAAAAAGCATGTACAAGCAACCATCGTACAACGTCAAGTGAAGTACCCCATCTTGATGGTATTAAACTAAATTTTTTGAAAAACAAGTGCTTGTTAAAATTTTGATTTTAATATAACTTTTATAACTTCTTTCAAAAAATGTTTTAAAATAATTTTTTTTTTTTTTTTTTTTGACAAAAAAAATTAAAATCAAACACAATTTTTTTACAAAAACTATAAAAATCAAAAAACAATAATTTTTTAAAATTAATTTTTTTCATTAATATTAGGGTCCCTGATTTAAAACAAAAGGAAAAGTAAAGTTTAGTCAAATTTAAATATAAGTAATACAAATTTGTTTGTTTTAAACCACAAAATATATATTTTTTGAAATCTTAATATTTTAAAACTTACAATTATTAAAAAAAAATAAGGCTACCCAAATACCTTGGTTTCCCTATATTTGCTTCTCTGTTTTTTTTTGCAAATTCCAAAAAAAATTTTTGTGTCTCTGCTAAGTAAAGCAAAAGTTTATTTGCCAAAAGTAATTTTTTGAATTTTTGCAAATATTATGGTAATTTAAAAACGTTTAACAATGTCAATATTTACCAGTAATTTATTTTTTTTTCTGTAAAAAGTTCATATCCATTATTAAAAAGTTAACAGCATTCCTTGCCCATCATCTTTATAAAGATTAAGCAACATTTCTTAAAAAGACATTAGTACGTTAAACCTACAAAATCAATATTGTCTTCAAGAAAACAAATTTAATAAATATACAACCAAGAAATCTCAAACCAAATCAATAAATTTAAGTTTCATAGCAAAAAAATAGTTTAACACAAATGCTATTACAATGCACAACATACATTTAATTTTAAAATTTAATATTAACTACAAAGCTCTCTTTCAACAAACAACAGAGTTGCCAGAACTTTAAGAAAAAATCAGCATTGGAAAGAAATTTAAGGAAAATTGTTTATAATTCACTACAATATGAATTATTTTAATTATCTAATAAAAAATTAAATTTTTTAGTTTCTATTATAATAGCATAAGAAAGAAAACATATCTGAAAATTATTTTATAACTTCTGGATTCTTAATTGTTTTTTTAATAAATACATATTTTCAACTTATAAAAAAATATTAGATTTTAATAAATTTTTTATTCTTAGGAATTTAAAAAAAAATTCAAATTTTGAAAAGTAATAACGTAGCTATTAAATAAAATAATATAATTAAATTAACTCTTAAAAATAATTTTAAAACTTCTTTAGTTTCGAACTTTTACACTAAAAATTTTACAACAAAACTTTAAAAAATCCTTGCATGAACGAAATCCCTCAACTTGGCAACACTACTTACAACCCTTAAAAAAGAAAATGAAGAAAAAAACGAAAACCGGTTGCTTAATAGCTTCACACTCACTAGAGAATGTCTTCGTTAAATCTTATAGCTAGAAAAGCTGTCAGAATTTACATGAAAAATGCGACCAACATCAACTTTGACAGCTGGTGCGTAATAAATATCCTTACAAAACAAGAAAAATAAATATTGTAAGAACAAAAACGCGACACGAATCCATATAGGAATACATGAATACCTTTTTAGTGACTTTTAGGATATTTAAACGTTTCTATAGCAAAGACAAAGTTATTTGAAAAAATACATATATTCATATTTAAAGCTTAAGTATTGATCCAAGGGTGCTGACAAAAACCTGCAGAAGACTTCGAGAATAATAAAAAAAATTTTTAAAGAAATTTTTATATTTCACCATGTTATATAAAGCACAATAGTCAAAGTTATGCCAAAAAATTAAAAACAGGTTTATTAATTGTTTGTAAATATTTTCTTAACTTATTGTTTGTTCGACAAGTTCTTAATATAAGTAGTGTTGCCAGATAACAGAAACAATGATGACACAAATGTAAAATTATGAAAATTATGTAAAATTTTAAAATTTAATTTATTTTGTCTTTTTAGCTTTAAATAAATGCTAATGTAAAAAATGTTTTTTTTTTTGTAATTAATGAGATACTTGTACTTTTTATCAGAATATGGGTGTATTCCTAAACGCAGTTTGCTTTGCATAACGAAATTTCAAATTTTTTCTGACAGCCAAGCTGAAGGTTTTGATATCTTGTGCTCCCTAATGAGTGTAATGGAAGTAGTTAAAATTTCGTAAAGCAAAGAAAACTGCGTATTTTTTTCGAAATTTTTTCCAAAAGTTAAATAAAAACATCTTTAAAGAATAACGTTAAAGGCTGACAGACTGTATGACTAATTGAATTATTCATTATCACATGGCCAAAACGCGTAAAACTAAAGACTGCACTTCTTCCGGTTTATAAGTCAATTAAAACGGGATTTCAGGGAAGCAAAACAGCTGTTCTCAAAAATTTTAAATCCTCATTCCCCCAACACTATTTTCCCCGGCTGTTTAGACTAAATAAGTTTTTAGTCTAGTATTAATAAATTAAGGAATATTGGCCCATAATGATGGCGAAAATCAACTAAGTGGAAAAAGTACTTTTTCAATATTTGATATTATAAGTCTAGAAATACAAAATTATGGACTATTGACCTAGATTGAGGTCGAAAGTGAACTAAGTAACAAAAACTTTTTTGATTACATTTTTGTTTACTTTTTTTGAGATTATGAGTATAGATTTTAAAAATTAAGGCATATTACCCAAGAATAATCGAAAGTCAATTTTTGGTACTTTTTTGCATTTTTTAGATTATGGGCCCAAAAAAATAATAAATTAAGAAATACTGATCCATATTGAGGTAGACAAAAAAGCACTTTATTATGTTTTTATACTTTTTTTGCATTAACATATATTGTACCAGATTGAGGACAAAAGTCAACTAAGTGTACAAGAAGTACTTTTTTGCATTTGTTTGAATTATGAGTCTGAAAGCACGAAATTAATGACTTTTGACCCAGATTGAGACAGAAAGTCAACTAGTTGATAAAAGAACTTTTTTAAATTTTAAGACCGAAATTCAACTTATTTGGGTTAAAATAGGTAGTTTTCTCATATTTTCGATACGTTTTTGCATATTTTATAATATATTATATATAAACTACCCAGGTCAAAAATAATAACTAATTTATCAACATTTTAAAAATAATTAATAAAAGGTATTAAATTAAGGTTGTATAGAAAATCGAGCAAATTAAAAAATGTTATGCTCATCAGACTCACATTTAGTACTTTGTTTAACTTTTTATTTAAAACTGCGCTTACGAAGTAACAGGTTAATTGTAAGTTTAAAGTAAATTGTGGTAAAGGTATTAATATGGCTTGGCTTCAATGACTACAATTTTCTTACTTGCAACATTAACACAAAATTACACAATTTAAAATTCTTACACAATATTATAAGAACCCATTACTTCTAACTTTCTTCAGAAACCAAGAGTTAATAAAAAGAAAATAAAAATATAATATAAAAACAACTACAAAAAAACTCAAGAAAAATTGTTACATAAATCTTATCCTTGATTTGCATTTACTATTTGCACTGGATTTTTAAAAAAAGAAAGAGCAAAAATTGAAAAAAGGAAATCACTGGTCAAAGGAAGTGTTAAGATAAAGCAAAGACAAAGAAAAAGAAATAAAAACTAAAGATTGGTTATATTTTGGTAAATAACTTTTATTAATAGATAAAAGGGGAAAAAAACCTTAAATAAACAACAAGTCTTAGTTACTGAAGTAAAACAGTAATAGAAGTCGTTGTGTTGCAAAAGAAAGAAGGGATTGTTAAGTTTTCCTTTTTTTTTTTGTCACACCTGCCCTTAAGTTTATTTCTTTGGTTTGTTTTAGGGAGCTTATTTTAGTTCTGTTCTGTTTTTTTTTTTTTTTTTGTTACAAAATATTGAAAATCTTTTTTTTTGTATTTCATTGGTTTGACTTTTCCCCAGTTTTTTGTTTGTATTATTTTTGGTAAAAAGTTGTATTGAAAATGTGGAATTTATTAAGAATTTCTATGGTGTGTTGCCAGCTGCTGTTATTGTTTTTTATGGAGCAACGATGGTTTGTTTATTTGTGTTTAGCATTTTTATTTGATACATTCACTTCTAAACAAATGTTTTTTTTGATTTTTCCCAATTTTTTTTTTTTTTTTGCATTTTGTTTAGTTTAAAGCAGAAGTTTTAAAGTAAACACTTTAATTTCTAATGTTAGGATTAATGAGAAAATGTTTAGACATATTTATAACTACAATTTAAATATTTAAAAGAAATCTCACGAGGTTTTTATGAATCAAAAATAATTAAAAATTTTTTAAGTATAATTATTATTTATTTTCGATTTTTTTTTGTTTGCTTACTAACCTGAAAGTCCGTAAAATAAAATTTTATATTTACTAGCACGTATCCCGCTACTTCGTAACCGCAGTATAAGAAATTAAGTGAAGGTGATGTTTTGTGCCTTTATTGCTTAAACTATTACCATAAAGATTACATTAGTTAAAAAAAATGTTTGCAGGCATAAACACTTTTACATAAGTACATACATATGTTACCATCTAAATCTGCGTCAATAAATTTTAGTTTTCTAGGGTATAAGTGTACATACACCTCTTGAGCCCTTAAAATATTTCAAAAAATCCCAAAAATATATTCATATATTTTTTTGAAACCTTTCAAAAGCAATTTGAATTATGTTTCTATCTTTATTGACACAAAAGTTAAAAAATGAACCTAAGCAGTATCAAAATATAGTTTTTACCCTCTCTTGCCCCTAAGGGTCCTATATTCAAAAAAAGGTACCAGAACCATATTCGTATTTTTTCGAGAACTTTCGCACGCAATTTTAATTTCGTTTCTATCTTATCAGTTTGCGTGCAGCGAACTACCACGAAAACAAACCATCTTAATTAACTCAGAAGTTACAAAGTGCACCTGAGCAGTATCAAAATATAGTTTTTATCTTATCTTGCCCTTTAGGGTCTAAAGTTTCGAAGAAGTGTAACAACCATATTCGTATTTTTTTCGTTACCTGTCGAACGCAATTCGAATTCGAAAAGTTTAATAATATAGAATTTTTTCTCTTTTCTGAAACATTTCAAAAAAAGTTTCTAAAGTTTCTAAACATATTTTTGAGGCCTGTCGAGTTCAATTTGAATTATATTTCTATCTTTATTTGTCTAGAAGTTACAAAGTGGACCTAGGCACTATCAAAATTAAGTTTTTACTATTTTTTGTCGCCTGTGGATACGAAATATAGAAAAAGTGGCAAACACGAATCCGCTTATAAGAAAAACACGATACTTTTTAAACTCTTTTTTTATCATTTATAGTTTAAGACCCCCTTCGGGTCCAAATTTCTGAAATCGGTGTTTGGTGAATCTATTTATATGGAGAGATATCCTTAGTCTGTCATTATTCGTTTAGAAGTTACAAAGTGGACCTATGCGCTATCAAAATTGGGTTTTTGTCGCCTGTGGATACGAAATATAGAAAAAGTGGCAAAACACGGATCCGCTTATAAGAAAAACACGATACTTTTTAAACTCTGTTTTTATCATTTATAGTTTAAGACCCCCTTCGGGTCCAAATTTCTGAAATCGGTGTTTGGTGAATCTATTTATATGGAGAGATATCCTTAGTCTAAATTTACACACAAAATGCAGTTTTATTTTAGAACCAAATAATCTTAAGTTTTATTTACAAGAGTTTGTTATCTAAAAGACTTTATTACTTTTACCATTACTTTTACCATTTTACTATTTGAAGAACTCTTATTTACAAAATCTTAACTGCTTTAGGTAGAACTAAAATGTTCTGTGTTTTAACATTTGTATATCTTAAATAAAAAAAAATATAATGTTCTAGCACTCAAAGAATAAAGATTTACTACTTGGTTATATTTATATGTTTAAGCTAAATATTGCTACTTTCTCTCTCTGGATTTGCAACAAAACAAATCCTTTTAAAATTTATTTTATGCCACAATAATATTTGTGTGTTAAAAAAAAACCCGAATAAATAAATAAAGATTTTTACAATCTACTCTTGAAACCAAAAGAAAGTCGTTAGAAAAAATTCTTGAATTAAATTTTATTTCTTATTCTTTCTTTCTGAATGCCAGAAGTAGCAATACTTTGGTATATGTCGAACAAATTTATGGTTTTCATTGGTAATTTAAAGGTATTATTTATATTTATTATTTATTCCCAAACAATAAAATATTTGATGGATTTATTGTTGCTTTAAATTTAGAAAAATAAAAACAATTTAAATAGAAATTTTAAATAAAATTTAATTTTATTGGAAAATTGTTTATAAATGTGTTAATATTGTTACTTTAAAGATTTGTTTTGAGGCAATGTTTGCATAAATATTTTATTCATATAGCTTTTGTATAGAAAATTTCTTAAAAATTTTTGATAAATAAAGAATTGGTTTAATTTGTTTGTAAAATATTCCTAAATTTTTTTATTTAAAGCTAAAAAAAACCTAACTACAGGTATTTTATTAACACAAAACCTGTCATAAATATTTTGTTTATACCAAAAACAAACAAAAAAAATTTTTTTGATAAAAAATCTATTAATTTTGTATTGATATCCAGCGTTTTTGAACCCCTTAACGATATCTGAAATTTGTTTATTGTATGTAAGTTTCACATTTATATATTTTTCTAAATTCTTTTAATTCGATTGAAGTTATAAAATTTAAGAGTTTAAATGATTCAATCAAAGATCTGTTATACGGCATTGGATAAATTTTTTTTTTTTTTGTATTTTTGTGTATAGATATTGATAAGATATTGAACTGAAACTTTGTCCAGGTGTATAACACATGTTTAACTACTTAATTTAATAAAAAAAAAACAAAAAGATTTTTTTTTATCTGTTTATACCGGTGCATGTCGAAAGCATCCTAAAAATAATCTTTATATCGTGCACTAAATCAAAAACAGTCAGTTTAATTAGAGCCTTTTTTCTGCTTCAAAAACATGTAAAATCAAATTATTTTGAACAGAAAAGTACCCCTTCTTAAAATGAATTTTACTGAAATGCGGTAAAAAAAAGGAACAAATTTTATTTTGGTACTTTTTAGGTCCATCTTGTAACGTCTAAGCCTATAGATTTATGGAAACATAATTCCAATTTTGTTCGACAGGTCTCGAATGTAAATACCTTGGTGACCCCATAATGGAATTTTTAACCCTTTGAGGTAAGGCTATAAATCAATTTTGGTACTTTGAGGTCCATTTTTTACACTTAAACCATTAAAAATAAGCACATAAGTCAAAAGTACATGTTTTGGTACTTTTTCAATTTTTGTCTCTAGAGGGTAAATGTGATTTTTTTGGTGCCCTTTAAAAACATTTTGTAACTACTAAACCAAAAAAAGAAATATATATTACGTTTTTTTCCTTGTTTGAAATTTTAAAACAACAGGCAAAACAGTATATTTAAGTACTTTTTGTAACCTCTAAACCAATTAAGATAGAAACATAAATTAAATTTTGTTAAACTTGCCTTAAAAGAACTGGAACAGATTTTTGAAAAATGTATACCATTTAGGATCCAAAAAAGGGCAAATATGTATTAGATTTGGGTACTTTAAATGTACTTTTTTTGTTTTTTTTCAATTATTCATATAAAAATATAAAATAAGGGCTGTGGACCGCTATCAAGGCTGGAAGTCAACAAAGTGGACAAAAAGTGTTTTGGTCCTTTTTAAAATTTTTTAGAATTTATGAAATTAAGGAATATTGGCCTAGATAAAATTTAGAAGTCAATTATGTGGTCAAAAAGTACTTTCATTCAAATTTTTGATGTTTTTATGAATTTTTTAAGATCATTAATTTATAATAGTATAAAATTAAGAACTATTAAATCGAATTGAGGGCAAAAGTCAATTTGGTGATCAAAAAGTACTTTTTTCTCACTTTTAATACTTTTTCCCATTTTTTGCTACTATGTATTAGTTTTTAAATTAAAAATTAAGGACCATTAACCAAGATTAAGATCAAAAGTTTTTTTTTTACACTTTTTGTACTTTTTTAAAGATTAAGAGATTGTGAGTCTTGAAATATGAAATAAAGGACTATTAACCCAGATTGAGGTCTAAAGACAAAAAAGGAGGTCAAACAGTACTTTTTTCACATTTTTGGTTCTTTTTGCATTATTTTAGGATTACGAGTATATAAATAGGAAAAAAGGTCATTTATTAAGTTTAAAAGTTAATGGGACGTCAAACAATTTTTTTTTAATTTTTGGTCCTTTTTTATTTTTGAGATTATGCATATATCAGAGAAAGGGCTATAGCCTCCGATTAAGACCAGAAGTCAGCTAAGTGGAAAAATGTCCATCACACAGTTTGGGTATTTTTTTATGTTTTGATCCCTTTTACTTTAAATACAATAAACTTCTTTCGCTTTAAATAAAATTCATAACGTCTTAAAAATCTTACCTTTTGAGCTTTACAAGTAGTGCTAATCGGCTGAACTTCATGCTGTGGATGACGCTGATCATTAATGCACTCTGCACAAGCTGGCATCTTGCAAGTCAAGCAATACATTGACAATATATCATCATGTTCACCACAAACCGATTCACGCTGTTGAGCGGCCCCTTTGGGCTTAACTAGAGTATGTTTAGCCAGGGGTCCCCTAGCAGGATGACACGATTCGCGACATGCATCGCAATAACGTATTTCACATTGTTCACATACCAAAGAGGCCACCTTTGGATCTGTTTCGCACATTTGGCAGCGCAAAGCTTCGCGAGCACAAAAACGATCTACTATAGATTCCATGGCACGATAGGGTGGCAAATTGCGTACACCACCCTCGTCGAAAAACACAATTTTACGACACAAAGGACAAGTAAGACTGTAGGCTGCACCTGGAGGTGCTGAAGCAGCTCCTTGCAAGAGGCCTTGTATGTGACTTGTACCGGCGTATGAAACGGGACGTGAAGTATTCGAGCAGCAAACTACGCCAGAATCGGCTTCACTGAGAATGCTTACTTTATCGGCCTGATCCTGATCGGAAGTCAACGATTCAGAGCCAGTGGCCGAGCTGGCGGTACTAGCAGCAGAAGAGTTAGATGAATGCCTAGTGGCGGCGTGTGTATGTGAATGATTGTGATGATTGGCGGCAGCACCCGAAGGATGTGGATGTATAGTGGCAGCTACACTATGTATGTTGCCACCATTTAAGGAGGCAGAACCGCCTGTAACTGAAGCTAATATGGCACCTGGTGTATAGGGTGTTTGTATATCCAGAGCACAACCCAAACACAAAGCATGAAAACAAGGTAGCAAAACTGGGTTGGCATACAGCTGTTTGCAAGTAGGGCAACGCAATTCGTCCTCCATAATCAGATTTTTTTTAACACAATTGCCGTTTGAAAAAGGGGGTGGATATTAGAAGGGGATGTTTTTGTTTTTTTTTTTTCTTTTTGTTTATGGATAATTAGAAACAGCAACAAATTCATAAATGTACACAATTCACAAATATCAAATTTCTTAATATCCCATTTCTAAACAAATAAATTAAGCCTTGTAGGTATTTTAATAATTTTTTTTTTACATTTTTTGCAAATGCCTCGCGCCAAAATTTAAAATTTTTTTAAATATTTTTTTGGTTGGTTTTTTAAGTTTTCAATAATCTGCACTTTGTCATATATTTTTAACTTATGAATCAATATTTAAAAATTTCTGTTATCAATTGATTTTTTGTTATTTCACTTGTCAAACGATAGGTATTTATAACTTTTGCACTTTTTCTTCCTGCTTTAGAAATATTTTTTCGGTTCTTTTTTAAGCGATTAATTTGTTACAAAAATTTCATTAAATATTTTTTAACAGATTGAATTTTTTGCACATACATATTTTCTTTGTGGGTAAACACTTTTGTTTTCCCCCATTTGGTATCATTTAAATTTTATTTGTTTTGTTTACCATTTTTTGCTCCCTTAAAATTTTCACACAATAATTAAAAACGACCGTTAGTTCTTTCTTTCCGATTTTCTTTGACTCTTACTTCGCGCTTATTCAACCACTTTCCACGAAATCCCAACATAAACTAAATGCAGAAAATGTTTTTGTATATTTTTCTGTTTGGTTGCGTACAACATGCTGGAACGCGGCAGTTTTCCAGTCTTTGCTTGCAACATAAATGCTGGTACAGTGGTGTATGCTGTTTAAAATAATAATGAAATATTTAAAGTTCTTGTTATATATTCGTTTACTTCTGATTACGTGTTATTTATTATATGATTTCCTGATTAAAAATAATGTTTAGACTCCCATGTTTTAGGTTTAAAAGTAATATTATTTTAAAGGCGCAGTACCGGTCTGCTTAAACTGAACAACATGAAATCGGTGCTAAGTGCTCAAAATGTAGCTAGTTTTGGTGTCTGCACAAACTCAAACAATAAAAAAAATTTACAAACTTTTGTATTTTCATAAGATACTGTTATTTTTGTAAAAAAAATACTCAAGAACAACTGTATATGTTTTCATCTAATGTATTATTTCTAGTAATCATAAACCTCTGATTATAAGTCTCGAGAGCTCTTCGCGCATAATCGTTGAGCTGTCGAAAGTGAAAAGTTGTCGTCGACACAATGAAGCGCATATTAAAGGACTAATATGATTATGAACAGTGCTGGAATTACATAACCTCAGCCTTGAAGCTGAAACTTCTTGTATTTTTTTGTTTTAGCAAAATGATGCACTGTATTGACTATAAATATCAAAACAAACAAAAATTCAGTTTTTTAAACAAAACAAGTAAAAGCAAAAAATATTTGGTATTTTTTACCGCTTATGAACGGTTTTCGCAGGAGTGCCCTCAAATATTACTGTTCCATTAAAACAAAATAAGAATGACGATATAAACTGCAACATTGTGTAAACCACAAATTTTTTTCTATTTTTATTGTAAATATTTAATTGCATTCACAAAAGCGGTTTTAGTTTATTAAAAAAATCATACTTATATTGTACGGTAGATAAGACAATTAGTTTTACGTATTTGGGCGTTTTCTTTGTGGCTTTCAGCATTTTATCCAACCATAATTTTACAATATGTAAATAAAATATGCATACAACTTTAAGTTATGTTTTTCAATTGTAAGCAAAGCCAGAAAATAACTTAGAGGTGGATGCTTAAAAAAATACGCAAGTAAAAATCTTAGGCAAATCCAAATGTTTTTTTTTTTTGTATTGAGTTAAAATTGTATAATTGCAACAGTTTAAGTTGATTTCACAATCTTAATATTATTTACCAGCTTAAATTAAAAAAATAAAAAATCAACTTTAGTAAGAAATATATTGAGTTCCATTTTAAAACTAAAATATAAGAAAACTTTCTGTAAGTATATACATATTTACTTACTCTGTTAGTTCTAGGGTATAAAATCAGTTTCTGGTGGACACTGATTATGAGATCGTCTGGGTATTGTGTTAAA
This sequence comes from Melanophora roralis, assembly GCA_963583895.1. Lineage (NCBI taxonomy): Eukaryota > Metazoa > Arthropoda > Insecta > Diptera > Rhinophoridae > Melanophora > Melanophora roralis. Next base: position 97,667,113 of record OY757188.1, on the reverse strand, counting down.
GTAAACGTAAGGCTAAATAAATTTGTCTGATTTTTTTGGCTCTTGCTTTCACAAACTAAAAAAAAAAATACGAAGCGGGAACTAATTAACTTTCCCTCTACCGTACCTGTGATTCCATTTTTTATTAGATAAAACCTAAGAAAACCCCATATATATAAATACTTATATTATAAGATACTATATTACATACATATGTACGTGCGATTTTTTAGATACTGCAAATATATGTAAAAAAATATACTAGTTTTTAAAGAATCTTAAGCTGAAAAAAAACCATTCGGAGCAAATTATTTTAAATTTTGCGTTTTAAGTGTGCTGACGTTGCATCATATTTGTGTTTCTGTTTTTTGCTAAAGGTTATGTTAAATTAATTGTTGAAAGCAGCGACAATACGAATATATATGTATAGTTGAATTTAAAACCAATTTGTATTTATTGCATTCTCTCCCTTTTGTTATTTAATAATTACTTAAATTGTTTGAATTGTTTTAAATTACCCAAATTTAATATAAGCGTTCTCCCAGCTTATGTAACCTATTGTAAATATCTATATTATTGTAACGAATGTAACTGACGACCCTTTTAGTTGAAAGCGCCAAGATTGGTCTAAAGAGGTTTTTTAATCGTTACTTACCCTCTTACCTTTTCAACTTTCAATCGCGTCTCAACCAGAGGGCTAATTAGTGTATACACACATACACGTTAATATACCTAAAAAAGCAACAAGGTATTTTAAACAAACCCTTTGTTTCTCTAATTATGTATTTACTAAAGTAGCAGGTCCCCCCTCATGTTGTCGATTTGAATACCCCCTATTAGCTATCAACTTTACTCCTCGGATAATTGCAGTCCCCGAAAACTGTTTCCTCAATAATACCCCCTTTAGTAGAGGTTTTCCCCATAAACCCTTCAATCCAACTCCAACCCATTTCGTGATTCACACAATTCATTTTCCATAGGTTTGTTATCCCAACAAACCCTCAATAAAGTTATAATTATCACCATTTCAATATATTCTATATATTAAAATTGCATTTAAATACACAATTTTAAACAATAATATTAATATAATAACAAAAAATTTTCATAGGTAATGCTGTTAGCCTGTTTAGGCAATCATTTGCCCATTTTTTATATTTTAAGGCCCTTTCTTACATAATGCTTTAAGCGTTTTCATATATGTACAAAATTTCTATATAATAAAAACAATATATTAAAACAATTTTTAAATTAATAAAAGGTTATTTAAAAGATATTATCATAAAAAAATCAGCACTTAAAATCTATATTAAATTTAAACATTTTTTAAGGAATACCTACGACTCTAATTATGTTTTGATTTTGAATGTTTAATAAAAATAAGGACTCAGCATGAATAACAATTTTAAATCAAATAGCATAACTTGCAAGCAGTGTGACCAGATTTTCATGCAAAGTTTAAGCTAAATCACGTTTAAAAACAGCTAAAAAGAGCTAAAAACAAAAACTTAAAGCCAAAAAGTAAAGCTAAATTTTTTAATTCTTTTTTAAAAAATTTTTTCGTTATTTAGATATTTCTCATAATATGAACGAAACGTTTGTGTGCTAAAAATATTTAAAAAGAAAATTTGTTTTAAAAATTTTGATTTTATTTACAAAAACTTGGTAGATCCATTCCTTAAGTAAGAAGAAAAACAATATGTGTTCATATACACATGCATATACAAGAGGTTTTTAAAAAATTTTTAGAAGCAGGTTAATTTGCTGCCTGTTTTGGTAAAAAAAACTAATTTGTAAGATATACATACATATGTATATTAAAAAAAAACAAAAAACGAAAATTTGTTTTAAATATAAATTACTCACACACAATTCGTTCAGAGTCTAAAGAGACTACTTTTCTACACAGTTCGTTAAAAATCGAAAATTTTCATTCAAGTTACATAAGTACATACATATATCATGAAAAATGCTTTGATGTAAATTTCGTTTAAGAAAAGAAAAAAAGGTAATGTTTTATGTAAAAAGTTACATTGTAAGAAAGCATTTTTAAAAGTATTTTTTTGTACATGTGTGCCTCAATAAGTATTTAAAACCAGTGACTGTAAAAATGAAGAAATTAAAATCAAAAAATAAAAAATATAATAATTATCGTTATTATCCGTTTTTATTCAAATTAAAAAATGACCGTCCTGCTAAATAAACAAAATTTACAAAGAACATGATTTTCAGCAAATATAGTTTAATACTATCAAAATGGTGCCTGCTTTTTTCTTTAAAAATTATTTCGCTCCTGTTTGATTTGATTTTTTGACAAAAATATACTTCAAAATTCTTATTAAATAAAAATATTAATATAATAATTTGTTTCAACGAAAGACATAAGTGTTTTTACATTTTTGAGCAATATATTAAAATATAACCAAAAAACGGAAAAAATTTTTGTGTCGCATTTGGATTTTTTTTAAATTGCAGCATTTAAAAGTATTTGTTTTGGAAAAACAAATTCTTACGTTTTTTTTTGTAATACCATACCTTCTTTATATCTTTGTTTTATTGAAGTTTTGTGCTGTTTCACGTTTTTTAAATGTCGCTAAGAAGTAAATTATTAAACAAAACAATGGTTTGGAAACTGTAATGTTGTAGATTCGAAGAAAATTTGGAGCTTGATACCTTTCAGTATAATTGAGATATATACCAAAAAATATAATACGACAAATTTTTACCCTTTTTTTAGCTCCAAAAATTAGTTAAAAAAGCTGAATTCAATTTTGAAAAAAGCCAAAAAAAATGCTAAAGGCTAAATGTAAATATTTCGGACTAAATGAAGAAAAATAAAGCTAAATTTAGCTCTAAAAAAGCTAATATGGCCACACTGCTTGCAAGTTATAAAAGATATGTGGTTGTCCAACCTTAAATTTGCCTTAAAATTTCTCTGCACCCTATTACAGACTTCCAGTCTCGACAAAAACACACAATATTAAACATTTTAGTCGACATCAAACTTCTTCTGCCCGGCTTTATTTTGGTAGACAACATGTTGCGTGAAGGCGTTTATCAAAAAAATCTGCAAGACACAACAAAACCTGGTTGCATCGGAATTTAAATGTTTGTGCAAAAACTTGTTATAAACATTTCTTAAAGCCAATGTTGCTGGTGATGAAGATAATAAGATAGTTATGAAAAATGATTAATTAATTAGTGGGTATTTAGTCCCAAATCGCAGGATGCAAGTATTTAAGCTAAACTGATTAGGTTGCATCGTACGAAAGCGGACTTAGGAAGAACGATAGTCCTTTCAAACAATTTATATTTATTATCAAGGATCGATTTTTTTGTAAAAGCAGAATCACAAGTTTTATTACATTCAAAAAGCTAAAAACCGATCAGATAGTACTGACGATGAAATTCGTAGTTGGTTTCGAAAATGCATTCTACTTGGCTAATATTGGTAAAAAAAACTTGTTTTTTCAATAAAAATTTCTTCAGAAACTAACGCATTTGCAAAAAAAAAATTTAGCGGGATTTGAACTCGAGTCTAACAATAACAGGATTGTCTTAAAAGAAATAAGTTCGTATATAAATAAAAAACGAAGTTTTCCAAAATTCCTAAAATTGTCATACGGAACTCTTGGCAATCAGCAGGTCACATTATGTCATACTTTTATGTATAAATTATTAAAACTCAGTCATTTTATTTACTTAGTATGATTCCAATAACTAAAATCATAAATTTTTGGTCTGATAGGTGAACGAATTTTTCCCTTCAACTCTTTGCTTAAGTATAATGCCTTAATACAAAGTCATGTTAGCAAGTTGTTAGTTTCACTTAAAATATCAGACAATTTTTGATTGATTATAATTGGGTTATTTCTCAAGGGACAGTGATTTAATAGACTTGTTTAATAAACAAATATAAAACAACAAAAAAAATATCTATGATCAAAAAAAAAACTGGAATAAATTACAAATGTAAACAACAGATAAATAACGAACGTGTATTCGATTAATTGCTGATATGAAATCAAAGGTACAGAACTTAAAACGAAAACTATATAAAACGTTATCAGTAAATATTGAATTTATCATACAAGGGTATTTGGTAAATGCGTGGCTGTTAATTTTTAATAACACACACACGCACATACAAATTTGAAAACCCCTTTCTTAAGTTAAACAACAAAAACTCAAATCTACAAAATACACAAAAAGGTATTGTAAATCACACATACACGAACACTTCATGGGATCCGTGAAACTAAAAAAATTTTATGTTAGATTAGGAGGAAGAAAAAAACTAGGACGGACCTGAAATGCACAATCTACTTGTAGAAATCTATCAACTTGATTTATCCAGTCATTCATTTATCCATCCATCCATCTATCGGTATCTGTAACTTCATATCTAGTTGTTGTTCATATTGATGATAAACATAAATGTGCACTTGAAATATGTACTTATTTACACTCGTAAACTACATTTGTATAAAAAGAACATTTATACAAGTCCAAATTCAGTTGTATTTTAAGTGGATACTTGCTGTTGATTATCAATTTGTTTTCTTTTTGCTGTTCTTTTGTTAATATAAAGTTTATGATCAACAAACACGCATTTTATCATAAAATTTCAAACTTATCAATGATACTTATTAACATGTACATCAATAAATGGTTTATTTTCTATTTTGCAAATAAAGTTGGCATAAAACAGAAATATGTATTTCAAAAACAAACATAAACTTAACGGCCATTGATTCTAAGTACTTATTGCACTTACGCTGCTTTGGTAATATCAGTTACAAAACACACTCACACACACGCATACAGCTGTCAAAAAACCAAATCAATAACAAATGGTATAGGATTTTTAAATAAAACAAAAACTTTCAATTGCATACTTTCAGCTGCACAGTGGGATAATTTGAAAAAAATTTCAAAATTATTACAACAATTTTATATTAATGGCAATGGGATCTTATAGCTCGCCCACGACAACCCCAATTTTCATAAAAAAAATTATATTAAGTGACGAGGCACATATATATTTGAATGGATATGTGAATAAGCAGAATAGTTGGTTCTGGGGCAATGAAACCCTCTTTGCATCCATTAAAAGTGGCAGTCTGGTGTGCAATGTGGTCCCTGTGGTGAAACTGAAAACGGCATAATGGTTACTGTCAATGGGGAGCAATATCGTGATGTGATTAAAAAATGTTTGACAACAGCATGCAGACGGTGCCACATCGCATACAGCCAGGATTACAATAGAATTACTGCGAGACCTCTTTCCACAACAAGTTATTTCATGAAATGATGATGTTGATTAGCCGCCACGGTCGCCTGATTTGACTTCTCCGGACTTCTTTTTGTGGGGGTATCTGAAAGGCAAGGTTTATGCAAAAAAATCAAAAACGCTGGAACAACTCAAAAAAAATATTCGTTATGAAATTAATCTATTTTAATGCCCTGATGTCTGTTTTAATCTTTTTTCTTATGTTAAAAGTAAAAATTTTAAGAAAAACACTTCATAATTACCGCAACATTTTTTTGCATTTTTTCCACAAATGAAAATACCATAAGATATGTTTAAATTCTACACTAGATGGCATTGCCTTCATTTTGATCTCAAAAAAAATAAATTAATTAAAAATGGGCATTTTTCTCTGGTACAAGTTATCACATGCTTTTTACCTTTTACCTGAATAAAAATTTTGATTTCAATTTGCTTGGATTGTCCTCAATATTCTCTTTAGTACTGACTTCTGCCTAGTGGTTAATATTGTTTTGAAAATGTGGCCAACAGGAAAAGTATGTATGAATGTAGACCACAATACAACTATTTCAAATTATTTATATAGTGTGATGCAAGTTAACACTAAATTCAACACACTTTTACAAAGTAAAATGAACTGCATATAGAGGTTGTTGGTCTCTATATTGACTTGTTAGTCAGTAGTTTGGAGGATTATTTGTCTAACTGTGACCAAAATACAAGGAAGACATAAAAGTATCATCTATAAATTTTATTATCCCTAAAAATATTTATCAATTACATAAACATACATACATACCCTCAACACGTAGCTTTAAAAGCACACGTACGCTATTTAACCAGAATGTATAGATCTGTGTAACATTAACTCACGTATGGAAAACATACTCACGTTTTCAAAGAAAATCACGAAAATTAAGCTGGTCAAAATCGATCATATTAAACCCTACACAGTTCTTCTTAGGTAGTAAGATAGTTTTAAGGGCACGCGATGCATCCGTGGGTGGTATCTTGAAAGTAAAATAATAGTTAAACTTGTATATCTTAACATACATGTAAAACAGAAAAAGAAGAAATGAGGTCAAATTAAAAATGTCAAAAAAATCAAGCCACTCCTATTAGGGTAGCCTATCATCCCTTACAAGTGGTTTTTCGACAGTTCTGACGATGTCTTCCGACAATCTGTGGGTATAGATGTAGTAGATGTTCTGTCCTCTCACATAGTGGGGGAGAGCAGATGTAGTTATTTTACTGGCCCAAAATTCCCATTGTGTCATCCTTGGCTTCATTCCAGGATATTCCAGAGTGTTTTAAAACCCAGCTCAGTATTAGACCCTTGGGCTTGAAGCGACGACTTGTTGTCCCTAACTATCCCCAACTTTACTTAATTCAAATTCAGCCTTAAGAACAGCCTGACTTTATACATAGATAGTCGTGCATACCTCCTTTGGTTTGTTAGGCTCAAAGGGCCCCAACAAAAATTCTCAAATTTTATCTCTCAATAGCGATGTTTTTTATCAAAATTCAATTATTCCCTGTGTCCTTGTAGACCTGTCCCCTCCACGTATGGGCGGGTCGTCCAATTGCAATTCATTAGTCTTTTGTTGGTTGTGACCAATCCAGTTCGAATTTCACCTTCATGTTTGATGCTTAATAGACATTTCTTACGATCGATAGACAGATCTGTATAGCGTTCAGGGCCCGAGTTGCTACATTACAGATCTTGCAGATATACAGCTGTTGATTTTAAATTGTATAACCTGATTTGATATTATTGAAAAGTGGTTTTTTTTCACACCTACGCGAGCCGCCTGAAACTTTGTTTTACGATTTTCGATGACCATAGAAGAGGCCCCGGTACCGATTAGTCCAATTTCTGAGACATATCTGTACAGCTATGTGACATCAAGCATATGCCGTCTGCATAGTTCGGGCTCTCTAGCTTAGTCCCTGCCCCCACACTATTCATCGTTACTCTACAAATGCTTCTTTCATTACTATGCCCATTACTATGTCAAAGAACAACGGAGGCATAACAAAACCTAGTCTAACGAGGTTACCAGAAACTCTACAACTTACAGTGAACTCTCGGTAATGCGAACTTCCAATAGAGTGAACTATCCATTAATGTGAACACCTAATTTTTTATATTAACGCTCTAGATATGAGTTGAAGTATTTAACTTTATTTTTTTAAGTTAATATTTATAATAAAAAAAGTTAAATAAAAAATTGTTTAATTGATTTAATTATATGCTATGCTACAAATACCAAGAGTTTTAATACTCTCTTGACTTTTTTAAACAAAAAATTACCGAATAGCGCTACAAATTTTTACAATCGAAAATGTGAACAAATTCAATAATGTTATAACATTATACCACCTTGGTTTTTATTAGTTCACATTGGCGAGTTGCTCCTCTGTATACACCTTTGCTGTCGTGAGCAGACCATATGGTTTCGTGTGGAAGTATAAAAAATACCTTTTTAAAATCAGTAACTGTCCTAGACTGCCATTATACTAATTGCTCCACAATTATTCTGAAACTACCTACATAACCTGTGAAAGATTTCTGTTGTCGAAATCGGCTTATTCCTCAGTTCAGATATTAAACTTGTCAAAAATTAGCTTATGATTATCTGCGCGATAACTTTATTTGGTGGGCAAGATTAGGCCCCTCTAATTGCTTCTTCGGTTAGATCACACTTCTTAAGTACTATTACAACACCTTCTTAAAGTTCGTCTAGGAGTTCTTAACTTTTCTAATGATTTTGCTAAAGTCAATAAAGCTTATTTAAAAAATAGGAATTATAGGAATTATCACTCATAAAAAAATGTTTTTTGAAAATTAAACCTAGATAAAATAAAACAAACAGACAGACAGAGACAACCATCTTGAAGTCAACAAATAAAATTTCAGACCCCTGTTGAACTTTTCTATATATGTACGTATCAAAAGCCAATACAAATGAATCCATAAACAGTAACTTTGTTACCAGTAATGGTGTAGAGTACGTAAACAGCTTGTTATTAGTAGCCGCATTTGTATGTATTGGATCGAATTAATGTTTATGTGTATAAGTTTGCCTTGTTTACACTGGATACAGTATATTTGTCAAATATAATCATTTTGTACAACTATCACGCATGTTACTAAAATAATAAATACAATAACGATGACAGGCAAAGCAATAATAGTGATACAAAATGGTTATCAACTGAAATTTGGTCGAAATATTGACTTCACTAATGTTTACTTACATGTGTACACTCGAAAAAAATTGTTAGTCAAATGGCAGAAAAAGTATGGTTTAAAGTTGAATATACGAACAGCAGGTTTATTTGGTTTGAAATTAAAACAATTAAAAAAATTAATTTCGAATTTTGGCGTTGACCCAGAAACACATGTGAGATAATTTTGCTTTGAACAAATAAATTTTTAAAATTGAATTCTAATGATAGCACTTTAATACAAGTGTTAAAAGGAATTATTATTCGATTATTATGTATCAATTCTGTTTTAATTATGACAATAGACACCAGAAAAATTTTTTTGAATATCTGTGAAATGTTTTCATTATTTCGTAGGCTACAAAGCAATGAAGCGTCATTATAAAATGCGTTTTGGTAAAGGCCTTTGCCATTACCATTTAGTTTTAAATTAAAATTATGGTATGTACTGTGTAGACATTATCGTTTTAAATGCCTTAAATTTTAATTAAAATTTTTACTTAGTTTATGTTTGGTAACTAGTTATTAAGTTAATTTTTGTAGGCACATTTGTAGGCAAGGGTCGCGAATTTCAGAAAAACTCAAGCAAAAAGTAACTTTTGTTTTTTTACCCCAATATAACTAGTTAATCTACTAGTAGATAAGCAAATGCATTTTTGGGAATCTTCATTTTGCGATTTATATATTTTTTTCGAGTGTAAAAAAGATATTTTTTAGGAACGAAGTGCATTAAACGTAATAAAAGCAACAACAACGAATAAAAATACTTGTATGTACGTATAAATGTGTGTATGTATGCGTGTACTTAAAACCAAAAACAGAAAGAACCATTTACGATTATTGATTTTTTAGACGAATTCCTTTTTAGAGCAGACACAAACTAAAGCTAAACCATTTTACAATTGGTGAATTCACAAGGTCTTGTGAAATCATATATTGTAAAATAATACAACCAAAAAATATGACCGTTGTGAACAACTCTTCGTATATTTGTAGGTGTCGTATTTAAAATCTAAATCAGCTGATACGACCAAACGATAGAAAAACAAACACATATTTATGTACATAAATCTGGTGCTGCTCTTGGCTTAACTTAATAATTTGTAGAAATTAGACCCATGAAAACACAAAATAGTCTATATCTAAAATGGTTAGAATCTCTAAAATCCATTAAAATAAGCAAAGTTTTAGTAAAAAATCACAAGAATTTTGTTATTTTTTACGTAAACAAAAAACAGCTGATGTGTCAGAGAGCAGTGCCGGCTATTTTTGCCGGCGGAGGCGGCTTAAGGAATCTTCTTTGGCGGTTTTGCCTAAGTTTTTAGTATAGACGTTTTTAACGGATGCGAGTGCTAGCGGCTCTAAAAATAAATTAAAAAACTCGCCGTTTCGTTTTAGGCGCTTGGCGCATGACTTTGTATATAATATGACATCACAAAAAACATATCAAACAAAGTTGTATTGCTTCACAACAAGTTTCGTATGAAAAGCAACAACAAAATTTTTATGCTATTGTGAAATTATATGACAATAATACAATATGCTATCGTATCGTACCTTGTGAATTCGCCAAATTTTTTGGTTCACTTAATGAAGCCTACGTGTGTTAAATTGATGTCAGAGTTGTTGGTTGGTGTTAATGAAGTGGTATACTTTTGTTGTTGTTGATATTTGTTTTGATGTCATTGGGGGCTTAAGTCCATGCTGATAATAACGACGGCAACATTAATAACGTTTGTTATATGAAGTTGCTGATGATGACTTCATTTAATGAAATGAAGACGTTTTTATGCTCTTTTCATAGTGATAAGGGTATGTATCGATTTTTTATCCCGTTTGTAATTTTTACATTATATATTTAGACCCCATAAAGTAAGAAATCTTGGGTCCCTGGTAGGAATAACAATCAGGATTGATTTTTTTTATAGATTGAATAGTTCCGTATTAAGTTTTCAAATATTAGCCTGATCCATCAGTTGCTCATGTGCTCGGGTAGACCAGCCAAAACTTAGGGACACTTTCTTGCAAACCTTAAGTTCTTATAAGACCATTTATGCGATCACTCTAGGGCACGCACAAGGCGGATCCCACCAGTTTTACTCCTGCAAGAAGCACTCACCAATAGTCAGACGCTGCAGCACACGCACACCGGGGCTTTACTGATTCCCGTGGTACCAGATAGGACTCTGGACAGCCTCGAAAATCGATTTCCGTCAAATTCCCATCAATTTTAATCCCCACAGATAAGGTATTGGCACCCTTTAAACCTTAAATTGTTGTGAAATTTTTTTGGTAAGAAATCATGCCATAGCATCAAGTACAACCCGCCCCAAGCCAGACCAGTGGCTAGTCACATGATCACATGAAGACCAAGACAGATTGTTTTAAATAACCAAGTCTGTTAGCCTTCCAGAAAACTGAAATTTGCCCAGGTAATACCACGAAAAAGTAGACATAGGCCCTTGTTCCGATGGAAGGTATGACCGAGGACCCGGCCTTCCACAAAATAGCTTATCAACTCGTCCTGGAGTACAATATGAGCAGTTTCTGCCCACTTTTTTACGTCGGCCTTCGCTAAAACAAAAGGCTTTGAGTTTTTCAGTTTTTTTTGGCTTTAATCGCCACAATGTTCGTTTGCTTGAACTTCGCAATGCCCAAGCACCCATGTAGTTGGCACTTGGTTTTATTCTGAGTGATTATGTATCATCTCCCATGCACATTGTTCTCAACTTGCTAAACATAACTGCTCTTAGCAGTTTCCTCAAAGTCACACCTTACCATGACTCTTGATCTGGTAGCAGCGAGTGCAGTTATTCTTGATATTTACTAGAGGCATACAATCAGGCAACTCCACTGTCCCGGTATAATCCTCCAGTACCTCTAAAACGCCTAAGCTGCCAGATTTATAACTTAAGTGCTTGCATTCCCCCGCTGCCGTACGCTGTTAGTGCCGCCTCGTTGTGTACATTCGAAAATTAAAATCATCTGTAATGCCGTTCCTGGAGTGGTCCCAACTGCTTCGCTTATTCCGAGGTGTATTTGTCCGTTGGACCTTTTGATAGTATTCTAATGTTGTACTTCCTGCGCGTTAATGTTCACCACACTATCAAAGTGTAAGTTTAGTTTCACTTCTGTGTTGCGAGTGTTTCGTTTTTGGACTAAGGCCCAATTTTGAGCCAACAGCCCTTCTACATAGCTAATAACATCGGTCAGCCTTCATTGCTCTTAATTTATGCTGGTGCTTTAAAACTATTTTCCGATCCAGTATTTCTCTAAGGTTCTTAACCGTTTTGGATATCTCAGTTTCCTTGTCCAAGAAACGAGGCTCCTCATAATACGCGGTTTTTGTTGCTTTAATAAAAAGTCAAATATCAGTCATGTTTGAAATCATGATCGGTCCTTTGAATTAAGTCCAGTTTATCCAGAGCACCTTTCGCTGAGTTAGGTCATTTCTTCTTAGAAGTTTAAAGGAAATAAACATACATACATGTACATATCAGCTCAAAACGGTAAAAAAAACTAAGCTTAGCTTCGTTTCTAAATCTCGTTCTGTATTTCCTTTCTGTTTGTTTATTATTAAATCCTGTATGCACCGGCTTTTTTCTATTTTTTTTATTATAGTTTTGTTGCCATGACAATTAATCTAAATACCTTTAACCGCCAAACAAACAAAATCACACATAAAAAAATACACAAAAGAAAACAAGGACAACAAAATATTTGTTGTTAGACTGGCAAAAGGATAATCATAAATCTAAGTAAATTATGAATTGAAATGGCAGGTTTAGCCCCGAGCGTTGTAATAACAGATTTACTGTATGAGCCATTGATTTCAAATGAGGCAGGTAAAATGTTGGGTAAATGAAAATATAAGCAGACATGTGTGTGTGTGTTTAAATACTGACAAGACTTCTCGCCATTACACTTCATTGCGTTGCCATGATAGTAACAATTTTCGCAATTTAATCCATAAAAGGTTTTTCTGTTTTTGTCATTAACTTGCTCTTTCTATATTCTTTCTTACTTTTGATTTATTTTAATAAAAAAGCAAACTGTTTTACCACCGTTGACTACCGTCACAAGTATTAAGTGCAACAAAACTTTGATGTGCCTCTAACATATGTCATGCGGTATTTTTTCCTCCAAAATATTTAGCAAAAAGTTTGTTTAGCCTTAAATTTTTTTTAATATATAACGTGTTGTTTTAACATTTTTACTTTTATTGTTTCACTTTTGCCGGCTTCAAATCCTTTAACACTCCATCCTGTGAAATGTAGAAAAGTTTTCGCTAAAGTGTGAGTGGAAACAACATTTTGTTTAATACGTTTAGGAAGGCTATTTAAGTAAGTTTGTTTTCCGACAAAATGCTTTAACTCTGTTGCTTACATTCAGACTGTTTTACGGTTAGATTTAGTCTGTTGCGGTCGTTTCTTGTCTGGTCTGTGTTGGTTTGTTTGGTCTTCTGTTTGTTGTTATGCTTATACAACAACACAATACAACATTATATCAACAAGGTCAATTTTTGCATAGTTTTTTTTTAATATTTCTTGTTTAAAGAGAGTGCAGCTAGGGGAGAGGATTAAATATTTGAAATTACTTCTGGCAACAGGGCTGTCAGTTATGGCGATTTTACGCCAAATGTGGCGATTTTTTAGTGCTCTTGGCTATTAAAATTTAGGTTTGACGCCATGGCGATATTGTTGGCGATTATTTTAACAAACGGCAAAGTTTTTGAACTAACTAAAAAATTGATTAATATATTTAATATATATGTTACCCAAAATGGCACAGATGAATCTTTTTAATATCTTAAATGAAGTGCTATTTAAGCATAAAAACGTTTTTTTAACTTTCTATATATACATATAAACATTAAAAAGCTATACTCAAGGTAATATTAACACAACTGGTATATTACTCCTTTTTGTATAAAAATAACCTTGTTTGCCACAGATTTGCTTTACACGATGTTACATATAAAATAACTACAACACCAATGCTGCATTAAGTTCGTGTTTTAACCTAAGCAAAATTTTTAATATTAAACAATATGTTACTTAAGAAAGTAACTGCCATTCTACGTACGCCCTTGGTCATACATATTTTCAATTTTTCCCTTGAATTTCTTGGCGTACAAAAAAATTTAATTTTTACTTTAATTAAATAGTAATTTCTTTTTCTTTAATTTATTTAATTGGGATATTCAAACGGTATGCTATAAAGTCATATTGTCTTAAAGTTTTAATATTTTACAATAATTTAAAAAAGTTGTTTTTGTGCTTATAAGAAAAAAGTTCTGTAATAATAAGATTTTTTGAACTGTGTTTATTGTTTTGTCATAAACAGTAGAAACCTGAGCCAGACGGCCGAAACTCTTTAGTGAAGCCGTTGATATAATTAACAAGTCGCAGTCATTAATTTGAAAATATTTTTGAAATTACTTATTTTTCTGCAGCTGATTTAAATTTAAAAAAGCACACTTAATTATGAGCGGATGCTCACAACAGTAGTATTTTTTCGTTTTATTTTTTTAAGACATATGACTTTATGACTACCTCGTGAATACCATAAATAAAAAAAAAAACATTAAGGTATCATATGATTATTTAAGTAAAATAATTTTCGAGTTTTTTTCGTCAAAAACAATAAATTTTTATTATGGCGGATTTTTTGGCGACTTTTTTTGTTTTTAAACTCAAAAAAATATTTTTTGGCGATTTTTGGCGATTTTTAATAACCGTTCTGGCGATGGACCCCGAAAAAAAACTGACAACCCTGTCTGGCAACTGCTGCAATACTCCAAGTTTTCAAACGTTTTATGTTAAATCTAGATAGAAAATACAGTTTCGCCTTTAATAACCCGAAAAAAATGGTTAAGAATACAAGTCGATAACCCATCAAACTATATGTTTCAAAAGATCGCGAAATACTCGTGTTAAGAGTAAAGTGAAGGATTTTCAAACATAAAACTTTGCTCTTTTTTGACACCAAGAGTACATAGGTATTTCATTCTAAAAAGATCACTCGACCAATTCAGAGATGTTCCAGAGTAAAATTTTACCCTAATTTTTTCAGAACATCGAGAATAACTTAGTTGCAGAAGAAGAACAAGATCCATATACCAATAGGTTGGGTCTATCGCAAAGTGACGTGATCGTTTCCTTTTTTATACCCTTCACAAAAAGTTAAGGGTATATACCAGTTTTGCATTCTGTTAGTTATATCTACAGTTTTCATTTGAAACCCTATAAAGTGAGTAAATTCTGGATCCTTACATATATAAAAGTCGATTTGGCCATTTTTGCATCCCTTAAAATTAAATTTGCCGCAAAAGGGCAAATTTAACCACGCTGCATCGTCTGTAATAATAGACAGTATAAATTTTGGGAACACCGAAACATTTGGAGTTCTTGGCTAGAAGGTACAGTGTGATGTCCACTGGACGGAGAACGGGTTTCTTGTATCGAAAAAATCATCCAAGGGTCTTGGTTTCCTGAAACGGTGTATAAGTTTCTTTACACCACTTGGGACTCTCAATAATTATATCACCTTTATACCACCGAAAATGTAATAAAACTCTAATGTTTGGGCAGGTGATCTGAAGTATATTTTAAAGCTATTTGGCCGCGTACAAAAGCGATTGAAGGTACTCATATGTGGCGTTAGAGTATCTTACCGCTTCGATTAACTTGAACATCATCGATATTACAACTAAACGTGCTCTGAGGATATCAGGAACTTGTTCCTGAAACCTCTACAATTAATATATTAAAGTTATCTCCCTCCTTTCTCTACATTTCATTAAATTGAGATTTGTATCTAACTGTAATCATACCAAATGCCTGTGTGTATGTAAATGTAATAAAATTTCTTTTATTTGTGACAGCTTGTGATGTCCTTACACATACAAAAATACAGATACGATAAAATATGTATGTATGTGTGTATGTATGTATGTATGTATGTTTATTAGACCGTACCGCCTTACAAGAAAGAAAAATAGTGCACCGTACACCTGCGAATATGAAGTATTGTGAAGATAAGATTTAAAAAAGTTTTTGGCGAAGGAAGGGGTTGCCATTGTAGCTTTTTCGTTATATCTCCTGCATTTACTGTTGGATCTTTCAATGTTCAATCAATGTTTTTGTCCTATGAAAATCAATGTTTTAATCCCATAGTTTAAAGCCTCCAGCATATCTTTCAAGACTTAATCCATCAGTAGTACGATTCAGTAACTTTTAACGATTCGACAATCGTCATATTTATCCACAGAAATTATTGTTTGCTGCTACGGTTAAGTGATTCACTAAGACGTTTTTAACGATAGTGGACATGTTGATTTTTGTTTGTATTTTATTAGTTGTAAAATAAATTTTAACAAAGTAAAAATCATAATTATAGTAAAAATAATGTATATTATACAAAATAACCTTTTGTTGATACAACTAACAACACAAAAATTATTGCCGTTAAATTATCAAGTATAACGATTGTAAAAATTGCTAAAAAGTTTTGTTGTTTACTCAACAAAAACAGCTGACTTTAACGGAAGTGAATATCGTTATGAACTTTACTGAATAGCGAATTCGTTATATTTATTGTTAACTTATTTTAACGATACGAATATCGTAAAAATAAGTTACTGAATCGCACAACAGATCTCAGTTTTAACCACTTTAAAGTACTACATTGATGTCATAAAATTAAAGCTTTAAAAACCCATTAAACTCTTGTAAACAAAAAATGACATGTCTAGGATTTTATATCGTCAACACCAATTTTCTTCTACAAAATTTGGTGACAAAATTTTCGCTTTAAGTATTGTCTCACTTAAGACAAACACATCAATAAATTGCAATTATAGATCTGACAGTAAATGCCGAAGATATAACTAAAAACCCATACAAAAATTACAAAATTACCTTTAAAGGTACCTTTACACGGTAATACATATATTACGATATGTCAAAAAATGTTGTGGGATAATACAAAATCTCATCATGTAAAAGCATAATGTATTGGGTAGGAGAGAATACGGATGCAAAATTTGACAAGTGTTCGGTAAATGTTTATTTTCTAAACCATTTTAGAAACTTGTGTATTCTCATCACAGCAGAGGTGTGAAAGATTGGCAGCACTTACAGCATCTAATGAAGGTGGCTACACTTAATGAAACAATACACAAACAATCAAAATAAAAGCTGATTTTTTTTATGTTGTTTTTGTTAATATTGTTAAAGCTTAACCATATGGCGTTACCCTAAAAGGAAAGTGGCAAGAAACAACCGATTTTGATTTTACCAACCTCATCCGTGTAAACATGAAAAATAGTTAGAACAGATTTTTATTCTCTTTTTTTAAACACGGAGAGAATTTCATAATATTTTGATTCTACAAAATCTAATTACTTTGTATTACCGTGTAAAGGTACCTTAAGCAGTGCTTCTTAAGGCGGTGGCACATAGAATCCGTCGTACGTCATACTTCGCCTTTTTTAACTGACAGCTAAGTTGAAAAACATGTTTTATTATAAACAATGTCACATTCAGTACGTCTCCTTCAACGCAATGTACTAAAGTTGGGCAACTTTTAACGTACGTCAAGTACTTTGACAACTACCAGCTGGTTCATAACCTTAATTTTGATTAGTTGTTTTTGCACGCGGTAACAAAGTTTTTAAAATCAGCTGATTTAACATCCGTTTATAAAGGATTCTATGTGCTAACCTCTTGCGTTGTTACGTTAATGTCAATTAAAAAAGGCAACGCTTGAAGTACGACGGATTCTATGTGCCAACGCCTTTATTTGCTGGTGTATGAGGAACTTTATTTTTTCGAGACGGTTTAATGTACATACACCCATACAAACACGCATATGTTAATGCAAATAAATGTTTTTCAGCATATGTTTGCTTTAAGCGCGAAAATGAGAAGAGTTTTTGAATATTTTATTTACTTATCTTGTATGTCTGTCTGTCGGTCTATTTTTCTATTTTTGTTGGTTTATTTGCGTCATTGTCAGTTTGTTGTCATATTTGTTTAGGGCATCATAATTGCTTTTTATGCCCCAAAAATTTTAATATTTCCTCGTGCGGTCGTTCGTTTTCTCTGAATGGTTGAGGATAAAAATGATGTTCTCATTCAGTTTTCTATGCCACCCCAGTAAATGTTGTTTACAGCGATGATAAAAAATTTGCATGTTTAAGCATTAAATTAATTTAGTAACAAATATGATTTTATTTGCCAAATAGTTGTTAAAAGTCTTTTTTGTAATTTATGTAAATTTTAATTAGATTCTGTTTTTTCGTTATTGTGAGACCTTAGGAGTAGAGTAAAATTAATTTTAATAAAAAGCGTTTGAAAAGAATATGAAAAATTAAAAAAAAAAGTTTATTTAACTAAAATATACAGGGCGTCCGCCGGCAAGGTATACTACTTTGCATCCAATAAAAGTGACAGCTGGTGTGCAATTTGGTCAGGAGGAATCATGTGACCTGACTTTTTTGAAGCTGAAAATGGCGTAACGGTAACTGCGATATCGCAATTTGATTGCAAACTTTTATATGCCACAACTGCATGATTTAGGCTTGGTTAACATGTGGTATAAACGAGACGGTGCCACATCGCATACAGCTAGGATTACAATGGAATTACTGCGAGACCTCTTTCCACAACAAATTATTTCAAGAAATGGTGATGTTGATAAGCCTCCACGCTCGCCAGATTTGACTGCTCCGGACTTCTTTTTGTAGGGATATCTGAAAAGCAAGGTTAATGCCAATAAACCAGAAAGGCTGAAGCAACTCAAACAAAATATTCGTGATGAAATTAATTAAATACCGCGGCTCGCATTTGTGAGGCTAACAGAGGCGGACATTTATCTGATATTATATTTCATATTTAATAGCTGACATTAAATAAAACATTTATCAATACAAGATCCATTCTCTTTCATTTAATCAAAAATTATAAACAAATAAACTAGTATACCTTGCCGGCGGACACCCTGTAGCAGATTGTTAAACTCCACATATGAACATAAAAAGGGAATAGATTAAAATAATTTAACTTCTTCTGTAAGGTTTTGAAATACATATTTACTCTTACTCTTTCTTTCAAGTTGAATTTAGAAGTCACATATAAAACTCCTGGGACCCCCTAAAATAAAAAAAAGTTTGAATTACTTTTTACAATTTTTCCACTTTAAATTATTGCAAAAATTTTAATTACATTTTATAACTTTTATACTTTAACTTTATTTAGCAATTGCCGTGTCATATTGCACATTATTTCTATTGCTTATGGCAGGCAAAAGACAAAGGACTAAATATAAGGACATTCCTCTAGGCACTCCATATCATAAAAGGAATCACAAAAAATATTTTTATGTAATTTAATATCTAAAAATCATTTCAATATTATTTAATGTTAAATAAAATGAAAAACAAAAAGTAAAACATATTACGACAATTGTTGATGCAATACAATAGAACAATTTGTTAAATGAATCGTAAGCAGTGACGTTCCTTCTAATGTGCTCAGGTGTTCTCTGCACAGCCTAAAATATTTACGTCTATTTAGGTTTTTTTGTAATTATTAAATATTAAGAATTCTTTATTATTGGCTTTACAATTTATATATACATAAATAAGTGGAAGTGAAATAAGTGTATACACACATACATACATATGTATGTATATTGAACCAACATTTTATTTTCATCTTGCATATGGACAATAACAATAATAAAAAAGCAAAATGTTTGATAGCAAACATAAAAAGAAAACAACACACAATTAAAATCTACTAGTTGTTCTTCAAATATAAGAGCACCAATTTACTAAAGAAACAAAACACTTCATGAAAAAAATTTAGATCACCTATACAAGTAAAGCGTTCGCCAATTTAACCAGCACGAAGTGGCTTGGTTGCTGTAGGTTTGAAACTTTTCTTTTTTTTTTGAAAACACAACAGAAAATAAAGCCGCGGGTATTTCAGTTGTTCTTCAAACTTAAGCGCACTCATTTAACAAGGAAAAGCAAAAAATTAAAAAAAAAAAGTACCACAATTTATATGCAGCGAGGGTGCGCTAAGTAAGTGAGCACCTGCTTGATTGTTTCTTATTTCAAACTTTATGTTTGAGTTGTGTGTTGCAAAGAATAAGTAAATGTGTGAATCATTGTTGCCAGCCCACAGCTTAGGTTACACTTTCCAAAAGTGAAAAATACCCAATTTTAATGATAAAGAACATAAAAAAATATATTTAAAAATAGCTCAAGTCTATCGGCTGTATTCATAATAACTATTGCAGTTCTATTAGAGGGGTATTTGAATGATATATATGGAATAATTGCCAAATAAACCCTTAATAAACCTACAATAATTATTATAAATACAGGCATGTGTTTTTTTTAACATAATTATGTTTAAATTTACAACAAAAACCCCCAGTTCATAAAACGTTTGCACAACAAATAATACAAGTTCTTATGTATGCCCAATTTTTAGTGTTAGTAAAAAAAACTTTTTAATTTAGCCAAAGGTGGCAACAATGGTGTGTATGAAGTTATGTGAGTGTGAGGAACTTCAACTTGTGTTGTTTAAGTCATAAATTCTTCATTTTATGAATAACATTGACGAAGAGCAGACGTTAATTTTAAAATGGAATGTAATTGCGTAATTGAGAGTTTATTAAACAAACCCTTTTCGCAATTAAAAACTGAAGAAAAATCCAATTTTATTTCAAAAGGTAGACCAACACCACCTTTGCCAAATCTCACTTGCACAGTTAATTCAAAAAACCGGACTTTTACTAGGCACTTTTTTGTGTCTAGTTATAAAGAAAAATCTTGGCTATGCGGTTGTCCCGTTATAAATAAGTTATTTTGTTGGAACTGTTTGCTTTTTGCCAAAAATAGCGAAAAGGGTGTTTGGACTGCAGGTTATAATGACTTAAATCATTTAACATCGGCAATGACAAAACATCAAATGAGTCAAGCACATATTAATAACAGCATATCCTTAAAAACATTTGGAGATGTGCGCGTTGATTTTTTACTTGATGAACAAAAACGAATTTCAGTTTCAAGACATAATGAACAAGTTTCAGAAAACCGTCAAGTAATTCAACGACTTGTAGATACTGTATGCTTTTTAGGTACACAAGAGCTAGCTTTTAGAGCCAACGATGAAACTGAGAAATCAGAAAATAGAGGGAATTATATTGAATTACTGCACCTAATTGCCAAATATGACAGCAAACTAGATCGTCATTTATCTTCATCACAATATTTCAAGGGCACTTCTAACCACATTCAGAATGACTTGATTAATGCAATTGGTACTGTAGTTTTAAATAATATTGATATAGAGATTAACAAAGCTACGTTTGTTTCTGCAATGTTAGATGAAACAACAGATATAAATAAAAAGTCCCAATTGTCGTTCGTTTTTAGATACGTTGATTGCAAAGGTATTGTGAGGGAGAGATTTTATAAGTATTTGGATGTAAGTGATGGTCGTACAGCCAAAGCCATTTCTGAAAAGCTTATTGACTTAATAAAAAGTAAGAATTGGGGAGCAAAACTAATAGCTCAGACTTACGATGGTGCACCTGTTATGTCAAGTGATTTAAATGGTACTCAGGCTAAGGTTAGAGAGGTGTTCCCAAGTGCTATGTTTATACACTGCAATGCACATGTTTTAAATCTAGTCCTTTCACAATCAGTAAGCTATATTCAAGAAGTGAACATATTTTTTACCACTTTGAACAGATTGTCAGCATATTTCTCCCACTCAACTAAGAGATCTCAATTTTTTGATCAGGTTCTAAAACGGAGACTTCCTACTATTGCTACCACGAGATGGAATTATTCATCTCGACTTGTTAATATAGTTTTTGCATACCGTCTTGATCTCATATTATTATTTGAGGAGATAATAGATGATCCAGACACTTGGGGCGCGGATGCGATTCAAGCTAGAGGATTTCTTCAGTTTTTAAGCACTTTCAACACAGTTTTCATGTTGGAAACGTTTCATGACATATTTGCATCTACTGACATTCTATTTAATATTCTTCAAACGAAATCATTAGATATTCAATATTGTTTTGAACACATAAAAATAACTAAAGAAAAAATATTGGAGTACAAGTCAAAGTTTGATGACCTTTTTAGTCGGACAAAAAGCTGTGCTTGTGCAATTTTCAAGCGGGGTGAAAGTTCAGATGGTTTCCAATTACGATACAAGTCCTTATTTAATAAAGTAATTGATACTTTATTCACTCAAATGGATACCAGGTTTAGATCTTTTGAAAATATGAAATTTATGGAGCTATTAAATTCAAAGAGATATATTGATTACCAAAGTGCATTTCCCCATGAAGCTTTCGAAAGTCTTCAGAAATCCTACGGATTGTTTTTTGATTTTATTAAACTCAAAAATGAATTAGTTGTATATTATTCGCATTTACAGTTCCGTGAAATATTTATTAAAGATATTCCTGGAACCTTAATATATTTAGATTTAAGAGACACCTTTTCTGAAATTTTCAATTTGAGCACATTAATACTAACAATTCCTGCATCAACCAGTTCCGTAGAAAGATCCTTTTCCGCTCTTAAAAGAATTAAGACTTATTCACGAAACCAAATGCATGAAGAAAGATTGTCTGAATTGGCAATTATTTCAATTGAAAAACAATTTCTTAAAAGCCTAAAAACAAAAAATTCTTTTTATGATGAAGTAATCGAAACTTTTGTAAAAAAAACTCGGCGTATTGAACTTACATATAAGTAAAAATATTATAAAAAAAAAATAAAACCCAAAAAAATAAATAAAAATAAATTAATGTGCTGTTTCTACAAGCCAATTGAGTGATTGTCTTGGACGATTTATGTGTATTTTGTTTGTGTTACAATAACAAAATACACATAAATTGTCTAAGACAATTACTCAATTGGCTTGTAGAAACAGCACATAAATTAAAAAAAATATATAAAAAATCAAAAAAACTTAAAACAAAAAAAAATACAAAAAACAAAAAAACTCAAAACAAAAAAATATTAATTAAATAAAATGGGACCTTTGTCTATCACGTCCTTGTCGTGGTCCTGGAAAAACCGAGTATAGACGTTATATAAAAGTTCAAAAGTAGGAGAGAACACCTTGACAAAAACCTCACGGCACGTCACTGATCGTAAGTATAAGTAAAGGATCTCATATTGTTGCAAATTAAAATGAAATTAATATGTTACAAAAATAAAAACCAATTGAAAAGTTTTGCTTTATTTTTAAAAAAGGCAAACACACAAACTAAGCACAATAACTATCAGGAATGAGAAGTCGGAGCAAATAATATCGTCATCATTAGTTTTTAATATTTCTTTGTAACATCAGCAGCAACAATATTAACAACAATTGTAAGGCATTGTTATTGCTACTTGTAATAAGGGGTTTTGTTCTTGTTACTTTCTCGTTTTACATTTGTTGCATTGGCAAAACAAAAATTGGCCATTAGAATGAAAAATAAAAATATAATGAAAAAATATTTTGTTTTTAGAAAATGGCAAAAGTTTGTTATATTAAGTTACAATAAAAGTTATTGAAGCCCATAATAATATAAGTTGGCAAAAAGTTCAAGATGCCACTTAATTGGATGAATATTCAATATTTTAATGGTTATAGAAAAATAATGAAGAAAAATCTGCACATTTGTGCAGCAGAATATTAAAAAAAAAATTCCAGGATATGCGTTATTAACAACATATTGGGTGTAAAACTTAAAAATTCGGGACTTACAACATAGGGCGTGTTTCGCTCTTAGTATTTGTTAGGTAATCGCTTCGCTATCAACTCCTTGCAACAGAAAAACATTTCGAAAAAAAAGCTTGACACAAATTCGGCGTTATGGACAAATCCCCTCAATGTTTCCCATTCTACGCGTCTTAAATAAGTCACGTCTGTTAAAGCATCACATATAAACTATTAAACCCTAGCCTGTGAAAAGGCTAGTTATTAGGAAAGCAAATGTTTTATCTATCCTTACTGCATAACCAGTAATCACTGATTTTCCTATCTCCATTTGATGGAGTTGTACTTGTATATTTAAATGAACCCTGAACTCACTTACTGCCTGTCCTTGTAAAAACCAACGAATGTTCCTTAAAAACCAACTGCAAAATTTCTTTTTTTTGTTGTTAACAATAATGCTTATTTACCCACTCGTTCGATTTTTACTGGAATAGACAGTTTATGTAATATCTTTTTTGGGTTTCCTCATCTTTTTCCTTAGTCCTATAACCATCCGTGTCGTCCTTAAGAATTCTCGTCAACTTTTCATCTATTTCATGGTTCTACAATATCTTGCGAGGAATTCTCATCCATTGCTTTATCTTGTCATAACAAAAGACTTCGCGCTCATCAGGAAAAATTAAGTTTGGGTTAGGTGGAACGGCAACTACTAAAATGTAGTGAATTAAGCGGCAGCTCAATTAGGCCTGCTATTTCGATCCCTTTATAATACCTTTGAAATGGAGAGAGAGAAAGCGGGATATAAAGGTTAGAAGTAAAAAATTGGCAAAGAAGAAAAGGCCCTAAGTTATATTGTTGGCAATGGTTGCCCTGTCTGCTTCTCATTTGATGACTAACCATGATAAATGATCCGACAGGCTTATTCTCCAGTCTGCTGATGTGGCACTTTGACCAAATCTGAACCCTGTCCAGTGCCAAACATAAGCCATACAGCCTCTTTTTAATCTATCAAAAGACAGCTCCACTGCCCTGACGTGATTGCCAAATCCGCAGTGACCAGCTATAGTGGCCACAATGCTCCTTAGCCTTCGTCAGTTTAGATTAACAAGATATGTAATTTGGACGTCTCGAGGACAAACTCAATCATGTGATTTTTGTATATTGGCACATACGTTAATTGGACTATCTTCCTGTTAGCATGTTTCTCATGCGGAGTTGCAGAATAGGATGGAAATTTTTAACAATAGTTCAATTGCCGCATCATCCAGTTCAGTACCTTCTTTTAAAAGTTCATCAGCAACATAGCTGCCTACATTGGCTTCGTGTCCTTGCACCTAGATGAGGATAATGTTAAAATCGGCAGCAACTAACTTTTACTATACTGTATTCATTGGGAATCTGATTAGAATTCGCACTTCTTTTTCTGAAACAAATATGACACCTTCAACACCAGTTCCTACTTAGTCTCGTTTGCATACACCTCTAGGTCTACAAGTCTCGAGAACCTGATTTTATCCGCCTTTTCACTAAGATATCCAAGGATAACTTTACATATATAGACG
Organism: Melanophora roralis; assembly: GCA_963583895.1. Taxonomy (NCBI): domain Eukaryota; kingdom Metazoa; phylum Arthropoda; class Insecta; order Diptera; family Rhinophoridae; genus Melanophora; species Melanophora roralis. Next base: position 97,642,316 of record OY757188.1, on the reverse strand, counting down.
AAAAATAGATAGATAGAGAACATAATCTATTGTCCCAATACACAGAAAAAACTGAGTTGTAGAATCAGTAACAAATTTCAGAGAATCAGTAAATATTTTGTCTGGCTGAGGACCTACAACGAAAGATGTAAATTTAGACAAACAATTTTGCAAGAATTTTAGTTTCTGTTAAAAAATTTTGTTAAGCTGGTTAAATATTTGAATTGTCTAGGCGAAAATTTTGTTTGATTTAAAAATCAAATAAAAATATTATTAGAGACTATTAAATAAATTGACTAAAAAAATAAATTATTTTGAACAAGAATTTGTTTGAAAAAATTTTTTTGTAGTTTTTTGTGTGTAATGCAGGTTTTATCGCAATATTTAGCGCCAATTTTCCCGCGGCTTAGATGGCTGGCAGCCTGTTAAGCAACGTAAAAACCACCATATTGTGGATTGACTACAGTTTTCTACACAGAAAGAAAACTCGCTTTCTAAAATCAAGAATTTTATTCTTGAATTTATCCAAAATCTTTTTAAGTACGATTCTTACTTACATTTTCTTAAATCAAGCCTATTCGGATTGCTTCAACAAATCAAGCAGAAAAAAGCTTGTTGTTTTAATATATTATTTAACATTTGAAAACAAAGTGTCTCGATGGCCTAGAGGTAACGCGCTTGTACTGCAGTGCAGAAATCCCTGGTTCGAATCTCAGCCTCGGTAAGTACAAAAAATGAAATTTTTAAAATATAAATTAATTATAAAATTAAAATAAAATATAACATTCTTCTTCTTTAATAAAGCTCCATAAGTCAAAAAAATGACATTTCATTTTCGAATTAATCCAGTTTACGGCTTAAATCAATCTTTTTCACGCTTACGTCAAGTACGGTTCCTAACTTAAATCAATCCTTTCTTGGCTTAATTGTGGCTAAAAGTAAGAAATTCGTACTTGAAAAATTTTACTTAGAGTAAGAAATTTCGTACTTGATTTAAGAAAAACCGTACTCGACGTACTTTTGACACCGCTTTGGCTTGATTAAAGTAAAGTTTTCTTAGATAATTTTTTGTGTGTAGTTGAAGTTGCCAAATTATTTATCCGTTTAATTTAGACTGTCACGTTTTGTTTAGCGGTCTTTATAAGGCGCACGTGACCGTATTTCATCGTCTCATAATGCAAAACTGTTTAAAATTTTGTTGTACTCTTGGTCGTTGTTGCTTTAGTTGACTTTTGACTACGCGCAAAGATGTTTTGGACCTGCATGAGTCCTGAGTTTGGACCTCTGCTTTTAGAACTATGTTGTGGTTTTAGCGGGAAAAATAGATCTTGGTCTCCAGGTTTTCGACCTAGACTCTCAGTTCCATTTGTCCTTCGCATAGCAGGCATCAGTGCTGCAGCATATTTCTTCACGCATTTGCCTTAGAATGCCATTCCACAAGAACTGTCAATCTGGTGTCAGTACAGTAAACGTTAGCTTTGACATAAAAACCAAAACTCAATTGTGTTCTATGGTTATGGCTATGGCGTAATGGATACTCAAATCAAATACAGTGTTGCCCATAAGTTTGGTTCGAGCAGCTATTTTCTGTGTTTTTCACGTATAATTGAACCTTTAGGGCCGAATCTATCAAATTTTGGCTTAAGAAGGTCAATACTTCATTTCAAAACTACCATCTTTAATAAAATTTTAAAGCAGCAAAAAAACCTTTCCTCTATGTAAAACTTTTTTTTTGTTGTCTTAAGGAAAATATCAAAGAAATTTAAATTATAAATCAATAGTATCACTTTAAAAAGCCTTTTTTCTTGCAAATCAATAATATAGACAAAATTCTTTACTGACAAATTTCCCATTACTTTGCCATTTTCAACTTTTCTAATATTAACTTTTCAAATAACTTTTTCTCCTTTTTCTCTAATTTACTATTTTGCAATTATGTGCAATAAACTTTTCGTTATAATAAACAGCTACGATTTCAAATTAGTTATTTTGAAAGTTTCAAATCTAACAAAAACTAAATAAAAAGTTATTTGATCTGGGAAATTTGCTAACGCTGACAGAAATTAAAACAAAAATAATCTAAATTGTTGATATAAGTGAGTACACATGTATGCTTTTGTTTTCATCTTTGCATTTTGAAAATAAATTCAAAGTTTAACACTTGGTTTGCATGTGAAAAATGGTGAGAATAAGTTCATATGGAATTTTCATTTTTGAGAAATGCTATCAAATACACTACGGATTATTTTAAAAGGGAAACTTTAAAACAGTTGCAAAACAAGTTTATGTATACAAAAGTAGACTTCCTGGGTGGTTATTAGTTCATGTTATCACGATTTCACTGTATTACACATCGTTTATTTAACTTACTTTAAAACAACAACAATTAATATTATTTTTTAATTGCGAAATAAATATATGTGTATCATATCAAATGGATTTAAAGTTATAACATCAACAAATTCATTAAAAATTATTACTATTTTGTAGATAATAAGAAACCATTTTTTCTTAAAGGTACACACAATTACCAATAATAAAAAAGTTGCAAAATAAATAAATAGTAGGGATTACTTTGAAAAATTCACAAAATGAGCTGCAAAATATATTTCCTTGTTCTACCTTTCAGGCTTACCATTACTGGTCTACTGCAAATTGACTATATTATACAGGGTGTCTGGTGGCAAATTTATATTGTTAAATACGATTATTTCAACAAGTTATAAATGGTGCGGAAGGAGGGTGGCACCGTTAGAATTAACGATTATGCGGATTTGTCAGTCACAATGTCGCAGTGGTAAAGTGAGCATCGCACGTTCTCAGTGGTGACATTTTTAAGTAATGATTCTGACGTAATTGCTCGTCGACATTATGTTCATAGTTTTGTATTTGGCGAATAAGTGATGATCCGAGTGTAAATTTAATTCGTTTGTGGGTGCAGAGATTACGCACAACTGATTCGGCAATAAATATCCCACGGCCAAACCCCAGTCAATCTTCAAGGGCTCCCGAGAAAACATTGAACTGTTTTAAAGTCAGCGACTTTCAGTACAAGAAAAAGAGCAGCCTCACAGGGACTTCCAAGAGCAATTATTCATGGAATTTTAAAAAAGTTCTGAAGTTCCATCATTTTAAAATTCAAATCGTTTAAGAAATGAAAGGAAGTGACTTTAATTTAAGCAAACATTTTTGTGAAACGGTGTTGAAGCATTTTCGCACTGTATATTTAATTTTTTGGAGCGACGGGGCTCATTTTCACTTAGACGGCGACGTCAGAAAGCAAAACTGCCATAACTGGTCTTCAAGAACACGCAACTCTCAATTGCAACATAAAAAATCATTGCATTGCCCCAGGGTAACTGTTTGGTGTGCCTTATCAACGCATTAAATAATTGGACTATTTTTTTCGAAAATTCTCGGGACCACGCGACGAATGTCACGGTGAATGTGACGCCAAACCTATGAGCTCATCTATCGTGCTCTTCACACGCGTAGTTTCAACAGGATGGGGCGACTGCACATACAACCAAAACTTCGATGAAACTTCCGGAAAATTTCCCCCAAGGACTGATCAGTCGCGTTGGGGATATCCCATGGCTACCGAGGTCACCCGATCAAACTCCCATGGATTTTATTATAGTGCTACCTCTCAACAAGGGTTTATAATGGCAGTCATCAATCTTTTGTGGCTTTAAAAGAAAATATTCGTCGAGAATACAGCCTAATTTGGTACAATTTACTGCAGCGTGTGACGCAGAATACAAGGCTCCGTTTTTCACAGTGTGTTGAATTTGAGGGAAGGCATCTGGATGACATACGAGCACTGTTTAAAAAATAAAATCCGCATTTCCATTCTCTTGCTCAATGCCTTTAAAAAAACTTTGTGACAATTTTTACGTTTTTTATTTAAATTTAAAAATATAAATCTGCCACCAGACACCCTGTACTATTATTTACTATACACTTTTTAAATACTTTGTTTCCGATAATGAATGTTCGTTACAAAAATCCAAATTTCGTCGTTAGTGTTTCCAGTTTAATCCCATTTTATTAGATAATTTTTTAATAATTTTCAAACTATGTAAGAGTAAAGTGGAATTTCGTCGGTAATCTCCCTTACAGCTGTCTAATTGCATGGATAAATATTTTTTAATCAAAACCCCTTTTAAAATTGCAACAAAATATTTTATTTACACCATTGTATGTAAAAAGAAATTTTCTTTTAAACTTTTACATTTACATATATTTTTTTAATTTACCTTAACACTTTCCTATGTTTAACCCTAATAACCTGATACTTTGTATGGTATCATACTGGAAAAAATAACTGTAACTGCAATTAGTTTAATTGAAAAGTTCTCATCATTCTCTGCAAAGTTTGTTAAAGTATTGAAGAGTAATTATTGTGTATCAATAAAAACTAATAACAGGATGCTGGTAACCAACTACTGATACTAATTTAATTGGTAAAATTTTAAGTATTTGGAATTTATCTCAGGTTTATGTGTAATAGGAAGCAGAATAGTTAAACAGCAATCATATATGCTACAAGTGTATTTCAAAGCAATTCACTTTCAAACAATTAATTTAAAAAATATTTTTTTAATTCAAAAATTTGATAAAATTTGATAGAAAAATTATTTTTAGCTGACATTCTTTGACTAGCTAAGGTACTCTTAAATGAAAACGAACTTTAACTAAATTAAAATAAAAAATTAATTGTTTTCAGTATCAATGTTTACTTTTAATTTAATTAAATTTTCAATTTTGCAGTCACTTAGAAAATAGAATTTACATTTTAATGGAAAAAAGTATTGATCTCACAGAGCAAAACACTTGAAGGAATAAACTTTAAAAAAAAAAATTTAAACAACAACAAAAATTGAATATAATTAACAAACTTAAAAGTTTATTTAAAAACAAATCAAAGAAGACATGGAAAGAAGTAGAAACTAGACAAACCAAACTTATTTTAGTTGTTGCTACTCCTTTTGTTTAACTGCACCCTTCTTACAGTGACAAGTGTATTATAAGTTGTTCATTCCGTTTGTAATTTTTTCAATGTTGATTTGCTGTAGCACGTCTGGTAAAATTAAGTTTTTGGACCCATGTCAATTCCGCACGGATCGTATTTCTATGTTAAACTTGTTAGTGATATATTTTTAAGATTTATGCAAAACGCTTTCTCTATAAGAGAATGGCTTAATTGATTAATTTAAGTTAAAAAGTTCTTTTGGTTTACAATTTATAAATTGCCAAATATTAAAAGAGAAAAATGGCACAGCCAAAATTGCTTTCGCACGATATGTATTTTATACATGACTTGACACTTTTGCAATCCACATGTAATTGCGTATGTCTGTTAAAAAGGTCATTTTACAGATGGTTAATCATTTTTGCTTTCACACGTACGTATGTATGTAAGTACATCTGACATAACCTCCAAACCAAAATAAAGAACTTACTTTTTCTTGTTGTTATGTATATTAAAAACAGCTGATGACACATGCTTGTCAGATGAAAATAGAACGCGCTCTAATTAGAAAGTTTTCATATGACTTTTACATATGTATTTTACACATGCAATGTTTAAACGCGCTCACACGGCATATATCAATTTCGCACTGCAAAATTTGGCAAGTCATGTGTAAAATACATATCCTGTAGGAGCACTTTAATGGTTGTTAATACCTTAAGTAAACTAATATCACGACTTTTGCAGCTATACTCTCAATAAAGTTTAGGAATTTTAGAAGTCTTGCGAATAATTCAAGTATTAAAATTATTTGAGCTAATCGAGCTATACAAAAACCTTAATCAATTATTCGGCCAAAACTTAACTTTCAAAATCGAATAGTTATTTGCTCGAACAAAGTCAATTCCCACTCAAATGGGTCTACCAAGTTTTGTTAAGGGTTTTCACGTATACTACCATGCCATGTTTCCACTAAAGCCCAATAACGCGCTTGCTTTCTTATTCATAATTTGACCTCCAGTTATCAATACAATTCCATGTTTTCGATACAAATTTTTGAGAGCGAATAATGAGTCTTACAGCTAATTCAGTTTGGATTACCCATAATATATGAGGAAAAAAAATCTCATCACTAAATTCAATTGATAGTTTTTCTGCACAGTTGTCAACAACAAAAAACTACAAAAACAAAGAAAAAATAAATATAAAACAAATAATTTCATTTAAAAAAACTAAAAAATATAAATCAAATGTGGTGCAAAAAATACTGCATGATTGTCCTTGTGTGTGTGTGCGAACATATTTTCTACGCAGCAGAAAAAAAAAACAAACAATAACCGAACCCAATTACGAATTTGTAATGTAAACACTTCGAATTATGTTAGCAATTTGGAGAGCGAAGCAGGTAGTTGGTGCTCATGTGTGAACATGATATAAGTATGTGCCTGCTGGTAACGAAACAAAATTTGTTATCAAAAATAATAAAAATAGTTTGAAATAAGTACACATAAATCCAACTTCAGAATATATTTTAACCCCCATATAAATTTAACAGATGCTAGTACTGGCATAAAAATGGTTAAATGGTATCGTAGGGTATAATATGATTGGGATTCACCGACCATAACTTTCTAATTTTTATATTTTTTTTGTGGAAACGGATGCCAAATTATTATTTGAACAGCTGTTGTAGGCCTAAAAACTGCATTTGTTAAAACTAGCTTGATATTTTGCTTCAACTTAGTATAGAATATTTAGTCAAGCAAATATAAGGCTAAAGACAGACAGTGGAACAAAGAAGTATATATTAAATATAATTCATGTAACCCTTTAACGTGCTCAAAAAAATTAAGGGTCTTTTGTAAATATATACTAAAAAATCAAATAAGGTAGCACAAAAAAATTATTTATTTATACAAATTTTTGATTTTTAGTTTGGCTTTAGTTCATATAATTTCTTTTTATTAGAAGGAATTATTATTTTCCGTTAATGTTGAAAGAAACTTTCAATTTGAAAACAGCAGATTTTTCTACCGCTACTAGCCGAGCAGAATGCATTTTCGAAAGCAGCTACGCAATTTCATCATCAGTACTCTTTGAACGGTAGTAGTGTATTTGGTTGTAAACATCACCTATTTAACTTACATGTAACAGAGAAAAGTATACGGTATCAGTGTTTTTCTTCTGTTTTTATTTTGTAAGTTAGGACGAAGTTTATTTTTCATATACACTATGCTTTTCTCCATTAAAAGTCTCTTTGGCAACACTTGACTAACGGACAAGCATTTATCCATCTCTCAGATGGAACGAAACGCTTTTTATTATTGTATATCATACAATAGGGGTAATCACTTTTTAATTTCTGTTTTTGTCAACGACAAATTGACAGAAATTATTAAAGATCATTTTGCACCGTGCCATGTGTGAGTTATATGTTAATTTTTATTTATTGTTATTTATTTATCAAAAAAATTCACACTCAAAAACATGTTTATACTAAATCCTAAATTAGTGATTTTCTCTTCATTTGTAGCTGGACTTCTAAGCATCAACGGATAAAAACCTAAAACAGATAATTTTATTTATAAGGGGACTGCCAGCAAAATTAAGCGACGATATCTATCAAGTCTGACAAAAATCCGGCTTGATTCGTATAAATATATTTCAGAGTTTTAATATACTACATGTCTGTAGGATTTTGTGAATATCTTGCAGACATTTCCTTCTATCCCCCTGTGGCTTGTTTTGTTTTCGCTTTGACTTCGCTTTATTATATGCAATAGAGCTTGTTTGCCTTCGCTTATTTTGTGTTTGAATATTTATTCGTTACTGTATACAAAGGGGACATTAGTGCAAGGTGGGCCAAAAGAAGTCATCTGATGTTATTTGGCTCTTATATTTTTTGAAAGTGAAAAACTTCGATTCTGTTTTTTGAATATGTTTATTTGAACCTTTAGAACTTTACTGGTCAAGTCGAGAAGATGATATCGGTCAAATGGCCACCGTCAAAATTGATTGCTATACGGGCTCGTTTTACGGCATTTTTCATCACTTCGGCGAGAGCTTCGGGCGACAGATTCTCGCACTCGAGCCGAATGTTGTCCTTAAAGGCTTCCAGGGTCTCGGGCTTGTTCACATAAAACGGGACTTTAAAGAACCCCACAAAAAAGTCTTGAACGGTTAAATCAGGCGATCTTGCGGGCCCATGTAAATCGCCAAAGCGAGGGATAAGGCGACCCGGCAACACCGCCTTTAGAATATCGGTTGTGGCTCACGCAGTGTGTGCTGTTGCTCCATGCTGTTGGAACGACATGTCCTCGAGTCCTAACTCGGCTAACTGCGGCAGAAAAAACTCCGCTAACATGGCTCTATAGCACCCACCTTGCACTGTTGTCATTTGACCAGCGGCGTCCTCGAAAAAAAAGGGCCGATGACTCCCTCAGCGTGAACAGTGCACCATGCAGTCACTTTGAGCCGGTTTAATGGCTCCTCGTGCATCACTTGCGGAATTTTTGGTGCCCCAGAAGCGAAAGTTTTGCTTGTTCACGCACCCGCTCAGGTAGAAATGACCCTCATCGCTCATTATGATTTTGGTCCAAAAATCGTCCGCTTCGGCCTCGAGATTGAGGATGGCTTGGTCATAGGTTACACGCGATTGGCAGTTGACAGGCAGCAGCTGATGCTCGAACTGCAGAAACATGCGCAGGTCTTTGACCAAAATTTGCCTTAGGGACAACCGGCTGATTGCTTGCTGCCATAAACGGCGTCTGATCAATGTTTCTGGCGACAGCTCGACATCCTTACCAAAAGCGGCGATATTCTCAGCAGAACATGCGCTTCGGGGCCGGCCACTTTTGACACCAGCTTGTGTGGTTTTTTACAGCAGTCGTAGAATATTGTTGGCTTGTTTTTTAATAAAACCTCCTAAAGAGTTAAAGTTTTTGGCAAAAATATATCTGCAGCGAAAATAAATTCAATTTGCCGGCATTCATGTGGAAAATACATTTTATATATCGAAAGCATCAAGCAAGTTGTAGTCAAAGATGCTAATAAAAGCCTCACAAACAGCAGCAATTTTATGATTCCTACGCAAAACTTTTAATACTCTTATGTATATGTGTATGTTTGCATAGCAAGTAAAACAAATCAATTTCAAAACAACGACAACCACAAATAATTTAAATACGAAAACAATCCAAGACCAGTCATGAGGATATACAAGGAAACGGAAGTTAATTTAATTGGTTGGGGGACATGGTGGAAAGGGAACCTAAAATCTAAACTTGTTTACAATTTGTATTTATATGCTAAATAGTATTGACTTTAAAAGGAGTTAAACTTTCTTATGGTTTTGTTGCAATAGAAGTTTGTAGTTTCATACAAACATATATTTATACATACAATGAAAATGAAAATGAAAAATAGTTTTAGGTCGAAAAGGTTGTTTGTAACGTTTAGGGAAACCATAATATCAAAAAAGTTTTAATCCTTTTGACACCTTAGCTGACACGTAACAAACCTTTCTAACACCATTTGTTCATAACTAGTACCCAAAAACAACCCACAAAAAAATAATAAAAAATTAAATTTACAAAATATGTTTCAGGTTTATAAGTGAAAATTCCAAAATTTCCATATTCTTGTCAAAACATGCTCAACAGTATTAACGAATGCAAAATAATCTGTTCAAAAACACTACAATGACATTGTCAGATGCATAGACAGATGAGTGGGTGAATCAGAGGTTGTTTAACTGTATTTAACCAATATCTCAAAAAAACATGCCACTAATAATGAAATTTTCAAAAGAGGAAAACAAAAACTACTTCATGGCATTTCTTCATTTCATTTCAGAGAAGAACTAATAACTAATTTTCACCTTGTGTCATATTGATGACATGATGATGACTATAGAATTGTTATATGTGTGTGCAACCATGTTTGCATTCTGGAACACCTCTTTCGATAAACAATCAAAAATAAGAAGAATAAAAATTAAAATATGGATTAGATTTGATCATTATTTACGTGAATTCTTTGAGTCACGCAAGATAGGGATAGGTTGTTTGCATTAGTAAGGTATGTTTAAGTAGAAAAGTAGGTATTACTTTCAAAATTGGAGACCTAAAAATCCTGTAGGAAATACAGCCAAACCACTAATCGTTTCGTGGTGATCCACTAACTCTATCATTTATAAATAAACCGCATCAGATAAACATAGCAAAAACTTAAAAATAGTTTTAATTACCAAAATGATTGAATCAATTAATAAAATGTTCATGTTTGCACCTATCACTAAAATGGTTATATCAATTACCTAAACTGTAAAAAACTTAAAAATCGCGATTTTTTATTCAATTAAACATTTTTAAGATTTTAATCATTGAAATGATTTAATCAAATAAAGCTTACTTCAAACACTTCAGCTAGTTGAAGGAATTAACAAGCTAAAAGAAAACTAATAAAAATAAATTTTTGTGGCAGGGCTGAGCTGTATAAACATAATCTTAAAAATAATAAATATTATAAAAATAAAAAAACAATAATTTTCCAATCAAACCCATTTAACTTTTTAATAACTTTCTTTAAACAATTCCCTTACTTGAATAAATTTTCAAGAGAAAAAATTGTTTAAACTTAATTTAACAAGCATAAGACTAGGAACAGTAAAAAAAAGGAGCAAAAAAAATAAAATAAAATTTATTGACCCGGTCTAGCGTTGAACTTGGCAATATCTGATTGTAAGGCTGAGAGCTCTACCGCTAGACCAACGAGCGACGTGATTTTTGAAGTTTAAGTTCTTTTTTATGTTAATACAATTAAATTTTTAATTGGGACAATTAATTTTTTAATCAAAAGCGTTTAAGAAATCCTCGGTCTTCTGGGTATTAAAAAGATAATCATTTTTCGGCTAAAATTTCAACGGAGTATAACGTGAGTAAGATTTTTCGTGCCTGCCTTATACGTTCTTTTTCTTGAACGTAAGCATACGTCATTGTGATTCAAAGGTTACTCACGGCAACATCTTTGTAATTTATCAATAAGCATACAACTGCACCACTATTCCAACAATGGTGAGCTCAACAACATGCATATTTATAAATGCAAAGTTGTTTTTAAAAGAATAAAAATTAACATAAGAATAAAACTTTAACAAGATTCCAATTTTCCCTCTTTCAAGCACCTAAAAATGTATGTGGTTTGGGAATATCAGAGAAGAGGATGAACTTAAAGAAACTTTAAACATAATGAAATAATATGATGGATGCGCTTGAGTTGTTAGAAGCTTCACATCCAAATGTTCACAGCCCTGTCCCACAAAGCAGGATATATACTCAAATATCAATTGTGTTTTCCAAAGGCAAACGGATTCTTTGGTTTTCCCTCTTCGTCAGGTATCTCATTCCTCTTAATAATTCCGAGTATCGGAAGAACGCATTTTACTAAAATCTATTGGATAGTTGAGAAACATCTTTCCTTTACTCCTTAACTCGTTATCACGCAAACTTATGTATTTCGAGCTGCCATAGGCGCTACTGTCGCCTTTCAGCTTTGCACTTTTGGCATGCTATTAGATTCTTTTACACGGTTGGCTGCATGCGTTTCTACTATCACAATATGATAGATTTTTTTTTTTCTTGAGTTTCCATATATTGGCAGCCAGCATCTCCGTCAAGGATAAAGCTTGTACGTTTGTGTACAAAAAATTTTTTATTTTTTATTAAACAGAGGAAAATTCTGTTTATTGTAGCAAAAATAATCTTCTACAGATTAATTATGCATTTCTTACTAACTTCATTTAATGTCTTCTTAACATTTTTACCTGTTCATAGTAGCTCTGAACCTAAATATTATATATATGTTTTAAGCAATAAGTAAATACTATACGAACACATATGCTTATAAGAAAATATCTTATTATTTAAATTTTAAAATCAGCAACTTAAAAGCAAAAGCTTCATCAAGATCATTTGTAAAGTGCATGTACATAAGTACTAGGGGGCTGCACCAATATACTTGAACTTGTTGTATACTCAAATAATATATAAAATAATAATCAAGCTAGAGGTCATACAATATTTGTTATTTTTATTTTTTATTTACTTCGATTAAAAAAATAAAAATAACAAATATTGTATGGCCTCTAGCTTTATTATTATTTTATATATTACAACAAAAAAGGTCGAAAAAAACTAATAAGTAAATTTACTTGAATATTTAAAAGAATGAACTCTAATACGTAGTGCCTCTAAAAAGTGAGTACTTTTCCCTATGAACGTCATAATCGTCAACAATGTCTTCGCTGTTACTTGATTTTTACTAAAGATTTTTTTGTTGTCTCTTCCTTTCTGCCTAAAGAGGTTGATGATAGAAGGATGTATCAACTACGGCTATATTCGTTCTTGCAAAAGTTGTTGATCGGGAACGAACACAATTTTCACATGGCGGTTGACTTAGTTCTATTAGTTTTTTTATTTATTTTTGATATGTAAGTACATATGTGTATGTAAACAAAAATTGCATACGGTGGCTGTTTTTTCTTCAATAACAAAACATACACGAAACGTCACACATTGTCACACACATACAAGCAGCACATTTTTTCATTGCAGAAATAAAAACGTGCCACAAAAAATATATATATTTTGGCAACAAGTATTGGCACCATAACTTCATGTAGTTTTTATTTGTAGTATTTTCTTATTTACGCCTACTTTTTAGATATTTCTTTTGTACTAAATTCACAAATTTCGATATTTGACAAACTACGGTAAAGTTATCTTCCGTACTCTCACACTGTGAGCGAATACAAGTGCATACTCTTTTTTTCGTCAAACTTTAAAAGTTATTTGAAAAATTTTTTGCTGCAGACCTCTAATAAGTATTAAATTAATTTTACAACTTACTTAACTTAAATGCAAACTAAATACCATTTTACATTTGTTTATTTTTATTAAATACCTACTTACTTACCATTCTGCAAACTGAATACTTATATTTAATGGGAATATTTATTTAAATTTTAAATATTTGTACTGATTTTGCAAATTAATGCTGCTTTTGTATGTTCAAGAGGGAATTATTTTAAAGCAATTTGTGTGGAATAAATATTTCGAATGCAAAATTCCATAAACAAGTAATATTTAAAATAGTGATTGCACATAATACGAGGCTTAAAAATGATTTTGTGGTAAAAATTAATAAATATATTTACATTAGTTTATTAAAATTCCACTCATAAGGATAAAATATTATGAAAACTTTTGCCACAAATGATTGAAAAAAATCTATGCAAGTATGCTTTAAGGTCCAATTATACATACGTGACTTACCATAACGACATAACCATACCCGTTGCCCTAAAAACTAAAACTCAATTGGTTTGTATGGTTATGGTTATGGTTATGGCGTAATGGTAAGTCACCTATAATCAAATACAGTGTTGCCCATAAGTTTGGTGTGAACAGTTGTTTACTTTGATATGGTTATGTCACGTAACTGATCAGCTGACTTTTGTTTTCGGGTTTATGGCTTCTAGTTATCTTGTCAAATTTATATATGAAAAATATTCAAGAATAAAATTCCTGATTTAAGAAAGTTATTTCTCTTTCTTTGTATAATCTGGGTTAAGGTTGTATGCAAATTATACTTTTTTCTCTTCGCACCTTTTCGCATTTTGTTTTAATTTGTATTTAAACCTGACCCGGGCCAGCTGCAATAAAGTATAAATTCACAAAAAAAAATAGTACAGCGGTAATAGGCTACAGGAAAGGGGCTTTGTATATACAAATATTTTTATTTTGTTTTTGGTATAAAAATTAATACTAAAAAATGAACATGACATTGAATAACAATACATCTTCCATTCAAACACTGACATTCATTCAAACATATTTGACATCTTACAAATAATCTTAAAATTAACTAAACTAAAGCTTAAGCTAAAAATCTCCATTCTCTACCATTTTCATTAATTTTACCACCTTATTATACAACAGCTCTCTGACATCTATACCCCAAACAAAATCTAAATGATTAAACTCGCTATAATTAATTTTGAATTTGCCTATAACATTAGGCAAACGTTGATGTAACTTTTCCACATCTTCTGGCACGGACAGCCAATCGTTAAGGGCGTAGTGTAAGGCAACTTTAGCGGTAACATTAGCCAAGTTGTATTCTGGCGGCTTAATCGAATCATAACGCCAATGATTACGTATCCAACCATAATCATATTGTCTGAAATAGCCGCTGCGTTTTAGTTGACCCAGATGCTGCATTTGCTTAGTGGAGGCACCGGCAGGTAAATGTCCAAAAATCACCGGCATCATGGTCTCGTTAAGCTGTTTCCTATCAAAACCGACTATTAAAAATATGACATTTGAACATATGGCATCGGCTAAAGATTCATCATCGCAGATAATTTGAGCAAACATGGTGGTAAAATCGTTACCCGGTAAAAATTCATAGCTTCCAATGAGCTTTAGAAGTAACTAAAATAAAAATTTATTTAAAAATATTTTTTTCGAACGTATGTATGTATATAAAAAAAACGTACTCACCGCTATTGGGTCAGTAAAATAAGCCAAAAAGTCTATCACTGGACTTCTAGCATGTTTTACAAAAGCCACCGGCGCCAATGCCTGCATAAGTATGATTTTATCACACATTTCGGGACGTTCGCTGCACATAACATAAAACACCATTGTACCCTGAGAGTGGCCTATGTAGTGCAGCTTTTTGTGTTCTGTAACATTGAGAATATAATTAATAGTTGCCGGTAAATCGTACTTCCCCATTTCATGAAATGTAAAGTCCCAAAATGCCGGATGTTTAGGGGTGAATTTTACATGTTTACGGGAGTAAGTATTGCCACGCACATTTGCCATCCAAACATCGTAGCCTTTTTCATACAAAAGATAAGCTAAAAACGTAAGAGAAAGAGAGAGAGAGAGAAAAACGTTTTAGTTTAGTTTTTATAACGTTGTTGTTATTTTTGTTGGATTTAAAAAAATATATTAAAACATTAATAGACGTCATTAGTTAACACAATGTGATTATGTTTTTCGTTGGGGGTATTTAAATCATTTAACCCTAAAGGGCTCTTATCTCTGAATTATAAACCAGAATTTCTTTCAGATTACAAGCCTACGTAGACAAAAATACATACCTGCGTAGATAATACACATTTAAATTTAAATAAATTACAAACCAAATAAAATTGGCCAGGCCCGTTTGTATTATGGTCACATCACAACCAATCTCGCAGAACAATTATTTTTTGTCTTAAGTTTTATTTAAAAGTTTAGAGAGTCGGCATAACATTTAAATAGTCAAGCAGATACATTTTATATATTTTTTCCTTCTGCTTAAACCTAATTTTGTTTTGATTCCGTCATACCATGGGGAAACGGTGTAAACATACTGTTCAAGTATAGGCCTACCATGGGGGAAGTTTGATCAAATTTGGCACAGATGGTTTTTTTGTGTGGGAGGTCCACTATTAGTCATTATGAATTAGTCCAAATATATTTTTTGACTGTAAAACTCAGGCTTATTAGTTTTTATTATTTTATTTATTGTTTCTTTGATAACAAATTCTTTTGTAGCACTATGATGTCCTGCTGCACAGAGTTTGCCTCTAGTGCATTTAATGTCTTATAGAAAACATTGTTTTATTCTATTACCATAACCACAGCCGGCTAAACAGGTAGAAAGATTTTAAGCAAATAAAAATCCATATCTCAAGCCGGTAAATATACACAATACGATACTTTATATTGCAAATTTCTGTTACGTTGTAGTTCATTGAATTTTTTGTTTAGAAAATTTTCCAAAATAAAGAAAATCGTTTAGGGTGGTTTTATATATTTAAATGTTGTCTATAAGTATCTGACTCAAAACCAACTTATATTTGCATTTAGCAAAAGCAACAATATATTATATAGAAGAAAAAATTTTTTTATTATTTCTAAAGGAAAATTCCAAATTTTTTTTTTGTATTTTTGATAAGTAAAATAAATTTTTTAAGAATTTAAAAAAATGCATTTAAAACTACATTAATAAATGAAATAAACTGGAGCAATTTCTAGATAATATTTAAGCAAAAAATAATTTTTCACTTACCCAAACCTCTATTGGGTCCCATTATGACCCATGTAGCTGAACTATCCAAAAGTCCATGGATCAATAACACTGGTGTCGCCCCTGGTTTGGCAATGCGATGAATTTCTAATATATAACCATCATCTGTAGTAACGTTATGAGTTTCAGCGGGATAACCATATTTTTTGATTAAGCCCGGCTAAATAATTTTAACATAATATAAACACATTAACACTTCTTAAAAGAGAGCATCATAAAATTTATTTCACACCAACCGTTCTCAACAACGAATCTTCAATTATATCTGGATCAACAACAAGTTCCGTGAAATTTGAATGTTCCTCCGAACTTCCGATGCGAGCATTTGTATTTATGCCGCCAAATATTGATACAGACGTACTAAATTTGGGTATATCGAATAAATGTACGTTGCCCAATGAAAAGGACCATGAATTTTTGTCTTTCTCGCCTGCTGCGCACACACATAAATTTACGATCAACAAGACCGTTAAGAAAGAACACATTTTTAAAAGCGTAAAAGATAAATTTTCCGTAACCGTCGTCATATTTACTGAAGGTCTGACTAATAACTGATTGCACAAAAGTATTCTATTTCTCAGCTGCTGGTACTAAATATTTTTAGGGTCATTTTTACAAATTAAATCAATCAACAAGTTTTCCTACAGAAAAATATAATCAAGAAAAACAACAACAAATAATGTAAACATATCTCACTTTAATAAATACTAAATGATTGTATTATTTATGAACACCACTAACATGATTGACGGCCGATTGTTATATTGTTACCGATAAGAAGGTCGCTTCAAGTTATGAGTTTTTTGGGAATATCAAAAAAATATATAAACGTATTTTTTTTAAGGAAAATATTTAATTCATTAATATTAAACATAAATAAGTTTTGCTTGCGTATATGTGTTTGTTAATTTTATCTTAAATTGTACTGCACTGATAAGGAATTTATTTTTAAATGTTTGGCTATAAAGCGTAGATTGAAATGGAACTAGGTAGGCCTCTTGTTTTAAAGATTATGGAAACTGAGATGCACTTCCGCTTTCCAGGCCCCAAAACAGTCCTACAAGCTAAAGTTCGAGAAATCATAGAATGTATCATGGTAAAGGTAACATGCTGGTCTAATAGACGTTAAGATTTGTATGGATACTCAAAAGTAGTTAAGAGGAGTAATGCCCGAACGTATCTTATCAAAAATAGTGTTGCCATTAAAGAAATATAAAAATGCTTACTCAGAATATGGACAGGTTCTGTTAGCCGACCTTACGCAGGTCGCAGTATTTAATCAACTACCCTAGGGAACCCAAGCCTTTGTTCCCAATTAAAACCGTTTTCAAAAAATAGGCAGAAAGTAATCACAGGGCACTATCGAATACGACAAGAAATATTTTGGGAGACCCAAATAAGGATAGGACTAAAGCTGGAGGTCCATACCATACGTTCTATGCGCTGTGCGTTCTCTCCGCCTCTCAAAAAAGTAGAATCAGTGTAGTTGTATGTGGCAAGAAACATAACAAATTGCATAGAACGCATCTGCGCAAGTAACGTATAAAGTAGGTTTACTTTCTTCTTTTTCATACGTTACATGCGCAATGAAAAAATGATAGATGGTTTTGTTATCCAGTGGTGACAAATTTTCAATGCCATCAAAAAACATGTGTGTGTGGTAGATTTTATTTTTGTAATATTTTGTGTTAAAAACAGTATGTTATGAAAGAAAATGCTTTTATTATAAATTTTGCAAATAATGTTAAGAATAAATTACCATAAAATTAATTTTCAACACAAGTATTTTGGACCCAAAGTTAATATTGTTTTTATCGACTACTTTAATATTTTAAGTGTCATCTCTGTTGTGTTTTTATTTATGTAAGTATAATGAAGAAAACCTGATTGCTCTTGATCACGGCTTTTTAATTTTTTGAAAGTTGGCGCAAAAATACCACTGACTTCCCGCTCTAGATTTAAGGGATGAACCAAAAACCTTGTAACACAAAAGATTATACGTATTAACCCAATAAATTCCATAAGTTCTGTAAAAACACAATTCTACTTTTTATTTTGCTTTAGTTTGTTTATATATTTTACAGTTTTTTTTTTAAAACAGCTGATCCAAACAAATAACTTTTCGCACAAAACGTATTGCATGTAACTTGGCAAAAACAAACGTATAAAACGTACAGAAATATGATACGCATACGACGCACAGTGCTTTGATCCCATATAGTGATGGGACAAAAATAGAAGGAGTGGTCCTAGAGCTTTGAAATTTGGTACAGTAGTACAAAATACTTAAATTAAGAAAAATTAAATTTTTTGAAAAAATCGGGCAAAGGACACGCCTACTGCCCATATATAGAAAGGACGAAATTTTCAATTTTGACTACATAACTGCACAGAAAGTTACAATAGTCCGTAGATTATTTACATCCCGTGCTAGTAACTTGTGTGATAATTTTTATTGGGATTGACGCAAGGACTCTAGGTCCTGCCATATATCCTTTTTTGCAAAAATGCTAACGTGTATAGGCTTACTTTAACAAAGAAATTGACTTGTGCAGACCTTTGGTACGCTAGTATAAAATACTTAAATTAAGAAAAATTAAATTTTTTGGAAACAATCGGGCAAAGGACACGCCTACTGCCCATATATAGAAAGGACGAAATTTTCAATTTTTACTACATAACTGCACAGAAAGTTACAATAGTTCGTAGATTATTTACATCCCGTGCTAGTAACTTGTGCGATAATTTTTATTGGGATTGACGCAAGGACTCTAGGTCCTGCCATATATCCTTTTTTGCAAAAATGCTAAGACTGTTACAAAAGTTAGCCGATTCTCATTAAATTGGGTGGTATGGTTATTATTATGTGTCAAACAAATGTTAGTGCCAAATTACATTAAAATTGATCTATAAAAATAGAAAATAAAAATTAAATTGGCTAAAAATCTTCTACATTATGATTTTGACGACAACGTAAAAGTACAAAATGACAATCTTTCTGAATTAAATTTAATTTAAAATACGTACAAGTGCGTTTTTTAATAATAATTTTTTTTTAATAAATTATATATGTATATTTTATTTTACAACAAATCTTCTTCAGTATTAGAATCTTCCCAAAAAATATTGCCGCTCAATGAAACATTTGTCTTGTCGTCTTCAACTGGCTCATTAGCATTTTCTCTTAAGTATATATATATCAATTTCTGCAAATAATGGATCTGTTTTGGTCTTTGGATTCCTTTTTGAAGTCAAAAACGGATCTAAAGATAGTATTAAATAGTATTAAATCTTTATGAGTGTATTTTCGTGACGTTTTCCTCGTATGGGACAGTCTTGCTTTTCTCACGATTTTGTGGTTGGCTTCCAATGCTTCTTCAGACAAGCACCCTGAAATTCATTTTCAGATACCACAATAGACGGAATAAATTTTTTCTTAGTTTGTAATGCAAACAGAGACGGAAAACAATTTGGGTGTATTTCATTTATTGTATTACGTAGCACACTTTATTTTCTTTAGGTCAAATCTAAATTCATATATAGCGCCAAAGCTTTTGTTGCTGGTTTTGAATTCGACATTAGGCTTTGCAAACAGAATGAGATTCCCGTTTTAAATTTTCCACTGCAAAATGTAGTTCCTCAAGGGAACATTTTATTGTTGTGATGCAAAGTTTTATAAGATTTATGAAAAACATTAAATTTTTGTCATATTTTGATCTAGTTTTTGTTATAAGTAGTCACAACAGACCTGGAAAAAACAAATTTTTTGGCAGTTCATAGCTTACATTTTAAAAATTTAGCTAACTTCTAGCGATTTTTTATACTAACTTATCCATATTTTTGGGAAAAAAAGTTAGCAGCAGTGGTGGGAGGTAAACAATAAAACACCAACGTCAATCTGTAAATTTATCAGCATCTTGAGCGTCAAAAAGAGGCAAACACAATTTTATACTTATTTTTTTAATTTATCTCGTTAATTATTATAATTTTATGGTATCAATTTGGTTTTATATGTTATTATATTGTAAGTTTTTTTATAGTTTAAGCTCCAGAAAACTGTCGAAATTTGAGAAAAAATCACGAAAATAGCCATTTAAAAAAAAAATTTTTTTAAAGTTCCGGTTAAATTTTTAAAATTTTTTTTCTTGTAGTTATTAGAAGACAGTATGAATTTTTGAAAACAGAAAAAAACCCATAGACCATATTTTTCTTTTTTTTTTAATTTTCCATCAAAGTTAAAAAATTTTTGGAGCTTAAGTGAATAATAAGCATTTTTCAAAGCAACAAAAACTATGTATAGCAAAATAATATAATGAAAATTTTTGCACAGTTGGTTTCGAATATAGTTAGCTATTACAAGAAACAATTTGAATTTCCTAGTTCAAAAAATTAAATTTTTACAATAATTTTTTTAAAACAATAAAAAACCTAGGTAATTTGGGGTTTTAGTGTCAGTTTATAGCGTAAAATACGTAGACACGCAAAAATTTTACAATTTTGCGGTTTTTTTATTAAACAATATTAATTTAAATTTTTATTTTTTAGTATTTGTAGTTTGTTTTTTTTTAAACCTTAGAAAACTGTCGAAATTTGAGAAAAAAATCACGAAAATAGCAATTTTTTAAAAAAAATTTTTTTTAAAGTTCCGGTTAAATTTTTAAAAATTTTTTTCTTGTTGTTATTAGAAAACAGTATAGATTTTTGAAAACAGAAAAAAACCCATAGACCATATTTTTCTTTTTTTTTTAATTTTCCATCAAAGTTAAAAAATTTTTAGAGCTTAAGTGAATAATAAGCATTTTTCAAAGCAATAAGAAATACTTATAAAAAAAGAAATCACAAAAAATTTTTTGACAGTTAGTTGCAAATATAGTTATTTACTACAGAAAAAAATTTCAATCTCATAGTCCAAAAAATAATTTTTTTACAACTGTTTTCCTGAAGCATGTAAGACGCGGGTATTTGTTTAGCCATTTTTACTTCAAATTCTTTGACTTTGGCGCCCCCTAGCGCCCCCAAAAAGAGCTAAATCGAAAAAATTCTTTAAAATTTATTTAAAAATTATTGTTATCTGTCGACCTATATATTTTTATCTACAATATAAAACATTTTTTTTTTATTGTATTTTTGTCTATGGGACACAGCACTGTGCGACGTAGCTACGCATAGAACGTGCGGTATGGACCTCCAGCTTAAGAAAATCTTGAAATTTAAAAAAACATCTACGAATTTTTAGGCTTTTAATTAAAGTACAAATATATGGGTTATTACAGTTCAGAAACAATTTTTTTTTCAATATAGTTTTAAATAAAATTTGAAAATTCTAAATTAAATAAAAAGTGAGAGAATGTGAAAATTTCTGACATACATAAGTTAAAAATCAGCTGACTAATACTATCTCCAGAAAAGTTATAAAACTAAAAATATTCAAAACTTCCTGGTATAGTGACTGTTATAATTATGAAAACAATATATCTAAAAATGTAATAATCATTTTTTTATTTTTAATAATTTTTTCAAAAAATAATTATTATTTTTTTATTTTTATTTTTCTTGTCAGAAATAATTACAGTGAACTCGCGGAAACGTGAATATCCAGAATCGTGAACATCGAGAAACGTGAACACTTTTTGTTTAGCATTAACTACTCTAAAACGTGAACAAACATTGAAAGCTTTAAAACGTGAACAGTTTCTTCTGGGGTTTTTTTTTTTGTTTAAATCAATTTTATTAGTTTTGGGAGTCCCCGAATTATGCAAAAGAAGGATCTATAAGCGATATACATAGTTTTATTTGCAAAAGTTTGATTTTTGTGGTCAGATTAATAAGACAATTATGTATTACCCAAAAAACTTAGGTTTTAAAATTTTTAAATTGGACTTTTCGGGCTAAAGCGTTGTTAAGTTTTGACTAGATTTGGATTTTTTTGAACTAGTAACTATAAATTGATAAAAAAAATTAAATTCGTTAGAAAATAATTAAAAAATATCCAATCAGAAACGTGAACAAAATCGAAAACATGAACACCCTTGGTAAAAATTAGTTCACGTTTCCGCGAGTTCACTGTATTTATTTAAAATTTTTATACATACATATAAATTAATTATAATAATTTATATAAAAATTCGAAAATATTTGTTATACATATATAATTTAAAACTTTTTTCAAAAGATTTTAACAAAAATTCTCGCAAGTTAAGGCATAAATTCTCGCAAGTTAAGGCATAGATGTTTTGATTCAACGCTCTTTAAAAATTTTTTCTATTTATTTATACTTTTGCTGGTCATCAGATTTATAAGTATTTTTGCTTATTGTTTTTGTTATTTTACTCTAGTAAGCCCATACACACATATACAATTACGTACATTAATACATTCCAAACATGCATATGACTACAACAACGGAGAGAGATAACCTCTAAAAATTACAAACTACCGATAAGACTGATACCCTGCAGAAAACAGGACTAGTCCATACATGCGTGTATGGACTAGTCCATAAAGGAGTAGGATTACTCCAAAACTAACCCAAATGCATGTAAAAAACATGGTCTTTTTAACATTATGATGTCCTAGGGCCGGACCACTTAACCCAGATTTGCATTACGTCGGAGTAGTTTCAAAACTACTCTATCCTACCTACAAACAACTTGGAAATAAACTAGTTACAACATGGTCCTTGTGTAATGCAGTCATGGACCATGTCATTGTCAAACAAGAACTTGTAGTTACTTAAGTGATATGCGTTCGTGTTTTAAAGATCGTGTTTTTTGTACGCAATCGTTAAAACACAAACGCATATCACTTAAGTAACTACAAGTTCTTGTTTGACAATGACATGGTCCATGACTGCATTACACAAGGACCATGTTGTAACTAGTTCATTTCAGCTAAAACGGACCATGTGGTCCAAGATTTTTTGCAGGGTAGTTGACGATTCTACTGAAGAAAATGATATTAACACAGCTGCCATATTTTTAAATTATATAGTAATATGAAACTTTTTGTGATCTACATAGACTGTGTTAATAATTTTGTTTATATTTAAATTGTTCCACATATGTATATCAGAGATTTATAAACACATATTTTTTCTGTTAAAATCATCTGGCAGCCCTTCAAACACAAATGAACATATGCTTGTTATTCAAATAATCAATTAATAAATTTAATACTATTCATGTATTAACGATGAATTTATGTTGTAGATAATAGAGATTCCCACATATATTTTTTAAATTCATTTAAAAAAAACTCAAATGACACATATCACGAGACTTAAAACCCACTTATTTTTTTAAAGCAATTTACCTTAGTTTATATGTAGATATTTGTAAATGAATTTCAAAAACAGAAACAAGTTATTTTGAAGACTTCTTGAAGGGAATGAAAGTAAATTACAAATTACATGGGTAAATCAATAAAAATATTTTGTATTTAAGCATTCGTATTCAAAAATATCAAAGTAGGCTTATAAAGGGCTTATTTGAAAATTATGCCATAGACATCTGTCAAATAAGCGTTTAAAAACCGCACTTAAATTTATTTTTAAATGATTCACTTCTTAAAGGTTCAATTATACATGACTTACCATTCGCCATAACCACAACCGTTGCCATAAAAACTAAAACTTAATTGCTTTGTATGGTTGCGGCGTAATGATAAGTTACCTATAATCAAATACAATGTTGCCTATAAGTTTGGTTCGAACAGCTGTTTTCTGTGGTTATGGTTAAGTCACGTATAAATGAACCTTAAAGGTAAATGATTATAAGATTATTATAATTTAAGTTATCCATACTAATATACTAAAGTTTTGTGGACTTAAATCGAAATTATAAAACCTTATTAGAACTTCTATATTATATGGGAATACAAAGAGTGCAGGGAAATTTTACCCGATCAATTGAGTTGCCAGTGCTTTAAATATGGGAATTCCAATAAGAATTTTACGAATTCGTTTCGATTCGAAAGCGACGACTTGGCCCCAGTTATTTGCCCCCAGATATCCTTAAAAAAATTTTCAAAAAATAGTTTTTTTAAAATACTATTTGAAAAGAAGGCTTATCAGTCATGTATGTACATACAGATATGTATGTATGTATATTTACGGCATATTTTATAAATAAACGAAAGCAAAGAAATTTCTATTAATAGAAAAACTATTTTAAGTAAACATTAGGAAGAACTTTTAAAATCAATACTTAAACTATTCAATATATTAAAACCACTTAACAACTACTGCACATCAAACGAACTTTGCCCCCTTGTGTTGTTACATAAACAACAAACCAAACAGCTTGTTTGTCAAACCCTAAATACATAAATAATTATCAAAAATTACACCATATGTTAACAATAACTTTAACATTTGTCAACATTATTTTTAAATAAATTAATGAATGTAAAGACTAACCGCACATCCACACTTACGCATACATACTTACTTGCAACTCCATCTAAATCAAGAGTGTAAATTGTTTACACCAGTCTAAAGTTGGTTACATCTGACACTTACTTTGTAAAATTACATGGAATACTGCAATGGAGAAACAGGAACCCCTTTGGCAAATTTTTTAAAATTTATTTTAAGGTTGAGTACCGGGCTGACAATAGTTAAAACCAATCGTTGATGGAGTTTTTATATAAGTGACCGCAAAACCCCTTAAGACCGACAATACCGGCCGTTTAGACGTTTAGCTATTAATTAACTCAAAAGGCAATGTTATCATTTTGAAGTTATAAAAACATTTCTTCTGCTCTGCACAGTGTGGCCATATTAGCTTTTTTGGAGCTAAATTTAGCTTTATTTTTCTTAAATTAACCCGAAATATTTACATTTAGCCTTTGGCATTTTTTTCAGCTTTTTTCGAAATTGGATTAAGCTTTTTTAAATAGTTTTTGGAGCTAGATAAAAGGTTAAAAATTTGTCGTATTATAATTTTTGGTATATATGTACTAGAGGCCAGCCCAAGACGACACTAAATAAGGCATCATCTCGAATTTTCAATTCATTTCATATACCTTACGTGTGCACACACAAAATTAAGTACTGCGTTGTATTGTTCGCCATCTCTTTTGTTTACTTAACTTAACTTAAATGAAAAATATATTCACAGTTAAGCGCATTTAAGCAAACAACCACGGCACATCGATTCATCATGATCGCACACTTCCATTTCAATTCATCTCGAAACTTTACTGTTGGCGGGATGTTCCTGGTGTGATAGTTATAAAAAACGGGGGTTGATTTTGAATGTTCATATGTATGTAATGTAATGTAATTACGCATGAGTTTTATATTGATTTGCCTGCTTGTGTATATGTTTGCTTGTGTATGTACCCACTCAACATTGTGTGTATTATTATTTGTTAACATAACAACAACATAACTCTTAAGTCTTTGTTGTTGTTGCCACACCATAGGCACAGTAATTTTTTTTATCGACCACAGTCTCGACAGCACTCTATATTCTTAGCTACTCTACACTGCAGCACAAAAACTGTTTTAGCTACTCTACATTTCAGCACTTAAACCGTTTTACCGCACAATAACACAAGAATTAGAAAATTATGCGGTTCTTGAATTAGCTTGAATAGGACTTGGTGCAGGTCTCTAATATGTACATATCTCAATTATACTGAAAAGTATCAAGCTCCAAATTTTCTTCGAATTTACAACACGACAGTTTCCGAACCATTGTTTTGTTTAATACTTCTAGCGGCATTTAAAAAAACGTGAAACAGCACAAAAATTCAATAAAACAAAGATATGAGGAAGGTCAAAACGTAAGAATTTGTTTTCCCAAAACAAATACTTTTACATGCGGCAATTTTAAAGAAAAAAATCCAAATGCGACACAAAAATTTTTTCCGTTTTTTGGTTAAATTATAAAATCTTTTAATATATTACTCAAAAATGAAAAAAGCACTTACATATGTCTTTCGTTGAAACAAATTATTATATTAATAATTTTATTTAATAAGAATTTTAAAGTGCATTTAAAAAAAATTAAATCAAACAGAACTGAAATAATTTTTCAAGAAAAAATCTGGCACAATGAAACATCGTAGGGTCAAGTAAAGCTCACCAGAACAGACAGAAAATTAACACCTGCTTTTAAAAACTTTTTTTAAAAGCTCTTGTAAATGCATATGTATATGAACACATATTATTTTTCTTCTTACTTAAGGTAAATAAAATCAAAGTTTTTAAAACAAATTTGCTTTTTAAATATTTTAAGCACACAAACGTTTCGTTCATTTTATGAGAAATATCTAAATAACGAAGAAATTTTTTAAAAACGAATTAAAAAATTTAGCTTTATTTTTTGGCTTTAAGTTTTTGTTTTTAGCTCTTTTTAGCTGTTTTTTAAACATGATTTAGCTTTAACTTTACTTGAAAATCTGGTCACACTGGCTCTGCATCACATTTGAACATAATAAGTCAAATTTCGCCAGTGACAAGCCTGCATATTTCTTAAAGATATTGTCGTCTATGAAGTTTTGGCCAACTGGGTAAAAAAATATATACACACGACCAACCAAACAGTAGGATTCTTAGGATTGTTTTACTTGCTAAACATTTCTATTTATTTTGACATGTCAATGATAAATTAATAAAAATATTAAAACCTTTCTTGTCAAAATATAAAAAAGATTTTGTTATTTGTTGTACATAAATATACAATTTTGAAACATAAAAACAGAAAAGAGCTTGAGGAATAAATTTTATAAATATTTTTAGAAATTTCATAAATGTTAAAATACCTATATCTGTGGTAAAAAGGACAAAGTGCTTAAGTCAACTTAAGCAAAATTTCAGTAAATGCTACTTGGTAATATCTATTTTCAAAAGTATCTATTGGCAAAGTTTTAATTATTTGCTAGGATTTTCAGGAAGTTATAGCAAAAAAACTTCAAAAAACATAAATTTATTTTTTATGAAAAAAATATTAAAAATAAAGCTTCACAAAGAAAAATTATTGATCTTACTCTAATATGACCAAATTACAAAAAAGTTCAAAAAATTGAAATTTCTTTTCTACAAAACAAAGAAAATAGACTTAGACACGTTTGCCTTGTTGCCACAGATATATTTTCACTTAAGTGTAAGTGTTCGGAGAATCAGTTTACAGAAGTTGGAATACACACATTAAAGGTTGCAGCAAATGTTTGTAATTTTAATTGTTTAAATATTTTAAACATTTAAAAAGTAAAATTAGAAAAAATTTTTAAAATTTAATGGAAAACCCGAGAACTATTGCAGCTATCGACTTTTACCCTGTAACAAAGCTTAAGAAAACAATTAGTTGGATTCGAGCAAGATATTGATAACCTCATATCTCGAAAGCTATTGCAGCAAACCTGCTGCAAAGAAACCCTAACGCTTCGTCTCCATTATATAGCGTATCCTCCATTAGTCATCGTGCTGATGTTCATGGCGCACTTTCCAATGTTAATTGTTTTTGTTCTTAGATATGACATTTAAAAGCAAAAGCAATTTACTTTTAAAAGTGCTCAATGAACACCAGCATGATGGCTAATGAAGACCAAGGTGTATTAAAAAGATGACCTCGTCCCTACAACAACAACTTTTAGACATACGCAGCATGCATGCAGCTCTAGCCATCTTGTCAATATAGCCGTATATTTCTTTTTGTAGTATTGTATTTGATGTATGATTAATAATATTTTGTGGAAAATTCTCTGTTTAAATTTGACAAGATAACTTAAGTCCATATACCGAAAGAAAAAGTCAGCTAATCAGTTGCTCCTACTTTATTTAGTGTATGTACCTTGACGGAGACGTTTAATAAGCTATCGTTTTGAGCAAAACATGAAGTTGATGGAGCAACACTACTGGAATTAAATCGTCGCATGTGCTTTTGAATCGAAATAAAAAAATTCTTTTTAGAGTTTCTATACTGAGAGCACTGACAACCCGATCGATCGAGTGAAATTTCTATTAGAATCGAATACCATGATTTCGCCCCTGATATGTTTGTATGCTTGTAGAGAGGAAATACTTTGTGGTATTCATGTCGTACTTTTCAATGTAAATTGTTTTTGTTTTTAAATGTCTCACGAAAAATAACATACAATGACGAACGTCATAGCAAATATGGTGGGCCGGCCATATATTCGACCATTGAAGGCAGCACATGGCAGAAACATAAACGTTAGCTGTCTACGTCAGCCGAATTAATGTTCGTATTAAAACCGAACTCATGGCTAATGGAGACGGTATGTAATTAGTTCCTATGTTTTGGAAAAATATGAAAGGTTCATAGTGCGGAGACTGGTAGTCTAAATTAAACTAGACTAATTTTTAAATTTCTTGATACGCTATATCTAAGAAATTATTACTTCTGACTTCAAACCTGCCACAAACTAGTTTAATTTTGATGTTAACACTTCGAAAACAACTTAACTGGATCACATTACTGGGTATACAAAAAGACTTATGTTAAGGGTATATAAAAACCGACACAGCGGAGTATAGGGCTCATACCTGTTTTTTCCTTAGTTTGTTATTTAAGCCGCCGTAATTATAACCACATTCAAAATCATGTTATAAACACGATTAAAAAGTTTGCAAATTTGTCTAAACAAGTTTTAATGTCCTTTTACAAATTTCAAAACCATAAACAGTAACAAATTCATTAAAATCAAACCAAAAAATAACAAACATTTCCAAAAAAAAACATAAAAATCCTTTAAGGAGAAGATAATACTTCATAATACTCATAACCTCAATATTTATACAACTCAACTTTATTGGACCAACTGTAATAGCTTTTGGTCAACTTACTAAACAACAGCAACAGGATAGTGCAAAAAGTCTACAGATTTCAAAAAATAACATTAAAACTTATGCCAACTTACGTACATACATATATCTCTCTATGCACAAAACAAATGTGGTCAGAGAGAAAAAAATCAACATTGCCACAAGAAGGGGCAAGAAAAAATATGTTGGTACTTAAAAAAAGGAAAAATTTGAATGTCAAATAGTTTTAAAAGGACATAAATCCATGATGAGTTTGAGTTTATAGAAATAAGGGGAAAGAGAAAAATTAAATAAACGTAAACAAAACACATCAAGGAAAGGCGGTAAAGTGCAAAAGTGTCAACATAAAAGGGCTGAAACTGAAAAACTTTTGAAGGGAAACTAAAGTGCTGGAGGAAGCATGATGGTGTAAGAGTTTGTTAAAAGTCTACTACTGAGAAATGTGATGATGCACTTTGTGGTTATTGTTACTAAAAACATGCAACACAACTAAATAACATACAACAAATAACGATTGCAGTTTTAGAAACTCTAATGAAAAAGTAAGTTTACGTTAGACACAAGAGAAGAGAAAGGCGCTTAAGTAGGCTTGTCCTTACAAGGGTTTTTAAATTTTTTTTAATTACCATGATAAGGGGCATTTTGTTTAAAAATATGGGGAGCTATTAAAAGCACTGTCTAAGCGAATTTTATATTTTTGATGCTGTAGACATCTTTTTAAGGTCTGTCGTTAAGGTTGCTTAGGTGAACTAAATCGTTCGTTTTCAAACGCTCAGTTATATGGCAGCTTTTGACAAATGAAATTCAGCTCTGCTTTTTAATTCTGCAATATACTTTCCTTCTTACATTTAAGCTACTTATATTTGTAAGACACATTTTTTTGTAACTTCAGTACGCAATTGAAATATAAAACTATTAAGCCAATCGTCTAATTAAAAACTTTTATAAAAATTAAAAAATCCGTTTTTAGTATATACTCTCTATACATAAAAACCAAAAATATATAAGTTAGTTTTTAAACAAAAATATGCAATCCCAAAAGAGAAAAACGCCCATATTATACTTTAGATGAAACCCCTATTTTTCCATATAATACCCATGCAACAGTCTATAGATTACTTGCTGAAATAAAGTCATAAAACTTTTTGTTTTTGTATAATTAGTTTGTGGCCAAAACTGAAACCCCAGTAGGATAAATCTTAAATGACAATACTGGATTATAAACACTCATAAGTTTGGCACATAAAGCAATTTATACAATATTTAAAAACACATAAACACATGCAAGTGCATGCATGCAACTTGCCGTAAGACATACATAATAAAAATAACCTCAAAATAGATTTAACTAAGTTAATACAGTAACGAAGTGATATATAAACCGAATATTAACTGTTACTTAATATGTAACATATTTGTTGCATATACATAGGTACAGCGGGCTTGCCATTTTAGCATTTTTAGTGCTAGATCTATAATTTTTTTTTTTCTTAGCACTAAAAATCTTCGAAAAAGTGCTGAAAACTGCTAGATTGCACTTCTGAGATACATATGTATATTGCTTAAACAAATTTGTTTAAAAAGTTATACGGTACATTTTCTTCTGGCGTTTTACATTAAACTGATTCACTATTAGTTAAAATTAAAATAATTTATTTGAAAGGTTTAAGCACTAAAAAACGAATTTAAATATCGCTATAAATGTTAACTGTTAATCTAGAACTATGTAGTTTTTGTTTTGTAGAACATTTTAACACTTTCTTTTTAACAATTTAGGACTTTAATTCTTTCATTATATGGGCAATTCCATTGGTACTGGTGTGATCATTTTGCTCAAAATTTTGTTTATAACTTAAATCATTCAAAATTCTTGTTTGAAAAAAAGGCTATGATTTCCAAAGATGGTATGTTTTTAATCGAAATAGTAAGAATTTTAAAATTTTTGCTCACAATGATCACTTGGGGACTGTGAAGGGATTGACCTTACAAATTTCAGTTTTTAGGAACTTTGACGTTCTAATCGAATTGTGTTTAAAGTTCTTGATAGTTTAAAGTGTCTTTAATTGTATTTATTTTATTAGTTCTACAAAAAAGTATTTTTGCTTTAGGAAAAACCTTTTATGAAATGTGACGGGTGTGACATTTTCACCAAAACGTAACGAAAGAAGAGCATATGTTAACATACATATGTTAACAATAACTTTAACATTTGTCAACATTATTTTTAAATAAATTAATGAATGTAAAGACTAACCGCACATCCACACTTACGCATACATACTTACTTGCAACTCCATCTAAATCAAGAGTGTAAATTGTTTACACCAGTCTAAAGTTGGTTACATCTGACACTTACTTTGTAAAATTACATGGAATACTGCAATGGAGAAACAGGAACCCCTTTGGCAAATTTTTTAAAATTTATTTTAAGGTTGAGTACCGGGCTGACAATAGTTAAAACCAATCGTTGATGGAGTTTTTATATAAGTGACCGCAAAACCCCTTAAGACCGACAATACCGGCCGTTTAGACGTTTAGCTATTAATTAACTCAAAAGGCAATGTTATCATTTTGAAGTTATAAAAACATTTCTTCTGCTCTGCACAGTGTGGCCATATTAGCTTTTTTGGAGCTAAATTTAGCTTTATTTTTCTTAAATTAACCCGAAATATTTACATTTAGCCTTTGGCATTTTTTTCAGCTTTTTTCGAAATTGGATTAAGCTTTTTTAAATAGTTTTTGGAGCTAGATAAAAGGTTAAAAATTTGTCGTATTATAATTTTTGGTATATATGTACTAGAGGCCAGCCCAAGACGACACTAAATAAGGCATCATCTCGAATTTTCAATTCATTTCATATACCTTACGTGTGCACACACAAAATTAAGTACTGCGTTGTATTGTTCGCCATCTCTTTTGTTTACTTAACTTAACTTAAATGAAAAATATATTCACAGTTAAGCGCATTTAAGCAAACAACCACGGCACATCGATTCATCATGATCGCACACTTCCATTTCAATTCATCTCGAAACTTTACTGTTGGCGGGATGTTCCTGGTGTGATAGTTATAAAAAACGGGGGTTGATTTTGAATGTTCATATGTATGTAATGTAATGTAATTACGCATGAGTTTTATATTGATTTGCCTGCTTGTGTATATGTTTGCTTGTGTATGTACCCACTCAACATTGTGTGTATTATTATTTGTTAACATAACAACAACATAACTCTTAAGTCTTTGTTGTTGTTGCCACACCATAGGCACAGTAATTTTTTTTATCGACCACAGTCTCGACAGCACTCTATATTCTTAGCTACTCTACACTGCAGCACAAAAACTGTTTTAGCTACTCTACATTTCAGCACTTAAACCGTTTTACCGCACAATAACACAAGAATTAGAAAATTATGCGGTTCTTGAATTAGCTTGAATAGGACTTGGTGCAGGTCTCTAATATGTACATATCTCAATTATACTGAAAAGTATCAAGCTCCAAATTTTCTTCGAATTTACAACACGACAGTTTCCGAACCATTGTTTTGTTTAATACTTCTAGCGGCATTTAAAAAAACGTGAAACAGCACAAAAATTCAATAAAACAAAGATATGAGGAAGGTCAAAACGTAAGAATTTGTTTTCCCAAAACAAATACTTTTACATGCGGCAATTTTAAAGAAAAAAATCCAAATGCGACACAAAAATTTTTTCCGTTTTTTGGTTAAATTATAAAATCTTTTAATATATTACTCAAAAATGAAAAAAGCACTTACATATGTCTTTCGTTGAAACAAATTATTATATTAATAATTTTATTTAATAAGAATTTTAAAGTGCATTTAAAAAAAATTAAATCAAACAGAACTGAAATAATTTTTCAAGAAAAAATCTGGCACAATGAAACATCGTAGGGTCAAGTAAAGCTCACCAGAACAGACAGAAAATTAACACCTGCTTTTAAAAACTTTTTTTAAAAGCTCTTGTAAATGCATATGTATATGAACACATATTATTTTTCTTCTTACTTAAGGTAAATAAAATCAAAGTTTTTAAAACAAATTTGCTTTTTAAATATTTTAAGCACACAAACGTTTCGTTCATTTTATGAGAAATATCTAAATAACGAAGAAATTTTTTAAAAACGAATTAAAAAATTTAGCTTTATTTTTTGGCTTTAAGTTTTTGTTTTTAGCTCTTTTTAGCTGTTTTTTAAACATGATTTAGCTTTAACTTTACTTGAAAATCTGGTCACACTGGCTCTGCATCACATTTGAACATAATAAGTCAAATTTCGCCAGTGACAAGCCTGCATATTTCTTAAAGATATTGTCGTCTATGAAGTTTTGGCCAACTGGGTAAAAAAATATATACACACGACCAACCAAACAGTAGGATTCTTAGGATTGTTTTACTTGCTAAACATTTCTATTTATTTTGACATGTCAATGATAAATTAATAAAAATATTAAAACCTTTCTTGTCAAAATATAAAAAAGATTTTGTTATTTGTTGTACATAAATATACAATTTTGAAACATAAAAACAGAAAAGAGCTTGAGGAATAAATTTTATAAATATTTTTAGAAATTTCATAAATGTTAAAATACCTATATCTGTGGTAAAAAGGACAAAGTGCTTAAGTCAACTTAAGCAAAATTTCAGTAAATGCTACTTGGTAATATCTATTTTCAAAAGTATCTATTGGCAAAGTTTTAATTATTTGCTAGGATTTTCAGGAAGTTATAGCAAAAAAACTTCAAAAAACATAAATTTATTTTTTATGAAAAAAATATTAAAAATAAAGCTTCACAAAGAAAAATTATTGATCTTACTCTAATATGACCAAATTACAAAAAAGTTCAAAAAATTGAAATTTCTTTTCTACAAAACAAAGAAAATAGACTTAGACACGTTTGCCTTGTTGCCACAGATATATTTTCACTTAAGTGTAAGTGTTCGGAGAATCAGTTTACAGAAGTTGGAATACACACATTAAAGGTTGCAGCAAATGTTTGTAATTTTAATTGTTTAAATATTTTAAACATTTAAAAAGTAAAATTAGAAAAAATTTTTAAAATTTAATGGAAAACCCGAGAACTATTGCAGCTATCGACTTTTACCCTGTAACAAAGCTTAAGAAAACAATTAGTTGGATTCGAGCAAGATATTGATAACCTCATATCTCGAAAGCTATTGCAGCAAACCTGCTGCAAAGAAACCCTAACGCTTCGTCTCCATTATATAGCGTATCCTCCATTAGTCATCGTGCTGATGTTCATGGCGCACTTTCCAATGTTAATTGTTTTTGTTCTTAGATATGACATTTAAAAGCAAAAGCAATTTACTTTTAAAAGTGCTCAATGAACACCAGCATGATGGCTAATGAAGACCAAGGTGTATTAAAAAGATGACCTCGTCCCTACAACAACAACTTTTAGACATACGCAGCATGCATGCAGCTCTAGCCATCTTGTCAATATAGCCGTATATTTCTTTTTGTAGTATTGTATTTGATGTATGATTAATAATATTTTGTGGAAAATTCTCTGTTTAAATTTGACAAGATAACTTAAGTCCATATACCGAAAGAAAAAGTCAGCTAATCAGTTGCTCCTACTTTATTTAGTGTATGTACCTTGACGGAGACGTTTAATAAGCTATCGTTTTGAGCAAAACATGAAGTTGATGGAGCAACACTACTGGAATTAAATCGTCGCATGTGCTTTTGAATCGAAATAAAAAAATTCTTTTTAGAGTTTCTATACTGAGAGCACTGACAACCCGATCGATCGAGTGAAATTTCTATTAGAATCGAATACCATGATTTCGCCCCTGATATGTTTGTATGCTTGTAGAGAGGAAATACTTTGTGGTATTCATGTCGTACTTTTCAATGTAAATTGTTTTTGTTTTTAAATGTCTCACGAAAAATAACATACAATGACGAACGTCATAGCAAATATGGTGGGCCGGCCATATATTCGACCATTGAAGGCAGCACATGGCAGAAACATAAACGTTAGCTGTCTACGTCAGCCGAATTAATGTTCGTATTAAAACCGAACTCATGGCTAATGGAGACGGTATGTAATTAGTTCCTATGTTTTGGAAAAATATGAAAGGTTCATAGTGCGGAGACTGGTAGTCTAAATTAAACTAGACTAATTTTTAAATTTCTTGATACGCTATATCTAAGAAATTATTACTTCTGACTTCAAACCTGCCACAAACTAGTTTAATTTTGATGTTAACACTTCGAAAACAACTTAACTGGATCACATTACTGGGTATACAAAAAGACTTATGTTAAGGGTATATAAAAACCGACACAGCGGAGTATAGGGCTCATACCTGTTTTTTCCTTAGTTTGTTATTTAAGCCGCCGTAATTATAACCACATTCAAAATCATGTTATAAACACGATTAAAAAGTTTGCAAATTTGTCTAAACAAGTTTTAATGTCCTTTTACAAATTTCAAAACCATTAACAGTAACAAATTCATTAAAATCAAACCAAAAAATAACAAACATTTCCAAAAAAAAACATAAAAATCCTTTAAGGAGAAGATAATACTTCATAATACTCATAACCTCAATATTTATACAACTCAACTTTATTGGACCAACTGTAATAGCTTTTGGTCAACTTACTAAACAACAGCAACAGGATAGTGCAAAAAGTCTACAGATTTCAAAAAATAACATTAAAACTTATGCCAACTTACGTACATACATATATCTCTCTATGCACAAAACAAATGTGGTCAGAGAGAAAAAAATCAACATTGCCACAAGAAGGGGCAAGAAAAAATATGTTGGTACTTAAAAAAAGGAAAAATTTGAATGTCAAATAGTTTTAAAAGGACATAAATCCATGATGAGTTTGAGTTTATAGAAATAAGGGGAAAGAGAAAAATTAAATAAACGTAAACAAAACACATCAAGGAAAGGCGGTAAAGTGCAAAAGTGTCAACATAAAAGGGCTGAAACTGAAAAACTTTTGAAGGGAAACTAAAGTGCTGGAGGAAGCATGATGGTGTAAGAGTTTGTTAAAAGTCTACTACTGAGAAATGTGATGATGCACTTTGTGGTTATTGTTACTAAAAACATGCAACACAACTAAATAACATACAACAAATAACGATTGCAGTTTTAGAAACTCTAATGAAAAAGTAAGTTTACGTTAGACACAAGAGAAGAGAAAGGCGCTTAAGTAGGCTTGTCCTTACAAGGGTTTTTAAATTTTTTTTAATTACCATGATAAGGGGCATTTTGTTTAAAAATATGGGGAGCTATTAAAAGCACTGTCTAAGCGAATTTTATATTTTTGATGCTGTAGACATCTTTTTAAGGTCTGTCGTTAAGGTTGCTTAGGTGAACTAAATCGTTCGTTTTCAAACGCTCAGTTATATGGCAGCTTTTGACAAATGAAATTCAGCTCTGCTTTTTAATTCTGCAATATACTTTCCTTCTTACATTTAAGCTACTTATATTTGTAAGACACATTTTTTTGTAACTTCAGTACGCAATTGAAATATAAAACTATTAAGCCAATCGTCTAATTAAAAACTTTTATAAAAATTAAAAAATCCGTTTTTAGTATATACTCTCTATACATAAAAACCAAAAATATATAAGTTAGTTTTTAAACAAAAATATGCAATCCCAAAAGAGAAAAACGCCCATATTATACTTTAGATGAAACCCCTATTTTTCCATATAATACCCATGCAACAGTCTATAGATTACTTGCTGAAATAAAGTCATAAAACTTTTTGTTTTTGTATAATTAGTTTGTGGCCAAAACTGAAACCCCAGTAGGATAAATCTTAAATGACAATACTGGATTATAAACACTCATAAGTTTGGCACATAAAGCAATTTATACAATATTTAAAAACACATAAACACATGCAAGTGCATGCATGCAATTTGCCGTAAGACACACATAATAAAAATACCCTCAAAATAGATTAAACTAAATTCTTACGGTAACGAAGTAATGTAAACCAAATATTATCTGTAACTAAATATGTGCCATATTTATTGCATTAAGCTACAGCAGACTTGCCATTTTAGCATTTCTAGTGCTAGATCTAGCTTTTTTTTTTATTTAGCACTAAAGGTCTTTAAATTAGCATTAAAAACGAATTTAAATATCGCTATAAATGTTAACTGATTGTTGTGGTTGTGATAAGTTTTTTTTTAAATCTAGAACTATGTACTTTTTTGTTTTGTAAAACATTTTAACACTTTCTTTTCAACAATTTAGGACTTTATTTCTTTTATTATATGGGCAATTCCATTTGTACTGGTGTGATCATTTTGCTTAAATTTTTGTTTATAACTTAAATCATTCAAAATTTTTGTTTGAAATAGGTTATGATTTCCAAAGATGGTATGTTTTTTGATCGAAATAGAAAGAATGTTAAAATTTTTGAATGGGGACTGTGAAGGGATTGACTTTACAAATTTCAGTTTTTGAGAACTTTGACTTTCTGATCGAATTGTGTTTAAAGTTCTTGATAGTTTAAAGTGTCTTTAATTGTAGTTAATTCATTAGTTCTACAGAAAGCTATTTTTACTTTAGAAAAAACCTTTTATGAAATGTAACGGGTGTGACATTGTCACCAAAACGTAACGAAAGAAGAGCATATTATTCAGTATATGATAATTTTAAACTCTTGCGAAATAAAGAAAAATTATATATGAACCAATTTATTTATATTGCAATAATTTCCGTTTTCTTTTAGACGTAAAATCATCGATTCTTTAAAAAAGAAAAATCGACTTTTCTGTTTTACGTGGAATTGACTATATGGCAGCACTGATCTAAAGCTACAGCGTTAGGGCAAACTCTCTTATTTCAGAATAAATTGAAGGACTTAATAAAGTAAGAAGAATTTTGGATACATTTTATTATTAACCATTTAAACAGCCTTAAAAACGTATGAATATTTGATAATCTAAATGTTGTTTCCTTTTCAGAAAAAAAAATGTTGCCTTTCTGGAACTGTAATGCTTTTATATTCTTCAAATAAGGACGAGGAACCCAATAAATATACAATTATTTTATTTTCGAATAAAATCTAATGTCTTTGAAATTTTTTCAGCAAAAATAAAATTAACCAAAATTAAATTTTAAACTAAATTTATTTTCTTTAAAAAAAGCAGAATGTAGGTAAGCGTTTAATTAATTTAATAATTTTCTGCCTTTTTTTATTATTTATTTGGCAGACATATGTAACTACCTATTTAGAGTTTCTATATGTCCCTGCCGTTTCCTTTTAATTAGGAAGCTGACTACACCGCCAGGATTGCAATCAACTTAATTTGTAGTCGCGTAGCATGCTGCCTGCCGTCTATGTGTTAAGAGTGTTGAAAAGCTTCTTTTTATTTTGCCTAATTTTCTTGTGAAAACTGTTGTTAAGTTTTTCATAAATAATTAAAGAAATTGTATTTATAAGTGTTTGCTGTATGTGCGTACATATGTATTTAAATTAAATTTCTGATAACTTTGCTAAGTATCCCATGCCTGTTGCTTTTTTGTATTAATTTATTTGTGTTATGCCTATTTATTCCTTTCTAAACCTTAGGATCTAAAATTTAATCCTTAACACTTGTGTTTATCCTTATTTAAAGAAAATATTTGATAAAGGATAAAACAAAGTTTTTTTAAAGATTTTTTTCCAAGATAAAACTAAGATTTCATATGCAAAGAAAACTTATGCAAATTAAATGAAAAATGCCTAAATTAAATAGATTAAAAGCTAGATAAGAATTTAATATAATTGATTTATTAATTTATACATGTACATAAACATACGTTTATGCAAATAATATGCCACAAAAGTGTGTAAAATTGAAGAATAATAAGATATTAATAAAAAATTAATTAATATCGTTCATTATTAGAAAACTAAGTAAAACCAAAAACAAAGAAAATTGTTTTAAAACTCGTTTGCATCCACACTTAAATTGTTAATGACAGGAAAAAATCCTGGGGCCAAATCGTCATATTCGATTTAAATCGAAATTTACCTCCAGTAATTCAATGTTTTTAATTTTTTTAACTTCGGTTCAAAACGAATGCCACGATTTGTCCCCTGATTTACTTTGTAATTTTTTATTTTAAATGCTAAATGTCCTTCGATAAGGAAATATGTAGTTTTACCATCATTAATTTTTTCTATTGACTTGTCATCCATCATAAATGTATAGAATATTATAAAAGTTTATTTAACATTTAGTTCAATGCTTTACACCCAACTTAATCATTTGAATATACCAATAAAATTTTGCTGTTTAAATAAAGGTTTAAAAACAAATCACTTCATTAGATTAACGTGCTGTTTTTCTAAGACAAGTAGTGATCGTCTGGGTACGAATTATATGTATTTTGTTATTGTTTACAACAGCACATAACACTTTCATACAAATAATTTGTGTTGTTATTGTGTATTAATTGTATTTATAGAATAATAAAACATTCATTTACATATCGAGCCTTTGGTGCAATACCGTAGTAACTCAAAATTTGAATTTTTCGAGCTGGGTATGCAGAAATTATCTTTGGGGAAAAATCTATCTAAAGAAAAAAAGATTATGATTCCACCTCTAACTGTTCAGATTCTACAGCTAAAAATGTCTTTATTGCCTCTAGGTATTTCCAACAATATTTATTTGCAATAATGAAATATTTCCTTTATGACAAGAAATTTACTAACAGAAAGCAATTTACGAAAAAAGTATAAAGCAGTATTATTTTTTGCTACGTTTTAGGCACAGAAACACAACTGCACAGTTTGATTTCTTTTTTACTTTTTCGTATTATTTCATATTACAACTTTGTTAGAAAAAAAAATAGTTAAAAGTTTATTTGCTATAACGATATATTTCGAATTAATTTTTAAGTTTGTCATAGGTTTTGTGACAATAACGATACATCATTGATAGGTTGATACAAAGTACTTAAATATAAATAAATATTTCATATTTTTAATAAATTTTGGCCTTTTTTTATTTAAAAACATTCCTTTTTATTTAAAAACTTGTAAAAAAAATAACTTGAGTAAACGAAAATACTATCTAAAAGATGGTTCCAAACTTCAAATGCATTTTTCTCAGTTCACGATTTTTTGAATTACTACGGTATTGCACCAAAGGCTCGATATGTAAAGGGTGTTCCTTTAGCTGCATGTAAAATATAAATGTTGATTTTCAAAGTTTGACATCTGAGAGTGTCAAACAATGTTTACAATTCTGTTAAGTAAGGTTTTGCAAAGCCACCTCTAATCATTTTACGCCAAAAGAAATTTAGTACAAAGTAAAGTTTGGATTAGGTTAACGCATCTGAGATATAATTTTTGAATTTCTTACTGTTTGCTTTTTTATATATAGAGTTTGACAATACGGTTCAAGTTATGTCATCAACATGTTGTCAAACTCCATATATAAAAAGGAAAAAAGTAAGAAAGTCCAAAATTCTTCCCCGGATATGTTGACCTGATAATTATTTTCACCATGGTTATAGATGACGTAGAGTTCTCTAATTTGTTACTATTGTTTTAAAGCAGTAGTGGGGAGTTCAGCAAAGCGGGCCGGGTAATGCTAGTGACGACTAAACAAAAACTTTAAATGTAACATGACAAGCAAGTGACATTTTTTTTTGTGAACAATTTTCGATGGGAATATTAAATTACATATTTACAATTAAATTTTGATTTGCATTAACAAGCTGTTGAGTTTTGTTAACAACAAAAGTGATTTATTTACTTGACTTTACGGGTAATGCAAATTTAATTTAATAATCAGGAAAAATTTTCCGATTACTGCATTATTTTTAAGTAAAAATTTACTGGGAACGTAAATTAAATTTCATTTTTAGTAAAACTTGATTGATTATTTAAATTTTATTCAGTAACTTTAACCTGCGTGCACTTTGTTTATACTGTGATAATTAACATGAAGTATTTTATACTGTAAGGTATAATATGGTCAGGTTTAATCAGCTATAGCCTTTTTACTTGTTTTTATTGTTCACGCAACTCCTTTTGGGTAAATGTTGTGACAAAAAAGAATTATAAAGTTTTTGCTTGCAGGATTGAAGGTTGACCAATATCTTAAAAATTTGTTTAAACTTAGAAAGGAACTTAGGGAGCATAGAGTAACAATGAAAAAAAGAAACAAAAAATTAAATTAGGAAGCAAAAATAGCATTATTATACACTTTCATTTTGCATGCCTTGTCCTACACACTTCAGCCCGTCTGATTACTTTATGTTGCTTTACCACACTAAAAGGATTTTTAAGGCAAATGGTGTGCGTAAACATAATGAGGATGGGAATAATGAGTGTTAAGAAAGGTGTGGGGTAATTAAAAAAAGGCTAATTAATTACATGAAAAAATTAATTAAATTTATATATACCGTTAAAGGTAAAGTGATTTTTATGAAACTAAAATAATTTATAAGTACTTAGTTAAAATAACTATTTAATTAATTTAAGTAATTGTTGTTGCTATAACATATTTTACTTTCCAGCAAAAATTGTAATGCGTAGCTTGTTAACATTTTAAAAGCTTTTTTTAATTATGTACTTTGGTTACTCGGTAGCAGAAAATCTGTGTTAAAATTACTACATTCGCTTATACGGACAAAACATGGATGGCCTCCGATCAAAATAAATTATTATGAAAAATATTTAAGTTGTATTTTTGAGAAAAAGATGTTTGTTTTTGCGAAATTGTCATTGTATGGGTCAAAAGATGAATTTAATTTGCAACATAAATGTTAAGACCGTTTGCTTAACATGTATTACACACTTTCAGAATTGAATTGTTTTGTCAATACTTTCGTTACATATTCCCAAAAAATTTATTATCTACCTCTAGACTATGATTTAAATAATAATACATTGCTTGCCATTTTATTGTTGCAATATTAAATACAAAATCCTTTAGGTGGTGGGAATTTTTTTTATTGTAACTTTTAAGTTACTGCCGCATTTCTTAACCACGCAAAAATTTACTAAAAATCGATTACAAAAAATTGTTACTTTCTTTTTTTTCAGACTTACAAAGCCTTCTAAATTACATCAATTTTGCCTTGACTTTATCAGCAACATCATCATATTTTGGTGTGAATTGCTCGTAATCGATAGGGGTGTCAATGACGACAACAGCACTCAGCGTTGTCGGGCCATCAATGTTAAGCAAATAAATTATCACAATGTTTTTGTTTAATAAAACTGGCAGTGATGCTGCTTGCTTACTGCAGGCTGCTACTGTGAAAGATGAAAATAATAGCGATAAGTTGATTTTTGCTTTTGATGTTGGTTTTTGTTTCCTTTTATCAAAAAGCTAC
Organism: Melanophora roralis; assembly: GCA_963583895.1. Classification (NCBI taxonomy): domain Eukaryota; kingdom Metazoa; phylum Arthropoda; class Insecta; order Diptera; family Rhinophoridae; genus Melanophora; species Melanophora roralis. The sequence goes on along the minus strand of OY757188.1, from coordinate 97,600,060 downwards.
TTATATACTTGTTATTTGATACTTTTTTTGAAATATCCCTCATACTCTACTTAACACCTCGAGAAAAGGAAACGAAGTAGGGCACGCTCTTCATAAAGTGAACAACGTTTTGTTCTTTTTTTTAACCAAAAGGGAATACTGGCAATCAATCGTTTAATGATTTATTGAAATGCTTGTTTTGTTTATTTTAATTTATCTAACATTTTTTAGTACATGTTTCTAAAGGGGTAGATGCAGAAATATCTGCTTGTTAAAATTTAAATAAATGGCTTCATTTAACACCCAATTTTCACAGATCTCCCCCTTTTTTTATTGCACTCATGTTTTCTTTAATGTGACAAATTGCAGTTGTTAAAATGCGTAAAATTGTTGACACTCCAGAAAATCAGCAATTTTTCATAATCATTCTGTACTGCAAAGTATGCAAATGCAATTTTTTTAAGTTAAATTGGCAATTTAACTCTGTTACCCTTAAATTAAATTGCAGTTCTCGAAACATGAAATTTTGGCCCATTCAGAGGTCGGAAGTCAAATAAGTGAACGAAAAGTACTTTTTTGGTTTTGTGGTACTTTTTGCATATTTTTCAAATTACAAGTCTAGAAATAACAAATTTAAGGAAAATTAACCCATATTGAGGCCGGAAGTCAACTAAATGGGAAAAAGTGCTTTCTTCACATATTTGGTAATTTTTGAATTTCTCAGGATTTTGAGTCTGAAATCAACTAAGTGGAAAAAAGTAATTATGAACATCTTTGGTACTTTTTTAATTTATGAGTCTTGAATAATTTAGGGGTCGGAGTTCTAATAAGTAAGTGGACAAAATTACATTTTTACTTATTTGGTACTTTTTTGCATATATTGATATTGTGGGTCTAGAAATGAGAAATTCAGGGTTAGTGACCTCAATCGAGGTTTAAGGTCAACAAAATGTTTTAAATTTTTTTGCGATTATGAGCCTAAAAATATGAGAATGAGGACTGTTGGCTCATTTTGAGGTCGGAATTTAACAAAGTGGACAAAAACTTATTTTTTTTTTTATTTTTGGTAATCTTTTACCTGTTTTGGTATTATGAGTCTTTAAAAAATGAAACTAAGGACTATTACCACATTTAGAGTTTGGAAGTAAACAAAGTGGACAAATAGTACGTATTTTTGATTTTTGATAATGTTTTACGTTTTGTTATGTTACGAGTCAAGGCAAAAAAGTTAAGGGCTGTTACTGGACTTGAAGGTCGGAAATCAACTATATGGGCGAGAAGAACTTTGTGAAACTTATTTGATATTATAAGCCTAGATTTAGTCGTTGACCAAAAAATTATTGGAAGTTAACTAGTGGTCAAAAAGCTAGTCTTTTAATTATTGGTACTTATTTGACTTTTTGACATTGTATGTGTAACTTAAGAATTTAAAAACTATTGACCCACTGAGAGGTCGAAAGTCAAGTAAATTGACAAAAAATACTATTTACATTGACGATTGAGAATTCTGAAGTCAGCTAAGTTTATAATAAGTACCTTTTTAGGACTTTTTAATTTTTAGTACTTTTTGATATTGTGAGTCTAAAAATATTAAATTATAGACTATTTTTGAAAATTAAAGATTCCAAATTAAGATTGTGTAGAAAATCATGGAAATTTTACTTTTTATACTCATAGTACTCTTTCGCATTTACGAAGTAGCGGGTTAATTGCAAGTACATATATAAAGGACCATGTGAAATACAACCGTTTAACCTTCTAATGCTCTCACAAGCCATAGGCAAAAACTAACAAATGTACAAAATACACATCTTTCTCGAAAAAAATTGTGGCGGTTTACATGGTTTAATGTAACTGACAGCTGTTAATGTCATTAATTCTTTTTAGCAGAATAGAACAAAAAGTAAATGTAAATATGAAAATTAATAGAAAAATTACTTGTGCCAAGAAACATGAAAAAATCTTTTAGGCATCTTATTTTTTTAATGTTTGGATGTGAAACACATTAGGTGTGTTCATTAGCTATAAATAATACAATTTTTGTTTTTTTTAAGTATTTGTACAGGAGAAAAAAAGGAAAAAGTAAAAGGTTCAAAAACCAATTAAATAGTTATTTATTTAAAAAAATTAAATTATGTATGTTGTTTCTCTACACAGCTCAACAAGTTGCTTAATGTTTTAACAAGTACTTTGCATGGCATTTCAAACAATACAGAGGTTAACATTACATCTAAGCAGAGAAAACTAATAAAGGTGGTGCTGTTCTTAACACTGATTATGAATTCATTTTAATATTTTTTGAAAGTGTAGGTCGGACTTATTAATTTATTTGAAATTTTAAAATTTTTTTGATTCAAGGTACATGTAGTATCAAGGCGAATTGAAAAATTTTGTCCTCCGCATTTCATTTTTTTTGTTTAATGTTAAAAAAAAATAATTTCATACAAAATTATTAAATCTGACATATACTTTCTCAAATACTAATCATCAGCCGGGTTCTTTATTTACCTGTATTGTTTTCCTGCCTGTATCTAAGAAAAATGATTAATGTTGCCAATAGGTTATTTGATATGGGATTTTCAAAATTTTTTTTCAACAAAAATTTAAGTGTTTTGTTTTTAAAAGATTATTATTGTTATTATTCTAAAATATTTGTTTAATTTTACTTATTCGGTTTAAATATCTTCTATCATAATTAATGAACACACCTATTAACCATATCTTTCATTACCCAGTAAAAAAAGTGAGGAAAAAGAAGTAGAAAAAACCCAGAACTAGCTTACTTGAATCACTTCAAATTTTGAGGAAAAACCAATGAATTTTACATAGGGTTGTCATTGGAGGGATGCTATTTATTTTTGCCAAATTTAAACCGCATATAATCAACATTTTCGATGCTACAAAATTTCCATACTAAGGTGTTATTTTGAAGTAGAACTTTTTCTGCATTTAATATGTGGGGAAAAAACACTCCTACTAAGGAAGGAATTTTCTGATCTAAAATGCGATTTTAATGTTCTTTTTAAATCTAGCTTTTTATGTGATATAAACCTAAAATTTATTACAACACTTCAACCAAGTGTAAATCGTTGCTCAATACAAACAAGAGAATGACATCGGCGATTCATTTATAATGCCAGTTTTTATTTCTGCATTTAATTAAATGCAACAAAACCAGAAAATATGCAATAGCATCTTAAGATGTGATTTAAATGTGGTCTGTAAAAAATTGCATCAATTTTTTTTTGCTGGGTAATAATAATCAAACGGATATTTTTTTATGTTTTGGTTGTATTTTAAGTTAATTTTATACATTTCTTTATTACATTTATTACACAAAAAATTAAAAACCGCGCCCTCGTTTAAATGAACATACAAAGATTTATTCTTCCTTTACATACTCCTTAGTACTTTATGTGGCAAAAATGAGGCCTTTTGCCACTACAGATTATGACGGCTGGCGTACACTTCCTTTTTTGCAGTTATTTATGATTTTTTTTATTTTACTTCTTTTAACATACTTAATTTAATTTTAATATGACTAAATACTCTTCCTAACAAGTTTATGGGAGCAGTCATTGAGTAAAAAGTAATTTTTTTGGGCAAATGTTAAATACGGAAAAATTTCTCTGTCATGTGGTAATATTAGACATTATGAATGTCAAGCAATTTGTTATTTTAAATTATGTTTTCGCACTTTTTAAGATTAGCGTCTATTTTTAGAATTGATTGTGGATTTTTAATATTCATGTAAGCCATAAAAATAATCAAATATTTTAATTATTTTGTGTTGCCTTATAAGATGTTATGACTGTTATGGTTTTTAATGGTTTAATAATAAGAACGGTTATAGGAAATAAAGCCTTTGGAAGTAAAGTATAAAATACAAATAGCGGAAGGAAAAGGCTACAAAAAATAATTACTTTAAAATTTTAGCGAGTTGTTCACAGATCATTTAAAATACAACACGTAAGAGCGCTATATTCGACAATGCCGAATCTAATATACCCTTCATATTAGCTTTTCGAAGCCCCGAACTTTTTTATCCACTTTTTCTATTTATGAAATATTTTTTTTTAAATAAGGGTAGGTGTCATATTCTGACTCTCTTAGGGGGACTACAGGGAAGTTTTAGGAGTCTTTCCCCCAATTTTTTTTAATTTTTAATGGCAACCCCTTTAGTGGGTAGATATAGGGGGTAAGTATGTGGAAAATGTTTGCATGGAAAAATGAGTTGGGGTCAATCCTACATTTGACCTATCCACGGGCACCCTGAAAGCTGTAGGGGGAATTATTACAATTTCCAAAACTTTGTATGTGGGCCCCATTAGGTGATGGAGATAGCAAGTATGTATGTTCAAGGAATATGTTTGGTAGGGGATACTAATGAGGTCGGTCTTACATTTTATTTCTCTAAGGCCGACTCTGAGGAGGCTATGAGCGTTTTTACATTTCTGTAAATTATTTATGGCAACCTCCTTAGGTGATGGAGATAGAAGGCAAGTATGTTTTTGGAATATGTGTGAAAAGGAAAACTAATGGGGGTCTGTGTTACATTTTATTTTCTTACGGGCGACCCTGGGAAAGTTGTAGGTGTTGATATTCTATTTTTTTTAAATTTTGTATGGCAACCCCATTAGCGCGTGGTGATAGCGGGTAAGTATGTTCTAGGAATATGTTTGGAAGAAAAACTAATAGGGGCGGGCGTACACCTTATTTCTCTTAGGCCAACTCTGGGGAAGTCTTGTAAATTTTGTATGGCAACCCCCTTAGGTCATGGAGATAGGGGGTAAGTATGTACCAGGAATATGTTTAAGAGGGAAAACTGCTTGGGTCTGTGATACATTTTATTCCTCTAAGGGAGACTCCGGGGAAGTTGTAGAAGTTTTTACTTAAATTTTTTCCAAAATTTAATTTTTTAAAAACAACTCTTTATATTTCTGATATCTCACTCTAAAACTTACAAATTATTTTCTTTATTTTAAAAACTCAATTAAACTTATATTTAAATTAAAATTTTTTCATTCAATCATGTAATAGCCAAAATATACAATTCAAAGTGTAATTATTACTTGTCTTTAGGGCTAAATGTGTCAGTCCTTATCATTTACAGTCAAATGGCAAATAATATAACCATTACGCTTAGCCATAGGATCAATAATAAATTTGAAATTTAGATTTCTTCTGCTGTTTCAAATATTTAGAAAACAAATAATCTAAGAAATGGAAAATGCACTCAAGTAAAAAATAAATGTAAATATTAAATGAATGATAAGAAAACACAAATAAAATACAAACATAAACATCAATACAATCAGCTATTTAGAAAATCAGGATAAAATCTACAGGTTGCTGCAAGTTAAGGCCAAGACCTACATTCGTTATTTGAACTCCAACTACCACCTCTAACCAACCAGCAAACAATAAGGGAGAAAAATCAAAGTAAATAAATGTTAAAAACATAAAAAAATGTTATTAAATTTTTATGGAAAACAAGAAAAAAAACCAACAAAATAGAAAATGTTTAAATTAAAGGAATTAATACATAAAAAGTAAAACGAATTGTGGTCATTTATAAAGAAAAAATGTTTTTTTTAAAATTTTTTTTAGCATTTTTTTTCTTTCAATTGAAAAGTATTTCAGTTGTTTTAAAAGAAAATTCATTTTTTTAGTATTTTTTCTGTTGTTAACGTTAAAAGAGTGGAAGAAAAAAGTTCTTTAGGGTAACATTGGGGTTTTGTTTCCAATTTTTTAGTTGTTTGGCTAAAATCACAAACACAGGGAGGCGGCATCGAAACTTAAAGTCAAGAGGGTAAATGTTTGATTGTTAAAAAAAAATAAATAAAAACAAACAAATGAACAGAAGAACGAACGTTAAAGCAACAAAGAAAAAAATTGGCAAAAAGAAATTTAACATCAAAGTAAACATTATGGTAACCTTTTACACATAAATGACTTTTGAATGAAATATGAAAATAAAGTTGCCAGACGGTTTGAAAATTATATGCATTAAAAATTATTTAAAAAAAGGTAAAAACTAGTAATATAAATAGAACAATTGAATCACAAAACAAAAACAAAATTTTTTTTAAAGGAGCAAGGGTAGTCCCCTTTGGATTACCATTGATTTTCAACCAATAGCTAACTAATTGTATTATAATACCTACATTTCGAAAAAAAATAGTGAAATAAAAGCAAGAGGAGTAATAATAGCACCCATACAAAAGGACCAATTTTATAAAAATTTTGATACGATATGTCTCAGAAACTATTAGTGGTTTTGAATTTTAATCTGCTTCAAAAAAGCTCTAGTTAAATATATTATATATATTTCGGGAAAAAAATTAGTTGATACGGGGCATGGGAAGCGGAATCTATCATGAAAATGGTTGGCTGTAGGAGGTGCGGTCTCCTACGGAGAACTGGGTATTAGAGAGTCCTACAGCTTTCAGCTTACTCCAGTGTATTTCCAGCAGACATTTAAACTTGCCGCTGTTCTTGCCTTGTCCATCCAGACTGAGGACTTATTTCAATCAAGGAAATCTCCACAAACGTCACCTTCTCCTAAATTGTTCAGGTATGCCGTGTGCCATTAGGCAAGTGCACATCTACTGAGTACGAGGACACAGTGATATTAAGGGGAATGATATGGAACGTGACATGTCGAAGAATGAGGTCCATTTGCCTTAAGGGTAGTTTTTTCGATAAGGGTCAGAGCTATGGGGGTCTTTGTTAATGTCACTTCGTGAAAAGTCTCCAAGAAAATGTGGGGATTTATTGACCCGGGAACAATGTTGTTTTAACTATCTTTGTGGAGAAGTGATTGCACACTTCTAGTAAGGATGATAACAGTTCATTGTTGGACAACGGCTTTTGCCACAAGAACAGGACGACTGGCCACCGAAGATTGCATCTTCTGAGGTGTACCGGGGAATAAAGAGACTGTTGAGTATATTATGTGTCACTGTCCAGCTCTCGTAAGATCCAGAGCAAACTGTCTAGGTTCCTATCTGTTCTAAAACCTCAAGGAAATATTTGGAGTTGGTAAAACAAGAGTGCTGGCATTTGCCAAGAGAGTGCGGGTCACCCTGGATTTTATTACATCGAATTAGTTAAACCTGAAACTCATTAAAAAATCAATAATTTTATTCTTGAATTTGTCCAAAATTGTAATTGAAATTTTTAAGTACGATTCGTACTAAGGTTTTCTTAAAAAAAATCGATTTGGATTTCTTAAAAAAGAAAGCGGAAAAAGCTTTTTCTTGTCGAATATATTTTGACACTTAAAAACAGTGTCTCGGTAGCCTAAGTGGCAGCCTGCTGGTGTTGCAGTCCCTAGAGTCCCTAGTTCAAATCCCAGCTACGGCAAGTACGGAAAGAAATTTTTTTAATTATAACTTTTAAATAACAATAAAAAAGCTATAATTGGTCAAAAGAACTAGTTAATTAATTTTTTAAGCTTAGATCAAGTACGGTTTCATTCTTATATCAATCCTTTTTTGGCTTAAATGTGGCTAAAACAAGAAATTTGTACTTAATAAATCGTACCTGATTCAAGAAAGTCTGTATTTGGTTTAAGGAAATCTGTACTCACCGTACTTTTGGCACCGCCACGGCTTGGTTAAATTGAAGATTACTTGGTTTATATTTAGTGTAAAATAATACTAAGAGAGGTGCAAAGCCAGCAAGCTCAACCTAACCTATCTCTGAAACAAGGTAGTTTAATATTAAAAAACCATGGCCGGATAGGATCGGATCACTGGGAACAATGTAAAAGATATATAAGCTTAATATAACGTTTTTACTTGTATACATTAGTCGATGTAAGTTTTTGCACAAAATCTGATGATCAGTTAATGGGTTAATTTTTTTAGATAGGCCCCATAAAAAATTTCCTCCTGAAGAAGAATTTTGGGAACACTTGTCTGTTTTACACAATTTTGCATATGTCTACGATTTTATGCCACCCGCCAACTGTATGATTGAACTTAAATATGATTAGTCTATTTGCTCATATTAATCCTTTTGTACCCAATTTTTCCCTTAAACAACTGTTTCTTGGGCCAATCTGGCATCATAGCCACTGCACTTCAATCTTTTATTAAAAATTATTGTACAATAAAAATCTTTATTTCTACTTTAATTTGTTTTTTTTTGATTTTTTTTTTTGCTGATTTTAACTTGCTACCTTTTTTCTATGAAATATTTCCATAAAATATATTTTTGTATTGATGATTTTACGACTTGTTGAGTTTTTTTTATTTCCGCAACCCCCTTCAGCAATTATTGCAAAATACAGCCATAGACGAACCAACTGACAGACATTAAGAAATTATTTGTATAAAGGACTCCCTTCAATTATAATAATGAAATGCGCAAGCAAACATACATATGTACACACACACATACATGTAAGTGTATTTGTGTATAAATATTTAAATGCGAATTTATTTCTGGTATGCATTAGTCTACAAACACAAATTCAACGATATGGAAACGGAAATAATTTTCAAAATTTTGCAAACATGTATGTATGCACATGAGAATGTGTGTGATGATGTGTGTACATTGCTGCAAAGCAAATATTTAACAGTTTTTTCATAAATTTGTAGCATTTTCTATGTAACATATGGATTCTTTTTCTAACAAACAAACTTGGTTCTTAAGTTATTTATTAGCGACTCAAGTATATGTTTATCTTTAGCTTTATAATTTTAAAATTTTTAAAGTACGCCAATCAGAAATATGGGTCACTTGTACACCAGATGCTTTGTATAAAGTGTCACATAACAAATTAAGCAAATAAACAGGTATCTAAAAAAACGATTTATAAATTGGCAGGGCAGTGTTATACTTGAGTTCTTTATATGAAAACATTAATTGATTTTTGCTGATATACGGCCAGCAATGCTTCTTACTTTCCTTTAGACTAAATATTTCATTTCTAATGTGTTTATTAGTACCTTATTCTCTACCTTACTATAATTTACTTAGCAGCACTTTAGCAAATTACTCTTGTTCAATTTATTTTCACACGAGTAAAAGTACGCGCCACGAACGATAGTTTAGAAGATTCTAATAAATTGTCAAACTATTTCAAACTTAAATACTAAAAATGGGGATACTAGTTTAGTAGTTTGTTCATGAGATTATCACAAAATATGTTTAACCGAGATAAAGAAGTTTAGTTCACTGGCTTTTTTTTAAAGGTAGTTCACGGCAGTTCAAAACTTTTAAATCACCAGAAAAAAAGGAAACATAAATACTTTTATCTACTTTTATGGTGTTAAAGTTTAACTATAAAATATAGTCCAAAGCAAAATTATTTATAATAAAGAAAAGATTAAAAAAACTATATTAAAAAATATGGTAAAAAATCAAAAAAATGTTTATCCCTGAACTTGAATAACTTTTCGATATTTTTGTTTAGAAAAAGTTCGTTAATCTCAATGTTAATTCACGCTATGAGTCTAGGAATGATTATCAGGGCAACCAAAAACATGCTCTTAAAAAAGAGTTTTATGCGCAATAAAAATGCGATAAAAAGCCAAAAATATTCTCTAACAAATCAAACATTCATATGTACATACCTATGTATATTTAAATTTAAAATAAGTAAGGTAGATAAGTAGGACTCTAAGGGATCTAGGAGTCCTTAGGCAGATGATTAGCCTCCATACTTGCGGGGAGGGTTATAAAGCCTAAGCTGAGATAAGTAGATTGTTAGAGAAGAGTGCCAATGTTCTTTCCACGCTATTGTGACTTCAAACGGTCAACGGTATGTTAAGGAAGCTTAATGCATATGCATACGATGTGGTTTTCTAATAGTTAAGGAGCTACTGTAATCGGCCTTGTGTGCAATTTCTTTGTAGGCATCCAAAAACGGGCTAAGCGAAAATCCTGACAAAAAAGATCTAGTCGTCTTTACTAGGAAATAAAGGGTTGGTTTGAGTTAAAGCTAGCACGTGAGATTAAATATCTTAATATACTTTGTTCTTGATGAAGCTGGTATGCAAGGGGTATATTTAAGAAAAAATCCCATTGGAGAGAGCTTGTCCTCGCCACCAAGGGTAATAAACTGGATTAAGATCAACGTATTAAGACCCACTTTAATATATGGGGGCATACTGTGGTGGTAGGCAGTAGAAAAGGGCTGTTATAGGAAGCTTCTTAAATATCCTTATATTGGCACTGTGACCTGGTTGCCAATTAAATTGCCAGAATAATTGCTTGTAGTGGCTTAGCCCTTGAGTTTACACATAAGAATAAAACTGTGTGAACATCAATTGTTTAATGTTTTGGAAAGATAAAACATGGTCTTAACATGACAAATCTTTTGTATAAAGCCCCGACTGGTTACAGGGTAGCTGGAGCAGGCCTTAATTTACTAATCAACTTAAGGCGGTAAGGTCTGTGAACCGTAATTAAGGTCATTCACAGTTGGTTAGTGGCAACCCTGTTAGTGCCTGGATATAGGGGGTAAATATGTTTCAGAAAAATGTTAGGAAAGAAAAATTAGTTGGGGTCTGTCTTACATTCAATCAATCTTTGTAGAAGCACACTGGAAGGTGTGAAAGCGATTTAAAAAATATTTAAAAAAAAATTAAACCTTGTATGGCAACCCTGTTTGGTGGCGAAGATAAGGTATAAGTATGTTCCACAAAAATATCTGTGAGAAAAAAGTAATGAGAGTCGGTGTTTTTAGTTTTAGTTGTTTTTATTAAATAAAAGGTCAACTTACATTCTTCGTAAACAACACAAACATTTTCTTATCGATGTCACATTGCACCCGTGTAAGGGCAACTCCGGGGCAGTTGTAGAGGTTTGTATATAAACATTTTAAAGAAATAAACAGAGGTAGTCTTGGTTTTTAGCTTTATGTATCTCGATTATCTATTAAGTGATTTAGCTGGCTTTCAATGGCAATTTGCTCGCAAATATTTCTGATATTTACCTCCCACTTACGGGTCCATGCAACATTGCAGGGCTTCAATAGGTTGATTTCAACCATAAAACGGACAGACGGGCAGACGGACAGACCGATATTGCTAAATAGCTCTTTTTAAGTTATGACGGGCTTTTTTGAGTTTATTCTTCTGCCCTTATAGCCTTTCTTAACAAAATGTGCTCGCTCATCTACAATACTCCATTGTAATCTAAGCTAACCTTAAAACCTATGGATAACACTCAATACACTCAATATGTTTAAATGATAAAGTTTTGCCACATAATAATATATTAAAAGCAAAAAAAATTCCAAAATATTAAGAAAGGCAACCCAATGGCAAACCTGCGCTATGTTTTGTATTGAAATTCCATCAAATAAACTGACTAACCAAGCCTTCTAAAGAAAGTAGCGCTCAATACACAGACCTTCAGAAATCATTATAGGCTTAAAAAAATATACTTTTATATAAAATTCATTTTTTAGAGCATAAAAATCGCAACCCTGCCTAACAATAATTGGCTTTTTATCCTCAAGGAAAAATGTTTGATCTGCCAGGGAAAATTGTATTAAATCTTTGTCAAAATATTAAAAGTTCTAAGTTAATACATAATCGTTAACTGTCATCACGAATTGCAATTTTACAAGCATATTTAAATCAAATAATATAAATCATAAAAGCACTTTTAAAATCATCGCAAATTTTTTATGGCCAATCAAGATATTGTGTTAAAAATATGAGGGAAAGAAAATCTCTTTCTAGACTAAATTAATATAGAAAATTTTAAAATAAAACGACAACGACAGTGCTGCAGGCCATACAAGAAGGATGACGCAAAAATTCCTTTTTATCAGTGAAACAACATCATGAAAAAACAACGACAACAGTAACAACCATCATAAATGTATTTAAATGAATAAAAATCATGGAAATTGTAAGGGCGTCTAGAAAATAACGTTGGAGATGTTTGAAATTAATTCATATTTTTATTTACAACTCTCGTTGTCGTAAAAATCCATAAAAAGGAAAAGAAAAATTCTAAAACGAACGAATATAATAAATTAACTTTGTTTTAAGGGTTGTAGGCGAGGGTAAGGAAGGGGGGAAAGCCCAACGTGCATGAGATAAAAAAAATTGATATAAAATGCACTATAATGTTTTGACTGCTAGCTTACATAGAGCCCCAGGAAAAATATGCCATTACAGCGAATACTTACTACCAACAAACACACATTCACTTCCTGCTCAACTCCCCCTTAAATCATTAAGGGAAATTTGTAAAGGAATTAATGGTTTTTAAAAAGGTTTCTAAAAAAGAATTCTCTATAAAACAAATTTTGAGTGTGTCAAAAATCCTTTTAAAACAGGTATTCTTAGGAAAATGCTTCAAGAAAGTCAAATATGGTAATTTCCAGAATGGAGAACGCGACATTTGTACGCCTTTAAAGTGAAAAAATTTATATAAAATCCGAAAAATTTTGTTTCTTTTATAATCACTCAAAGCATTTCAGTAGCGATACATAAAGTGCAAAACAAATAGTTTTATTTTTTGTTTCTAATGAACGAGCAATTAATACGCGGACGAGCACGCGACAAAAAAAAAGAACTTACTTTCTACTTCACCTAAAAAATGCATTTATCTACGAATTGGAATACAATTAAAAAAAATAGTTTGAACAAGTTTAATTGCGCTTTCTAAAACATGTTTAAAGTTAAAATATTCCGATTCGTTTTTAAATTTGTAACCCGACAAAATTTTCCATCCGATTGAAATTTAAATTACTTTGAAATTTGTGTATAATAAAAGTAAATTTATTATGATATTTGGCTGTGCCGAATTTTAAATACCCTTCACATTTGACCTTTTTTAACCGTTTTTTTTTTATTTAAAAAATATTTTTAATTTTTAAGTAGGGGTCGATGTCATATTTTAACCCTCTTAGGGTGATTAAGGCAGCTGTAGGGGTTTTCACCCTAATTTTTTCAAATTTTGTATGGACTTTTACTCTAATTTTTTTAAAATTTTGTATGGCAACCCCCTTAGATGCTATAGATAGGGGGTAAGTATGTTCTAGGAATATGTTTGGAAAGGAAAATTAATTGGGGTCTGCGATACATTTAATTCCTCTAGGGGCGACTCCGAGAAAGTTGTAGTGGTTTTTACCTTATGTTTTTTTTAGTTTTGTATGGCAACCCCCTTAGGGCGTAGATTTAGGGGGTAAATATGTTACAGTAATATGTTTGGGAGGTTAAACTAATGGGGGTCAGTCGTACACTTAATTGCTCTAAGGCCGACTCTAAAGATGTTGTGGGCATTTTTACACCATTTTTGTAAATTTTGTTTGGCAACCCCATTAGGCGACGAAGATAGGGGGTAGGTATATTCTAGGAACATTTTTGGGAGGAAAAAGTAATGGAGGCTGTGATATAATTTATTGCTCTAGGGTCGACTCCGGAGAAGTTGTAGGGGTTTTTACAATATTTTTCTCAAATTTTGTACGGTAGCCCTTTTAGAGCGTGGAGAATGGGGTTGGTCGTACTCCTTATTTCTCTTAAGCCGACTCTGGGGATGTTATGGGCGTTTTACATAATTTTTGTAAATTTTGTATGGCCACACCCTAAGGTGGTATGGTGATAGTATACTCTAGGAATACGTTTGGGAGGAAAAACTAATGGGAGTCTGTGATACATTTTTTTCCTCTAGGGGTGACTCCAGCTTCTTACCCTATTATTTCCAAATTTTGTATGGCAACAAACAAAGTTAATCTTGGTTTTTGGCTTAAATCTCGGTCAGTTATCAAGTGATTTTTCTGGATTTCAATAGCGATTTTCTGGCTGATATTTTTGATAGTTTGATACTAGTTACGGGTCTATGCATCATCGGGGGCCTTAAAAAATTTATTAAGATACTATATTATTATACATACTTTTCAAAAAATTTCATTATTTGCAAAAATTTAAAATTTCGATATTGTTAGACTTCCCGCTGAAAATGCTCTTTCTTATACTTAAAAAAATTCTAATAAGTTAGAATTTTTCAAAAACTCCAAACAAGTTAAAAGTTAAAAATGTATTAAAAAATTTTTTACAGGAAGTAAATAAAAAGTTTCCAAAAAATTAAAACAAAAATTTTATATAAAATTCCTTTCGAAATATTTATAGTTCAAAATAAATACTTTAATTTTTTTTAATTTAAAAAAATATCGTGTACTGAACAAAAATAATTTAAAATGTTTCTTAAAAAAAAATTTTCAAAATTCAAAAAAATTAAAGAACTTTTTAAAATTATAGTAAAAGAATATTAGTAATTTTTGCTTAAAATTAATTTTATACATTTTCTAAAAATTAAAACTCATTCCTTTATAACTCTGTCTATTTACAGCCCATTCATGCAACCAATATTAGTTTGATGTTAACTGAACATTAAAAATTTTGTTAAAAACAACAGAAGCCTAAAATTAGGCAAATACTCGGGCAAACAATAGGCAATAAACAAAAGTATAAGGTCTCCAGTAAGGGGAGCAATTAAAGGGTGGGGTAGTTAAACCAAAAAGTAATAAAGATTATAAAAATGAATTTTTTTAGTGCCTCGTACCACCCCTCACCGCAACATACATTTAAATTTATCCCCAATTTGCGTGCATCAGCGGCGACACATTTTGTGACATGCCCCAAAAGCAACAGAAAACACTCCCCGAATTTTAGCCATAATAAAAACGTATAAAAGGAATTGTAACAAATCTTATCAGTGTTAAAACACACAATGAATTTGTTAAGGCAAAATTCTATTTTACTTAAATTATTTTCAAAATATGCAACTATGCACAATTGTTTTTAAGGAAATTTAGTATTCAACCCTCGTTTGCAAAGAAAATAAAAATTTGCTTTTTAAAGCAGTTAAGCGGACATTATCAGGACAATTTACCTTGAAATCTTATAGTATGTTTTATGAATTAAATACTAATGCCAACAATAAACGAAAGAATCCACCATCCCCCATTAGCTGGCTTTTAAAAATTAACGATTCAATATATTAAACAATTAAGATTGTTTTCTGGAAAAGAATTCAGAGTTTTTAATTTTTTTTCTTTTGTGCTAGAACTACCAGGAGATTTTAAAATTTATTTTAACACATTTTTGCTCGACGGGTTTTCAATTAAACTTTGGCTTTGATTTAAGCAACAAAAAGATATTTTTACGAAAATCGTAAGGCTGCAGACATGCGTAACAAAGTTTTTTTTAGATTGCGTCTTTTGTAACGTACTTATGTATGTAGGACACATTGAAGGGCCTAAGAGAACTGAATGTTTAATAAACATTTTCAAAATAAAATAAAAGTTTTTCTTTATTTTGTTTTTATAATTCTTCAAGTAATAGACTTAAATTTAAATCATTAAAATTTAAACCTTTTTGGCAATAAGGATATTTTTTTAATTTTTTTAGGTTAAAGTTTGTTTTAAAAATTTTCCGTATTACTACTTCAACCATAAAACTTTTATTTATAACATTAAAATTGTTTAGTAACTACCACAAAGAAAATAATGCTATAAAAATATTATCTAATCTCCTATCACTGTTATTAAAAATTTTTATTATATAACAAGTGGTACGTTTTTGATTTTTCAAATAATCCTTAGAAAAGGACATTACTAATATTAATAAAAAATATACAAAAATACTTGTTTATAATACATACCTATGTAGAGTATTCTAGTTATTTTAAACAAAGTTAAGAAAATTTTATTTGTCAATTGATATCACTTAACATTTTTATTCAGGTTTTTCCTGGTTTTTTTTCTACTTAGGGATACTACAAGGACATACACAATGATACGTAAAACGTATTTTATCATATCTTATCATTAAACATATGAATGGTGTTCATGTGTGCTAAGTGTATTAAAAGATATACATACATATGTACATACGTATATATATAATCATGCCAATCCCTGCAGGAAATGTCAATAGTGAAACTAGATGTTCACTATTGATGCTGTCACCATTACCACTGACAATCTTTACCCCAGGCAATGCTTTTCGCTGTCGACATTTAACATTTGCATGCCATTGAAAATCCACTACTGACATTGGTACTATTGACAAGATAGTTCTTTTGGGGTCATATGTAGACAATGGAACCAGTTTTTTACTAGTACCTTTTAGCAATTTTAGTTAACATTACCACTGACTAGCTATACCTCAGGTATTTTTTTTTTTTTTTTGCTATAGATATTTGACATGTCTGTGCACTTAAAAGTAAGTATGTATTGTATGTTTGAATCACTTTTGTAGCACAACTAAAAAAAATACCGATTAATAAAGAACATTATATCGCCGATATATTATTCTGTTTGGCGGCGAGTTGAAGCTTTAATTTGCTGCTGACAGTTTTTCTAATCAAAACTAAATATAAATTGTAGACGTGTCGTTGACAATGCCGCCAAACCGGTACCAAAACAGTCTATAAAAGTGGTGACATGGGGGCACTTGCCCTCACGTTTCCTTTAGGGATACTACTTCCAAAGTTGTGTGATTGCATGTGTGTTAAGCTTTTGAAGAAGTAGTAGTTAATCTAGTTTGTTAGAAAAGCTCCTAACGTTTTTTTCTTCATATTCTGAATAGTTTAATGGTATTTTTTTGTGTTTATGTTTATATATGTATTTGCACAATAATAACATCAAAAAGCATAAAACTTAAAACCCAAAAAAAACACACAAAAATACATTTATATGCTTGTGCAAACGATTCAAGTGTTTTTGGTTTCATTTGCTGCATCAACACTCGGTTGCATATAAATAGGGTCATATTATTTTAAAATATTTTTGAGTGAGTGTATTATGTAGAATTAATCCAGCTTGTAAACAAGTACCTTTTCACAACTCGGTTTTATATATATTAATATATGCGCAATGTTAAAGCTTTCTTTTCAACAATGTCCGCCCGTCCGCATGTCAGGCTGAGTGTCTAGGTATGTAAGTATTCCCCTGTTAAAAGTACAGGTTGCTTTAAAAAAATAAATAAAAATTTTGAAAAGAAGTTTTTTGAAACTAGTAAAAAGTCACATAGCCCCCATATAAAGATCCTACTAAAATAAGCTATATCGGCTACAACTGTCTCAGATATCAATCTTTTAAAAGACCTACTGCCAAAAAATCTTGTAAATAGCAAATACATAATGCATAATGCGTGTATAGATTCTTAACAACAGAAAGCATAGTACCAAATTTTGTGAATGTCGGATCAATACTGAACCTCTTCCTTAATTCAACTCTACTCAGAAACTTGCGCATTGTGGTTTCAAAACAAAATTTTGTTTGAATATCACTTTTTGTTTTTAAAGTAAAAATATAACTTCTTAGTATACCATGGGTCCCATATAAGATTCTCTCCTGAAAATCTCGAGGCAATCGTCCATAATAATGCACTCCACATTGTTATAAGGGTAAGCATCAGCTTGTCGTTTTTTTTTTGTAATTTCTAAAGTATTAATTTGCAGTTATGCCATGTTTATTTTTACCGAGCAATTAACCCGCCACTTCGTAAGCGCATTTTTAAATATTAACTTAAACAAAGTACTAATTGCGAAAACATACAATGAACATAAAAATTTAGTCTTAAACCTTAATCCAGAATCTCTAATTTCCTTGTTTTTTAATATGCAAAAATGTACAAAAAATAAAAAGAAAGTACTTTTTATTAACCTCTATTTTATACTTCCAGAATCAATGTTTTTTAACAATGCAAGAACTTATTAGAAATGGGGCAAAGCAACTTTTGTTTACTTTTTTGACTTCTGGCCTAAGAATTTAAATCTCAAAACAATGCGAAAAATTACTGAAAAGTTAAAAAAGTACATTTTAGCCAATTGGCTAACTTTCGATTGAGATTTTTACTTAAAAAAAACACAAATTAAGAGTTTTTTTTTAAGTAAAAATCTCCATGCATGCAAAAAAGTACCAAAAATTTAAAAAAAAATTTTTTTGACTTTTTTATTGGTTTTTGATCTCAATCTGGGTTAATAGACCTTAATTTCATACTTAATATCAAAAAATGCAAAAAGTAACAACAACGTGAAAAAATAACTTTTTTTTGCCACTTAATTGATTTTCGAACTCAATATGGTTTAGAAGTTGTTAATTTCATATTTCTAGATCCATAATCCCCAAAAGTTATAAAAAGTACTAAAAATGTAAAAAATATACTTCACTTCTTCCCACTTGTCTCTTATCTTAGAGCCCAAATAATTCAAAAAATTTTTAAAAAAATATTCAGATGTTTTTTAAACCTTAAATAAATTTTTCTATTTTTATTCGTTTGGGAGTTACAAAAAGTACCAACAAAGTACCAATTTTATTTTGAAGAACGTATTTATATTTTTTCAAAAAGTGCCAAACATGGGCCCGTTTATTTTTAGAGTAATAAACGATACTATTAAATTCGATTTAAATGTGTACATTTAAAGAGGCAGCAATTTACCGATTTTTCCCTATTTTGTCTATTTTTGTGCCCTTAGGGACTGATTTTCCTGGGGAATCGGGAGAAGAACACGCATTTAAAGCTTCAATTTTCTAGCTTTAAACGTTTGGGTTTGTACGTTGAACCGCTGTTCATGTATGTAGATATATTAAAGCTCAAATCAAATTTTAATAAAAATATTTTTACAAGAAAAGAAATGATAATAGAAACACCAGCACATAATACGTATATTTATATATTCGATATAGATTAACTTTATTTTCCATTTTCTTTTCGCTCAAAGTATAATTTCATAAAAGTTTTATAATATTAACACATTCATACTTATGGATAAACATTTTATTATAAATGTACATTAAAGCATAAAGGGAAAGTGGAGTTCTAGAAACTCTTGGGCATTTCAATGATTTCATTTCATACATCATTTTCATTTTTTGGCCACCAAAATGTTATATGTAGTTTTCATAATCAACTTTTGTCAAATAACATTTTTTGAATAAATTTTGCTAAGTAGATTTTATTTTAGTTATGATAACTACAGTTAGTCAAATGACACTTAAACGAATCCAAAAAAAGGTTTCATAAGAAAAAAATTTATGAAAAGGAAGTACAAAATATTTTTAATACAAAAAACATATATGTATGTGCATTCATACTTATAAGAGAAAAATACCGAAAGTCTGTAAGAAAATAAAAAAAATGTTTATTTTCCCACAACCATAACGAAATACAATTGCTATAAAAAGGACATTCATATTTAAAAACAATAAACTTGTGGATAAATGTGGATTTTTTTGTTTACTTCAAAAACTATGTAAAAACCAAATATGTATCCTTATATTCTCTGATTTGTTGCTTTTGTTATTTTCCTTTCTGTCAGATATGTTGCCTTTATACTACTTTACTCCCCTTTTTTTGTCTTCTCTGAAAAAGGGGCAAGATTGTTATAGGGTCATAAGTTATCAGGGACCAAATAGTCGCAGTCGATTCGAATCGAAATTTCACTCGATCGATTGAGTTTTCAATGCCTTAAATATAGGGATCTAATAAGAATTTTTTAATTTCGATTTAAAACGAATGAAACGGGTCATATGAGTACGAATGAAAAGATGCTACATTGCCTAAAATGTAGCACAAGGGTACACTTATACAGGTTAAGAACCCAGCTGATTTTAAATTCGTCTTGAAATTTTGTAAAAGTGATTGTCAGATTTAATAATTTTGTTTGAACGGGGCACACTCAACCACGTAATATCTAGAGCCCAGCTGATTAAAATAAATTTTACATTTTCACGTTACAAATATTCATCTGTATCTACCGGTTTTTTATACCCTTCACACAAGGGATAAGGGTATATATAAGTTTGCCATTTCATTTGTAATTTCTTTTTTATCCATTTGCGACCTCAATTCCATTATGATATATTTAAACTTTTAGTTTTTAAAATTGAGGTAGTAAAAGTTTTTTACATCGAAACTTCAAACTTAAGTGTGTATTTGCAGTTGTTTCATCTGTTATGCACCCTATACGTACTTCAATTCAATTGTCAATTGAGTCTATAAATTTAATTAATTTTTGGCCACACACTTAAGGTGGTTTTATACGAGATGTATTTTACACATGACTTGTCACTTTTGCAATCCACATGTAATTGTGTATGTCTGCAAAATTGTCATTTTACAGATGGTTTACAATTTTTGCTTTCACAGGTACGCATGTAATTACATCTGACATAGCCTCCAAACCAAAATAAACAACTTACTCTTCATTGTTGTTGTTCTAAAAACAGTTGATGACACATGCTGTGTCAGATGAAAATAGAACGCGCTCTAATTGAAAAATTGTCATTCGACTTTTACATATGTGTTTCACACAAACAATGTTGCCACGCGTTAACACGACATGTATTAATTATGCAGTGAAAATTTTGACAGGTCATATGTAAAATACATTTCGTATGAAACCACCTTTAGTTAATTGAATTTAAAATTTTTTTTCTACTTTTAAATTTATATTTTTTACATGAATTTTGGCAGCTGGAACTAGTCAACTTTAAATAAATCCACATCTTTTGATTTTTCCTCAACCAACTCGACAACTGTCAAACTAATCAGTTGACAAAGCCTTACATGCCATGTTTTGGACAAAAATCGAATTAGTTGCCAATTGAATTAAAAAGTGTATGAGGTGCATTAGAATTTTAAGTTGAATTTTTGACACATTTCTAAAGGACAACCCCTTAAAGCTAAAACAAAATAACAACAAAAGCAAATCTATGAATAAAAACCATAAATGTGGCCATAACCCAAGCAGATTGTGGCAAACACATGAAAATATATAAAAGGTTTGTATTTATGATTTATTTATAAATCATCAGTTTATCACAAAATATGTTGATATTCATGTATTATTCAATACGATTTGATTTAATAAGCAGTTATATTAATGTTTAAAGTATCTAAAAGGCTATGGGGCATTAAAAACTTTTTGGTTGTACAAAAATTAGTATATTAAAATTGATAAATAGAAATATGTAAATAATAAAGAAAAATATATCTTTAAAATTCTTATTTTATGGGCCGATTTAAATGATGATATTTTTCATGAATGGCTTTCTATGAGAGTTAAGATCAACAATGAAACGATCTTGACAATTTCTGTAAAGAGTTGTGTCATTATATCTTAATAAGATTATCCATTCATTATCAGCATTTTATTATGCAAAATTTTCCTTATAACAACGGCTTGTACTTTAATCAGAAGAAAAACATGGCAGAAGGGCAGGCATTTTTCAATCGCCTCAGGAGACGATTCTGAACTATTGGAATAATTTGATGAATCTAAGCTTATTTGGCTCGGAAGTAAAAAAATATTGCATAAACTTTTTTTTATAAAATTAAATAAAAAATTCAATTTTTCAATTTTTCTGAAATTTTTTCAATCTTATTTTGTTGTAATGCAACGAGCTGTTAACGATGACAACGAATGTTTTACAAAGGTAATGAAAGGTTTTTATATATTCAATGCATCTTCTCAATAACTCGTTGCTTGACATGTAATGGTATTTTTCAAAGCGAGTGTGTAAAAGCCACTCATCAAAAACTATGAATGATTGCACTAAAATAGCACTAGTAACGGTTGTTGAACAAAAGCAATGCAACAGCAAAGAATATTTGAACACACAAACAAAACAAAATCATTCATTCCGTTTTCTAGTTTCTTCATATGTATATTAATATGCCATAATAAAAGACATATATATATGGGACTTATGGGCACCTTACTAAATTACACCAACAAAATAGCCTTCCAATACCTGATGAAAATACACCAATTTTGAAACAATGCTTTATATATTTGCAAGGTGGCAGTGTTGCAGCAACAAAAAAACTAATATATGTCAATATTTTATATAATCAGCAGCAATGCAAAGACTAATGACAGATCAACGGCACGAAGGGATAACATCATGGTGATATTATGTTGACCAGGTGGTGTTACGAGCACAGCTGATCTACTTTTTTCATGCATATATCGAGGCTGGTTTGTCAAAGTCGTTTACTTTTTTATATATGTGTTTTTGACAACTGAGCCAACGAAAACTACAACAAAAACAAAAATTTTATTCACAAAATTTCGTTGTTGTAAAACCACCACCACCTGATACATTTTTGCGCCATGGACAACATGAACTATATGCAGCTACAACCTTGGAAATCGTTAACTTTTTGGAAAGCAAGCTAACCATTTTAGCACTTTTAGTGCTAGATCTAGCACTAGTTCTCCTTGTTTAGCACTAATGGTTCATTTATACGTGACATAACCACAGAAAACAGCTGTTCGAGCTAATATTATGGGCAAACTGTATTTGATTATAGGTGACTTACCATTACGCCATAACCACAACCGTGGTACAACTACCTTACAAGGAAATATCCCTACGGCAACAACTACAACAAACACGATACTAAATTTATAAAGTTGCTGTAAAAACAACGTCGTTAATGTAAGGAAAATATACTGTTTTGACAATTTGAGCGAGTAGGCAAATTCGAGCCAAAATTCTCCGCTGTTTAATCGAGTATATATTGTAGGGCAATTGTACCATGACCATAATCATAGAAACCAATTGAGTTTTTGTTTTTATGGCAATTGCTATGACGTTATGTTAAGCCCTTTTAGCACTTTTTTTTAGGCATAAATGCTTAAATAGTTGAATAAAAAATGTGATAAACTCAATTTTGCTTGCTTTTTAGCATTGAATTATTGTAACTTTATGTTTACTCAACATAAAATTATTATTATTTTAAACATTTTTATATTAAAAATTTCCTTAAATTATAACTAGTTGAAATATATAAAATAAATTGTTTAAAAAATCTAGCACTGTGTTACTTTTAATATACAGTTGCACTTTGTTTTTAAGCATTTAGTACTTTTATAATTTCAACTATTGGCAACACTGTTGAAAAGAGAGCTAAGCTGGAAATAGTTGGAAAGAAAAAGTAAACAAACATAAATTTTTGACGTCTTAAAAGAAAAGTCTAAAATGCGAATATATTTGTTTATAATAAAAAATCTATTAATTATTAAATTAAAATAATTTTTCTGCTTACAATAGAAGTGAACAGTTCAGCAGCAAATGTGATAAAGGCCAAAAAAATTAAGCAACATGAAAATACTTTGTGAAACACAAACAATTAATCGTCAGACACATACATGCAAGACGCCTCGCATGGTCAAAGCCACCTTGGCGGTGGGCTTTAATACCAGTGCCAAAGATAACAATGGTAGTAGTCAAAAGGAACTAGAAATTATGCTTTTTACTCCACAGTATAAAATGGGCAAACGCTTTAAAGTCAAGAACAATATAGAAAAAATGTTTACGAAATTTTTAAAGGATGGGAAAGCCACTATAAGTTTTATACAGCCACCAGAAAATTTAATGATTAAATGTGATCCTATACAGTTAAAGGGCTTCTTGCAAACCCTTAAATTGGGATTAGAGGGTAAGGATTCGGTAAATTTAAAAATGAATATAGCGGCGGCGACTGCAATACCGTCCAAGTCGCAACCGCAAACAAAAATGACGGTTTTAAATAGAGGTGATTATCCGACCAAGGGCTTTCCTAGAACTCTTAAGTCGCTCACAATATCGGGTATACAATTGTGTAAGGTAACATTTGAAGTGTGCTCGTTAAGGAACTTGACCATGTTAAATCTTAGCTTTAATACCATAGAAAAGGTAAGAATAAAGAAAGTCTGACAGCATAGAGATATCTTGTAAGGTTTTAATGTTTATTTTTAGATACCTAACGAAATGGGTCGTTTACAATTAACTGAGCTGCACTTGAATAACAACAATTTGGGTGATAAAAATGACTGGAAATGGCTTAAGGGTAAAAATTTGCAAGATTCTTTAAAAGAACTAGACCTCTCGGCCAATAAGCTGGAATATTTTCCTCCTGTTTTAATTAAACTTGAAAAACTAGTCACCTTAAAAATTAATAACAACGTTTTAAAACGAGTACCGTTTGGCGTTAGGCGCATGCATAGCTTACGATATCTGCACATGTCTTCAAACAAACTGGAATCTTTACCGGCAGCATTTAACAACAATCGCCTAGAAATGCTAGATGTATGGGGCAATAACTTTCAGCCTCAAAAGGAATATGATTTAGAGCAAAATTTTGGCAATCACTACCACTCATCAGTACAAAATCTCAATACAGCCCCACCCTTGTGGCTGCTAGCCTCTCGCTGTGTTAGCCAACATAAACTGCCTTATTCTTCAGTCTCTCTGCCATGGATTTTAGTTGACATACTAACGGAGTCACCCAAATGCGCCTGCGGCAAGTTGTGTTTTGGTGATGCGGTATTGGAACGTGCAGCAATGGCAACTTTCGAAAATATCAAGAATTTAGTCTTTAGTCGAGATCGTTTGATTTATGCTGACATTGTTTTGTGTAGTGCACAGTGTGCGGGTAAAAAACAAATTTTGGCTTCATAGTCTTAGTTTTAATTTAGTTATTTGTTATTTGTATCTCTTTTATTAAACATTTGAATTAATTGTTTTATTTTAATTTGCCATTTTATTTAAACATTTCAATAAAAATATTTATTATTAAAACTCCAAGAATTGTTATTTAATAAACTGGTTGCCCTAAATAAATATTTTTTTATCTTTAAGCATATTAAAAGTTTAAATGTGCAATCAAAGATATTAAACAAACATTTCTAATTATTTGCTGCTTTATTAGTGGATAGAAAAAAATGTTTTTTTGCCCTATTCGTTTTACTTTCAAATTAAAAAAGACACAACTTTTTAATATAATTAAACAATATTTTTTTTTTTATTTTGAAATAATTTAATTACTGCAATTAAAAAACTAAATAAGAATAGGCATATATATCTTAACTTCCCGCATAAATATGATCGTTTAAACGACAAATATGCAGCAAATTATTTTGAAATTTGAATCTTATTCAGCCTTATTGTGTTGGCGTTATAGTATTGATTGCTGTTGAATTGTACACAAAACCAAAATTTAAAACGATTGCGCCAGCCGCAATAAGGCTGATTATTTATGTATTGAATCCTTGGCAGATTCGTAATTTTAAGTCACAACTTTTTTGGGAAACAACATGTTTATTTTTATTTATTGTTTTTAAATTTTTTATATTATTAAAATTTTTTATAAACAAAACAAGCTAGTATATGTACTGCTTCGAGATTATTTAGAATAGAAATAAAATTTGTGCTTTTACTTATGTTTGCAAGTGTTGTAAACAATATTAAGGAACATAATTTATAAATCATTTTTTTAAAACTGTTTTATACTAAAAATAATAATAAATTAAATGCTAAGTACTTAGGAGGTCATTTTAATTTTTTTAAGCAGCCAACGATGATAAAAAACAATAATTCAATTTAATGGATAAAAAAATTCAAAGTTAAAATAACGCTTCCAAAATGTGTTAGAAACGTTTTTATTTATATGCACATTTTTGCCACATTTTTATTGTGCAAATGCATTACGACTTACATACATACATATGTATGTACATATGCAAGTTTATGTTGTGCGCTTTTCATTTATTAAGATTGTTTGTAGTTAAAAGGAATTTCCAACATTGAAACAAACTAATTCAGCTTATTAGTTTCTAAGAAATAATTTGAATTCTTTAGAACACAAAACAAGTTGTGCTCTTAACTGAAAAATAGTAAATAAGAACAACAAACGCCGCAAATACAGCCTGCTGTTATACCGGCCCTGCTACAACAGCTTGTAAAAAAAATAAATAAAAATTTAAATAAAGCTAATACAGTCACTTTAAATTGTCTCAGTCAGCTCATAATTTACACAGACAGAAAAGTAGTGGTAGAAAACAACCAATAGCTATAAAAATTGGCATCAAAGCCATTGAGTCATCCATATTATAGGGATTAGGTTGACGAGGTCCACTGGTTTTACTATTTTTATGATTTTCCGTAAACGATAAATCGAAATCATCTTCGTCATCATCAATCACTACCGTATTTTCTTCGCCTTCAGGTTGCGTAGGAATTTTATTCTCCGTTGAGGTCGTTTTAATATTTGGAGACCTTTTTGCACCCCTAGCTGCAGAAGCTGATTGATCAATATATTCATATTCGTCGATATCTTGTGTAACAGCTTCTAAGTGTAAAGGCTTTAATTTAGGAATTCTGCTCACGTCGCCTTTGAATAAGACAAAAGCATTGATTTTAGGATTATCAAATGAACCCTTAATAAATTCCAAACGCACCACGTTATTGCGTATATCAGATATTTCATTTTTGTAGTGTAATTTACCTCGAGCCACCCTGAAATAGACGTACTCATCATGCGCTGTACCTCGACCGACTTCTGCGAAAATGTCTAAATTGGAAACCACCTTGTGCTTACGATTAAGCACTACGTCAAATATCTATAGAGATTAAAAAAATTTTTAACATTTTAAAAAAACAAAATTTCCCTCTTCAACTAACCTTCATATTTGGCTCATTAAAGTAGACCTCACAGAATTTTAACACCAAGGAATACTCCCCATCTCCCTCTAGAGGTAAATCGTAACCAAAGGTTGCAGTGTGATAACGCTCTGTGCGATATAACACTTCATCCTGTTCTGGGACTCGGCCAATAATCAACAAATTATTGCCATAATCGGACGCAGTGCCCACATTCAAGGGATCCGATTCATAATGTATACTGTACTTGTCAATATGATCATAACCACCGGCATTTACTGCATAGATAACTTGTAGATGATTATTTTTAACACTAGCATCAGCATTTGCCAATGCTATAAAGAAGCTGCTTAACAGTAGTAAAAACCATAAAACTCCCATATTTGTTTGCAGTTTAACTCAAACGTGTCTTATGGCAATTACTAAGTGAAACACCTTTAGCTGCCTTCGTGGCTTTTGTGATACTATTTTTAAAACAAGCTGTTTATGATACGTGTTATTTTTCAAAGTCAACCGATGTAATTTCAAGGTACTCGTTGGTTCTACAAACAACACAAATTCATTAATAAATCTTTTTAAAATCCAAACATTTTCAGGACAATTTTATTTTAACTATTGATTTTTCATTAGTATATTAAAAAAATTATTGTTTACCTTTTTGGTCAGATTTACAGATATTTTTTTAACAAAAAAAAAAAATATTGATAACTCATCAGCTGATTAATGTTTTGATATTTCATATAATTCAGCTTCTTTATATATATACAACTTACACAATGGCTCAAGCTCGTTTAACACTTCCCTTAAAACCATTGAATAATCACAGCACTATATAATACGTTTAGGGTATTCACAAGGTGTCTTATTATGTCCTTTTGTCATATTGTTATAAAATTTCAAAATGGTTTTATTGCCTTTTATACAAAAATAGTTCTTAAAAACACTACGTTGTTTAATATGCTTAATAAACTGTCACGGCAACTCCACATACATCTGCGCCGAGTGTCAAATAGTTGGTAAAGGCTTTTAAATCAATGTGAAATTTTATGACAAATAGAACCCCTTGTGAATCACCTAATTGATTTTTTTGGTAATTTATATGTTTAGCTGTTATTGTCTTAAGAGATAATTCTAACGTTTATTAGGTGCTTATTTACACTTAAATTTTGGTACACTTAAGTAAACATTATTCTACAAGTGTTCTTCTGCCGTTAAACTTTAATGCAATAACTGGACACTCTCCCAATATAGACGGCACAACAATACTGCAACAAGAAAACAATTACAAAAAGAGATTTACAATAGAGATGTTACATATAATTAACTCTCCCGCCAACAAAAGAATAAATTACAAAACAGATACTGAAAATTGTGCACATACATACAGACACATAATAAATAAATATAAACAATAGAGCTTTTATTTAGTAAACATTTTTCTGTTGACAAATAGACGACAGCTTTACTCAAAATGTGAGCTTTTAAAAATTGTTTTAAAGTATTATTTAAAAAAAAAATAATAATAATTTTCGTTTTTTAAATTATATAAATGTAATAATTGTTTAAATTTTAATGTGTTTTTTGGTACATTTTTGTATATTTTTAGTTTTTTTCCTAAGAAGAGCACCGATGGTAGCTCGAAATATTGAAACAAAATTCAAATACATAAAAATATTCTTATAAAACAAAAGAAAGTTTTATTGAAGATACTTGACCTTGAGCCCATAAAAAAAATCATTTTAATTAATAATCGTAAGGTCGGAAAAATACGGGGTTGGACTTAAGAGAGAAATCTGGTACCTAGACAGGTATAGAATAATATGTAATGAGTTAGGTTTCTCCAGGGTACACGTATATCAGGTAGAAGCGATTCTACAAAAACAACTAAAACCGTCATAAGAATGTCAAAGACATATAACAAAAACTCACAAAATCTTTCTTCTTTTTTTTTTGAGCTTTTCTTACTATACTAGAGTTGTTGTTTGTAAAAGAGGAAGAAAATACATAAACATAATCAAAATTTTACATTACTCTAACGAAATACCGTTACTCAGCTGTTTATCTGAGGCTACCTGATATTAGTGTACCCTGGGTTTCTGATAAAAATTTATTCACCCCATAATCGCATCTCCAAGCTGAAAGTGTGTTTACAGTGATAATGCGTAATTAAACTTTAAATGCGTTTTTCTTAAAGCTACATTTTCACACATTAGGTCCCTTTTTCGGAGAAGGTCACATAAACGTGTTTAATTCAAAAGGAATGAAAAATATGTATGGAGGCGAAGTTTTAAAAATAATTGAATTCAAATGGCCCTCATCCACGGTGACACCTGTGCGACATCTTATCAAAAAGTTATTTATTTTGGTGGCAGCTTTCATCAGCCTTGTTATACAAATTATCCCAAAATAAAATAAAATAATGCAAATTAAAAATCAAAAGTTTTGATTTTTAGTTTTGCTTAAGTTCATGTTTACAACCAAATACACTACTACCGTTCAAAGAGCACTGATGATGAAATTGCGTAGCTGCTTTCGAAAATGCATTCTACTCGGGTAGTATCGGTAAAAAAATCAGCTTTTTTCAAATTAAAGTTTCTTTCAACATTAACGGAAAATAATAATTTCTTCTAATAAAAAGAAATTATATGAACTTAAGCCAAACTAAAAATCAAACATTTTTATTAAAAACCAATTAGTTCAACAATAAATCAAAATTAGCATAAAAATCCAAAGTTAAAAAAAAGTACCCCTCCTTCCCATAATATGTATAGTTTTTACGTTATTTCTGTAATTTAATAAAACCCAAAACTATATTCAATGTATACCAATCAAGTTTGAAAATACATACTATATGCTATCGATATCCGAAAAATACACTTTTATCAATACGCATTTAAACCACCTCTGAAATCTGGCAGCTCTTTGGTAGTTGTTAATAAAATACCATCTCCAATTGTTATATACTGTGTAAAAACTTCTATGAACGTAAACACGTGCAATCGGTTTTGCAATTTTGAAAAAGTGATATTCCTTTTAAAATATAAATTAAAACGTGAATAAAAAGATTTTTTATATAGAATCACGAAGAGTCTTAAGTGTAATATTTTCCGTTATAATATTATCGGAATAAATCAATACAACTGCTCTCCTACAAAATATTTTGAACAACATGGATTTTGAAAACGAAGAAAATGACAAGTTAATATTTCAATATTTAGCTGGAGGAAACATTTTAGATCATAAGCCATTATATGCCAGAAGTGGAGAGTAAGTAGAACTCAATGCATCCTCAGTTTGTAAACTAATAAAGCGATTTATTTAATAGTCACTTGTTGTTTTTGGTCAAAAATAACGTGAATGTTTATTCCACTATAAGCGGTCAGTTTGTCAGAAAACTTGTAGGCTCCACTTTGCCACTAATAGATTTCGAATTTGAGTTACAAAACGATAACATCTTAGTAGCCTGCAATGAATCTGGTGAAATTTTTTCATGGAATTGGAAAACTGGCGCCCTGCAAATATCCACACAGCTTCCCTCTGTATCGGAAAAAAACTTTTTGGTAACAAATTTTAAACTGATCAATTTATATGGAAAATCTAGATTGGCCTATGCATTTGTATGCTTTAAAGTAACCAATAAACCTATTCAATGCCGAATATTTGATCGTGAACAAAAAATTTACGTAAATGTGCCTTGTGATTTAAGACTGACGTAAGTTTTTTTTTAATATTTTTACAATAACAAATATTCATGTGCTATTTTGGCTCTTTCATTCAATAGCATGAAGAAACCTTTAGTAGAAGTGGGTACTAAAAATTTTAAATACATCGTCGTGGCCCAGGGCCATTTTGTTTATTTTATCAATTACAAAAATTGGTCATGGATTAGGTGAATAATATAATAAAGTTAATTGTTAAATTGTTAAACTTCAATTTTTTTTTTCATTTCAAGATTAATGAATGCCCACAGTAAGACAGTCACTGCTCTTCAATTTCATCCGACTGAAGAATGTTTAGCCACAGGCGATGAACTTGGAAAAATTTTCTTATGGCGAGAATGGGCAAACAACAAAACTCTAAAAACTGTAAGTTAAAAAAAAACAAATATATTTGTTGTCACTAAGGTTTTATTTTCCCTACAGAGCTTGTATCATTGGCATCATACAAAAATCACCAGTCTTTGCTTTACAGTGTCTGGCGCACAATTTTATAGCAGTGGCGAAGAAGCTGTTATGGTAAAATGGCATGTAGAAAGACCAGAACTACGACATTTTTTGCCACGCATGGTGGCCAATATATGTCATATAGTAGTTAGTCCAGACAATACTAAAATAGCAATATGTACTGTTGACAACAGTGTGCAACTATATGGCACAGAAAAACAGGTTCATCAAAATTTACAAGAATTCACATATATAGCTGACGATAATACCGAAATTACTAAATTTTCTACTGGCTTACGCTTAAATCCACGCAACAATACATTGGTGTTAAATGGTCGCGTTGGATCCTTGCAGTTTTATAACACCTACACGAAAAGCTTGTTGTATAATGTAATATTTTTTTTTAAAGTTATTGCAGAAAAAGTTTATAAAACTTACTACTTTTTTCAGGTTAATATTGTTAATCAAAATCTACTTTCAAAAGAAAGCGATAGGGTGCTTTATGATATACGTGTTACAAAGGCGGCATTTAACATTGATTGGATGGCCACTGGTGAAGTGTTTAATGATGAGGAACATTTACCAGAATTACGTTTAAAGTTTTGGAACTTCGATGAGGCCACGCAAAAGTAAGTATATATTTTCTTATATAAGGAGCTGGTAGTACTGATTCCTATACTACTCGTATAAGGTAATATGCTAAGTAAAATGACTTACTTAATATTTATAGGCCATATGATTATATATTTCTTATAACGCTTTGTTTTTTTTTTGTAATATAAAAAAAATATCTACATATATACATATTTAAATTTTACCAACAAACTTTTAAAATATTGTTTTTAAAAACGTTCGTTTATATTTTTAATTATTTTTTTTGTTGATATGACAGTGGTATTAAAAATCTATAGTTTAAAAAAATAATTTGATTAAAACAAATTTATTTCTCTTTTTTTTAGCTACGTTCTTAACACAAATATTGAATTACCTCATGAGGGTGGTTTCAAAGCCATTGAGTTTTCCAACGAATACCAGGTGGATAATCTTTTATGTGCTACAGTGGGTGATGATAATATTATAAAAATGTGGTCTCTAGAAGACTCTGACAGCATTTACAAAGCAGGGAAAACTTGGTATTGCATCGCCAAGGCTTCGTACAAAGACTTACCTGTCAATTCGATATCATTTTCTCAAGATGGTTCCCTTTTGGCAGCTGGTTATGGAAACACTTTGTGCATATATAAATCCGATAGTTTAAAACTAAAAGCGTCTCTAACAGGTTCAAATGGTCTGGATGGTTGTGTAAATAAAGCTCAAATTATAATTCCTTCGAAAACTCTAAACGGTGCCAAGTCTGAACTAGATGAAAAACGTAAAAAGATAATGAATTTGTTTACCAGTATGCTGGAAACCAATGAAGAATCCTTAATAAAGGAGTTGAAAGAGGCCTTAAGTGATAATAAATCTTTAGAAAAATCTGAAGTTAAACCCCTTAACCAACTCGATGATCAACAAAAGCTTTTGTTATATAAAAAAATTATACAAATGCAGGAGTTGAATTTATATCAAAAAGTTTTACTGTACCAAAAATTAGGTATCAATTGTAAAGTTGATCCTCAAATGGAAACAAAGGTTGCTGAATATTTAACCACTTTAAATGAAAAGTTTAAATTGGAAGGTAAATTGTACTGTCGTATACACCGAATAAATTTAAGGAAACGTTTTAAAGCAAAATATCGTTTGCAACAATATAACAAACAACAGCAAAAATATGATAAAAGAATTACACACAGCTTAGTACCCATATTTAGTTTATTGAATTTGCAAAATAACGCTGTAAATAAAAAACCCGAAATTAATGCAAAACCAATTAAAAACGCCAATTTTATAACTAATGTAAAATGTTTACCGCCAAAAGCTACAACCGCTGAAATAACACATGTACAATTTGCTGCGGGTGAATATGCCCATTTAGTTGTTGTTTGTACAGAACGTCGCATTTTAATCTGGAATCTTTTAACCTTAAGGTTGCAAGCAGTTTTAAAATTAAGTGTCAAACACTTGTCCTTTGATCCTGAAACCAATTTAATAGCGGTGACAACACAAAATGACGAACGTATGTATATATATGTAATTTTAAAAATTCAGTCTTCAAATCTATATAAAAATTTATTTTACACTTTTAGTACATATTTTTCAACCTAATGTACCATTGCCCATTTATCAACGTCGCGATTTACCTAATCTCTATGGTATTGCTTGGATACCGCGACGTTATCCAAAAAAAAGATCAATAAATGTTGATTGGCAGGCTCAGTCAACCTTATATTTCTTAAATGAAAATCAGGTTTGTTAAATACTTATATAACTGTTATTTTATATATTTAACGTTTATTGTTTATTCTTTGTTTTAGGAAATTACTTACTTGTCTCTACCAAACGAAAAGCAAACTGATGTTCCTACATTTGAAAATCCCGCTTCAGAGTCAGTGCAGTATACGACTTTTGGTACATTTGCTACTAAAGTTGCCACCGACAAACAAACTGTGACGCATCAGAATGGCCCCTTGATTTTGGGCCGCAACGATAAGACGGCAGTCAAATCGGTAAGTTTTTTTCTATGGTGTTTGTATGTATTATGCACTGTAATTTGTAAGATTTTATTCTTGTTGTGCTAGTAGTAACAAATACATATGTACATACGAATATTTAAAAACAGGCTGGAGCGAGTACAATCTAAAAGAACAAAGTCACATAGACAGTCAAAGTTTAAACTAATTTAAAAACAGTACTAAATGCTAAAGAGTACTATGATCATTAAGGAAGTTAAATTTCCATTACTTCCGGGATATGTAATCTATTTCTAAATTAAAATATTTCACTTTTTTCTCTTCCTGTATGATTTTTATCCTTAATTATAAACAGAAAAGTGTTAAAAAAGAGGCCATGAATTGAAAGCGGTGCACATTGTCTTCCTCTGTGGCACCTAAATTAATTTCGCCCCTAAAAAAGGAAAGAAAAAAAAAAGAAAAAAAGTACCAAAAGTGTAAAAAAGTACTTCTTGTTCACTAAAATAACTTCCGATTTCAACGTTGGTTAATATTCTTTTATTTCATACAAAATGCCGAGAAGTACTTACCGAAAATGGGAAAAAATACAAAAAATGAAAAAATAGTAAATAGGTTTTAAATGTGGTTCAATATAAACTCTTGCAAAGTTATATCTTTAACAACCAGTTTGTGTGTTTTTCAGCTTTTAGTGTGTATTGATAAGTAGCTTTGTGTTTTTGTTATAAGTTGGTATTGGTGTGTTCTCTAACTAAATATGGTGTGGCTTGGTAAAATGAGAGCAAGAGCAACAAATTTGTTTTTCTATGTTTCGTTGAAACAGTTACATACAAATAATTATGTTTAACCATATGTACTTTTGGTGTGTTTTCTTATTCTGGCTACATGAGCCAGTTTTTCTATTTTTTAAAATTTCTTTAAAAAAATTAAAACTGCATCGTAACTATATACATTTAAGTCAAATTTAAAATTAAAATTTAAATTATTAAAATATACAAAATAAATATATATTATTTTATCTTAATTTTTGAGCTTGAGATAAAAAAATGCTTTTTTTAAATTTATTTTATTCATTTTTAAACACTATAGCTACAATAAACTTTAAAAATCAAATTTTTGTTTCATTCACAACCTTTTATATAAACGATCTTGTGTATTTGTTGTATCAACAGTAATAAGAAAATATTTATGATACCATTGTTATTCAGCACAAAAAAAACAAATACATTCCACACTCAATGCAAAACCATAAACAACAATATTTGTTTATAAGAGTAGAGTAAGTGCGCAAAAGCAAAACCATACAATATCATTTACACTTATTCACACACTTACACCAAAAAAAACTGGTATGTACATGGATGTACAAGATATACCTGTTTTTGCAATACTTATTTGTTCTATTTGTGCACGTGTATAGTTCAATAGTGCTTAACTTCATATTTCAAGACTCATAATCCCAATAAATGAAAAAGTCCAAAAAAAGTACTTTTTGTCCACTTGTTGACTTTTGAGCACCATTAAGGTTAAAAGTCCTAAATTTTGCATTTATAGGTCTATAATCTAAAAATGTACCAAATATGATAAAATGTACTTTTGTCCGTTTGGTTGACGCCTGATTCTAATGCCCAGTAAAAAAAAAATGTATGCGATTTTTTACAGACCACATTTAAATCACATCTAAAGATGCTATTGCATATTTTCTGGTTTTGTTGCATTAAATTAAATGCAGAAATAAAGACTGGCATTATAAATTAATCGTCGATGTCATTGTTTTGTTTGTATTGAGCAACGATTTACATTTGGTTGAAGTGTTTTTTTAATGCAAAAGTGCATGCATGTATGTTTAAATATATTTTTCATATATACTCTTATTTTATGTAAATAGATTACATATACATATGTATAAAAAACAAAACTATTTTGTTAGCACATTTCAAAATAACCCTTTAATATGGTTTTGCTATGTACCTGCTTATAATATTAGATTTTTAAACATCCGAACTGCTTATTTTTTAATTTTTAGTCATCTTATATGAATTTATTTATAATTTGTTGTTTTTCAAAGTACCGAATTTGTGCCTTTTTTCTTTTTAAATAAATTTTGTAAACAATAAATAAATCCCTTTACTCACAACTAAATGAACGAACACTTTTACCCAGGACTTCCGTTATTTAAATTGTGAGTAAAGTGTTTTAATAAATTTTAGGTTCATATCACATAAAAAGCTAGATTTAAAAAGAACATTAAAATCGCATTTTAGATCAGAAAATTCCTTCCTTAGAAAAATTTCAAGTTTTACATCTACTTCTTGGTATGGAAATTTTGTAGCATCGAAAATGTTGATTATATGCGGTTTAAATTTTGCAAAATAAATAGCATCCCTCCAATGACAACTCTATGTAAAATTCATTGGTTTTTCCTCAAATTTTGAAGTGATTCAAGTAAGCTAGTTCTGGGTTTTTTCTACTTCTTTTTCCTCACTTTTTTTACTGGGTGTGGTCTGATTAATTCGGTCTCTTGTGTTGCTTGAAGAGGCATTTAGAAAGGGTCCCTGCAGAAAACAGGACTAGTCCGTACATGCGTGTATGGTGTAGTCCATAAAGGAGTAGGATTACTCCAAAACTAACCCAAATGCATGTAAAAAACATGGTCTTTTTAACATTATGATGTCCTAGGGGCGGACCACTTAACCCAGATTTGCATTACGTCGGAGTAGTTTCAAAACTACTCTATCCTACCTACAAACAACGACAGCTCGGTACGCAGTCGTTAAAACACGAACGCATATCACTTAAGTAACTACAAGTTATTGTTTGACAATGACATGGTCCATGACTGCATTACACAAGGACCATGTTGTAACTAGTCCATTTAAGCTAAAACGGACCATGTGGTCCAAGATTTTTTGCAGGGGTGGAGATAGAAGGAAAGAAGAAATTGAGAGAGGGATAATAAAGAAAAGTAGGTTGAAGCATACCTACCAGGTTCTTTGTTGGAAATCGAACCCACGACACCTTAAATGGTAGACTCTTTCACTTACCACTGATCTTTTGGGGCACCCGGTAAAATTAAAAAATTTAATATTTCTAGTCTAAAAGCTTTAAAAATGCAAAAAGTACCAAAACTGGTAAAAAGTACTTTTAGTCCAATTTGTTGACATACGACCTTTTTATTGTTCAATATTCCTTAACTTCATATATCCAAATCTATAATCTCAAAGAAATTGAAAAAAAGTATTAAAAATTGCTGTAGTGTATGCATACTTAGGTTTACCACTGTAGAAATTTAAGAACTTTGTTTACTCTAAGTTTAGTTTATGTTGGGTCAGCATTAATAAGTATCAAGGTATTTTTGTTTGTGTGAAAATGAAAGAACTAAAACCGTAATAATGAAGTTTGATTGAATGTAATTAATTAATTAATGTTTTTCACGTGCCAATTGTTTATGGGAACCAAAACGAAATTTACTAAAGCCGTGGGAACAGCAGACCGACTATTGGTTTGTTGATATCCTAAAATAATGCTGACCTATAGAATAAGTTAGTATATAAGTTGATAATTTTTGAAAATAAAGAACAGAAAGAATTGATCAGGCAAAAGCTGACTTTCATTTCTATTTTAAAATCGGCACTCCTGGTGCTGAGGGAAAACGGCTGCAGAGCTCAGCAAATACTGAAATAACCCTTAAACAAATCCTTTTAAGAGACACTTCATGGCGATCCTGCGGATCTAAAATAATAATAATAAATAAAAAACTCAAAATCAAACAAATGACTCAAGAAGAGGTTGACAAAATTTTTGAGCGGTGGCAAAAATTTATCAACAACGAATACGTTCCAGAAGGCACACCTATCGAAGAACCACCCAATTACACACCGACACCAAAGTCTGCCGGCCCGAAGCCCATAACTATCGAGCAGTATAAAGCGAGACAAACCAACTTCAAACCACAACCAAAACCAGAAATCAAGAAGAAGAAGAAGAAAGGTGAAAAAAAATTAAAACACCAAAAAGCCTGCAAGGAACTACAGCAAGTTATAGGAATCAGCCAAGGGAAACAAAAGCAGAGGCTTATACAACAACTTGTAGAACTAAGACAGAAGGGCTGGAAAAATTAACAATACTTATTACATTATTATTTATATAATATTAAAGCTCACTAATAAATGTAATATTAGTAAATTAATAAATACACTTTTCAACCATTTTGTTGAAATTTTACACAAGTAATGAATCCAGCGATTCATACCTTTATACTTAGCGAAGAAGATAGAATAGAGTATATTGTAAAACAACTCAATATGGGCATCGCAGATACAAAAATATAAGGCCATGCGAATGCTAATGCGATAAATACAAATAAGATAACAATAGATCAAGAAATTATAATAATTTTGTTGATAATTTTTATACTAGTAATCATATTTAAGTTCTTGCAACATTATATAAAGAAACAAGTTGTACGAAACACTGTACAAAATGCATAATAACAGAACAAATTTTAAATAAATAAAATCTAAATAAAAATTTTTTTTTTGAAGTACATATATATATATATTATATTCATGGAACAGATTTTTGAAGAATTAGACAAATTAATTGTGAATGCTAGAAAATCTATAACAAAGAAATACACGAAAGAAACTATACAGAAAATCCTAAAATCATGTCGAACTTTGACGGTAAAAAAGCTTCAGAGATGATCCCAGTCTTCGACGGAAAACCAAAACATGTTGATATTTTCCTTTCAATGACAGAAATGGTTCATACCGAACTAAATGATCAGGGGAAAAAGAACCTAATAAAATATGTATTGGCGATAAAATTGATAGACAGAGTCAGGGATATTTTGATTATGGAAAACACACCTGAAACTTTCGAAGAACTTAAAACAATTTTAAAAAAACATTTTAAATCCACAAGAACGGCAAGCAGCATACATTTTGATTTAAGGAACACTAGGCAAAAGGGAAATGTACTAAATTACAAGGAACGGATTAACACTTTGATAGCGGACTTGACATTAGCACAAATTTCCGAACTAGAGGACAGTACCAATCATGTGGCTCGTTCTACGATTAAGACCATGAATGAAAAATTGGCATTGGAAGTTTTTCAGGAAGGTTTATATAAGGACATAAGAACAGCTGTAATAGCAGCACAACCCAAGACTTTGGCACAGACCATAGACCTCTTATTGCTTTGTTTACCCACAAAAACCCATCTTCAAAATTAACCAGAATTAGACTTGAATTATCGGATTATGACTTTGAAATAAAATATAAAAAGGGAGCGAATAATACAAACGCAGACGCTCTATCGCGTGTAGAAATAGATTCACAAATATTAAGAGACATGATTCCAATCTGTATTGATGAGAAAGAAAAGAAAACCTTGGCAATAACAAGAAATATGTTTAACAGCGAAATGAGAAATAAAATTAATAACGAAGCGAAAGGCAAATATGATAAAGAGGGAATTATTATAAAAGACTGCATATCTCGAAAGGAGACTGATCACCTCCATATGTGGGAATGTACGTCAATAAATAATATTAAGGAGCTCCAAAAGATTGAATTTATATATGATAACAAGCTGCAGCAAAAATTTAAGAATGAATTGAAGGAAAAGAATGATAAGATAACGCGCATAATATGCAATAAAAGCGAAAATCCTATGTTTTCAGGAACATTTATGGAGAAACTTTTATTGAAATTGAGGAAATTGAAATTTAAAAAGTACGTACTATATGACGATGATGAAATATTTAAATATATAACGGCCGAAGAATTGAAAGAAAGATACAACAATATGAAGAACAACGATATGGAAATAATAATATACAGAAAGCCAAGAGAGATAAAAGATAATATAACACAATATAGATTGATAGAAGAATTTCATGACTCACCACATGGAGGACATTTTGGAATTAGGAAAACACTTTCCAAATTAAAACAAAGATATATTTGGAAGAATATGAATAAAATGGTTAAGAAGTACATAACAACGTGTGATTCATGCCAGAGGCATAAACAAATAAGAAATACGAAAGAACCCTTTACTATAACAGATACACCATCACACGGTTTTGATACTGTTGTAATGGACACAGTTGGACCACTAAGACCATCCGGACAATTTAGATACATACTTACCATGCAGTGTGAACTAACAAAATATGTTGTTGCTTGTCCGATGGAATCAAAAGATGCCAAAACAGTCGCAAAATCTTTAATAGAACATATTGTATTAAAATACGGGTTATTTAACATTCTCAAAACCGATAGAGGAACTGAATTTACCAATGAGTTAATGAGAGAGATTTGTGTATTATTAAAAATAAAACAAAATTTCTCAACACCTTACCATCATGAAACTTTAGGTACAATAGAACGAAATCATCGCGTTCTAAATGAATATTTTCTAAATTTTGTAAATGACATTAATTGGCATGAATGGATACCATATTATGCTTTTGCTTTTAATACGACACCAAATGTCGATACAGACTATTCACCGTTCGAACTAATTTTTGGTAGACTTCCTAGACTACCAAACGATATTTTAGATGATGCTAAGAAAATTTATAATATTGATAACTATTTAAATGAACTAAAGATTAGACTTCACGACTCATTACAAAGAGCAAGAGGAATAATTCTCGAAGTAAAAAGAAAAAGAGGATTAGAATCTGAAAAGAAGCAAAATAGAATAAATCTTAGAATAGGAGATTTAGTTTTAGTTAAAGTTTTAAATAGAAAAAAGTATGAACCACCATACAAAGGCCCATACAAAGTAGTAGACTTAGAAGATTTAAATGTACTCATAGAAATTGACAAAACAAGAACTAAACTAGTGCATAAAAATTTGCTAAAAAAATACTTAAATTAACATATATTGGTTATATGTAAGAAATATAAATAATATAAAATCCTGTATGTAACAATATGAATAAGAAATAAGAAGATGAGGTGCTTCAAATTCACTTTATAAAAATGCATACATAATCATACTTATATAAATTTTTTTAATTTTAACTTTGTTTCATTTTTTAATAATACCCAAACCTAAAAGGGTAAGGGTGTAGTGTATGCATACTTAGGTTTACCACTGTAGAAATTTAAGAACTTTGTTTACTCTAAGTTTAGTTTATGTTGGGTCAGCATTAATAAGTATCAAGGTATTTTTGTTTGTGTGAAAATGAAAGAACTAAAACCGTAATAATGAAGTTTGATTGAATGTAATTAATTAATTAATGTTTTTCACGTGCCAATTGTTTATGGGAACCAAAACGAAATTTACTAAAGCCGTGGGAACAGCAGACCGACTATTGGTTTGTTGATATCCTAAAATAATGCTGACCTATAGAATAAGTTAGTATATAAGTTGATAATTTTTGAAAATAAAGAACAGAAAGAATTGATCAGGCAAAAGCTGACTTTCATTTCTATTTTAAAATCGGCACTCCTGGTGCTGAGGGAAAACGGCTGCAGAGCTCAGCAAATACTGAAATAACCCTTAAACAAATCCTTTTAAGAGACACTTCATTGCAAAAATAGAAGCTTCTGTTCACTTAATTGACGTCGGATCTTAATGTAGGCCAATAGTTCATACTTTTGATTTCTTGCCTAAAAAAACTTCAAAAATACTAAAAATGTAAAAAAGTGACCTATTTAGTTGACCTTCGACCTCTACATGGGTCAATGGTCCTTAATTTCATATACCTTCAAAAAATGTAAAAAAATACTTTTTGGCCACTTAGCTGACTTTAGACCTCAGCATAGATCAATAGCCACTAATTTTATGTTTCTAGACTCATTTTTAAAAAATGCAAAACGTTTTCAAAATGTAAAAGTATTTTTTTATACAAAAACAAGCAAAAAAAGCTTAAAAAAATGATGTTTGGCCTACATATGTAAACTTTTTTATACCTCAATTGGGTTCTACAGTTGTCGAATGCTATTTAAAGTTCGTTTTAATCTTGATTGGTTTGGAAGTAACGAAAAGTACCTACCTTAAAGTACCAAAATAAAATTTTAATTTCAAAACCTGTTACCAAAAACTTGTTTATAGTTTTTCTAAATCTATTGAACACAATTTTGATAAGGTTGCTATTTTTATTGGCTTAAAAGTTACAAAAAGTACCGAAATATAATTACAAAAAATTTTTTTACCCCGGTCCGAAGTTTCGAAAACATTTAAGAAACGTATTTATATATTTTTGAGAACTGTCGGGCTCAGTTTAAATCATGTTCGTTTTTGGTTTATAAGTAACAAAATGTATCTTAAAAGTACCAAAAAAATTTAATTAAAGTTACAAAATGGACTTACAAAGTCAGAGTCTTAAACCCAGATTATAAAACTCAACCCGGGGTGTGCCAACCCTGCTATTAAATTCATCCGCCGTTTTTACCTTTAAATTTTCTAAGCAAATGTTGCAACTATTATATCTTTAATCCAAGGCTCGTGCTCCTTTAATTTTAAAGGAAGTAAAGAAATTTCTTTATTATTAATATTGTCTAAACAATTGGGTTTGTTTTTTTAGCGTTTTGTTTTACGAAATAAGGTCCTTAATAATTTAATATTTGTTGACTATTTTCGTCATCACTCTTTTTCTTGTTGTTATACCCTTCACATAGTGATAGGGTATATATCACTTTGTCATTCCGTTTGTAATTTCTTTATTATTCATTTGCGACCCCATAAAGTATATATATTCTGGATCCTTATAGATAGGGAAGCCGATTTAGCGTTGTCCGTCTGTCCGTCTGTCCGTCTGTTGAAATCAAGTTTCCGGAGTCAAATAAAAAGATACAGACCAGTTAATGGTGTCAAACGATCACAAATATCCCGCTAACAATCGCTATTTAAAATCAGCAAAATCGGTTTACAATTGACCGAGATATAAGCGAAAACCCAGAGTAACCCATTTTTTTTAGGACAAAATCGGTGC
Organism: Melanophora roralis; assembly: GCA_963583895.1. Lineage (NCBI taxonomy): Eukaryota > Metazoa > Arthropoda > Insecta > Diptera > Rhinophoridae > Melanophora > Melanophora roralis. Next base: position 97,557,976 of record OY757188.1, on the reverse strand, counting down.
ATATATCCCTATATATCTCAGTAAGTATAGTCACTCTTGCCACAAAACTTGGCACGGATACTCCTAAAGAAGGGACCTAAATAATGGAAAAAATTTTTTCAGATAGGACCAGGGGAAGGGGTATTTTTTCTACAATTGCACAAATTTGGTGAAATATTTTATGCGCTATATCTCGTAAACTATAACAGCTATCGACTTAAAATGTTCTAAAAAAAGTAATTGCACGCTAAGGGCTACGCGTTAAAGAAAAATTTTTTGGGTGGGGGCAAAAAAAGGGGTAGCTCCCATACAAACCGACAATTATTATAAAATATTCGATACGCTTTATCTCGGAAACTATAAGAGATATCGAAATAAAATGTTCTACAAAAAGTAAATGCACGCTAAGGGCTACGCCTTAAAGAAAAAATTTTTTGAGTGGGGGCAAAAAAAGGGGTAGCTCCCATACAAATCAACAATTATTATCAAATATTCGATACGCTATATCTCGGAAACTATAACAGATATCGAAATGAAATGTTCTACAAAAAGTAATTGCAAGCTAAGGGCTACGCCTTAAAGAAAAAATTTTTTGAGTGGGGGCAAAAAAAGGGGTAGCTCCCATTCAAATCGACAATTACTATAAAATATTCGATACGCTATATCTCGGAAACTATGACAGATATCGAAATGAAATGTTCTACAAAAAGTAATTGCACGCAAAGGGCTACGCCTTTAAGAAAAAATTTTTTGGGTGGGGGCAAAAAAAGGGGTAGCTCCCATACAAATCGACAATTATTATCAAATATTCGATACGCTATATCTCGGAAACTATGACAGATATCGAAATGAAATGTTCTACAAAAAGTAATTGCACGCAAAGGGCTACGCCTTAAAGAAAAATTTTTTTGGGTGGGGGCAAAAAAAGGGGTAGCTCCCATACAAATCGACAATTATTATCAAATATTCGATACGCTATATCTGGGAAACTATAACAGATATCGAAATGAAATGTTCCACAAAAAGTAATTGGGCCATAAGGGCTACGCTCTAAAGAAAATTTTTTTTGAGTGGGGGCAAAAAAGGGGTAGCTCCCATACAAATCGACAATTACTATAAAATATTCGATACGCTATATCTCGGAAACTATGACAGATATCGAAATGAAATGTTCTACAAAAAGTAATTGCACGCAAAGGGCTACGCTTTAAAGAAAAAATTTTTTGGGTGGGAGCAAAAAAAAGGGGTAGCTCCCATACAAATCGACAATTATTATCAAATATTCGATACGCTATATCTCGGAAACTATAACAGATATCGAAATGAAATGTTGTACAAAAAGTAATTGCACGCAAAGGGCTACGCCTTAAAGAAAAAATTTTTTGGGTGGGGGCAAAAAAAGGGGTAGCTCCCATACAAATCGACAATTATTATCAAATATTCGATACGCTATATCTCGGAAACTATAACAGATATCGAAATGAAATGTTCTACAAAAAGTAATTGTACGCAAAGATCTACACTTTAAAGAAAAATTTTTTTGAGTGGGGGCAAAAAAAGGGGTAGCTCCCATACAAATCGACAACTATTATAAAATATTCGATACGCTATATCTCGGAAACTATAACAGCTATCGACTTCGAATATTCTACAAAAAGTAATAATCAAATAATTCATACATTTTGGAGAAAAAGTTGGAGAAGAGCAGGGGGACTAGACATTTAACAAGTTTTATTAACCTTCAAATATGAATAATGTCGAAAACTTTTAAAACTCTCGACCTCAAATCTTCTTCATCTATTTCTATTATTCATACGAACGTTAAAATTTTGTTATTTTTTCTTTAAAACTCGCACAATGTTTTTTATTATATTATTTGCAGTACAAAATTACTCGGCTGGGTATATTTAAAGACCAATGTGAAGGGTATATAAGATTCGGCACAGCCGAATATAGCGCTCTTGCTTGTTTTTAATTAACCCGTTATTCAAAAAAGTTTTTTCATTTTTAAATTGTCCCAATTACATTTTTGTTGTTTTTAAAAAGTAAATACTAACAAAGAAGTTCTATTACAAATTTTTAAAAAAAGCTGCAGTTCTGCCTTAAGCTTTTTTATACCCTTCACATAGTGATAAGGGTATATATCACTTTGTCATTCCGTTTGTAATTTCTTTATTATTCATTTGCGACCCCATAAAGTATATATAATCTGGATCCTTATAGAAAGGGAAGCCGATTTAGCGATGTCCGTCTGTCCGTCTGTTGAAATCAAGTTTCCGGAGTCAAATAAAAAGATACACACCAGTTAATGGTGTCAAACTATTAGAAATATCCTGGAGACAATCGCTATTTAAAATCAGCAAAAT